>CM070545.1:29014876-29657285 GCA_036346405.1 Phyllostachys edulis | reverse complement strand
GCAATAAACACAAGTGCATTTCTAGTCGGAACTCCCACTCGAGACCCTTCTTTTCACTCCGAGGCCGAGGGGTCTCCTCTTTCTTCTCTTGTGCGGTCCTTTTATACCATGACAAGTGGGAAATAGGGAATTAGGGGATTAAGTGGGTAGTAAAGATAGGAATTAGGGAAGAGTATAATTAAATTTCAAATATAAAATAATAGCAATAGATTTAGCGGTTTAAAATTAAGCTCTATTAGTAAGAGGTATTAATACAGTAAATTTTAGATCAATCAAGTTTAATTAGGTAATGTGGATTAAAGTCAATAAATCGTCGATGAAAATACATGTGTAGCGAATTGATCATAGAGCAAGTGAAGCAGTAGAACGGCCACACTTGGGGAGTGTTAACTTAATGAGAACCCGAAAAACGTTATTAAATTAAATTATGCTAACAAAATGGAATCTACTAACTTAAGTCGCGTAATATCACTCAAAATCAACTAAGTATTTATTTATATATTATTAAGCGCTCTAGCTTTACCTCTGAGAGGACCGAACCGACCATAACCAAACAAGTAAACCATCTCCCATTGGAGGCAAGCCAAGACATCCACCAACACACCATCCATCACCACACTACCCTCCCAAGCCCAAGACCACGTCAAAAAGGGAGCCTGAGAAGGTCAAATGAAGCACATGAAAGAGATAAGGGCAAGGGCAAGCCTCTGGCTGAACATCCCCCCCAAAGCCTTCCTTCCCTCACGGCCGACATCTGAGATATCACCATCCTCATTCTCTCCCGGTGAAAGCCTGAAAGCACTTCCCTCAGAAGGCCACCACAAGAGGAGTAAGGAGTCTAGAAGGCAAGAAGGCAAGGAGGCAAGGAGCCAGAAGGCAGACGATGATCAAGCCCACCTCAAGCCAACCACAAGCTTCACTGAGTCAAGAATGGGACCGACAAACACAAAACTTGGTTCTTTTCCGAATTGAGCCGACCATCAACCGACAGGGTAGCCCACATATATCCCCACTATCTTTTTTATCCAGAAATGAACCTCAGTATAAACTACACTTTTTACTACACGTTCCCGAATCGAGCCGACCATCAACCGACTGGGAATTGGCTAAAGCTGACCTTGACATCAAGCTGGAGGATCTTAAGATTGTGCGGCGTCTGACGACCTCGAACACATGAACGATCTCAATATTGATGAGTAGTTAGTATGTACGCATGTTGTTACTGTACTCTTTTCCTTATTCGGGGAACCCCACTCTGAGACGTAAGGTTTTTAACGAGGCAGTAACACTATATCTGTAAAATATCAAGAAAATTCACTTTTTCCCGAAATATTTACGTGCCCATGTTTTTACGCAATTAATTCAATTTTAACTAGGTTTTTAATAAGGCGGGCACGAGAGGAATGAAGATGGCGGTCGCCATGCCATCGCCGCCTCTATAATTACGTAGAAATTTGGGCTTGGTGGCATGGCACGACTCGACCTGACGGGCTTTGGCCGTGCTTGGGCACGGCGAAGGCAAGGTGGACTGTCTGTGCAACCGGCAGTGGAGTGGGGCCAGCCCGGCATGGTACGACGTGGCCCAAAGCACGATGGACCCGGGCTGGACCGACACGGTACGACCCAATGGCCAGCTCTATTCCTGTCTCACACAAAGTCCTGGCGCAAGGTCCCCGCATGAGTCAATATTCTTCTTTCGCTCGCCCGTAGCGACCGCTCGACAACTTTGCCCACCGCAAGAATCGCTCCAACACCTCGCCCCGCGGCCCCTTGCATGTTGGTCTAGGAGCACAAGGTCTCTCATCCAACCTTGTCTCTGTGTGAATACGGTTTTCGGTTTGCTTGAACTTACATGATTTTTTATGTGTAACGTTGGGGCTAATTCGGTTGTTAGGGTTTTTTGTGGTTTAATCTACTACAGTTGTCAAACAGATCGTTGGATTGGAGTGTGAGGTTCGTAGCAGCAAAGAAGAATTTGCTCTAGTTTGTTAGTGTCAGGAAGTTGTATATGTAACGTAACGTGTAAGAAGGCGATGCGGTCGGACCAGACCGGGTGAGCCGGAACTGTGACTGCGTGCACAGGGGGCAATATTGTCCTTTCATGTGGGGTGTGGGGGGGGGGTTGGGAAAAGGGAGGGGAATGCGATTAAATGTCCAAAGTGGCATATTGTCAAGTGATCAAGCTTTGAAGTGGCTAATTCTATATTACAATAGAATCCCTAACCATTTACTATTTTTACTCCAAATAAGAAACGAGAATCCAAACTCAACAGGCATCTCGTCAAAGTGCACAAATAGACATTCTGGTACAAGGAAGAAACAATATTATCGAGTCAAATACACCACAATTGTGAAAGGACCAAAATACCCCATGTGCAATTAAATGACCAAGATGGCATATTATTAATCAACTAAACTTCGCAGTGGTAAGTCCTAGATTACAATATCTAGAGTACCATTTCTTTAAGGAAAAAATTGACTATTTAAAAAGGCATGCATGTCAGGCGCTATCGGACGATTTTCAACAACACACTCTCATCCACTTTCCACCACATGCTCTCTCTCTCTCTCTCTCTCTCTCTCTCTCTCTCTCTCTCTCTCACTCACTCACTCGGAAGCCTTGCCCTTTGTCTCTCCCTCTAGTCTCCTGATCGCTCTAGTGAGTTCTGCTGTGGCCGAGCTGCCACCCTCCTCGTACGACCGAGCGATGCCGCAAGGCGCGACCTCTGCCCCGCCCCCCTCTCTCTCTCTCCCGAATGTTATGGCCTTTGAGCTTCCATTGAGCAGTGTAGAGGTGTCTTCTCGCCCCGCTTCAGCGAGCTCCAGTCGAAGCAAGTAATGGCAACTGGAGGTGCAGTCGTGTGACGCCCCGTGTCATTACCCCAAAGGTAATCACACTTAGGCATACAGATTACTATTCGTTTGCTCAGTAGAACACTGCTCTAACGAATAGTAAGCTTTTACCAGAGTCACGTAGCAGAACAATAAGATAGAAACTGTACATTTTATTCCAGTAATAGCCACGCAAGGCTAGGGTTCTTAGTACAAGTATTATACCGAAACAAAAAGAACTGCTCCGCTTTTCTCGCCAACACTAAAGTCTCGGCCTTCTATTCGTCCCACGAGTCAAATATGGCGTCCATCTTGCCCTGGTCCTTGGAGTCAGCGCCTTCTCCTCCTGTGGTTGCTTCAGTACCTGCATGTCCTTCATCCCACTCAGGATAGCTCCCGGTCGGACTAGGATCTACAAAGGAGAATACTAACAAGGTTGAGTACACTAATGTACTCAGCAAGCATTAATAGCAAAGAATGCACTTGATTGACTCTACCTCAAGTCCTTATTCAAATTCCTACCTCTTCTCTTATTCTGAAAATAGTTTTCAAAACTTAGGTTACAATTTTAATTCTGAAAAGACTACTTGATTACTCGGAGAGAAGATAGACCTCCGGCGATTCCCGTAGACTCCAATCCAGGAGACTGGTATAAATTCATGATTTGTATAGCACTGCGCAGGCTTGTACCACTTTACCCATAGTTATTCTGAGCTCTAAATGAGCCGGATCCCCTGCATTTCCTTTGATGTGGGTTCGAGTTCAGAATACAGAACGTTTTCCAGGTTACGTGATTAAGTCTCCACCCACTACTTTCCGTCGGTGCTGATTTAATCACGTTGCTGACCTCGTCATACACCGAGTTCTAGTAATGTTGGTTGAGGCGGCTCTCTGCCCCAGCGCTCAACACTCCACCTTGGGGCGGCTCCCTTCTTGCTCCCAGCACTCCAACATGACCCGTTGTGGAGAACTTAATTTTGTAACAAGGTAGCATTTTCTCTCACTTGAAAGCGGGAAAATGGTTGGTCTTGAATTCTGACTTGAGATCGAGTAAGAGTTTTGTTTGTCCTTATATTATAACCATATGTAAAGGGCCCACCTCTTACCTCATCATCATCGCCGTCGCCGCCGTAAGTAAATCGTTATGTCACGTTTCCCTGCCAGGGCCCCCTTTTAGCCACATATTAATTCTCATTTCTTTCTTTCTTTCTCATTCTCATTTCTTTCATACTCATCTTAATCATTTTCATCTCAATCATTGATTTAAGTTTTGAGAAAACAATTTTGATGCAATAAGCATAATAGTGCAATATACGGTTTACATTTAAATTAACTATATTTATGTTCAAGAGGATAGCTTGCCTTTGGAGTTGTAGGAAAGATTGGCGTTGATGAAACTCTGATCAACTGCTCCCGTCGGTGCTGGTTCGTCTTCTGAGGCAATACGGCAGCACGAATAATAATATAAGTAAATACATAGTTGATTTTGAGTGATATTATGCATACATAAGTTAGCGGCTTCTAATTGTTAGCTCGATTTAATTTAAATAAAGCTTTTCGAGTCCTCGGCTAAGTTAGCACTCCCCACTGAGCCGCTCTACTGTCTACTCATGCTATGCTCAAAAACCCAAGGTTCGCACTTAAATGGACAAAATAAGAAAATAAAAGAAATACTACTCGCACCCACAATTAAAACATATAACCAATTTAATTCGACAGAAACGCTTAAATGATTTTACTTAAGTCCGCCTGCATTTAATTAATTCCTTACAAAGGTTCGAGATTGCTTTAGTTAATTAACAAGATTAAAACAGTTTAATAAGCCCGACTAAAAAGCCATCGATGCACAAGATTGCTACTCATGCAAACTAACTTGTTATTAACAGAACTAGCAGCTACACACTTCATTTTAGCAATTATTCAACGGATTAATTTTAAGTTTGGTTAATCCGATAAGACTCAACTTAAATCATTCAATCGCAGGACCATGCAGCTAATACTCATTTAATGCTAACAACTAAGGCTAAAGTTAAAGACATAAGTACAACAAGTTATTAGCACTACACAGCTTCTAAAACTATTCAAATCTAAACCCTTCTAAACCTAATCCTCTAATTACCTTACCCAACCTCTCTCTCTCTCTCTCCCCCCCTTAACCCCCAGTATTACACACCCTAACCCTATCTCTTTCCTTCCCCTAATTCCCCTTCTCTCCTCCTTCCTCCCTATGCCACCGCCACCCCTTGTGCCCGACCGCCGCCGCTCCTGCGTCCGGCTGCCACCACCTCCGGCTCCTTCCTCATCTCCGGCACTGCTCCCTCCCTTGGCGCCGCCGCTCAGGTTAGCCTCACCCGCCCTAGTTCGGCCCAGGTCCTTCATGGCGCCGCTCGGCTCGCACCTCGGTGTCACCCCTCTTCTGGCTTCTTTGCTCAGCTCCTGTCAGTCATCTCGGCAGCTTCTTCTTGACGACGCTGTCGCTCCCGCTCCTCCTCCGATCTGGCTCGGCTCTCTCCATTGCTCTCCTCCGTTCCCCCTGCCTTGACAAGCTTTCAGCCGGCTCATGGCGCCGCCGCGCCATGGTCGCCTCCTTGGTGCAGCGCCGCCTCGCCGTGATGGCGCCAGCGCACCTCTCCTCGTCGGTTGGCAAGCAGCAGCTGCTGCCATTCTTGGGCTGACCACGCGCCTCGCTGTGTCGGCCCGCCATCGCCCTTCCTGCACGGCTTCAACCGCCACCGCTTGGTCTGCCCTCCACCTTCGGTTCCACTCCGAGTTGCTTTCCTCCTCGGCGGCGGGCGAAGGCCGCGCCTTTGATCGCCTCCCGTGGGCTCGCCCAACCTCTGGCCGCCACAAGACTGGCTTGGCTACTCATCTCCCTATGCTCGGCACGCACACAACTCTCTCCTCTAACCTCCCCTTAAATCCTGCTTTGCTGTGATTAAATTAATTATGTTGATTTCATTTCACTGATGTGGGTTTATTGTGCTTATGCATGATCAATGAGTGCTGAATGTGGCTAAGAGGCTTACTATTAACGGTGATGGTGGTGCTACCAAAGCCGCGCTCTGAGGTATTCTCCCCCTCGCTCTCTAACCCCAAACTCTCCTCTGCTTTGTGATGAAGTAATGAACTGAGAGCTATATTGATGCTATTGTGGGATGCTCGATGGATGAATAATGTGTATGTGGTGCATACTGAGGTGATACTGTGGGTTACCTCCTGTTGAGATTAAGGATGGGGAAGAGAATGGTAGTGCCGGTTCTGCACTGGTGCTCTCCTCTTCTCCCTCGCTGTGATTGGCTTACGGGCTATGATGAGTTGCCCTCTGAGCTTGCTTCTCCCCCTGGCTGGCTTGATGACTGGAGATGCCGATGGCCCTGGTTCTGCGGGTCTTGCTCCTCTCCCTTGCTCCCTTCCTCTATGCTTCCTTCCTCCCTTCCTACCGTGGTTTTGGGTTTGGGAGGGCAGTGGGTGAGGGATGGTGGTAAACGGTGTGTGATGTTTGGCTTGAGCTCTTGTGGGGCTTGGTTTCTTGGCCTTGCTCCTCCTCTCCTCTCGGCTGGGAAGTGTGGGGAGCTCTTGGCTTTCTTCTCCTTCTTGCTGCTGTGAATGAGTTGGGGTAGGGAATGAATGTGGCTGATGGATTCTCAGGGGGAATGTATGCTTATGGGGGGATGAACTTGTCTTTGGTGGGGAATGAACTTGTCTTTCGCCTGTTGCCTTGGTACTGTGGGTGGAGATGGTGGATTTTGTTGGCTTCGGCTATGCATGAATGAAATGGGGGGGGGGGCAATGTGTGGCTTTGTGAATGGCAGTCTTTATATGGAGGTGGCTTTGGCTATGCACTCTCTTGCCCAAACACAAGATCATTTTGCCCTTGCTCTTATCCTTATGGCAAGATTTTCGTTGGGGGCTTTTTGGTCTGTGGTTAGTGATTTCCTGTGTCTGAGTAATTCAATATACGTGGGTGTCGAATTAAATTAAACGTCGGATGATAGAACCCACAAAAGCAAAGAGGTGTCGGTTAACTCTAGTTTGTCTGGGTACTTTGATGATCAAGTGGCTGGCTAGCTTGAGTTGATTAGGGAACCCTAGTGTGCTTCGGAAATTCTGACGGCCACTTCCAACCTTCTACTTTCTATTTTCTATTATCCACTTGGCTTTGACTTGCTAACCGCTTTCTAATTTTTCTAACGAGCGATGGGAATGGATCGTGAGATGGCTCTATGGACTGGTGCTCAAGGTACAAGGTGGCAAGGATAGCTCCTGCTACATGAATGCAAGAAGCGGATACAATTTAATTTATTGTTGTTATGAATACTGCAGTTGGTTGTAAAATTAATTTTGAAACAAGCAATGGGTTTGTAAAATATTACTTCTGTTTTGCGATTAGATGGATGCAAAGTTTTCAGGGTTGTCACAAGGGTGCATTCTTTGATTGTATTGAATGGTGTAAATATTTCTGAGTTCGTATTAATGATCCACTTATGCCTGCAATGGATTTATTTTTGCAATTGAATCTTGATTGATAATGATATTGGAGAAATTGCTTTTATAACCCTCTTGTTGCCAGATGTAACGATTATGCGTTTGATATAACTCGAAAACTACTATTTGTTCTGGATTTAAAGAATTTTAATTATCGCTAATTACCGATTACTGTTAGTTAGTTTAGGTTAATTTGGCGGGTTCTCACAAGTCGTCATGTCAAGCATGCAGAGGCAGTAGTCGGGCGCAAGGCGGCGGAGCAGCGTGTCGCGGGTGGCTTCGCTGGAGCGGTTCAAGTATGGGTCGTGGAGACCATCGCCGCCGGTGACAGCAGCCATGGCGCACGAGGCGGACTTCGCGCTGGAGGTGGCCAAGAGCAGTTGTTGCTCAGCGAGTTCCACCGTCGCACGGATCTGTTGTTGCAGATGTTTCAGGTGCGATTGTTGCAAATTATTTGGAAAATTGTTGTAGCATGTCTTCTTACTTGTTGTAATAAGTATTTTTATTTGGTGTCGTAGATCTTCTTATTTATTGCAGCAGCTTTTCTCAATTATTGCACGGAGTGTTTCATTTTGTCAGAGTGTTTCATTTTGTTGCAACGTGTCTTCTTAAATGTTGCATCAACTTTGCAAATTGTGTGCACATGGTCATTTTTGTTGTTGCAGTAGAGCCTGCGATTCTCAATTTTGCTGTGAACATTTAATTATATTATTGCACGAGCAATTTTAAAATATTGCTATTATTGTTTTCAAATGTTGTGGTGCCGTAAGGTCGTAAAGTTTTTATTTGGGATTTCTGATCTTGTTTTATTACTTAGCTAAGTCATGTACTCATGGTATTCATTCTTCTTTCGGTGAGAAAATGTTATCTTTTTTTTCCCTTTTTCTCAGCATTTTTTCACTGTTATTATGCATTTTATTGCATGCATTAATTACAATTGTTGCACAAGTATTCACCGATATTATATCGGAGCGTCATACTCCGGGCGCTAGTTGTACCCTTGATCTTGGGAGTCGGGAGTATTAATTCAACAATGCCATTTATACCTGTTACGAAACCTACTTATGAGCAAAAAACTAAACCGCTCCTGGAGGGCTTTCACCTCGGTAGGCCACAAATTTGAGGACCCCCTATGTACAAGAGATTGATTGATAAATGAAAAGAGTTCTATCCATATACTCTATGTCTCCCGTTATATCTAAATCTCCTATGTGATTGTTCTTGTGTGATTGATCTACGCCGATATCACGACGACTACCAAAATCTTGACATGTTATCAGCACGATGCCTCTTCAAATCGGGTATGTCGCTCCAAAATTGTTGGCAATTAGATCAATTCCTTTTAGGATCTAATCGCGGATTTGTCTGTGATTTGTTTGCATGATCCGATTCATCGCCGCCGCTGCCCTCGGCAACGAACCACAATGAGCCGATGTCTGGATCTCAGAGAATCAGATCGATCAGGAGTGCAACGAGCCGAAGCGATCCGATTTGGACCGCCGCCGCTGGCCTCCTCGGCAACGCACCGCATGGCCACGATCGTTTATGGATCGGCAGCAGTACCATCTCCCTGTACGGCAACGCACCGCACGTCCATCTTCATCGCATGGATCCGGAACTAAAGACGGCCACAGCGCCTGCTGCACACACCGAATAAATCGGTGAGTACACAAACACAATAAATAAAGCTATCTACTTGATTGTATTGCCCATCTTTGTGAACATGATATTAGACCGTTTCCTGTTCATACAAAAATCGGGCGCTTCTGCCTCGGTAGGCCCGACACCGACCATCGCATGCAGCGGCGTGTCCGCCGCCGTTCTCGCCCTCATCGGCGCTGTGGTCGCATCCGTGGCTAAAGATGCACACCCGCCGGCAGCCCCACCGCCCGTCCGTGTTGCGCCAGCCCAAAGCCACACCACCGCATCGTTCAGCCCGATGCCGCACCACGCACACTGCAGATCGTTGAACCTCGCGCCGCGCCACCAAGGTGACCGGGTCACGTCGCTATCTTGCGTTCTTGTGAGGTCAGACGCTGCAGCCTCAGGCTCTCCGCCTCATGCGCCATCGGGCGCCTCCGCGCTGAGACAACCGAAGCGGCCTCGCCGCCTGCGGAGCATATCGTCAGCACCGCTGCACGCCAACCTCTACCACTGGCCGAGAACCAGCCATGATGTCGCATTGTCGACATCGCGCCACCATCGGCCTCGCAGGTCATCGCCGCCACCGCAAAAGGGGCGCTAGGGTTGAAACCTAGCACCCTGACCCTTTTTATTCCGGCCTAGTGGTCTGAATGGGCCAATTTCAGCAACTTTGCGGAAAGACCCTCGAAAATTTTTAAAATTACAATAAATCTTTTGCAAAAAAAACCCTTTGAGCTTTCAGAAAATTACGACGGAATTCGGATTTTCATATATTCTTGCAGAATAATCCCAGAAGTTCTGGTAAATAGCTTTGGTATTATGCGGCTTATGGCAATCTTACGTTTTGAATCCTGAAGTTTCTTGTAATTCCTATGATGAATCAGTAAATTCTAAATATTTCATTTAATCCTATAAACTGGATTTCTAAGGTATATGGGCTTCCATAAATTATGAAAGCCTAGACCTAGTACACCTTGGAAGCAACATTTTTTTATGGTTTATTTTTTCCTAGTATTGTGTGTTTTGAAAAATTAATTAATGGGTTTAGTAATTCTGAAAATTGCTTCCAGACCTTAAAATAGTCTGAAAAATCCCAAAAATACCAGGAAAATTCTGGGAAATGTATAAAATTATCTACGGAATAGATAAAATTAATCTTTACTATTTTGCACTCGTTTCTTGCATTTAAAATATTTTACCAACTGTAAACATATACTCCCTCCGTTCGTGTAAGCTTGACGTCAAGTAAGAGAGAAAGCTTAAGCTTGACGTCAAGTATTTATAAACGGAAGTAGTAGAAAATTGTATGAATTATGTGGGATATGTTAGGCATCATTAAGAGGATATTCTACGGAGACCTCTAGAAATCTCCTAGTTATCCATTAGCTTTGTAAATATGTTGCTTTCCTACACGAGTTGCATTAGTAGTATAGATTCAACTCCTGAAGAGTTTGGTTATGCTCATGATGAGTGTCTCTTATATTTTGCTTTAGGCTGAAACCTTATGCATTATATTGTTATTTCCTGGATGCTATAAATCAAATAATAGTCTAAGTTGTTCTATTAAATATTTATGTTCTATTTAATAGTTGATTAAATCTGTTTAATAGAACATATTGCCACTAGCATACCTTACCTGTAGTAAAATAATCTCACATGGAATAAATTTTATAGACAGTATGCCTAAAAAAATTGAGAATACTTTGACATGCCTTACTAACAAAATATTGGACATGTGCTCTTGATATCTAATAAGCCTTAATTCACTAACTTGTAGTGCATGGATGCCCAGACGACAAAAGGGAAACTATTTTTCCCAGTGGCATTAGAACAAGCCTAGTCATATGTTCATCTCTGCTGGATCACTTTGGCTAGAAAATATCATATTCCTCAAATAAGTACAAAATAACGTAAACCCTAAGACTTGGAGTCTACATAACACTATCCTCCACCACATTGATTTCTTAATTCAAGAACTTTATAAGCAAAATGTTACAGAGTATATATTGGTTTTACACCAACAAAATTGTACTCCTGTTGAAGTATGATTGTAAATCTTTGCTAAAACTCCTAGTTGATTTCAAGCAAATGCCCGATGCACACGTTATCACTCGGGATTTTATAATTGATGTGAAAAGAGGGAGGAAATTGGGCATGTGTGGGATATTGGAAGCTAAGAGGCATAGAAAAATATTCAAAACAAGAGTCATGGTAGGCACAATAGCATATCGTAGGTCAAAGCAGAAGCAAATTAGCTAGAAGTAAAAATTAATCTAGTTTATTTTGGGAGATAATAAACTTGCATGATTATTATCCTTATCCAGTTGATATGGATAATGGCATTTATGCCATTGCCGATAGTCATGTTGTTGGCAACCACAATCATTACAACCCATGAAGGGCAATTGATTTGTGCCTTCAGCATTATGTTAACTGCCGGCATGCGGGAATGCACATGGCGATTTGTGCATTCAGCATTATGTTAACTGCTGGCATGCGAGAATGCACACGACAAACCAACAGCCGCTTGATGTAGTCAGACATATGCCATGTTGGCTATGCACTGAAGCGTGTCATACTCATCGAAAATGACACATGCATAAATTGGTAAATGCGGTCTGCAACTGCGTCACCACTAGAAGCAAATAATAAAGAAGCTAGTCTATAGAATAAATCTGCCAACTCTCGAACCCCCGTATGGGACCTTCGCTGTAGATTAATAACCAACCGGAAGTTAGAATATCCTACAGAATGTCAGGATCATGCAATTTTCTTGCCACCGCACTGATAAAAGTCTAGCTCGCTGCATATAATTATCAACCCCCTTGTTGAAATAAGTGTGTGTTGGAGGAATAAAATATTTTTCACATGTTATCACCACTGTAGCATGCACTTTTGAGCCACCACTAGTTGTTGGAGATCGTATTAGATACGAAATTCAATAAATCAAGTGCTCGTGATAGGGGAATTTTGTGGTATGCTATTAATAAAAAAATCGAATCTCGGCATTAGGGGAAGAGAAATGCCCAAAAGTTCAAATATTGTCGTATTTTCTAGAAGGAAAAGATCTTTAGTACCAAAATACACGCACTAGTCAAGCTAAATTTAAGGTTTAGTTTATACTCATGTACGTCAGAAGCGGGGAGCCTGCCAAATACTTTCCAATTATGGAGGAGTTACCACAATGTTTACTTGTAGTAAATACATCGCTAAGAGTGGAACATCGTAGGTTAAATAGTATATCCACCTCTGTAAAATTAACTTATTGGTTCTTGATCTAAAATCTATGGGGGTGCCTACGGGTCTAAGATCTAATGATATTAGTCAAAATAATTATTAATCACCCCTTTAACTCTCTTGAAGAGAACTCACCTTGAAGGTGAAATACCTCATGAAGAGGTTCATCATGGAGATGAAAGCCCTAGCAACTTGATGTGCACATATTACAATACTGGGAATGTGAAACGACCAAGAATCTTTTGTTTGGGAAATGATAAAGATCTAGTTAACACTGAGATACCCTCACGTTAGAGGATATGGGAGCCAAGTTGTCGACAATCACTTTGCCTCTACAATTGCTAAAGTTTCCCTTATGAGAATACGGATCCAGAACCAAAGTCCATGGCCAAGTGCCTGAAGCGTTCATATCGGGTCACATAATAAAAGCATATGAGGTTGAACCATAATTGCTAAATAAAAGTCTTGGAACCAGATAGTTCATACTTGATGGGTCATTATGAATATAATGAAGTGGTGAAAGCTATGGTTCAAAGGTCCCCGTAGAGACCGTTACTCTCCTATTATGAATGATATAATATTCTGGCAAATGGCATGAACGAATAAAGAAAAATATGCAGTCAATAGGTTCTGAAAATCCTTGATGAGATTCTCGAAGGACTCAAAATTCCTAGTAAGAAATGAAACAAAATCGCAATATATATTAAATTCATACCCAATAGTCTCTTGCCTATAGTAAGAGCATCTCCCGGAAGAGAGCATATCACTGAAGAAAAATTATCTTACCAGTCAATCTCTTAATCACACTAATGATCATATGATCCCTAGAAGTGGACAAGTACCCATCACAACTCGAAAGAATAAAATGAGGAACCTAAAAACCATAAGTGCGCCACACAAACACTTATAAAGTGTATCTTCCACCAGAAGTTAGTAGAATGGTGGTTTCCTCTAGTACCATGAAGATACGACATACATTGGTGATATTGGCAATTAATCCCCTAAACGCCAAAACTAAGGCTTGTTCTATTTTACTCTAAAGTGGTACAACCATACTTATAGTTATGCAGAACATACTATTTGTTGTAACTTTAATCACCTAGATATAATTACAAAATATTAAGACCCTGAAAGGTTTTGATAAATCACATCTGAAAGGTATATGACTTTGTAACTAGCATTACCACATATCCTCTGGAAGGATAATCTACTTGTGTTGCACAATCAAATAGTTGTATTTGATAAGTTAAGTATGTTACTCCCGAATAGCGTTTATCCTAAAATCTCCAGATGAGTAATATGATATTAGTATGTAAGACTTTGCATTGTGGTAATCCAATTAATTTGATCACAATATACTTGCATATATTTATTTTTGAAAAATGTATGAAAGGCATTAGAGCAACAAGACTTCAACTAAAGTTGTCCTCAGGGGGAGCATTTGCTAGAGAAGTAGAAAGGCCGTACCCAACGTGCTGTGAAGTACAAAAAGAGAGGTGCCAGACTTTGAGCAGACGAAGCCGACGGTCTCAATGTATGTAGAAAAGCATTGGTACTAGGCGCGGGGAGCCTATTTTAGGCCGTAGAGAAAACGATTCAGGAGGCACACATGGTGTGGCCATGATGAATCAGTGAACCCAGTAGGTTGGTGATGAAACACTACCTCAGAGAGAGTGCCATGGAGGAAAGCATTTTTGACGTTGAGTTGATGAATTGCCAACTGTTGGAGAGAGCGATGGAAAGCACAATTCGAATTGTAGACGGTTTGATGACCGAGCTAAAGGTTTCATCAAAATCTACCCCTTGGGCTTGAGAGAAGCCCCGCAAAACCCATCGCGCTTTGTAATGCTCAACGGTGCCATCTGGTTTGAGTTTATGCCGAAAAATCCACTTCCTGGAGACGATGTTTGCATGGGAAGGAGCAGGCACAAGATCCCAGGTGTTGTTGCTCAAGAGGGCTGGGCATTCGACAACCATAGCGATGTCCCAGTTTGGATCCTTGGGTGCACTACAGACTATCTTGGGGATGGGGGAAGATAGGGTGAGAGCAGTGGCATGGAGGTTGAGACGCACGAGCGGGGGAATGAGGAGGCCGGCACGTTGATGTGTCTACATGGGGTGGACAGGAGGTGGAGGTTGTGTTGCAGGAGCTGGTGCTGCTGTGGTAAGTGCTGGAGTTGGCGAGGCAGAGGCAGGAGCTACTGCGGCGGGAGCGAGAGGGGATGCGGTAGGCACGGGTTCTGCAGCGGCAGGTGGAGAAGTGGGCGCTACTGCGACAGGTGCGGGAGGCGACGCGGCAGGGATGGAAGGTGTCGTGGCAGGTAGATACATGGGCAGGGGACAAGGAAATCATAATCCGGCAGGAGATCGTGAATATTTGCAGGTGATTGATTGGTGTGAGCAAAGGGGAAGGTGGACTCATCAAAGATTACATGACGTGAAATGATGATGCACCGGGATGATATATTCATGCAACGATGTCCCTTGTGATTAGAAGAGTAACCAAGAAATACACACACAACAGATCGAGGAGCTAGTTTGTGTGGCATGGTTGTGGCCATGTTGGGATAGCACAAACAACCGAAGATGCACAAGTGGGAATATGATGGTGCTGTTTGAAAAAGAGAAAAGAAAGGGGAGGGTGCCAAAATTGTTTTGGTGGGTAGTCTGTTTAGATGATATGTAGCAGCATGTAATGCTTCCACCCAAAACAGAGGAGGCATGGATGCTTGAAAAAGAAGGGTGCGAACGATGTCGTTGATGGTACGAATGACACGTTCGGCTTTGTCGTTCTGTTGAGAGGTGTATGGACAGGAAAAACGAAGATGGATGCCATGCACAGCTGCTAGGGTATGAAGCATTTTGTTATCGAATTTGTGACTATTGTCACATTGGATGGCTTGCAAGGTGGTGGCGAACTGAGTAGCAACTAATGCGCGGAAAGAAGAGAGCATGTTAAACGCATCGGATTTTAGTTGTAATGGGAACGTCCATAGAAAATGTGTGTAATCATCAAGAATCACTAGGAAATATTTATTGCCCGAAACGCTCTCAATGGGAGAGGTCCAAAGATCACAATGAACAAGTTCAAATGGACGAGTAGTATGACTAAACGAAGTAGAAAAGGGCGAACATGGCGCCCTAATTGACAAGCATGGCACACAATGTTGTCTTTTATTCCTCTGTGGTAAGGAATGTCGAAGGAATGCACTAGGCAACGAAGAGCATCGTGACCAGGATGTCCAAGTCATCGATGCCAAAGGATGGACATGTCGGTGGAGGTGCCAAGAGCGCGAGGCGATGGAGAAGAGTAGGAGAACGGGTAGGGGTCACCCGTGCTACTGCACTACAGAATCTCGCTCTTGGTTCGAAGGTCCTTCACAGAAAAGCCATGAGGGTCAAACTCAACATGACAATTATTATCCAAGGTTGTCACGGCGACCTTGGCGACCACGACACCTAAGGGGCGCTAGGATGCCTAGTCATCCAGGCGGGCGCCTAGTTATCCTCTAGGCGAGGTTAGGCGAACTAAGGCAGTTCAATTGATGAGTACTCGACTACTTGACTAAAACAGCAAATTAGAGAGAGGTCAATGACAGTTGCATACCTTGATGAGTCTGCCATTCTTTTGCTCTTTTTGCAGGTAGCCAAGCACCCCCATCCAAGATGAAGTTGTAGAGAGAAACAATAGAGAGCGGCTTCAGAAGAATACAAGATCAAAGCCATTGAAGCTATATGTTCTTGCCATTGAGAAAGATAGCAAATATTAGCATTTAAAGTTATAAAATGGTTACTGAATACTGAGCAATTGAGCATTGACTTGTAATTTCATATTTGTAAACTTGAAATAAAATAAACTTTTGAGTTGACATGATGAAACTGAGAGCAAAAACTAGCATAACATTGCCAGGATAGACCATCACATAGTACTACTATTGCATAGTGCATCACAGAGTTAAAGACAAAGAGTCAAAGACAATCAAAGTTACAAAACAACTACAACTCTCCATCAAGGCATCAACAATCATAATCTGAAATTGCATCATCTTCCCCATAGCTTGCAACACTACTTTGTGCATTGTCATGACTAGGAGTACGAGGAGATTCATCGTAGTCATCCTCAATCTCTTCATCATCCATCTCCAAATCTTCATTAAACTCGTCCCCTCTCTTGCCTCCTTCCTCTTCAACCGGCCTTAAGCTTGAACCTACAGTACCCCCACAGTGTCGTCAATGATAACCAATTGGAGCACTTGTGGCATGGGCTTGCCTAGGTATATTGTGACCACGGAGCGCAGTTGATGCATCCACAACCTCATCAACAAGTACCCAATCCATATTTTTTTTGGCTCTGTCTCATGGACATCTTCAGCACCCGCATCAATCGAGTCAGTGTTCCACTCATACTCATCAAAGATCAATGGGTTAAAGTTGTTCCCCTCTACATGCACCTTTTGAAATCTTTCAGCAATCTTTTGGTTGTATTTGATATAAACCAAATCATTCAACCTTTGGTGCTCTAGCCAATTCCTTCTCTTTGTATGTATCTAAAAGGAATAATAACAATGATCAATTAGTCAATTATTATTATACATTACTTAGTACTAGACTACTAGTTAGTAACTACTTACAAATTCAAAGGTGCTCCAATTGCGCTCACACCCGAAAGACGAAGCACAAAAACCAAGAAGATGCTTTGCAAATTGTTGAAGGTCTGATGCGTCGCCACCATATGCATCCCACCAATCAACTACAATAATGCAAAAGGCATGATTCATGAAGCACTAAAAAAATCTGATATGTATTCATTGCTTCTCTCTCTATCTTACTTGGTGACCTTAGAGTTGAACTGCTCCATGCATGTTTGCTTCTTCCCCCTTGCATGTCTTTCCTCAACCACCTCATGGGGAAGCTTCTGAAGCATACCTATAACAAATTTAGTTCCCTTCGGAGGCGCCAGAGAAGTCTTCTTAGCATTCTTGGATTGAAGAGATGTAGCTTCTAGCTTCCTTTTCATAGCTGTCCCAGAACTTGGAGTTGGCCTTGGTACTGTGGTGGATGCCTGAAGAGAGGGCCAAGAGCCTTTTGATGAATGTGTTGCTTCTCCTTGTGGTTGGTCGACTTCCTCGATCTCTTGTGCTTTCTCTTGTGCCTCATGTGCATCATCATCATCATCATCATCATCATAATTAATTGGCTTATTCCTCGCCCCCTTCCTAAGGTAGTCCTGCATCTGTCTCATGATGGATGTGGTTGTTTTGGAGCATTTCTCTACATCTCCAAAGCCCTCGGCAAGATGTTGCTTAAGCCTCTTGATTCCCGAAGAAACAACCACTCCACAAAGCTTGCATTGGACCTTATCTTTGTTGCCCAAATTTGGCCAAAAACTATACTGCCACCCACGATCTTTGGACTTTGCCCTTCATTTAGGATCTTTACTTGGATCATATCACTTAGCCTGCTGCTCGGCTACCTCAGCATTGTCACCGCTGCCTTGCTCTCTCTGATTTTCCATCAAATTGCTGCACATCAGTAGCAAGTACCATGTTAGCAAGTAACAAGTACAAGTTTCATTTCACTACAAGTAGCAGTAGCAACTACAAGTTTTCAGTTTTCATTTCACTACAAGTAGCAGTAGCAACTACAAGTTTTCATTTCACTCTTTAGCAGCTCAGCTACAAGTCTTCACCTCCTCACCTCTTCGGTTCACTCTTCAGTAGTAGACAGGGGAAGCAAATTAGAGGAGAAGCAGAGGGAGGGAGGCGATGCGACGGGCACTACGGCTTGCTGGAGTAGAGAGGGAGGGAGGGAGGCAGCGCGGCGGGAGCGCAGGAGGGAGGAAGGGAGTGGCGGCGGGCACTACTGGAGTGCAGGAGGGAGGGAGGCGGCGGGAGGGAGGAGGCGCTGCGACCTGTGGGAGCACGAGAGGGAGGGAGGGAGGCGGCGTGGTGGGAGCGCGGCGAGAGCACGGGAGGGAGTGGCAGCTGGCACTACCGAAGCGCGGGAGGGAGGGAGGCGGCGCGACGGGAGCACAGGATGGCAGGAGGGAGTGGCAGTGGGCGCGAGTGCGATAGGGAGGGAAGGAGGGAGCCGAGGAGGGAATGGAGGTCGGAGATAAGGGGTGTACCTGGCGGCTGGGAGCTGGCAAGGTGAGGCAGAGGGGCAGCGACGGCTAGCCGATGGACGGCGGCTAGGGTTCGGGGCCTTCGGGCGTTCAGCACTTCGGCTCTTGGCTTTGGGCCTTTCCCAGTCAAGCGAGCCCAGGTACCTTCAGCTTCGGTCGTATCATCTTTGGACTCCACAAGGCGCCCGCCCAGACCGATGCCTTGGACGCCTCGTCGACACCGCAAACGCCTCGGCGACCTAGGCGCCCGCCTAGCTGGCCAAGGCGAGGCGCTCCTCCGCGGTGTCTCCTCCGTGGCACCTGGACGCCAAGGCGATGCCCTGACAACCATGTTATTATCTTATGTGAATTGATGAGCAAAGACAAGGTTTTTTTTATTATGCGAGGGTGACTAAAACATGGCGTAAATGGAGAGGTCGATTAGGAAAAAAAGATGGAAGGGTGGCATGGCCGGAGTTTGTGACGGGAAGAGTAGAATCGTCATTGACAATGACGTGTCGAAAAGGAGAGTGAGAAGAGAGGGACTGGAGATTACCAGCATTAGCAGACATATGTGTTGTGGCACCCGTGTCCATAAACCAGTCCATGGTAGGCAACTGGAGAGTCATGGTGTTGAAGTGGTTGACGAGTGCCGATGAATCCCAAGATGGCGTGCTTGGTGAAGTGGACGGTGGGTAGCTAGCTTGTTGCATGCCCGGCTAGTGGAAGCCTAGCAGGATGCATGATGCCATGGTGTATCCAGGGTGCTGGAATTTGCCCAGAGGTGGCTGGGGCATAGCCATGAAGCCGTGCACAGATGGATGGGCCAACACCCCCAGGAACGGGCCGAGTACTCCGGCGGGACTTCTAGAGCCAAACATGGGCCACAAGTGGATGGCGCCCATGCAGGGGTTGTACACTAAGGGCCACTGCTGGCCTCCACCGCCGTTTCCCTTCTTGTTTTTCTTATTCTTGCCCTTGCTGTTGCCACTGCCATACTGTCCGCCGTTTTCGTCGTGGCCATAGCCGTTGTTGCCGTAGCCGGTGGTGCTATGGATAGTGTATCCATCGTCACCGCTATACTATCCGCCATTGGGATGGTTGCTATTGGACGGATGACCACTAGCACACCAGCCAGTATTGTGTCTGCCATTGCCGCCGCCTTTGTTTGTATAGAAGGCGGTGGCCGAGGAGTCGATGCCACCATTGGTGGGTTTTAACTCCTGAAGAAGAAGGAGGTTGCTGGTCTGGATGAAGCTCAAGAAGGGGGTCAACAATAGCACAAGAGTGTCCACACTGTCGAACTTCGGATTCAGTCCCTTGATGGTGTTGAGAACTAGTGTTTCGTCGGTGACGGGGGACCCGACATCGTTGAGGGCATCGGTGAGGGTCTTGAGCTTGTGGTAGTAGTCCAACACGGAGCGGTCATCTTGCATCAAGTTATGGAACTCCTGGCCGAGGTAGAGAACCTGGGCCTTCTAGTTATCCTAGAAGAGCGCCTCGATGCATGTCCAAATGGTGTAGGCTTTGGTAGTTGGTTCCATCACCATGTCGAGGATCTCATGGGAGACGGAGCCATATAGCCAATGGAGCACGGTGGAGTCAAGGCGGTTCCACTCCTCATCGGCTGGTGGAGTCGCCATCATGACATGGTCGGCAAGAGCGAACTTGTTGATGGCCACCATGAAAAAGGTGCGCCACTTGGCATAGTTCGACGCCTTGAGGTCGAGGGTGACCTGAACCAGGGTTTTGATGTTCTAGACAACAACCGCCTGGGCCCAAAGATGGGCGAGGGGATGGGAGGTTGCACCGGCCTTGTCATCACCCATGGCTGCCAGTGGGAGGGAGGGGGATAGTGCGCCCTTGTCACTACTCATGGCTGTCGATGGAGAAGCTGGCCGAAGAAGATGATCGAGGCACAGGAGAGTGCGGAAGAAGCGATTCGGTTAGGAATGAACGCAATCTGATACCATGAAAGAGTTTTGAAATAGGAGTAACAATCAGTGTCTTCCTTTTCTCATGTATATATAGCACATATACAATTATTACATGGGATGAGATCCCTGCTGATCCTAACCATAAGTAGTCTGATTACATGCTATGCATATCCTCCTAAATATGGTTATTCTAGATTACATGACATAGCAAATATATTGCCTAACAAAAACGATGCAGGGGCTGGAGACGAGGCATTTGGCGACAGCTTCCGGCATGGGGTCGAAGCAGCGCAGCAGCCGCCCACAGATGTAGCAGGCGAAGAACGCCATGAAGTGGGTGCTGTAGTACAGTAGTAGCCTACCAGGCATGAAGGCGAGGCCCCATGGAACGAGCGACTCCGTGTAGGCTACTTGAATCCAGACGAAGATGACCAAAGCAACGATTGCTATGAGCACCAAGTGTTGCAAGATCCATAGGTTGGGGAAAGGCTTTTCGGTCAATGTTGGCGCTAGCGTTGGCGATGGCACCGCTTTAGGCAACTCCGTGGGCTCTATGCCACTGTCGCTTCCTTTTTATCCTTACTGTTTGGTCGAATCCGCCATGTGCATGACCATGACGATGAAAATGAAAACGCATGGTGTAGAGCTAGAAAAGATAGCGGCACTTACGATCTAGGGCAAAATACGGGCAGAACCGCGGAAGCATAAGGAGAGTCCATGTAACATCCTAATTTTATGAGCTTTAAAAATCTTTTAAATAGTTAGTAGGAAGAAAACTCCCATTTGGTTTTATTTTAGTTTAATTCAAAAGCTTAATATTGAATCTTGTGCATCAAAACAATTTAATATGATTAAAGTCAACATCAACAATGGTTAAAACTATTTTATTTGGATTTTATGTGCTTGGATATATTTTATAGATTTTTCTAGAATTTTTCCAAGTTCATTTGCTATTTTCTATTTGCCATTTGGATTTTCTGGTATTTTATAAAATAGAAAACATATTTAAATCTCAGTAATCTCTTTGGGCCTAAACCCAATCCCTTCTCGCTTTTGACCCAACTCCTGTGTGGCCCAACTCGCTCAGCGTGCGCGCCTGCCTCCGCTGACATGTGGGCCCCGCTTGTCAGCCTCTGTTTCCTTTTCCTTCGTGCGTGATCAACTCAACTCGCCACCGTTCAATCAAGGATGGATGGTTAGGATCTGTTGTGCTGTTCGGATAGTCCTAACATCACACTTATTGTGAGTCGTTCGATCAAGAATGGATGGTCAAGATCTGATGGGCCGTTTGGACGGTCCGAACGTCACACGCGATCCGAAGCGTCCAATCGAAATCAGACAGTTAGGACGCATGGTCCGAACGTTCGCATTCGCTTGTGTTCGCTTAGCCTCGCTGCCAGTGGGACCATTGCCGTCGCCAAATCGAAGTCGGCCGTCTTTCTTTGAGTCACAACCGCATCCGCCATTGAAGAGCTTCAAGCTCCACTCGACAACAACAATTTCCAAACTAAAACCTCCTTGATTTCATTACCAAATCCTATCCCCTAGCTTTTCGCACCCGTATCTGGTTTCAATCATGCCCGAACCCAACTCTATCCCTTCCTAATTTGAATTTCCTTTTTCGTGTTCTTCACGGACTCGATTTGGGGATTTCCAAATCCGCACGGTCCGACCCCTATAAAAGGCACCCCTAGGATCGCAAGAGCACCTGCACCAAGAACCCTAGCTCCATTTCACCCCGGGAGCTTTAGCGCCGCCGCAATTGGAGATTTAGGTTTCGGTCACCGAAACCCTAAAGGTGCAATTCCGTCGTCGTTGGTGACGCCCTGCCCTCGTGGTTTGCACCATCGTGTTCCTCATCATCAGAGCTACCTCCTGGACCTCTTGGTTTCGTCGGAGCGTCACCGGAGCCTTGATCCGACAACACCCGAAGCCTTCCTCCACTTCGAGCTTGCCGCCGGCCACCACCGTCCACCTCAACCACCCGGAGTTGGTTCATCAGGTTCGCAATAGCGCTAGCTACGCGCCTGTACCACTCGCCGCCGGTAGATCGCACTGTTCGTCAGATCCTTGGTTCCCGTGCGCCACCGCCTTCACCATTGAGCCACGTCAGCGCCACATCAGCCTTCTTGCCTACGTGTCGCGTGCGTGGCACCGCGTCAGCACGTACACGTGGCAGCCTCGTCAAACCAGATCCAGATCGATTCGATGGACTTAGTCTACCGTGAACCAGGTCACTGACACGTGGGTCCCACACGTCAGTGATTTCTTTTTCCTTTCTTTTTCGGTATTTTCAATTGGAAAATAATTCAGATATTTCTTAAAATAGGATTTCTTTTAGATTCAAACTTTCAAAGCCCATATATTTTGCATCCGAACTCCAATTGAGCCCATTCAAATTTCTAAATTCATCTAAATTCAAGATCTTGTTATCTAAGTTTTTTATTTAATTTTTGGAGTTTGTTTTGCCTCTATTATTTATTTATTTTGTTTGTTTGCTTCGTTTGCAAGTAGACGTTGATACTTCGGAAAGATTTGAAGAAGAAGGAACGCCTCAAGAGAAAGATCAGTACCTAGACCTATTTCAAGGAAAGTTATACCTTTGATCATATTGAACCCAGTTTTCAAAAGTTATATTGATTCAAATTATTGCATTTACTTTAAGTATTTATTTAAATGCTTTTGGGTTTAGTTATTAATCCAATTTGTTATAACCACCTTGTCTAATTGTTATGTCATAATCTTTTTTCACCCTAGATTGGTTCTTTAATTACTTGGTATTATTGTAGCACCAACGTGAGTTGGTTAGATACGATTAATCTGCTTAGCCATACCACAAGTCATCATTTCATGTAAGTTGCTATTATAAACTTGACTAAGTGATTATAGAACTATGTGGTAAAACTATGTGTACTATGTGCTATTACTCGTTGATGGCATGTGTTGCACTTAACCAACAGGGTGGGAAAGGATTTAGACGGAGGAAAGTGGTATTGTGTGCTACTTTTGGTGGATCTGTGTGCACGGGCTTAAAAATCTGTGTGCATAGGGATTTGTAGTAAATTGAAAGTCTTGCCTTGGTCAATTAAGGACTTAACTTTGTGCGCCATTGAACTGAGCCTTACTGTACGACCACATGCTTGGTATAGGACGGGCCTAACTTAGTAAGTTATGGAATCTTGACATTACTACTCAGATTGTAGGTTAGAGTGTGTTGATTGGGTGGAGGTGTGCTACCAAGTAGTGACATCACGGGGCGGTTCACCGTGTCCCTGTCCAACGGTGTGTGTCGTACCCATCGCTGTGTATGGCTTGGTATGACTGTTTGTAAGCACACTGGGAGTATCAATGCTTGAGATGAAGTTTCTGAAACGTTTTGTTATGATTAGTGCTTGCAACACTAGTTGTATCTTGTGGATAAAGTGTACAAACTCTGTAGAGTGTTAAATCAATCTATTCGAATAGCCGCGTCCACAGTCATGAACATGTTCGGGAATTCCACACGAGGGATAGATTTTCATAAAAACCTTGGGAAGGGAGCTATGTGATCTAAGTCATATGGCTATGTGAATAACTTGTTTAGGCTATGTGTCATTGTGAAATCAAACTGTTAAATTATTATTGTTATTTCTTTTACCTTATGCTTTCAATCTATTATTCGTATTCAAACTGCAAATGTTGCATTTCTGCAAAAGAACCACAGAAGCCATTCCTTTGGAATAAGCCATCATGTATAATTGCATTTTTGTGGTATGACTTGCGAGTACAGTTGTGTACTCATGCTTGCTAAATCAAATCAACAAAAGAGGAGGATTCATCGCCTGCTTTCGAGGAGGAGTTCGTTGAAGGTGCTTGATCGTAGGGTCTTGATCCCAGTCGGTTGCCTGTGGTGAATTGATGGGATGCCGCTGCCATTTCTGTTTTCGTTGCTATTTAATTATTTGTCAGCCCTGCGTGGCTTAATAAGTGTAAACTCGATCATAAGGTCGAAACCCTTATTTGTTGAACAAATTACTCGTTTATGCTATTAATCGCCTTGTGTAGATCTATATTCATCTATGTTGAAACTGTGTGCACTAGCGTGATCCTGGACTAGTGCATTATATACAGAGGGTCCAGAATTGCATTTTATGGTCCCGACAGTCCTGGTAGATATATGTAGTACTCTGTGCTTCGTCCATTTTAAATACTTGGCACTCTTGATATTGATTAGTCAAACTTTGTAACATTTGACTGCTAATATTTTTCTAGATATTTAGTTTGGTTGTATTAAAATGATTATTTAGTTTGGTTGTATTAAGATGATATTGTTAGATTTGTGGTAACAAATATTTCTATAACATTATAATTTCATAATATTTTATAAATGTATTATTATAAAAATAACAGGCAAAGTTGAACTTTGATGATTGTGAAAAGTCAAGAGTGCCTGATATTCTGAAACAAAAGGAGTACAATAGATCGAGTATCTCATGGAAGATAAGTTTCTTTTTAACTCGAAGAGAATGTGTGGATATCATGGGGATATGCTCCTGATCTTAGGATGATGAGACAATTGGCAATAGCTTTGAAGTCTTGTCAAAATCATCGTTTTCGAAAAAGATTCAAATTGTCAGGTCACTGGCGGTCTGACCGGCCATTTTGGCAGTCAGACCGGCCATGCCTAAATTGGTTTTGCTGAGAAAGTGTTGGCGGTCCGACCGGCCAAATCGGCAATCTGACCGGCCTTTGAGTGGCGGTCAGACTGGCTTTGTGAAATCAATCAGACCGGCCATAAATGTTTTTGGATTTTTTAGCTGGGCCAAAAATAGAGGGTGTAGGCAAGAGAGGAGGTTCTACTGCACATGGTCCCATAATTTTTGGAGCCTCCAGACAGAAGTTCTATTCGATTAAAAATTCCAGAGAGGTTCGGATTTCCAAGGGTGGAATTTTGGCCAAGTCCCAAAGTGGCGGTCCGACCGGCCTTCAGGCGGTGGTCAAACCGGCCATGGGCGGTCAAACCGGTTTTGGAATGACGGTCTGACCAGCTGTATTCTGGTTCGTCGTCCTTCATGACGGCGATGTTCGCTTGTTAGACCAAATTCTTGGTGTTCAATGAATATGTGTTGCATATTGCATGTTTTTGGCTAACGTGTGTCAAGTTGTGAAGAACTTGTTCCCGGAAATGATTTGTTGGTCTATTGATGTGCAGGTTGCTTGGAGGTCAACGACGGTCAACGGCGAGGATGATCGGGACTAAGCTTGGAGAGCTGAGGTTCAGAACGATCGAGGATGCCGGGTGATGTCAATGGACTCAAGCATGGCGCAGATTGGACAAGGATGACCGAACGGGCAGTTCGGTGCAACAGGTTGGATCAAGCGGCGCGGGGGTTGGTGCAAGAGCCTTGGTGGTTTTAACGGGAGCCGGACGGGAGAGACTTGCCGACATAATGAGAGCCGTTGATCAACCTACACGTGGCGAAGCAGGCGATTGCTTCACCAAGATTGGACTTGGTCTTCAGAGAAAGATCAAGAAGGGGTATTTTGGTAATTTCACCAAATACCGCCTTGGTGACCTTGGGCTAAACCGCGGTGCAAGACGACGCAAGGAGAAGCGGTTTAGGTCAAGTGAAGATGAAGACGGCGCTTTAAAATGTGTGCGTGAGTTAAACCTGTTTGTTAGAGGGCTTAACGGGTGCCTTCTAGAAACTAGCCTCCACTATAAATAGGAGAAGGTGTTGTCCAGCAGCCAAAAAAAAGCACTTCATTGAAAAAACCCTAGTTTGTTTTAGGGCTTTGGAGAGAAGGAAAGAGAGGTTAGGGTTCTAGGGATTGATTGATCGTGTGCTCATGTATTGAGTTTTGTCCTCTAAGTTGGAGTGGCTGTAAACATCAATTCTCAACCTCAAATCAATCTAAGCAAGTTCTCAAAGATGAGTCTCTTTTGTTCTTAACTTCTATTTTGATGATTTGGAGTTATTGATGATCCATTGCTTTTCTCTTCATTCTTTGTGGTGTTCTAGCTTGCTGTGATGTGTAGAAAACCTTCTAGGATCATCTTGAACATCCTTTACTCACGAACAAGGTTTAGATCGTGTTTTTCGTTTTGACTCGGTTTTTGAACGTCCTTCACTCAAATGGAAAAAGGTCAGAACTTTGGCAAAGATCTTGACGATCGTTGCTTGCAATAGGTTTCTGATATCCTTGGGAAGGTGTGTCTCAAGTTTGATCGAGTTTGGAATTGTAGATCAAAAGTTAGATCATTTTGTGCTTTGGACGTCGAACTGTTTTCCCTGTTCATCGTCAAGTGCGGTCAGACCGCTTGGTGCACGTCGGTCAGACCACTCGGTTTACGCCGGTCAGACCGCCAGACTCATTTAGGGTTTGAGTTTTTGTCTTTTGCTTTGGGGTTTTAGGTTGGATTCAACACAAGTCTTCTGCTGTACTTGTTCTTTGATCTTCATAGCTCTCATAGCTATTGAAGTGAAAATCGTGTTGGATTCAAACTAGGTGAAGAAGGATGTGTGCTCCTATTCATCCCCCTCTAGTCGCCTTTCCGGTCCTACAGAATGGTTTAAGGGGCAAACATCCGGTGGAAATGGGCTAAATGTTGCAAATCGTTGAAAATCAAGTATGAAAGTTTTAAAATAAAATCAATGTTGTTTCTTTGTCAAACAACACGTGTAGTCGGGATATATTTTGTGAAAATGGCCTAACTATTATAAATTCTCCACAAAGCTGGCGGCATGACGAAGGCCACCACACAATGCTGGGGCTGGCGATGAGGCCCTCGGCGACAGTTTTCAACATGGTGTGTCAAAGTGTCAGAGCAATCAAGCGCACGCGGACATACGTAGCTAATAATATGGATTTATTTAGATATGAAGGGATTTTACCTAATTCCTTTCGTTTGGAAAGGAAAATGTACAAAAATCCCTGCCAAGAAGGCTAAAGGATTGTACGCAATTCCATCCATCCAAGCAAAGGATGTAATCCACATAACACTGTCTCCTTAGCAATACTCGGCTGCTCCAGCGTGCAACTAGCTAGCGCCCAGCGAGGTAGAGGGCGAGAGCGATTACCTCGTAGACAAGAATAGAATCGTAAGAACAATACAAGAACACAAGAACAGAATAGTAGATTAAACACGGAGATATAGGGGGCTTCTTGCTTCTCTTTATTCCTTCATCAATCGATCTATCGTTTACAATGAATAGCACTCCGTATTTATAGGCTAGCGGATGGATGAGGAGTCCACCTAGGCCAGGACTCTCTGACCTGAGCCCGGTTCTTAACACTCCCCATTGGACACTCATCCAACATGTTCATGTCTCGTCAAAACTCCATAAAAACCCAGTAGGAAAAATTTGAAGAAAGAGTACATAACATGTGTTCCATTGCATTGCACGAATTGTCTCGTTAAAAACCTTAGCCGAGAAACTTCAGGAAAACTCGTCAAGGGAAAAAAGAGTACAATCCACCCAATTTCATTTAATCTCCAGGATTTATTCTTTGGGTACTCGATCTTCGGGATCAAACTTTAATAATGAGTTCGTGAAGATTCTCCCCTTGAATTCTGCACTTCTCTAAGTCTCATCATTCCAATTCCACGTATGCATCTTTCAAAGCTAGATGCTGGAAGTGACTTAGTGAATAAATCTACAAGATTTTCACATGACTTAGTATGTAATACTTTAACTTCGTCCATCTTTTGCAATTCATGAGCATAGAAGAACTTGGGGTTGATATGTTTTGTGAGAGGACTCTTCACATAACCCATCTGCACTTGTGCAACACAAGCTGCATTATCTTTATAGATAATAGTGGGGGTTTGTGCGGCATTCAATCCACACGACTGCTGGATATGGTGAATCATCCGCTAAAGTCAAACACATTCTCATAAGGCCTCATACTACACTATAATTTCTGAGTGGTTCGTCGAAGTCGATACAAGACTTTGCTTAGACGATTTCCAAGAAATTACAGTTCCACCACACAGGAATATATAGCCTGTTTACGACTTAGCTGTATGCGGGTCTGACAGGTACCCGGTATCTGCATAGCCATTCGTAGTTAGGTCTTGGTTCTTTGTGTAGAACAGTCCAAGATCTTTACTTCCTTAGAGGTATCGGAAGATGTCCTTTATTCCCTACCAATGCCTCTTGGTAGGTTCTGCACTGTACCTTGCTAGAAGGTTCACTGTAAATGCAATGTCCAGTCTAGTACAGTTTGCTAAATACATGAGTGCTCCAACTACGCTCAAGTATGGGAATTGCGGTCCTAGGACTTCCTCCCCCTCTTCTTTAGGTCTGAACGGGTCCTTGTCTTGCTGCAAGGATCTCTCGACCATCGGCACTTTCGAAGGGTATGCCTTTTCAAATCCGAACATTTCTAACACTTTCTGAGTATAGGTTGATTGATGCTCTAAAATTCCTTCAGAGGCATGCTCAAACTGCAAGCCTAGGCAATATTTGGTTTTACCCAAATCTTTCATTTCGAACTCTGACTCTAAGTAAGAGTTTGCTTTCTTAATAGCTATCAGGGTTCCACTGATATTTAGATCATCTTCATACACTGAGATTATACAAAATCCATCCTGGGATCATCGTATAAATACACAGGGGTTATTCTCATTGTTCGTGTACCCTTTCTTGCATAGAAAGTCGCTTCAAGCGATTATACCACATCCTGCCTGATTGCTTAAGTCTATACAGTGACTTTCTAAGTTGCACACTGTACAGATTTTTATTTGCTCTATCTTGGCTTGGGATAGGGGTACATTCAGGTATCTTCATATAAATGTCCGAATCCGAATTTTCATAATGGTATGTTGTTACCACATCCATCAATTTCACTTTTAACTTCAAGTTTACTACCATTGAGATTAAATATCTAAAGGGTGGTTCTGCCCATGACTGGGGAATAGGTTTCTTCATAAACAACTCCTGGATGTTGTGTGAAACCTTGTGCAACAAGCCTTGTTTTATTTCATTATTTTTATTTCTCTTTCGAACAAATACCCACTTATGCCCTACGGGGTGCACATGGGGAGGCGTGTGGCTTACAGGCCCAAGCACCTCTCTTTTATTCAGAGATAATAATTCAGTTTCTATTGCCTTCTTCCAATCTTCCCAATCTAGTCTTTTCTTACATTCAGCGAGTGATACAAGCTCTGGATCAAGATCGATGATTGTGGTAATTTTCTTTGCAAAATCAATGTCGACATTGGCTGTTGTCTTATTCATAGATTCTCTCGAGGTCACAAAGTTTATAGCTATTTCTTCAAAGAACAATTCTTCTAATGCTTCTACCTGCTCACCGCTGCTTTCAATTACGGGGGCAAGTCTCTTTAGTTTTTTTTTCCAGCTTCGATGTGTACGCACACATCTATGCTGGTATCTCCCTTCATGAGGATGTTCGATTGTGGTATGCCTTTTCTGAAGGTTCCATACTAGTGCCAGGTCTCTACTGGCTCCCCTTCTGGTTCTCAAGAACTTCGGTGATCAGCTGTGTCAAGTCTTTTTTATCATTTTTCACCAGGCGTCCCCAGTTACTTCGGATTCGAGGGGCCGAAGTTCTCATCCTTTCAGAGGCCTTAGGATGGGATTAGGGATACCTTCATTGGTATTTCAACCCTCTCCGGTGCATTGCGTTCAGGCACATGTGACTTAGTCACGCTCTTCAAATCACTAAAGTGGTCAGGCAGATGATTTGCTAATGCTTGCAAATCAATTGTCTTCTAGACTTCAATTATCTTCTAGACTTCTCTATTTGCTTCACTAGTGCTGGGTCATTTGCATGGATTTCAATTATCTTCTGGACTTCAATTATCTTCTAGATTTCTCAATTTCCCGATATTTTTTCATCAAGTGGTTGATTTCCTCCTCCTAATGATGGGAAACTAGCCTCATCTAATATACTATCAGCAAATTGGGCAATATGCAAATCTCTCGTCATAGGGTCCAAAATACCTGATTATGGATGCTATCTCATAATCAATGTATATCCCCAACTTTTAGAGAAGGCCCATTGCAGTTCGCTGTTGTTGTGGTATAGGTATATGAACCTTGCAACCAAATCTTCAAAGATGAGAAATTTTATATGCTGACCCTTGCGCTAGTTGCATAGGTGAATGGATGTTATATGCCGGTGGTCTAAAATTGATAAGAGTTGCTGCGAGTAGGACTGCGTGTCCCCAACATGCAGTTGGTAAATTACAATTCTTCAAAGGTGGTTGGGCAATAAATTTAATCATTTTAATTAATGCCTCTGCTAATCCATTCTGAGTGTGGACATACGGTACGGAATGCTCAACTTTAATTCCCATTGTCATACAATAATCATCAATTGCCTTTGAAGTAAATACTCCGGCGTTGTCCATTCCGGTGGACTTCATATGATGATCAGGGAAATTATTCTTAATTTTAATTATCTACGAGACTAGCTTTGCAAAGCATAGTTTCTCGTAGAGAATAAACATACATGCGACCATTTTGAGGAAGCATCGATGAGCACCATAAAATACCTAAATGACCCTTACAGGGGTTGTATAGGACCGCAAAAAGTCTCCCTAGATACGGTCCAGGAATGTAGGGACTTCATCCTTCGCTTTCAGAGCAGAAGGTTTAGTAATTAAATTCCCAGTGGCACATACGAGGCATACAAAATCTTCCTGATTCGGAAAATTATTTACATTGGCATTATGTCCCTGTGAATTGTTAATTATATTTCTCATCATCCTAAGACCTAGGCAACATAATCTATCATGCCAGAGATAGAAAAGGTTCAGAGCTTCTAAATACGGTTTTTATGGCAGTATAGGCTGCAGGTGCCATAATATTAGTGTAGTATAGCCCAGATTCATATGAAGGAAGTCGTTCTAGTACCATTTTTTTACTTTCTTCACGCTTTGTAATGAGTAGATATTCCTTATCATACTCTTCTTTAGTCCCTACGTCGAAACCGTTAGCGCAAATATCCTTGAGAGTTCTAGTCGATTCTGGGTACAACAAGGCTTCTTTAATGATCAAAGTTGTGCCCATCGAGAGTATAATTGTGGCCCTTCCTGAGCCTATTATACAAGTATCGCTACCTGCGATTGTCATAAGACTACCAGCATTCTTGCTGATAGACTGAAAAAGTTTCGTCTCTCTTAAGATGGTATTCATTGTGCCACTACCTGCTAAGCACACTTCCGTCAGAGGGCGCCACACGCGTTCTAATATCATGTACTTTATTAATATGCAGCAGAAAGCAAGCAACACATAAATAAAATACTTCAGATGTCATAACATAACTTGTTATTATAAATACGAGAAAAAGTCTTGCAGGACTCATCATAAGAATTTAATGCTTTACTCTCTTAGAGCTTACAACCATTATTCAAAGAATAAATTAATTCAATGTTCTGCTTCAATTATAAACTCCAAGTTACTATAAAAGATCCAAGTGCAATGCGTGCACTAGATCAAATCAGCGAAGTATTCAAAAACTTCTACTTCAATCTGCTCCATGGCGATCTTCTCCTCTTGGGCAACTACGGCTGCAGCCGCTGCGATGTCCAAAAGGAGGGATAATGGGGGCTGCTACTAGGCTGTCCACATCCATGAGTGCAACTAATGAGTGTGGATCTTCTGCGCCTGCAATGGTGAGGTGTACCTCATGCTATCCTTTTCCCTTTTCTTAGACTGTAAAACATCAATATCGTGCGACCCACGACCTTACCATTTTTGCGCCTCTCCTTCGTGAGAGGCTTTATCACCTTATAGCTGTTAGCATTGACTTTATGGCCAACATTGCTACTAGGTGGCTGTGAGATGTAGTTCTTCCGTAGAACATCATCTTGAGCTTCCGTAACTTGCATAGTGTCAATTAATGTGGCATACTACTTGTAGCTGTCTTAACGATAGTTGCGAGCGGATTGCATCGTATTTTGGTGAAAGGTAGACAGAGTCTTCTCAATCTTCTGCTCATCCATGATTACATTATCACAGAGTTGAAGACTTGTACAAATTCTATACACATTCTAGCCATGCTGGGTCAGTTCTTCGAACTCCTGGTTCATGATGCCAGTCAATTCCATATTCATGCAAAGAGTTCATAAGATTACTGCTGATAATTTACATAAAATTGTTGCAAAATTCTCATAATGCTATTCGAACTCCTGGTTCGTGATACTGTATTTTTCTATGTATTTTTTATGATTTACTCCTATTTTCTGTGATTAAAAGTAATATAAACAATCACAGATAATCAAAACAGTAAATACAATACATAAATTGTATATAAATAACAATAACAAAGTTAAACATGCTTCAAATGCAAAAATTAATTCAAAATTTGAATTCCCGAGGCCCTTTTCTGCTGGAAAATGAATTTTCAGCAAATTCTACAATTTCCAGAGGTTAAAACGCGAAATTTCAGTTATGAGAAAAAATTTCGCGTAATTTTCCAATTTGCAGGGGGTTATCCGCAAAATTTTCTTATTCGCGAAACTTTCGCGTAATTTTCAGAATTCTAAGGGTTAATCTGCAAAAAAATGGGATTTTCCACCGCACCCCTTTTTTTCTCTTCTTCGAAATTTCAGCCGAACCCCTTTTTTTCCTCTTCGGAATTCCGATTCTTGGGTCGCGCCACACGGCCCATTTGAATTCCTAGCCCAAAAGATCGGATCAAAAGGGGGTCAAGTAGGGTTTCCCCTACCTATTTCATAGGGGTGGCGGTGGCTCATACGCCTTCTGGCCTGGCGCAGAGCCTTGGCGCAGCAAGTAGAGGCACGCCACGGGAGCGGCGGAGGCAGCGGGTGGGCGGCGGCGGTGGGCACACGGCATGTGGCGGGCGGCGGTGGTGGGCTCACGTAGAGGTGGCGGCGGCGGCTCTGCGGCGGCGGCGCGAGTGGCGTGGCGGCCCCGAAGGCCTTGGCGGTGCCATCTCCCCCCAAGTGGCGATCCATGGCGGCCGGTGCTTTGAGCGCGCCGACGAATGCGGGCATGCGAGCGGCCCCTCTTGCGGGAGGACAGAGCCGGTGGTGCCATCTTCGGGTGGCATGCCGCGGGGAGCCCGTACAAGGCGGTGCCATCTTCGGGTGGCCGACGGCGTGGTACGGCCATGCGAGGCTGCCGTGCGCACGCTGCTTTAGGCCGACGGCGTGGCTACAGGCCGATGGCGGTGCGGCCGATTTTTTTTCTCTCGTGTTTACTGTTCATGCAATGTATGTACTGTTCATGCACTGTATGTACAGAAGTTGTTCATGACAAGTGACAACTTTATTTTCCATCGACAATGTTTCTGTGTAGTTTACACTTGTGAGTACATCGTGTGTGTTTGGTGAATCCAAATATATTCCCTATCCATGTATTCAAACAAGAAACGAGAATCCATCATTACAGAATGTTTCGTACATCACGTTATTTGGCTGTCGTTATCTCTACTTCTCCAAAACAGTCTTCCGAGAAAACTTCTCCTTGGGCTTCTGGATTTTACATCTGCAACTGCATCAACAAGAAAAAGGGTTCCAGTTAGTCACTGAATGTACATGAAGGAATGTCTTCACTATCTAGAGATGCAGCGTGATGAAGAACACGATGCATGTTGATTAGACTGAAGGATATGACTATCTATGATGATCAAAACATAGTTACCTTTCAATCTCCCAGCCTTCAACAAAGCTTCCTCAGCAATTGGTCTCCATTGCTGAGCACACGAGAAACTAAGTCCCATCCCTACAGTAAGCCCACGCAACAGTTGTATCGTTCGAAGCACCGAAAATAACTCCTCCGGGAAGCTCTTTGAGTAGGAAACAAATAGAAACAAGACATTTTAGGAAGCAGTTCTGGAAGTTAAAGCACTGATACATAGACAAATCATCCGTATGTCCATAAGAATTTGCAAGTAAATGGAGGAACAACAGCATAGGTCATTTGTTTTTATATGTTTGGAGTATGGAAGTGTACATTATATAGTCGCATACCTGCACTCCAACTTTATTCAGTGAAGAATCCTCGGCAAAGGGCGAGAGAACAGTTACTCCAGGTGGTAATCTTGTATCAAACATTCTAAGGGATAATTGAAACAGTTCTTCAAGCTCGTTGTCAGCTATACTCCATGTTTTAATACCAAACTCCCTGAAATATTTCATAAATCCATAAGAAAAAAAGTAATATACCAATAACTATTCACCAACAATCATTATTCCATCTTGCCCTTGACTATACCGTTTCATTTGGAAATTAAACAAGAACCATTATTTCATCTCGTGTTTAAGTTTTATGCTAGCCCAGTTTGTTATGTTACAAAATAGTACACCGACAGATTTCAATTTACTGCTTCATATAAACTCTAATTGTTTGCATGAAATAGCACCAAACATGGCAAGCAGTTAAGTATACCTGAAACTTTCTTTAGTCCGCAAAAAGTCATCATCAGCCATTGCAATTACAAGATTTGCATAAGCAAGTCGTAAATCCTCTGGCATTTCTTTCACTTGTCCATAATCAAGTAAAGCTACCTAATAGAGGGCCACCATAAAAGAATATTCAACTGGAGATGCCATACCATATAAGGAAAGATTTGCAGGTGGGGAGGGGGATTTCACTTGCCTCTGTGTTCTTGCAGATAAGGATGTTTCCTGGGTGTGGATCTGCATGGAAAAAACCATCCTTCAAGATCATTTGGCCATAAGCAAGTGTAAGATCTGTTAAAATCTTCCTGCATTAAAAGAGAAGGTATTTTTTGAGATGGCCTGAACACTCGAAACAATTGAAGGACGCGCTCTAAATCAAATTAAATTTGCAAAAAACGAAGGGCAATGGTTAAGTATTTTACAAGGTCTACTCATAGTAACTAGATCTGAACGGCATGAAGTTTTATTATATTTTCTAATAGCACTAACCCATCAAAAGGATACTTCAGGAGGGAGAACTAATGCAAGGTTTCATAAACCAAGCAAATGAGAACCATACTCTTTTGAGATGAAGGGGCTTACTGCTTTGCCATTGCTGCAAGCTTACCACCAGGATCAATGCCCCTTTTAGCCATTTCATTGCCAAGATTCATTATTGGAGTCCCTTCTATGAATTCCATGACCAAGACCTCCCTAACAAAGCAAAGAAACAAAAAGGCCCATTTAATTCATAAGAAGACAGAAAAATCGCGTACACTGGTTGTCTGATTCTACAAAGGAACAGAAGAGGGACATGGCTCAACAAAAATGGAGTCATTAACTCACTATTGTTACATCTGTCATTAACTCACTATTGTTACATCTCAGTTATGCGCTTTTTTATTTTATTTAACAGTGGATAAATTCATACACAATCACAGCATTTCCCACATTTGCAACAGACTTCTTGACGTGATAAAATCAAGCTTGTCAATTCCGTTCCGTTCCGGCCGGAATGGCCGGAAGATTTCATTTCGGCGAGCAAAACGGAATGTCAAAGGCTAAATTCCGTACCGGCTAAAATTCCGGCCATTTCGGTCGTTCCAGTCCATGCCGGCCGAATCACGCATTCCGTTCAACTCGGTACCGGAAGGAAGGAGGAAGTCGAGGGGCGTTGTTCATCAGAGAGTCCCAGTAGAGGAAGATGAAGCAACGGCCAGCAACGCTTGATGGAGGCAGATATTGGCGGAGGATTGCCGGTGAGGAGGTCGACACGAACGAATCGGGCGAAGACCACGGTTGTGGGGAAGAAAATATGTACCAGGGATTGTGCTCTGTGGGGGGCGAGCAGATGGTGCGGCGTCCAAGCGGCAGCAGATCCAGGGGCAGAGCAAATGGCGTGGGATCGCACCAAGAAATCGCCATCGCCGCTTTAATCAGTGGGTTGTGAAAAGAGAGAGAGAGACGAGGATGATGGCGGCGATAGATGAGTGGGCAGTGGCTCTGGTTGTTTTGGGCTTATGCAATAGAGGACAAGCAAGCCTGGCCCAATGGTAGAAAAAATCTATTAACTTGTCTCTCCTCTCTACTCAAGTAGATACATTATATATCATTATATTTAATATATTTATTAGCATATATATTATTATATTATACTCCGGAACGGTACACCGGTATGATCCGGTACCGAAACGTTCCATTCCAAGAGCTAAACCGAAATGACATCCGAAATGGAATTAATAACTTTGGATAAAATAGAAAAATAGCAAATAAATTCATGACGAATAGTTATTTGCTCATGAACTCCAAAATTCCTAACCAGCCAACACATGAGAATGTTAGTCCCAGGAAGGGCAGATGCAGAGACTAGAGGGGCAGCAGATCAACTATAAATGATAGGTTAAATGTGCCAATAGCATAAAGGGTAAGGAAACTACCCCTGCCTCGTGTCCTTGTTTAATGTATGTTGGAGCAAAACACAGTAGAAAATGCAAGTACTCACTATGTGTAAACTGTAAACTAGCATCTCATGGAGGAAAGTTTCGCTTGAAGAAAAAGAAGCAAATCTCATTCAATTCAAGTTTCCAGCTATTAGCAAATGACCAATTTATAACTGCTCTGCTGAATCCATCCAATTGATGGCTATCTTTGTATCTACTTGCAAATATGGTGCAGAAGTAGGATTCAGTAAAATGAGCTGAAAAACACTTTGACTAATTGAGCAGATATGACAACATACCTGCTAACCATACCAGGAATCACACGAGGCACCATAACTGGAGGTTTCTTATTGGAGACACGTAAGAACTCTCGTATTCTTTCCATTGCCCTCGCTTCTCGCACAAAGTCAAACTCATAGCATATCTATGGAAACAATGAAGCATCAATGCAGAAAAAATATTAAATGTTGAATTAATAGTTTTGATCTCACACAATGTGCAGACTGGTATGACATAGATTTTTGTTTCTTTTAACTGTTAACAAAAATGAGAATACAACAAAATATTATCTGCAACTCGTAGTGAAATTTGCATCAGGACGAAACTGGTATTCACATGACATATTCTCATATAGGAGATGCAATTTTATGTACAGCAATCTATATAAAGTATTACTGAACATCTAGTCTCCTACACTCAAATACTAAATGTAATTAGTCAATAACAGTACCCCAGCAAATAGTTTATCTTTTCTTGTTTCTAATGGTTAAAATGCAAATTCTGATATTTCATTTCTTTATTCTTCCAATAAACAAATAGCCTTAGTGGCTCAGTTTATTTCATTTGTGGACGAGCGGATATTATCAAATGTTTTACAATTGCAATTTCTTACATTCCCATATCATCAAAGAAGATAAATAGTTACATTTGAACAGATAGTGCAATCTGCCTTCTAATTTATGTCAAGAAAATAATAAACATCGTTAGAGGTCCAATATTTCTTGATATTTTAGAACAGGTGTAGAGAAGTATACCGGGAGAAGCAACAAAAAACAGTGCTGTTGGACTGGATAAAAACCTGCTTTTCCATCTCTTTGGTGGCAGAGTACATATCAAAGTTGAGGTCATACTTCTGTAAAAACAAGGCAAATGCTTGCATGTTCCGGATATCGACCATCATCAAATGTTCAGCTCCTGGATGTTGAACCTGGATAGTGGATAGTTCCAGATGCATTATAAAAATTAGTCACATTTGAGATAATGAAACAGTTGTTTATGGAATACACATATGTAGTCCTAACCTTGACAGCAACATCTGTCTTTGATAATTTAAGCTTTGCTCGATGCACCTAACAAATATGAAACAATGCTTAATAAGTGAGGCATAAATGATCTGTTCAAATTAAGTTTGCAATAAGGTGTTATGGTACAAAGAAGCAAATGGCATATGCACATGCCTATGAATCATGGAAACCATGCAAAGCACCAATGTTATACAATCCCCCAGATGATACAGATGAACAGAAGTACTTAAACACGAACCTGTGCAATAGAAGCAGATCCAACAGGCTCATCATCGAAGCACTCAAATATCTTATCAAAGCTCTCGCCGAACTGTTTCTCCACAACATCTCTAACCACATCAATCGGTGTGGCTGGAGCCTTATCACACAACGTAACAAGCTTTTTCACCCAAGCCATGGGCGCCAAATCGGGCTTACCCAGAATTTGAGCAGCCTGTTCAAAACCAATAGTCACAGAGCATTCAAATCAAGTACAAAAGACAGTATAACCCGATCATGCATGAAAAAGCACCCAGTGCACAACTAAAGCCTACAGTTACGGTATAATCGGATTGCAGCTTCTGTTGATCTCGCTGAAATTTTGAAAAATCCTCCTCCAACTCATCAAGCCTATAGTCTAAGAGAACTAAACAAAAGCGAAACAGTCCGTGAAAAAAGGCGAGCAAGCACCTTGAGGAAGAGGCCGCCGAGCTCCGAGCAGAGGGAGTACATCTTCTGGGCGCCGAGCTCGTGCTGCTGCTCCCACATGGCCTTCCGCTCCTCCTCATCCCTGACGAACCCCGCGCGCAGCTGGCACACCTGGACCGACCAACCAACAAAAACACCCCACCCTGAGCCGAGAGGCATATCAACAAACACCTGGCGCGCACGCGCCAAAGGAGCAGGAGCAGGAGCAGGAGCAGGAGCAGGACCTTGTAGCTGGTGTAGATGTCGGCGGCGCGGATCCAGAACTGCGCGGAGCGGCTCCACGGGCGGAGGCTGTCGGAGAGGCGGTCCCGCAGGTCCTGCAGCTGCGCGAGCGCGAGCGGCATTGCTTCCGCGCTCGGCCGACCTCGGGGCGAGTGGACGGGCCTGGAAGCGTCCGCCGCGGCCCTTGCACGGGGAGATGGATATGCCTATTGTACGCCGCACAACGTGACGAGGTAGGCCGCGTGGTATGGATTGGCGGCCTACCACTGTTGCTAATACGACCACGACGCGCCACTTGGAGGGAATGGACGGCTGTGATCGGATGGGGGAGATTCGTGCGGCCGAGTGAGGCTCGGCAGGTGGCCTCTCGCTCTCCGCCGGCTTCTTCGCCTGCTGCTGCTCCTCCATGGCGGCGGGTGTGGCGGTCCGGCGGCTGCACGCGGCGGCGCAACCCCAGAGCCTGACGAAGCTCGCGTTGCACTCGCCCAAATCCGTGAGTTGCTGCTTCGGCGCGCACTGCAACTACTTCCTCCTCAGATCCCATCCGCTTTACCTGATTCTTGCTGCTTTACTGTTGGTTGGTGGTGATTGTTCTGTTTGGTGTCGTCTAATCTAGTGCTTTTGAAGGGTCAAATTCACAACCGCCGTGTCGGGCCACCGTCTTGTGCTGTCGACTTCACGCTGACCGTGCGGCAACGGCCCACACGTCACCAAGTGGCCCTCCCTCCCCTCCCGCATCGCCAGGTTTAGACAAATTAGGGTTTAGAAAATTAGTGATTCACAGTTGTTTATAGAAATTATAAAATATAGAAAACGAGTTCCAAAATTCACGAAATTTTATGTGGAGCCTCCCAACACAATGTACTGTACACTGTAAATTTTCCATAATTCTATTCCTTCAGAATTTTTCTTGCAATTTCATATAAGTGTATTGTTTGTACGAATTTATAGATGTAGAAATTGAGCTCCAAAAATAATGAATTTTATTTTGAAGGCTCATCACGCAGTGGACTTGATTGTGTACTATTTGGATAATTTGATATGTGATCTGGAATTGTCTTGAAAATTTAGGATTTAGGTCGCGAAAATTTGGATTTTAGGTTTTAAAAATTAGGGTTTCATGATTTCATGTGACTTAGAATGTATGGAAAAAACTGCATTGCAACTCCATTCGAGATGTCGATATACAATATGGCGCAGGAGTACACACATAACAACCAAAATACGCGTACAAATATAGCAAAACAAAACATAAATACAAATATACCGAAACATAATCGCATAACACGGGATATACTAAAGTCTAGATAAGCTTGTGCATGAACCGAGATGAAAGAGGACGGGGTATTATCACATGTAACCCGATCAAATAGGACACTCTTTGTTAATTTATCAGTCTATTGTGGATGATATTCTTTAATACTGTATTGTGCCATAGTCTAGATAAGTTTGTGCATGAACCAACGAGGGAAACGTGTGGCATGCAGATCATATAACGATGTATTGTAAACTCTGACTCGTGTGCGTTTCGAAGGCTACGGTACATCATTATATGATCTGCACGCCACGCATTTCCCTCAGTTGGTTCATGCACAATCTTATGTAGCCTGTGGTACAATACAGATCATCCAGAGCAAATTGATAATTTGACAAAGAGTGTCCTATTTAATGATATGTGCAACTAAGTCTCCGCGGCGCCATAGCGAGTGCCCCTTGTGTCGGGGCTGCCCACGGTGGTGGCGAGTGTCGAAGTCGTCCATATCCTGCAATTCCATAATGTAAGCGGGTCGTACAGTAAGAAACGTAACAAGGATGTAAATTGTGTATAACTCACATCTTCGATACGGAGTGCGCCCAGTCGGCCGGATACGCTACGACGTCGGTCGGTCTCGGTCGAAAGAGCCTTTCCTTTGTCGCGGGACTCTCCACGTCGGGCTGGTATGTCGAAGCCGTCCATGTCCTGTGATTCCATGATGTAAGCACACCGTACAGTCAAAAACGTAACAAAGATGTAAATTCTTCATAACTCACGTCGTCGATATGAATCTGAAAATTTATTTACGACTATGGTAATAACGGCAAAAGCATCCGACAAATTACCTGCCCTTCGGGGGAAAGCAATAAAAAAAGGCCGAGCGATGAGTGACGATGAAGAATCTAGGCCCTATTTGTAGTGTTTTGGTAATTATAGACAACCATGTATTTTGTACTAACTCGTTTTATCAAGAAGTTACTAGTGTTATTCTTGGACTAAGACGGAAGAGCGCTAAGGGATCTTATCTCACTCAAGGTAAAGGTATCTAGCTGATAGGACCCTTTATCAGTTTTATCGGTCTTGGAGAATAAAGGATAAAAGACTGGATTGATAGCGTAGAAAGTCACACTATAAAGAGGGATCAAATGACTAGTAGGTTGAAAGCTAATGATGCCATATGCTCAATCTTGCTTGGTTTAAAACTTGGATTCATCTGAAGTAATCTGGCCTTAATTTAAATGTGCTTTATATTCTTGGCCGGACTAACCAGAAACCCGGATCAAAGCTGCGGTCAGCTTTTTCCAGTAAGCTCCCTTTCTATCTTTTCAAGGCCAGACTAACCGCAGGTACTAGTCCGGATTGACCGGACCTCCGGATCGAGTGTCCCGGTCAGCTTTTTCTAGATAAGGGAGTTTTTCGTGTTTTGCTTTAAAACTTGAGCCCGGACAAACAGCCGACATAGGTCCGGACTGACCGGAACTTCAGGTCAAGAAACCCAGACAACTTTTTCCAGAGAAGTGATTTTTATGTCTTGCTACTAAATCCCTAAAGCCGGACTGACCGCAGGTGTGACCCTAGACTAACTGTGCCTCTGGTCCATCAGAACAGTCAGCTTTTTACAGTAGCTCATTTTTCTCTGGATTGGATTTCTTATAGACCGGTCTAACCGGACTTCAAATGGCGGTCTGACCGAACAATGCCATAACGGATAGTTTCTGTGCATTTATTGCATAGCAGTCGACCGTTATCCTCAGTCCGGACTGACCGGCCAAATACCTACAGTCTGACCGGACTTGCTAATCTTTTGGGGATTTCATGCTCTAACGGCTAGTACAGTGGGTGGAAACTATAAATACCTCACCCACTGCAGCTAGAGAGTTTTGATGAATCTCATTGAATACTCTTGAGCCCTTTGCTTGTTCTTCCACTCTTTGAGAGCATTAAAATCATCTTACAAAGGTTGTTGAGATTTTTTCAAGTGCTTTGATTAGGGTTTAATCTTTGTGGCATTTGAGCATCTTCAAGCGAAGAATCACTGGTCTATTACTCTTGGAGATTGCCGTCTCCTAAACGGTTTGGAGTTGCGTCGGTGATCTTCTCAAGGGAGATTATGAGAAGACTCGAGCATTTGTGAAGATTGGAGCTCACCAATCCGGAGTGGAGAAGAGCTACCATTACTGATTGAGGAAAGTGCTTGTGTAGAGCCGGCTTGAGTTGATCAAGCTTTCTCAACGTGGATTAGTGGAGACCGGCAAGTCTCCAAGACCATGGGAAAACATCATTTGTCTCCGTAATGTGGTTTATTCTCTCACTCTTTACTTTGTGCATTTACTCTTAAGCTATTTGTTTATCTTGTCTAGCTTAACTTGTTAGTGTAGTGCACTTAGATAGCCCTAGAATATTTAGGTCTTAATTTGTGAAATCGTATTTCATAGGTTTAATTTGGAAAAAACTGTTTTTAGCGAAAAGAATTTTAAAACCGCCTATTCACCCCCCCTAGTCGGTTATCCTTGATCCTACAAGTGGTATCAGAGCTTGGTCTCTCATTTGTTTTACCGTCTAGAGAGAAAAGGATGACTAGTGAGGATTTCTCCATTAGTACAGCACCTCAATTTGATGGCACATATTATGCTTATTGGACGGTCCGTATGACCGTTTATCTTAAAGCCATGAGTTCTAGCATATAGAGAATTGTAGAAGAGGGTTTCGTTATGCCTATTGATCCAAACAATCTTACCAATTTAGATGAACGAAATGTTCTCCTAAATGCTCAAGTAATGAATGCTCTTTATGGAACCTTAAACGCGAATGAATTCAATAGAGTGAGTTCGCTTGAGATGACTCACGATATTTGGAAAACTCTCTCTGAAATTCATGAGGAAACATCCGCGATTAAGGAGGCCAAAAAATTGCATATGCTCAAAATCAAATATGAGACATTTGTTATGTTGCCACATGAAAACATAAATGAAATGTATTCAAGATTGAATAACTTAGTTAACGAACTTAAAGGTCTTGGTTCATCTCTAACCAGTCTCGATATATATATTGTGAGCTTGGGAATTATGTCAATGTTGTTCAATCTATATATGTAATGATTTGTGGTATTTATCTTGCTGTGGAATTATGGTTAATTTGATTGCAAAATCGGTGCAAAATTAAATTGGATTATATGTACCCTGTTCGGGTAACTCCTGACTCCCGAGTGCATTCTTTGACACACACTCGGGAAAGAAATTAAATATCCCGAGTGTTCTAGGTCCTGAACACTCGGGAAAATTTGAGTGACAGCGTCAGGAAAGGATGGCCACGTGGCTACATTTTCCGAGTGTTTACACTCGGGTGACACTCGGCACACAAAAAATTGTTTCCCGAGTGTTTAGGATGAAAACACTCGGGAAATATAGCCACGTGGCCATCCTTTCCCGACATTGTCACTCAAATTTCCCCGAGTGTTCAGGACTAAAACACTCGGGAAAAATGTACTTTTCCCGAGTGTCGTTGGTCGACATACACTCGGGAAAGTATTCCATTACGATGGAGAAACCCGTTGTGCGAACTAGTTTCCCGAGTGTTTTAGGTTTCCCGAGTGTAACCCCAAACACTCGGGAAACTTAATTTTCCTGAGTGTAAATCTCTGGAACACTCGAGAAATCAGTTTGAATCCCGACTAAACTATCCCGAGTGGTTTTTCCCGGCGGTCGGCCTTCGAGAATTATGTTCCCGAGTGTTTTGGGCACTCGGGAAAATACGGGTTTCTGGTAGTGTAGCTGTGACGCCCCGTGTCATTACCCTAAGGGTAATCACACTTAGGCATACGGATTACTATTCATTTGCTCAGTAAAACACTGCTCCAACGAATAGTAAGCATTTACCAGGGTTATGCAGCAGAACAATAAGATAGAAACTGTACATCTTTATTCCAGTAATAGCCACGCAAAGCTATGGTTCTTTGTACAAGTATTATACAGCTACAAAAAGGAACTTCTCCGCTTCACTCACCAGCCCTGAAGTCTCGGCTGCCTATTCGTCCCACTTGTCAAACATGGCGCCCATTTCGCCTTGGTCCTTGGAGTCTGTGCCTTCTCCTACTGCGGTTGCTTCGGTACCTGCATGTCCTTCGTCCCACTCGGGATAGTTCGCGGCCGGACTAGGATCTACAAAGGAGAATACTAACAAGGTTGAGTGCATGAGTGTACTCAGCAAGCATTAATAGCAAAAAATGCATTGAATGAACTATCTCTGGTTGTTATCACAGTTTCTAAATCATCTCATTTAGAAAATAACTCATTAAAACATTTAGGTGGCGATTTTATATCGAAAACACTACTAGTCACTCGAGAGAAGATAGACCCCTGTGGTTCCGTGAGACTCCAATCTCGAGACCGGCATGAATTCATGATTTTATTTAGCATCACTGCAGCTTTGCACCACTTTACCCATAGCTATTCTCGAACTCTCTATAGACGGATTCACCGCATTTCCTTTGATGCGGGTTCGAGATCGAAATCTAACGCGTTTTCCCGCCACGTGAATTAATTTCTCCACCCATTACTTTCGTCGGTGTTGACCTCGTCACCCACCGAGTTCTGGTAATGTTGGTTGAGGCAGCTTCTATCCTACACTCAACACTCCACCTTAGCGCTTTAGCGCCTTGGATCCCCCACTTCCGGACTTCTCCTACCGGTCCTGCGTTCCTCCATCACACTCACACATAATACTTACCCATTGTGGAGAGCATAGTCACATAACAGGGTAGCATTTTCTACCCGCCGAAACGGGAAAATGGTTGGTACTGAATTTACGGCATCTGACCGAGTAAGAGTTGGCTGGTCCTTATATTGTAACCATATGTAAAGGGTCCCACTTCCTGCCTCATCTCTTACCTACCAAGGGTCCCCTTTACCCACCATAATATTCTCATATCACTTTCTTTCCTCATTCTCATTTCATTCATGTTCATCTTAATCATCTTCATCTCATTCATTTTATTTAAGTTTTGGGAAAACAATTTTGATGCAATACACATAATAGTGCAAGATACGATTTATATTTAAATTAACTATATTCATGTTCAAGAGGATCGCTTGCCTTCGAATATGTAGGAAAGGTCGGTGCTGATGAAACTCGATCACCGCTCCGTCAATCTTTGCCGATCGTCTTTTGTAGCAATACTGGCAATCTTTAATAATAATATAAGTAAATACGTAGTCGATTTTGAGTGATATAATATATACCTAAGTTAGTGACCTCTAAATGTTAGCACAAATTAATTTAAATAAAACTTGTCGAGATCTATACGGAGTTAGCACTCCCCAAAATAGTCGCTCTACTATCTAATCGCACAAAGGTTGAGAGCCCGAGGTTCCGGCTTAACTAATTAAACTAACAAGATTAAACAGCTCAAACTACCCGACTAAATACCAGCGACGCGCAAAAAGGCTACACAAGCTAACTAGTCTATTAACAATCGAAATAACGGCTACACAACTTATCTAGCAATTTAATCTACAGAATGATTTTAAGTTGGTTAACTCGACAAGATCCAAGTTAAATTATTTACTTGCAGGAATTAAACGGCTAACAATTAATTAATTAACAAAAGCTACTGGCGAAGACATTAATCACATCAATTAATAAAATCTACCCGTTCCTAATACTATCCCTAAACCTAAAGTCCTACATCTATCTCTAATCTTATTTCTAATCCCACTTTAATCTCACCTCTCTCTCTCTCTCTCTCTCTCTCTCTCACTCGACGCACACAACCCACACAACACACAAGACACACAACACCTTCTTCCCCAAATCTCTCCCTTCTTTCCACCCTTCCTCTCCCTCTTCACAAGCCACAGCATGGGTCCCACTGGCTCGGCCCGGCCGCTCACTGATGTCGCCCGCCACCGGCTCACGGGTCCCTCTCCTCAAGCTTTGCCGGCTTTGCGAGCCTGTCGCCTCCACTGCCCTCATTGCGGCTGCACCGCCCAAGACCGCACGCCTTCCCTTCTCTCTTCTCGCTCACGCTCAGTCGGCTCCAAGGCACCATTGGCCGATCCGGCTCCTCCGGCTGGCTTGGCGCCAGCCGCCAAGTCGTGCTCTGAGCCACCCCTCTCCGGCTCCACTGCCCAACCGCCTCCATTGCCGTCGTCGGCCCCCAATTCCGGTTGCCCCTTCCTCCGACGGGCCAAGGCAGCCTTGCCGCCTTCTCTCTGCCACCTCCGGCTCCTCCCTCGCTCGCTTCATTGTCTTGATGGCTCGGCCCGGTTCCTTACCTCTCTAAACCCCACTTCTGATTAACCTAGATTTACATGTTTTGATTGATTCACTTTTACTTGCTTTGCTTTAGATGCATGGTTGATGCACATGCTTGGTGATGGTGGTGGTTCGGCCGGTTGCACTGAGGTATCACCCCCTTTCCCTCTCTACTCCTGACTTCCTCCCTTGCTCTGTGATGCTGAGGACTAGGGCTTATGAATGTGCAAGGTTGATTGATGCTTGATTTGGATGGCTCAACATGATGCATTTCTGATGATGGAAACTATTGATGGATTTGGGGGGATGGCTACCTTCTTTGGGTTTGATTTGGGGCTAGGATGGTAGCGTTGGGGTGCAGGTCATCGCTGTGATGGTGATGACCGCGTGTCGGTGCTCTCCTTCCCCTTGCGCTGATGCTCCCCTTCTTCCTCCTTGCGGCAGTGGCTGGGATGGTGGAGCTCCTGGGCTTGCTTCCCCTCTCTCCCTTGCGGCTGTGAACTGAGAATGGGGAATTTCTTGGGCTGTGATGGAATGAAATCTGAGTTTGCCTTCAGTGGTTCTTGCTCCTGGCTGCTTGGCTTGCTCTTGGCCTTGAGGTAGGAGTGTGGGAGAGGGAATGCTCCTGGCTTCTCCTCCCTTTGGCTAAGAAATGTGGCTGGATGCGTTGCTTTGTGGGGGGAGAATGGCTTATCAAGGGGTGATGCATTCTTATGGGAGATGCATGCGGCTGGTTAATGTCCACTATGCCCTTGCTCTTATCCTTATGGCAAGATTTTTGCTAGGGGCTTTTTGGTCTGTGGTTAGAAAATCACTATACGGGTGATTTTCTGTGGCTGAGTAATTCAGTATACGTGGATGTTGGATTAAATTAAACGCCGGATGATGAAACCCATGAAAGCAAAGAGGTGCCGGTTAACTCTAGCTAGTCCGGGTACCTTGACGATCAAGGGGCTGGCTAGCTTGAGTTGATCAGGGAACCCTAGTGAGCTTCGGAAAAATTTCTGACGGCCACTTCCAACCTTCTAATTTCTATTTTCTATTATCAACTTGGCTTTGGCTTGCTAACCGCTTTCTAACTTTTCTAACGAGCGATGGGAATGGATCGCGAGATGGCTCTATGGACTGGTGCTCAAGGTACAAGGTGGCAAGGATAGCTGATGCTACAAGAATGCAAGAAGCGGATTATGAATTAATTAATTTGTTGTTATGAATACTGCAGTTGGTTGTAAAATTAATTTTTGAAACAAGCAACGGGTTTGTAATATATTACTTCTGTTTTGCGATTGGATTGATGTAAAGCTTGCAAGGTTGTAATAATTATATGCTTAATACCAACTCTGAAATTACACTTTGCTCCGGATTTAAGGAATTTTAATTATCGCTAATTACCGATTACTGTTAGTTAATTTTATGGGTTCTCACGGTAGCCATTTGCAGTGGAAAAACCATCATTTTTTAGCTTCTGAAGGTCTACGCTATCTGTGGCAAGTTTAAAGCTATTGGCTTTTAGCCCTGGAAAGCTGACCTGTCCTACAAAAACTTCATCAATGTCCCTTTAGAACATTAACATCTTGTGTTGGGTGTGTATTTTTCCTAAAACTGTTTTGTTTAATAAGTATTTACAGTCCAAATTATGTCAGATTGTACTTCTCTAATCAGGTTATATTCGGGCGACGATATGTGGGAATAATGTCAGCTGAATCAGTAGGAAACTATGGAGTCCGGTGAGGGTCATATTCCTTGTAGAATAAAATTCATGGGACGTTTTTCCATTTCATGACAATAATGTGTCGTGCAGGATAAAAAGTTGTGACACATCTCTCAGAAATGATTAATTTGTTTTTATCTGCTAGTCTCATCTATAACCAGTTGTTTGCATCGTAGGATACTATTTGATGATTTGTACAAGACTGGGATCTTCACATGGGACTACTTACACCATCTGGGTTCGAACGAGTTCAGCCTGATGCGAAATTACATCAGAACTTTGAGAAAACATGGTCTTAGTCGGGATCCTCAGAGAACGAAATGATAGAACCAAAGGCTTTGTGTGAGTTAAATATTGAGATACTCGAAAACTCAAATAGGCTTTGCCTACCATGTCTCGGAAACCAGAAGAACTCCTGCCCGGATGGATGGAGCTTCTAGATGTGAACACAGAACACAGAATGTGTGAAACCGGATAGCTAACTACTGAGTGACAGTAACTGTTTTAAGAGTGTCAAGGCTGATAATCTGGCAAAATTCTTTACCTTGAATTGTTAGACTTTTTGAAATTGCATGCCTTCAATTATGATCGTATATGCACCTTTTGTTTTCCTCTCTTCCTTCCTAGAGTACTGTGCATTTAGCAAGGGCATTTGCATGTAAAAGACACTAGTGAAAAGCTTGTTCTTCTGGAGATGAACTCTGTAGAGGCATGAACGATGATACCGAGTTCACCTCTTTGTTGCGATTCTCTTCCAAAGATTGATTGATTTTCAGTTTACTACTTTGCAGTTTACTCTGTCAGTTTTCTTCGGGTGAACATGTCATCGTAAATTCATAGCTCATTTACAAACGGACACTCCAAATACAGTGGATAAAAATTTAGGCACAACGGAGTCATAAGCGTGGATTAAAGAGTTTTATCCAAAATCAAATTAAGGAATCCATACATAAACTATATTGCAATTACACTAATAAGCAAAGGAATCCATACATAAACTATATTGCAATTACACTAATAAGAGTATATGATACTAAATAGAATCAACAGCTCCAATCACATGCGAACATGTAAAGATGTAGGTAGGACATTGAAAAATACCTCACTACTGAAACTTACACACTAATTCCACGGACATCTTTCATTAATTTCAAAAACATTTCAAAATTGAATTATCTCAGTCTAACTTGGTTAGGAAGCTGAACAACCCCAATAATCCCACTGCTCAAGTCCACTTAGGGTGCGTTTGGTTTAATGAACCAAACTGTCCAGGACCAAACGGTTCGGGAAATGGGCTCGTTTATGCGTTTGGTTCCCTGAATGGAACCAAACGGTCCAGGACCAAACCATCCCACACAAGGGAATATTCCTTTGATATGCTGTATGAGTTGGTTCGTTGAAATCGAGTGAACCACACCGTTCACCCTCGTTCATCTCCTCCCAGCGCGTCCTTGCTCCTCCCAGCGTGCCGCCGCCCCGGTCTCCTTCCCCAACGAGCCACGCCGCCGCTCCGGCCTCCTTCCCCGGCGCCGGTGACATCGGCTCCCTCCTCCTCCTTGGCGCCCTCCTCCTTGCTGGCCTCACCCGGATCCACCTCCCTCCTCCGCGCCACCCTCCTCCACCTCCGTCCTCCCCGGCGCCCCTCCTCCTCCCTGGCGACCTTCTCCTCGGCACCCTCCTCCCCAAGCCGCTGCTGGCTCGCCGCCGGAGGCTCTCAGAGCATGCACGACGCGTGGCGCCCAAGCTCTGCCCGCCCGCCAACGAGAGGTTGAAGAAGCCATTGTCGCGTGGGGCCCGCTAGTCAGAGACTGCGAAGGGGTTGGGTGCGGCTAGGGCGTTAAGAACCATACGATTGAAATTGGACGGTCAGGATGTGCGGGATGATCGGACTGGTCCGAACGGCCCTATCAACACGGACCATTCGATCAAGATTTAACGGCCTGGATTGAGTTGGCGTTCGGACTGGTCCGAACGGCCCAATCGCTTTCAACCGTTGGATCCTCATCCGACGGTTGCGCGCAAAGGTGGCTTGACCCAGGTACGGCTAGAGCGTTAAGAACCATACGATTGAAATTGGACGGTCAGGATGCGCGGGATGATCAGACTGGTCCGAACGGCCCAATCAATACGGACCGTTCGATCAAGATTTAACGGCCTAGATTGAGTTGGCGTTCGGACTGGTTCGAACGGCCCAATCGCTTTCAACCGTTCGATCCTCATCCGACGGTTGCGCGCAAAGGTGGCTTGACCCAGGTGCGGCTAGGGGGTTTGGTTGAACCGCGTCGCAATGGGCTCGGGCGAATGTGATCTTGAGCCCAAGTTTTAAAAACAGATTGACCAAGAAACAAAAGAGTTTGACCAAGGCTTTAAAAATAGGAATAAAATTCCTAAAATTCTAAAATAATTTAGAGGGGTTCCTGGGACAACCTAGTACTCAAATAAAATCTTAAACTTCACTGTTCGAGATTTAATTTTAATAATTTAAATTCAAACTTACAAAAGGTTATTGATTTGAGTTTAAATTTTACGAGGGTCAAAAAGAGTTCCAAAAATTTGGTAAAAATTATTTTTATTCAAGATAATTAATATAGTATTTTAATAAATTATTTCCAAAAGGTAAACAAGAGTTTTTGTATTTGTTTTCTTTTGGAGCTAATATATGAGTTGTAGGTTTAAACTTTATTTGAAATTTTCCAAGTGCAATAAATAATGCAAAAGTTTCCAATATAGTATTTTAATAAATTATTTTCAGAAGAAGTTTAATCCTTTAAACAATGACTATGAGTTGTATTCCAACTTTAATATCGGCAAATGTCGGTAAATATCGTCAAATGTCGATAAATATTGGTAAATATTGTCAAATGTCGGCAAATATCGTCAAATGTCGATAAATATTGTTAAATGTCGTTAAATATCGTCAAATATCATTAAATATCGTCAAATGTCATCAAATATTGTCAAATGTCGTTAAATATCGTCAAATGCCATCAAATGTCGTCAAATGTAGTCAAATGTCGTCAAATATCGTCAAATGCGAGAGGGTTATCATATCCAACTTCATCCACCAAACCAAACAACATCTTGAACCATCCAGAATCATCCCATACAACCAACCAAACAAAACCATGTATCATCCCATACAACCAACCAAACAGACTGACTGTATCATCTCATACAGGACGATCCCATTCTACCCGTACCATCCCATCCCATTCAATCTCATCCCACCAACCAAACGCATCCTTAGATCACTTAGCTAATGCTCCAACACCAAGCAAAACAAAAGCAAGAAAAGGAACAACAAGCATAACAGGGGTGGACGTCGTTGATCGGTGCCGATGTCCGAGGATAGAAGCGTGGATATGAGTGGCCGGCGCACACAACCCACAAGGTTGCCGAAGGCCAAGGTGTCATTGTCACCTCACGGCTCCCACGCGCCTGTGCTGCTAGCCGCTAGGGTTAAGCCGCACGCGCGCGCGAGTAGGGCACGACTGCAGCCTCCGTAGGATTGGGGCAAGCCAAAAGGGGATTGGGGCGGGCCGGCTGGGCCTTAGCACCCTCCCTCCATAGGCCTTAGCAAGCAGGTTGCGGCCCATCATCGTTAAACGACCAAGGATGGTCTTCTTCTACACGAGCGGCGTGATGGCTGCATCCAGCGCCTTCTCAGGCGATGAACAAGGCTGGTGCTCGCGCGAGACGGGGGTTCCCGGCCCTGTCCAAATATATATGACTAGCTCCCTCCGTTCTCAAATACTTGGCACCATTAATTTTTTTAAAGTTAAAATTTATAACCTTTGACCAATAAATCTCATTAAAATCATACAGTTAAGTTTGTCATAGAATATACTTTACTAATATTATAATTTCATGGCCATTTATAAAACATGTTAGTATAAAAACTAATAGCCAAAATTAAACTTTGGAAAGTATAATAATTCAACAACTTATTTTCTGTAAAAAAAAATGCTCATATATTATGGCCTCCGAGTCCTCCCTCAGTCGGTCGTTGACGAGGATATGATAATCCTCAATTTACCGTTTATCTATAATTGATATTATAGATAGCAATATCTTCATATTACTCACAAGTATACCCCTTATTGTTCATAAGGGAGAAGCTTAATTGAGTGGTCGTAAGTCTTTCTACGACCACCTTGTGGTCGTAAGACTTTCTACGATCAGGTCGGCTACGACCACCCTATAATCGATAAATTCTACAGACATACGAGCCCAATCGATGAGAGACTCTTATACGTTGTGTTCAATACACAGAGTAATTAGTATACGTAGTTATTCTCTAGAATAATTGTACGTATTATACTTCTGTCCTTGATGTAACTGCCAGGTGATGTGAGGTGCATTTTCCTCTGACAATAACTACCATCAACGTGTGCATTTCATCAGGCGTAAAGGCGCCTCTTGTCATGGAGTAACTGCCACCCCTTTACAAGCTACATAATGGCTGAAGTCAATGGCCAGGGGGCGACTCGAACGGGGTTAGCCGTAAGAGATCATTGAGTCTTAGTTTGAGTGATTTCTTCCCGATTGTAACAAGCATACTGAATACAAGAACACAGGAGTAGAGTTATTATTCTCTCAGGAGAAGGCCTAAACCTGTATAAATCTCCGTGTCTCTTTCTGTGTGAATCTATTTTGTAGGAACCCCCCCCCCAAACAATCATTCGTAAGATCGACACAAGATCGTCAACAGTTGGCGTCGTCCGTATGGATCTTCCAGCTCTTCTATTTTGATAAGTTTTCTTCGTTTTTTTCTACCTTGATGCTTTCATGACAGTAGAGTGGAACGAGAAGAACTAGTTCGATCTGGCAGACTACGCAGAACTTGTTATGGATGCCTGCTACAAGTATGAGCAGAGCATTTTTTTTTGTCTGACGACAATGCTGCCTCCAGGGATCTTTCACTAGACCCAGGACCATGCTGCAGGCAAGGTTGATGAGGGATCTTTCTGCCCCCACAACATTACGTCTAGACGAGGAGCCAGATTCTTTAAAGGGTAAGGGTACATCCGACCAAGGTCAGGATTGCACCAAGGTGGGTGCAGAACATAACAAGGACTCTCCCTCCAAATGTTCAACCTCGCCTTATGTCATCCGATCTAGTACAGAAAGTCCTAAAATCCATCATTCCGGGACTCAACCAACATCTGATAACCGTCACCCTTCGGTTACCCCCACAAGGGGCGATGTCGAGCCCTCTTCTCATGCAGGTTCAACCACACCATCGCAGGGTTCACCTTCGACTGGAGACTGTTATAACCCAGAATTCCCCATCTTGGAGGGGATTACTGCAAGTCACGAGACGCTGTCTCTCGACCACTCCTCGAGTCAGGAGGGCTCAGGCATAAGTTCGGATAATAGCATCCAGGAGGTCTTTGTCCTCCCCTTAGATCCTAATATCTCTCCAAGAGACAAGACTAGGGATGCTTCCCATCGGACACTCACTTTGGGCTCAAGTGGAGATGGTAAGGACTCCTGCGGTGATGAACAGGATCACCACCTTCATGAGCGTGGCCGAAATCCTAGAAATAATCGCGCTCCACTAAGGCATGCTCCGGCAGACTCAGATGTGGGTAATCCTGAGACCACTCGGAGGAGAAGAATAGCAGCCCAAAGAACTTTACCTGGTCACATCCAATTCCAGTTAGAGGAAGCTCAAGAACTTCAGCGGATTAATGACCTAATCGAAAACTCGACTCAAGAGCTTGGACAAGCGCCAAGATATGTCCTCTTTGCTGAAGAGATCGCACGAAGACTTCGACATATAATGGTCAGGCTTGAGAAAACTCGACGACACCATTCTGGAAGTCGTACCGGAACTACCCTGTCAAACGCTAGTCGTTCAAATGACTCTCCTCATATAGAACGTCAAGGCAACAGGTCTGGTCATTCTCCTAAGCACAACTCTAGTCGGAGGAGAATCCTTCGAACAGTTGGTGATCGACAAGTCCCTAGAGGAAGTAGTCATTCACCACTTCTTCCAAGGAGTCCGCAACAACAAATAGAACACAAGGAGTATTACCCTCGTAGGACTGGAACCTATGATAGGTCAGGTCCACTTGCCACTGGGTATCGTCGTGGATCGCCTGGTGATTTCAACCCTTCTTTTCCGCAAAGGAGGCGACATAGATCTTTCTAATGTCATTTGATGGGTCGCAAAATCCCATTGAGTTTATTCAAATCTACACTACCGCTATCAGAGCAGTAGGAGGAGAGCACGTCATGGCTAACTATCTTCCTACTATGCTTGAAGAATCTGCTCATTCGTGGTTATTAAATCAGCCACAGGAGTCAATCTACTCCTGGCAGCATCTTTGTGATCTGTTGTTGGCCAATTTCCAGGGTACTTATAACAGTCTTGGAAAGGAGGATGACCTACATAGAATGCGACAAAATTCCTATGAGACCCTCCGCCAGTTTATCAGGGGCTTCAGCAAAGTTCACAACTCAATTCCTGAGGTTTCTAATTCTTCTGTCATTAGAACATTTAAACAAGGAGTCCGTAGTCGAAGGATCCCAGAGGATATCACTTCAAATCCTCCTACTATCGTCGCTGAGCTTTTTGATATGGCCAACCACTATGCAACTACTGCAGAAGCAGTCGAGTGGAATCGTACCATCGATCGAGATGATAAAGGCACACGAGAAGCAAGCGAAAGTAGCAAGAAGAAGGACAAAAAGACTAAGAAATCTAAGAGCAAGACTAAAGGCAAAAAGCCTCTAGTCAAGAACTCTAAGGAGGTATTGGTCGTGAGCGATAAGGAGCCTCAGAGTTCCAAACCATACTCCGACTGGGGCAAAGGCAAACGCCCCAAACGGAAGAATGACAAGCCTAGGTGATGTCCTTTCAACAAAAAGGAAGGACACGATCTTCGCAATTGCCGAGTTTTTCAGTGGATACTCAAAAATTATTACACTGGCAAAGGACCACTTCCTACTCTCAAAGAGGTAGCACAAACAAGTGATCGAAAGCAGTCGGATGAGGAGGAGAGATGTCGTTTCAAGATCCAGAGCACATCATCGATCACATCTATGGAGGATCTTTGGCATTCGAGTCAAAAAGACAGCTCAAGGCTGTCGAGCGTGAGGTAAACTTCATCGACCATCCTCTTGTCAATAAAGTACCGAAGTGGTCGGAAGTCACCGTCTCTTTTGAGAAAGGTGACTGTCCGATCCTTCCTACTCAACCTGGTCGATTTTCGATCATGGTCGAGCCCACCATCAACAACTGTCGAGTGAATCGTGTATTAGTTGATGGTGGGAGTTTGCTAAATGTACTCTTTACGAGTACCCTGGACGAAATACAAGTTCCCAAGACAAAGGTAAACCCAGTATGATATTCATTTCATGGGATCGTACCGGGGTCCTCGGCTAAACCTATTGGTCAAGTGTCTCTTCCTGTAACGTTTATTTCTCCAAATAATTTCAAGACAGAGAAAATCTCCTTTGATGTGATCGATTTCGATACGGCATACAATGCCATACTCGGTAGACCAACTCTAGCACGATTCCTAATTGTTGTTCATTATGGTTATCAATATCTTAAGATGGCAGGTCCCAAAGGGGTAATCACAGTCCGCTGTGATAAAAAGATGGCACTTACAAGCGACCGTAAGTCCCTCAAGATGGTTGGCCAAAGACCAACTCGAGAAGCAAGCAAGGGGCAGCCTTCGACCAAGCAATCAAAGCCTAAAGCTGCATCAAAGCCGAACGACCAAGTCAAAGAGGTTCCACTAAATACAGATGAGCTTTTGAAGACTGTTCGCATCAGAGTTACTTCTGATCCTGCATAGGAAAACACCCCTGTTACCTTCCTCCGAGAAAACACAGATGTCTTCACGTGGTAAGCATCCGACATGCCCGAAATCCTTAAGACGGTGATTGAGCACATGCTAGCTCTATGGCCTGACAAGAAGCCTGTAAAAACAAAAGTTACAGAGATTTGCACCTAATCGACGAGATGCCATCAGATCTGAATTGGACAAGCTACTTAAAGCAGGCTTGATACGAGAAAGTCAACCACCTAGAGTGGTTGGCTAACCCTGTAACGGTTAGAAAGACTAATGGTAAGTGGCATATGTGTGTAGACTTTACTGATCTTAACAAAGCTTGTCCAAAAGATGATTTCTCTCTTCCTCATATTGGTAAATTGGTTGATTAAACTACTGGTTGTGAAATATTAAGTTTTCTAGATGCATACTCTGGTTATCATCAGATAAGTATGAGCCTAGATGATGAAGAAAAGACAACATTTATTTCACCTTTCAGAATATTTTGCTATGTCAAAATGTCATTTGGTCTAAAAAGCTGGCACTTCTTTTCAACACTTGATGCAAACCACTTTTTCTCCTCAACTAGGCCAAAATTTGGAAGCCTGTGTTGATGATCTAGTCGTAAAAAGTATCAAGCGCTTTAATTATATTTCTGACCTGCAAGAAATATTCGACAACCACAGAAAACACCATTTGAAACTCAATTCTAAGAAATGTGTGTTTAGAGTCTCTTTGGGAAAGTTGCTTGGATTCATTGTCTCTGCGTGAGGAATTGAAGCAAACCTTGAAAAGATAAGATCCATTGAAAAAATATGCCCTCCAACTGCAAAGAAAGAAGTCCAAAAATTCACAGGATGCATGGCGGCTTTAAGCCGTTTCATCGTACGACTGGGAGAAAAAGGAATTCCTTTCATTAAACTTCTGAGAAACATGAGGGCTTCAAATAGTCAGAGGAGGCAAATAATGCCTTCGAGGATGTCAAGAGGTATCTTACGAGTGCTCCTGTTCGGTTTCTCTAAAATCAGAAGAGGTGCTCCTAATATATCTAGCTGCTACGCCACAAGCAGTGAGCGTAGTATTAGTTGCAGAACGTAAAAACGTCCAACGACCAGTTTACTACGTTAGTGAAGTTTTACACGGGTCTAAGGAGAAATACTCTCAGGTCCAAAAACTTATATATGCCCTCCTCGTGTCTTCAAGGAAACTGAGGCATTATTTTCAGACGCACAAGATAATTGTGTCGTCTGAGTTTCCCTTGGGAGAGGTCCTCCAGAACAGGGAAGCAGCGAGATGCTTGGAAAAATGGTTGGTTGAACTTGGGGAGTTCGACATCTATTTTGTGTCCCGAACGGCCATTAAAATCCCAGATCTTGGCATACATTATCGCCGATGGACAAATCCTGAACCTGTTCAGGATCCCCAGTACAAATCCCACGACCAGTGGATGATGTACTTTGATGGGTCACTTACGTTAAGTGGCTCGAGGGTTGGGGTGGTCTTGGAATCTCCTACAAGCGAAACCTTAAAATATGTTATCCAGTTAAACTTTCGTGCTACTAACAATATGGCAGAATACGTAGGTTTATTGGCTGGCATACGAGCGGCAAAAGCGCTTGGGATTTGACGACTACTCGTGAAATAAGACTCTCAACTAGTCGTGAATCAGGTCGAAAAAGAGTACCAATGTTCCAATACGACTATGTCTCATTTCTTGTTGGAAGTCAAAAAGCTAGAAAAGCATTTTTTTTTGTTTCGAGTTGTAATATATCCCTCGAAAGGATAATTTCCTCGCTGACCAGTTAGCTCGAATAGCTTCTTCCTGATCACAAGTACCAAAAGGAGTCTTCTTGGAACAGCTCTAGAAGTTGTCCCTGGTCGAAACACCAGAGACATCTCCAATTGAGACAGCCTCCCTAAAATACGAAGATATCTGGATGAACCCGATCTATGAGTATCTTCAGAAGGGCACAGTGCCCAAAGCTAATCTTGAAGATGATCGTTTATCCCATATGGCCAAAATGTATACTTTGGTCGAAGAAGTCCTCTATAAGCGAGGAACTCAAGGGGTTCTCATGTGATGCATATCATAGAAAGAAGGATTACAACTCCTTCAAGAGATACACGGAGGCATCTGTGGAACTTATGCTTCCTACAGAACACTGGTCGGAAAAGCCTTTCGACAAGCTTTCTACTGGCCAACAACCCTCCATGATGCTAAAGAGCTGGTTAAGAGGTATATACAATGCCAATTTCAGAGCAAACAAGTACACCAACCAACTCAAGCATTACAAACCATATCTCTTTCTTGGACGTTTGCAACTTGGGGTCTCAATATCCTAGGACCGTTCCCAAAATCACCAGGGGGTTTCAAGTTGCTTTTTGTGGGTATTGATACGTTCATAAAATGTATCGAGGCCGAACTTGTAATTGGGATAACAACGGAGGCAGCTAAGAAATTCATGATGAAAAGTGTAATCACTCGATTTGGCGTTCCAAATCGAATAATAACAGATAATGGTACACAATTTTCAAGCACAAAATTCCAAGAATTTTGCGAAGAATTGGGTACTAAACTATGTTATGCCTCTGTCGTCCATCCACAAAGCAATGGGGCAGTCGAAAGGGCGAATGGTCAAATTATGCAGGGAATCAAAACTCGGGTATTCGGCGGTCTACCAACAAGCCCTCCGCAAATACTACGATCGTAAGGTCCAACCTCACAGCTTTGTTGTAGGTGACTTGGTATTGAAAAAGATTCAATCACAGTCTAATCGGAACAAACTTTCTCCTAAATCGGATGGTCCTTACACAATGGTCGAAGTCATGCGACCTGGCTCGGTACGACTAGCAATGGAAGATGGCAGAATTCTTTCCAACTCATGGAATATTGACCAATTGCGCAAGTTCTATGTGTAACCTCTTACATTCTCAATAAAGTTTATGCTTTCTCTAATCTTTCTTGTCTTACATTGAGCAATGCTTCGATGATTTTTTCGATCGCTTCTTAACACTTGGTTTTCTTTACACTGGTCGAAGAAGGCAACATCACCCAGTCGAAGTCTTTCCTCTCTGCACGTGGTCTTGCCCACTAGAAGGAACTTTCTAGTGTCAACCTGTTCCTTACTTTCACTGCCAATACAAAGAAACGAGGTTCAACAAAATGTGGTCAAAACAATTTACAGCAAGCTCTTTTTGACTTGGTTTACTTCTTCATTTCTTGCGAAGAATTCTCTAAGTAAGGTAAGCTTTTATAATTTGTTCGACTACTTTTAGTGAACTCGATTCGTTTAACCTGGTCGGAGGAAGTAACACCACCTAGCTGAAGTCGTTCCTCCCTGCATGTGGTCATGCCCACTGGAAGGAAATTCCTATTATCGTGCTGTTTCTAACTCTTGCTAGCAATACAACACAATTGAATACACTAAGAAAGGCCGAATAAATTTTTTAAGCACACTTTTATAGTTTGTCCAACTAATGTTGATGCCCTTGATTTGATTAACCTGGTCGGAGAAAACAACTCACCTAGTCGAAGTCTTTTCTTTCTGCACATGATTCTGCCCACTAAAAGGAACTTCCTAGTGTCGATTTGTTCCTAACTCTTGCTACCAGTATATGACAATCGGGATCGACAACAAAGGTCGGGCAACTCGTTTAAGCAAAACAATTTCTCACTATTTGCTTAGTTTAATTCTTAAGTTTTAAAGGTTCAAACCTCATTTCTATTTATTGTCTTATGAGTTTCTAACTGCTCAAAGAGATAATTTGCAGGAAAATGAAGACTTATATTCACAAATAGGAAATTGTTTTTTTACAATTGTATGCCCTATTAGAAACTACTATGATGAAGGAGATCTTATTTGTATCTCTTCCATGACTTTCCTACCAACCGACTACATTTCTTCAATCAGTTGTGTCACCTCTGCTTCAGTACAATCGAAGTCAGTTTTGACTGGTTGAAGGCTAAGATTACGGTCATCAGCCTTAGGTTTTACCAAGGCATAACTTACTGCACCTTTGACTGCTTATCTTATCGAGTCGGCATGGTTGGTCTTCAGAGTTGTTATTAATTCCTGAATAGTTTTAACTTGATGTCCATGGTGCTCGTATGTCCGACCATAGTGTCTTCAAGAGGAGTGACCTCCTTAGCACAAAGTCCACCAAGCATATTGTTAAGGAGTGAAATTATGTCTTGAAGGTTAATCTCGTAGCCTTCATTTCCTCCTGACTGAGAGTTAAAGCTTCCTGAAGTCGTTTTATTTCGACTGCTTGCTCTGAAAACAGAGTACGACCAGTCAGGAAAAACACATATAGATCAATAAAAAAAGCTGGTCGTAGGTAAAGAATTCTTACCTACCAAATGAGATTCAAGCTCTTTGATCTCATGATCATGAGAGGTAATATATTTCTCATACTTGTTTTTGGTTGTTAACCTTTGCAAACATGTTTTTTTTTCATGGTCGAGCAAATCATTTATAATCTTTCTATCACTCTCGAACAAAGGGGAAAAGTGATACAAGTGCTAAACAAATACTTGAAAGCTGTCCTTTTCCTTATATTTCTTTTCATACATTTTTGTCCTCCTTATATTGGTTGGAAAAATGGGAATGTCAACTAGTTGAAGTCTCTCTTATCCGCACGTGGTCTTTTGCCCACTGGAAGGAACTTTCTAGTGTTAACCAAACCCACATTATTGCTACCAAGATAAAGAATTAATTCCAAAAAGGTGTGATCGAAACCAAGGAAACAAAGCTTTATTTCATAAAGTCCAAAATATACATGATACATGTTACAAAAGTTGAAAAATCCTATTTACATTTCTTGTACGACCTTTTTTCTAACTGGTTAATCTTTTTGACTAGTTCCTTAGATTTGTTCTTTAAAGTGGTCGAAGTTGATCTCTATCAAAAGAAAGCAGAAGATATGTAAATTGGTAAGCGCTTGTTCAGTATGTTGTTTTCCTCCTATATGAATTTCAATCTTGATCAAAAGTTACACATCATAGACAATAAAGTGCTGACCTGGTCATTGGGATCTTTTTTTGCCAAATTCCCGAGGACTTAAATCTATGGAACAAATTGACTTTTCGACCACCTTGAAGTCATGTTCCATGGATTTTCTTTTTCCACGATCTTACTCATAGTGGAAGAATGCCAAGGTAATCTGAGTTTACACTTATCAAAAGCTTTGAAGATAGAAAACTCACATTTCTCTTTTAAAGACCAAAGTTCATCATCTACCCTTTTCCACTTCAACAAAAGGTTCAGAAAAATTTTTGTAACAACATCAAAGATGGATGACTTCTTCATAACCATCCATGATTCTTCCCATTCAAACATAGATCTGACTATTTCTTCTTAAGAAATCTACTCGGACTTGAGGAGCTCAGGGATAAGAACTTTAAGAAGAAGCGGAAGTGGGAAAGATAGAAAGATTGCGAAGTGAGTTTTTAGTTCTGCCCTTCTGATGGTTATTTATAGCCATCAACTTGCGACAAGAATTCAATGGATAAGGTTGGAAGTCCAACGGTTAAAATTTCATTAGAAATTGTTTCCAATGAATCGTTGGAAACCAAAGCATCACCGTCTCTTCGGAAAATTTTTTCTTAAATAGAATTTATAAGAGACGGTTGGCTTTATTTTTTCTTTCTATTTAGGAAAAGGAGTTTTATTTTTTTCAACTCAAGAAAAATTACCTTCTTGACCAAGTCAATTTCTGGTCAAATGAAACGGTAGTCAGAAAGACTCTGTTTCCAACTGCTATTCTATGACTTCCTTTCCAAGTAACTTATTTTCACTTGAAGTTTGGAGAGCTAGATGATGAGGATATGATAATCCTCAATTTATTGTTTATCTATAATTGAAATTATAGATAGCAATATCTTCATATTACTCACAAGTATACCCCTTGTTGTTCATAAGGGAGAAGCTTAATTGAGTAGTCATAGACCTTTCTACGACCACCCTATGGTTGTAAGCCTTTCTACGACCAGCTCATGGTCGAAAGCCTTTCTACGACCACCTGGTGGTCGTAAGACTTTCTAAGACTAGGTCGGCTACGATCACCATGTAATCGATAAAGTCGACAGACATGTGGACTCAATCAATGAGAGACTTATACATTGTGTTCAATACACAGAGCAATTAGCATACGCAGTTATTCTCTAGAATAATTGTACGTATTATACATCTATCCTTGATGTAACTGCCAGGTGATGTGGGCTGTAGTTTCCTCTGACAATAACTACCATCAACATGCGCATTTCATCAGGCGTAAAGGTGTCTCTTGGCATGGAGTAACTGCCACCCCTTCACATGCTATATGAAAGCTGAAGTCAATGGACAACGAGGCGAGGTGATCGGGGTTAGCCGTAAGAGATCATTGAGTCTTAGTTTGAGTGATTTCTTCCTGATTATAACAAGCATATTGAATACAAGAACACATGAGTAGGGTTATTATTCTCCCAGGAGAAGGCCTGAACCTGTATAAATCCCCGTGTCTCTTTCTGTGTGAATATATTTCGTAGGAAGCCCCTCCCCCCCCAAAAAAAACAATCATTCGTAAGATCTCCTCCTCCTGCCTCGATGTCATCGTCCTCCCTATGACCGACGTCGTCTTCCCTAGACCACCGAGTCATCCTCCTGCTCCCACAAGCCACTATCGTCATCCTCCTCGTCCACACTCGCCACCCGATGCCCAAACCCTCCCCAATCTAAAGGTACGCACCCCACTCGGTCCTCTGGTCTGTAAGGTTCTTGCGGAGTATTGAGTTGCATGGAGGATGATCGGATCTTGTACAAAATCGTCAACATCTGGTTCTAAAAGATTGTTACTTATCTCAATTTTTGATGCCATTTTGAAAATTTTCAAATGTATGATGCTTATCCCGAATAGTCGTCGTGGTGTGTTTCGATTTAGATGAGGATTTTTTTTTCAATTGTTTCGATGTATGCATGAAGATGCTTATGTACTGATGCATGGACTATCCTCCCCAAGATGGATGTTGACGCGGATTCATTATAGATAATGGTATTCTAATAACCTTTCAGTATACCCCTGGTCAGAAATACTTGCCACGACCAAGTCCGGTTATGACCACTCCTTGATCGGAAGGTCTGTTACGATCAGGTCAAATATCGACCAACTTTTGGTCAATAAGTCTCACAGACTGATATGTGGTCCCCATCTTATCAACTAGGACCATGTACACCATGCTCAACAACGTGTGGTAGCAAATACAACACGTTCACCTTTGTGTCTCTGACATAACTGCACACATCTCTCTCCATTTCTGGCAATAACCGTCTGGCTAATGAGCAAGGAGGACGTCTCAGTGACAACAACCGTCACCAATATGTGGATTCTAGCAACCGTCAAGGCGCCTCCTAATAAACAACAACTGTCACCCCTTCGACGCTTTATAAGGGGCAGTGTCGACAGATAGAGAGAGAGAGAGAGAGAGAGATCGACACAGACAGAAGTGATTGATAATATTCTTAATTTCGGTGGCTTGTTGTGCATTGTAATATCATTCAATACAAGAACACGAGAGTATGATTGTTATTCTCTCCGGAGAAGGCATGAACCTGTCTAAAAACACCTTGTCTCTTCTTGCATGATCTCGGGGAGCCGTGCCCCCGGCATTTACTCAGAAATATCGATAATAATTCATCGACGGTTGGCATCGTCCATGGGGATTCTACAATGATCTACATTCGTTCTACTTAGATGCCTCCATTACAAACGAGTGAAACGAGAAGAATTAGTTTGATCTCGCAGATTACTCGGGATTCGACATGGATACCTGCTACGACTACGAGCCAAGCATCTACTCGTCTGAGGGCAATGCCTACTCCAGGGATCCATCACAAGTCCTAGGAGATCATGCACGAACACGCTGTAGGAGGGTGTGCTATCGCCAATGCTCTCACCAGCACCACTGCCCCCATATGAGGACTCAGAATCCTCATATGGCAAGGGTCCAAGTGACCACAACCAATGTCGACCGGCGACGGGCTCTGAACACAGAGAGTCCCCTGCCTCCGAGTGCGCAAACCTATTAGAGGATGTCCAACTACCTTCAAGAAGTCCTAGAACACACGATTTCCGGGGCTCAAACACCATCTGCTAAACGTCAATGTGCAGTTACCATTGCCCCGAGCGTGGTCGGACACTCTGCAGTTGCAAGTTCGACCACACACCCGAAGAGTACGCCTTCGACCAGAGATGATTATAACCCAGAGTTCCCCTTCTTGATAGGGATTACTCCGAGTCGTGAGATATTGTCTTTCGACTACACGTCGACCCAGGAGGGCTCGACAACGAGCAGTGACAACAGCACCCAGGAGGTCTTTGTGCTCCCTACAAATCCTAATCGCTCTCCACGTGATAGGTCTGAGGATGTTGCCTGTTGTACACACCCTTCTGGCGCTCGTTCAAATGGTGAGAATCCCTTCGATAACGAGGGAGATCTCAACTTTCAAGGGCGTAACCGACGTTCTATAGGTGATCGCACTGCACCGAGAGATGCCTCGGCAAACTCGGACATAGATGATTCTGAGACTGCTAGGAGAAGAACGATTGCGGTCCAAGACATGTTGCCTGGTCAAGTCCAATACCAGTCGAAAACAGCTCAAGAACTTCAACGGGTCAACGATCTCATAGAAATTCCAAGCCAAGAGATCGGAGAAGCACCTGGCTACAACACCTTTGCCCAAGAGATTGCCCAACAGCTCCAGGATACGATGGCCAGAGTCGAGCACTACCGACAGCAATGTTCCAGAGATCACACTAGGACGACCCCGTCGATCGCCAGCCAGTCGCACAGCTCTCAATGAAGAGGACAACAAGACCTTCCTCAGCATATTTGTCGAAACATCAACTTAAGGCTGTCGAACATGAGGTAAACCCTATCGACCCTCTTGTTGTCCATAAATTACCTAAGTGGTCAGAAGTTTCTAATTATTATTATTTTTTTGAAAAGGAAGATCGTATGATCCCTTCTACTCGGCCTAGTCAGTTTTCGATTGTGGTCGAGCCCACTATCAATAATTGCTGAGTTAATCGGGTTTTAATTGATGGTGGAAGTTCACTTAACATCTTATTTACAAGTTCCATGGATGGGATGCAAGTACCCAGGATGAAAATAAAAACATTGTGATATTCATTTCACGATATCGTACCTAGGTCTTCGGCCAAGCCTATTGGCCAGTTTCCCTTCATATTACGTTCGGGACTCCGAGTAATTTCAGGACGGAGAGAATCTCCATTGATGTGATCTATTTTGATACTGCATAATGCTATTTTTGGTCGACCTACTTTGACAAAGTATCTAATGGCTGCTCATTATGGTTATCAATGCTAAAAGATGTCAGGTCCCAAAGGAGTCATCACAATTCATTGTGATAAGACAATGACGCTCACATGCAACCGCAAGTCCATCTAGTTAGCGGGTCAGATCCCAACTGTAGAAGCTCACAATGTGCAACAATCGGTGAAGCACTCGAAGTCGAAGGTTGCACCTAAGCCGAACTATCAGGTCAAGGAGGTTCCGCTCAAACCCACTGAACCCTCCAAGATTGTTCGCATCGGGGTCGGCCTTGACTCCACATAAGAAGACACGCTCATTGCCTTCCTCCAGTCAAACACTAGCTTTACGGCCTGATAAGAAGACCGTCAAACAAAAGTTGCGACGCTTCACCCCGATCGATGAGAAGGTATCCGGTAGGAAGTCGACAAGCTACTTAAAGTAGGGTTGATAAGAGAAGTCGGCCACCCTGAGTGATTGTCCAACCTTGAATTGTTAGGAAATCTAATGTTAAGTGGAGAATATGTGTAGATTTCACTGACTTGAATAAAGCTTGTCCGAAGGATGAATTTCCCCTTCCACGTATTGATCAATTCATTACTCCACCACCGACCACCCCTCAACCATCTTAAAGTTCAAGTAAGTAATAGTTATGAAAGATTCATTCCCATTATCCTCTTCGAAATATTTCTCATCAACTTCATCCTAGAGTTGCTTAGCATCTTTGAAGTTAACATGAACGTCGAACAACCGGTTGAATAAGATGGTGAACAAACGAGCTAGGACTGAATTATTTGCATCCTCTCACCACGTCATAGTTACGGTTTTCGATGGTAACATTGGAGGATTCAAAATGACCCAAAATAGTTTGAGGTCCGTCAGCCATAACTTAGTCTTAGACTGCCAATGCTTAAAGTTGATACCTTCAAACACTTACAGCTTAACAATGTTAGAAGAGAAAGCCATACCATTTGAATCAATTTACAACTAGCAATTTAATATCATAATTAATTTCCATAATAGAAGTAATCAAAATAGTATACTGAGATTAACAGAAGGATTAAAGATAATGAAAAGAACTAGCTCAAAGCCTAGCTTATGACTCTAAATTGTCACACCAATCTCACTATAGACAAATTATCCTCACTGAGCAATTATCAATCCCACAATCTATCATGCAAAGTCACCCAATGCTAGTGCTACTGAAAATCAAAAGATATAACCTGACAATACACTAGCAAGCACACTAAGCAAAATAGACATTCAAAGTTTGAAGAAAGCTCACAGCACTAATGGCACTCAAAGCCACCAAGAAGTCAAGACAAGGCGTGTCGGCGATGCTGTCCCAGAAAACCTATCGCCGCCACTATTACCGCGGTATAATCAGCGCAGTCCTCAGAGATACCATGTCATTCTCCAACAATCAGGGACACACCAGATCATGGAGTCGAAGTCCAGGAAGTGCCGCACAAGACCATAACAGATCGTGCACAGGTCAAGTCACAAATAGAGCAACCACACATCAAAATCACAGCCGAACACAACTACGATCACCGACCACACCGAATCACAGACAAGCCTCACCTGAGAGATGAGCTCCAACGATTCAGTGAAGTCACCAAACAAAACACCCCCCTTGCCCTATCTCCACTACTCTGCCACCAGCAAGAGCCCAGCCACCTACCTAGTTATCCTAGAGGAGAAGGCGAGCCATTAACGATAGAGGGAAGTCAAGTTGTCACCGCTGACAGAGAGGTCGGCGAAGGAAGCCAAGTAGATCAAGAAGGGGAAGGAAGAAGCTCTCAGTTTTTCTTTGTGTCACCAAGAAGGAGGATACCCGACATAAGAAGGAGAAGAGCTAAGACAGTGCTTTCGAACGGTCGCCGCAAGATCCATAAGCATGGCGTGGAGATCGGATAAGCGACTGCGTCTCCCTCCTTCTCTCTCAGTCGGGATGAGGCCGAGAGATAATATCCTCTCTTTCTCTCAACCGAATGGATGAGTAGAGTCTTATCTCTTCCCTCTCTCAATGACAAGTGAGTCCCATGAATTCAGATGGGAAATTACCAAAAACCCATGGCTTACAACATTTTTTTCCTCTAAAGTTGTGAAATGTTGATGGCATAGACCCAATTTTGCCCAAATTTTGTTGATCCACTCGATCTGATGCACTGTTAATCCATCACCTTGTTACAAAAGCGTAAACTTTTGATCAAATTCCTCCTTACTTCCTTCCAGAGGGAATATAGCAATCTATTGCTATAGGGCTGTTTATTTCGTGCTGCATATATGTTATAGTTCGTGCTATTTAACTTTGGTGATCAATTCAAAGGTATTACTCTCATTTGGGGTGTACCTACATTAGTTGCCTAGGCTTTTCGTTAGGGATAAGTCAAATTTCCATTCATCGTATCAACATCCAACAGTTAAATTAAAGTGCACACATCTTTTTTGTGGCGCCCCGTGTCATTACCCTGGAGGGTAATCACACTTAAGCATACAGATTACTATTTGTCTACCCGGTAGGACATCGCTCTAATGAATAGTAAGCCTTACCAGAGTTGATGTAGCAGAACAATAAGATAGAAACTATTCTTTATTACAACAGTTAGCCACGCAAGGCTATGGTCTTACATTACAAGTAGTAATTTACAACTGCAAAATGGGACTAAGTCCCCTCACTTGCCTGCCATTCTCCACAGGTCATCTACTCGTCCCAAGTGCCAAATAGGGCATCCACCTCGCCCTACTCCTTGTAGTAAGGGTCCTCATCTCCTACAATCTCATCTGCACCTACGTGACCTTTGTCCCACTCAGGATAATTCCCGGCCGGACTAGGATCTAACAAAGGAGGATAATAGCAAGGTTGAGTACTAATGTACTCAGCAAGCATTAATAAAAAGATGCTCTGTATGACTCATCTATGTTCGTTATCACATTTTCTATATCATCTCTTTTCTGAAAATAAATAACTCGATAAAACATTAAGTGACAGGTTTCCATATTGAAAAGACTACTTGTCACTCGGAGAGAAGATAGACCCCCAGTGGTTCCCGTAGACTCCAATCCAGGAGACTGACATAAATTCATGATTTTATTTAGCGTTGTGCAGGATTTGTACCACTTTACCCATAGCTACTCTGAACTCTCTGTGAATTTGGTTCCCTGCATTTCCTTTGATGCGGTTTCGAGATTAGAATACAAAACGTTTTCCAATTACGTACTTAATTTCTCCACACATTACTTTCCGTCGGTGCTGACCTTGTCATCCACTGAGTTCCAACAATGTTAGTTGGGCCAGCTTCTATCCTGCACCCAACACTCCACCTTAGCGCTATTGCGCCTTAGATCCCCCACTTCCGGTCTTCTCCTACTGGTTCTGGGTTCCTCCATCACACTCACACATATTACTTACCTGATGTGGAGAGAATAATTACGTAACAAGGTAGCATTTTTTGCCCGCCAAAACGGGAATGGTTGGCACTTAAATACGGCCTCATATCCGATTAAGAGTTTTGTTGGTTCTTATATACTATCCATATGTAAAGGGTCCCACCTCTTTCTTTATCTCTTTCCTAACACGGGCCCCCTTTACCAGCCATATAATTCTCTTTTCTCCTCTCTTTCATCTTTCTCATCTCTTTTATCTTCATCTCAGTTATTCGATTTGATTTTGAGACATAGTTTTGATGCAATATATATAATACAACAATAAACAGTTTACATTTAATATAACTATATTTATGTTCAAGAGAATAGCTTGCCTTCGTAAACATAGGAAAGGTTGGAGTCAAAGAATTCTGGATCAACTACTCCGGTCTGTGTGGGTTTGCCTTCTGCAATTTATACAACGGTGTGAATAATAAATAAATAAGGAAATACTTGGTTACTTTTGGGTGATATTCTGCGTACATAAGTTAGTGGACTTTAATTTTGTTAGCATATTTTAATTTAATAACATTTTTCGGACCCTCATTAAGTTAGCATTCCCCGACTGTGGTCGTTTTACGGTCTATTCGCTCTAGGGTCGAAGTTGCCGAACTCGCATTTTACCGCATGAAATGAACTACTACACGCACTTGCAAGCAACTATGTTTATTTAGTTTTATTCGAGTGCGTATGCCTACCATTACTTCTCTAATTAAACTCGGGGTTGCTTTAATTTAATTAATTTAACATGATTAAAATATTTCTAACTCGCCAGATTATTTGTCAAATATTTATAGGTTTGTTACGCATGCATACTCACTTTTTATTAACAAATTTTACGATATTTAATTTTATTATGTACTGAACTGATTTATGACTGCTTATCCCTATGTGACCTAATTAAATTTGTTTGGTCGAATAATTACACAGTGCTAACACTTATTAATTTTATCGCAAACCTCTATTGTTACATATATCACTTATTAAACTTCACTAGAAATTACACAGTTTTCCTAATTTTTCCTATATCCTTAATTTCCTAACCCTAATCCTACTCCCACCTAATCTCTTCCATTACCCTACCTCTTCTCTCTCCTTAGCCACTCACCCGACCGAATGAACTCTTCTTCTTCTTCTTCCCTATTCTTCTTTCTCTCTTCCATCCTCTCCTTCTCCGCTTTCCTGTGCTCTTCGGCCGGAGGCCTTTCCCCCACGGCGACGCCGCCTCCGGCCGGCTTGATGCGTCCTCGGCTGTCGGCTCCCTCTTGGCTCACTGGTGCCTACCCGCGCCCTCAGCTCGGTGGCTCAGACCAGATTCGCCTCTGGGCTTGGCCCCGGCTCTCCTCTCCGACCTCGCTTCTCCCTAGGCCCGCCCGCCTCGCTTCGTCCTGCGACTCCACCTCCAAATTTCATAATCACTCGGCCTGCCCGTGGCGCACCACTAGGCTCCTCGCTCTGGCTCGGCCTCTAGCCCTGTGCATGCCTGCGTCCGTGCCCCTGCCCCCTTCTTTTGATGCGCCAATGGCTCGGCCAACCTGGCCTATGGCCGCTGGCCCTTGCCTCTCTTGGTTCTACACCATAGGCTAAAGGCTTCCTTACCCCTCCCTATCTCTTCGCTGGTACCTTCGGTTTGTAAGCGTTTGATTGATTATTTACTGATGTTTGGTGCTGGTGGTTTACTTTTGGATTTTAGTGTGCTTATGCATGGTGAAAAATATGGAGGCATGCTCACTAGGGTTCATGCAAGGTGGATGTGGGAGGTGGGTTATCAAGGCTCACTGAGGTACCTCTGCACTCCTCTCTACTCCCTCACTCCCCTGCTCTTTGATGAACTGATGATTGAAGTGGGCTATAGCATGAAATACTTAGTGCGGTCTCCTGAAAATGACAGCCAAATGACCAAAAACAGAGGTGTGGGCTACCTTGTCGGTTGATGGTTGGGTTGGTTTGGGAAAGAACCAAAATTTGATTTTGTCGGTCGCTTTCTTGAGTTGGTGAAGCTTGTGGTGGGCTTGCTGAGGGCTCTGTTGTCACGTCCTCCTACGGTTGTGGTCTTCTGCTTGGTCCTCCACCTAGGCTCCGCTGTCTTGCTGCTCTGCCCTCCTCCTCTCTCGGCTAGTTGTGTGGGTTTGGAGGTGAGGATGATGTTGTGTTCAGCTGGGACTGAGTGCTGCTAGTTGTGGAAGGAAATGATTTCTCTCTCTCTGGCTTGGCTTGGGCTCGGCTTTATCTCATGCCTGTGCTCTCCTGTGTAGTCAGGCTTGGCCTTATCTATTGCATGTGTTTTCCTGTGCACAGAGAGAGGTTGGGGTTGGATATTTCGCTGGGCTATACTAGCTGTGAAGTAAATGAAGTGATGGTGTTGGTTTTGTGATACCCGGTGATGTTTTGACTGAGGGTGGGGTTTATGGGGAGGTGTACTGTGGGATTTTATTATGATTGAAGTAATTTGTGAAAAGTGAGTGTTGGATTTCTAAACTGTCGGGTGATGAAACCCACAAAAGTGAAGGTGTCGATTGACTTCAGTTGGTCTGGGTATCTTCATGATCAATGGGCCGACTAACTTAGGTTGATATGGGAATCCTACTAAACTTTGGGGAGTCTGACAGCAATCTCTTTTTATTCTAACTCATATTTATTGCTTTCCATGTTGCTAATCGCTTTTTGTGCTTTTGGCGAACGATAGACTGTGGGCTGAGGAAGGTTTCGACGGCTGGCGATATATGGACAATGATACAAGGAAGGCTTCAGTGACATGTGATGCAAGATTTTCTTTTATTCTTTTTGTAAAATACTCAGAGCTATAATTTATATGTATTGATTTGTTGTAGAAATCCTTGTAATTCATTCAGAGATTGTATTATTGTTTTATTCCTGCTTGTGTTATTTTATATATATGAGATTGCCAGATAATGTGTGTAAAACTAATTTGAGATTATGATTTGCTCTTGATTAGAAAATTTTAATTCACTGCTAATTACCGACTAGCATGGTTTTAGTTTAGTCTGATTTTCTGGGTTCTCACATTTTTTTCAAAAAAAGTTCACACATCTTCAATCACGAGTTTTTTTTTTTTTGAAATAATTTTTTTCAGTTTTTTTTACAAAACTAGGTAGTCATCCCAAAAAAAATACAAAAATAGGTCTCTATCGCCAGTTCATCTGGCGACAGGCTCCTATCGTCAGTTCAACTGGCGACAGGGACCCTGAACAATTAGGAGAGGTTCATGTCGCTAGTTCAACTGGCGACAGGAATCTAGGCATTATTAAATATAGCAAATGAACTCAAAAAATTATGAAATTTTTTGTAGAGCCTCCTGACATAGTGTTCTTGTTTGTGTAATTTTTTTCATAATTTTATCCATTCTGAATTTGTCTCCAAAATTTATTTGATTATACTATTTGTAGGAATTTGTAAATATACAAAATCAGTCCAAAAATTATGATTTTTTAACTCTCCTTACATAGTGTAATTGTTTGTGTAATTTTTCTATAATTTTATATATTTTGAAATAGTCTCGAAAATTCTCAATTTAAAACCCTTAATTTTTTAGATAATTTCAAGATATACAAAATTCAAGAAATTACACAATCAATTAAACTATGTAAGCGTTCACAAAAATAATAATAATTTTTGGATCTCAATTTGTATATTTACAAATTCCTACAAATAATATACTTTGATGAATTGTGGAGACAAATTAATTATGGAAAAATTATGAAAAAATTACACAAGTAAGAACACTGTGTTGGGATACTCCATAAAAAAATTCATACTTTTTTGAGGTAATTTACTATATTTAAAAATTTCTAGGTTCTTGTGGCTAGTTCAACTAGCAACATGAACCTCCTCCCACTGTTTAAGTCCCTGTTGGAGCCTGTCGCTAGATGAACTAGTGACAGAGACCTATTTTTGTAATTTTTTAGGGTGACTACCTCGTTTTGTAATTTTTTTAAAAAAATTATTTCAAAAAAAATCCTTCAATCACACCTCTGGGCTCCTCGACAGCTTCTTCAGCAGGAAATTAAATCTAGATCTTCCAGGAGGAGCAGCAGTTGCTGGTTTGCTGTGCTCTGGCCTTGCGTTTCTCGGCAGCCTCCTCCCGATCGCGCCTGCGCTCCTCATGTTCGACGCACAGCATGAGGAAACAGGAAAGCGAGGCCCTCTAAGGTGGCGAATCGCTGCCGCAGCGCCGGCCACGTCCTGGTGGTCACCTGCCGGTACACGTTGGTCCACACGCTGGCCTGCGGCACGGCGGCGACGGTCCCGGCCACTTTGCCCTCCCTTACGCGCACGACGTGTACCACGCAGCGCACGGCGAGGCAATCGTCGTGGACGAGGCCCGACGACTCCACGTCCACCTTGGTCATGAACTTGGAGTAGCCCGTGGACGCGCCGCGCTCCGCGAAGTTGTACGAGAGCCGCGACTCCTTTTTGAAGACCGGTGGGTTGCACCGTTGGTCGAGCAAGCCGAAGTCGACGCACGCGCGGACGGCGGCGCCGTCCGCCGTCATGCCGCTCAGCAGCGTCACGAACACCGAGACGTGGTCGGCGCTCTCGTTGACATCGTGGCCGTCCGGGTAGAAGACGATGGCCCAGTCGTGGCCGTCGAGGGTGAACTTGCTCGACTGGAGGCACCCGCCGACGCCCATGCCTTGGGACGGAGTAGCCGGTGATCTTGAAGACGTGCACACCGCTGATCGCCTCGACATGGCACGTCGAGGCCATCATCTCCGACTCCGACGTACTCGAGACCGTCATGGCTAGGTGAGATGTGTTAGGTATATCTGCACTTTTATGATCATTATAGTTCCTAAAACAATAATTGAATCAACAAAGACATATATACTAGACATATTTAGGACTATGAACACTACCATGATCACCAACTCAAATATATATATATATATATATATATATATATATATATATATATATATATATATATATATGCACCGACAAGACAAAGCTTAGAACAAGAACACTACTAACAGAAGTAAACATCAACATTATCGCATGACAAAAATATAGGCAACAAGGCCTAGTCATATCAAATCATATCACCGCGACTTAAGGAGAATAGCTCCGACGAAGGTTGCAGTAGAGTTTGATGCGAAGAAGTCGACGCGAAGCGGATGATAGGGGGAGTCGTGAGCAGTCGCGCGAACGTTTCTCAAAAACCTGATTCGTCCCAAGTCGTGTAGGATTACGAGGAACACCAACTTCGGAGACACTGCTCCCCATGTCATTGCACGCCGAGGAAGGGATGGACTAGCCAAGGTTATGCGGTATAGAGGAACAGGGCAACAATCTAGTAAGGTTTCTCACTGTTTTGTTATGAAAGGAGAGACCTCTCCCTCATATAGAACCAGTAGCCAACAAAAGAAACTGACGCAGTTAATGCATGTCATAAAAGCCCCATTAAAACTGTGTAATTCAAATTTTCAATTTCTAATTCGTATACATGGTTTTGAAGTGCAAAAAGAAGCAACAACTCCACAGCCAACCGACACGAAATTGCCAGACTATTCACACGCGTGGGGGCGATGGCGTGGCGAGCGAGCGTGCGCGTGTGATCTTCTTTTGCTTGCTTCAACTAGGTAAAACCAACTTCATCTTATATATTGGTCTCCTCCCACCTAGAATAGTAATATGGTACTAAACTTTCCACCTTTCACCATGCATTAGTGGGTATTTGAGATTTTTCTAAGATTTATTTAGAATTATATATGGGTTAAGCCCATAAACTCCAACAAGATGAAGAAGGCACACGAGTTGGAGGAGACCAAGCAGTTAGGGTTTTGCAACTTTATGAGAGATAATCTACGTGTAGCTGATGGAGCCTTTTATGGATGGAGACAAAGCTCAGTATTTGCATCGACAGGTAGATTCTTGACGGGACGGTCCAGAATGAAACAACTTGAAATTTCTGGATTTCAAATTTTTCTTTGGTTTTTTATTTGAATTCGAATCCCTTCCCAATTTGGAAATTTCCCAAACTTTTCTGCTTTCCCTTTTCTCCCTTTCGTTTTCGCAAGCCCGAAGGCGCATTTTCGCCGTGCGCTTTCCCCCTGTCTCCTTCCTCCACTCGACGCCACCGCTGCACACCTCGTTCCTTCTTCGTCCTCATCGACACCTTCTACCGCCTTTGCCCATGCCAACTCACCCCGCCACCTTACCCCCTACCTTTCCCCTTCCCCGACACCATTCACGCGCAGCCACATACACCGCACCGTTGCCGCCGCCTCACAACCTCAACTGCCTCCTTGCTCCCGCCACCTTACCTGGCTAAAAGAGCCACTCAATCCTGGGCCAATAGCATCGCCACCTCCCACTCAAACTCTTTAGACCACTTCCCCTTCTCCAGCACTGGTCAATTTTGAGAAATCGTTGCCGCCTACTCTTCTTCCTCGGCGAGCAAAGGTGAAATTCGCCACCCTCGATCCTCCCCTTCCCTCCCAACTATGGCTATAGCATCACCACTCTACCCCGCACCTTTTCCCCTCCATCTTTCCCCTTATCCCTACTGGAGCCTCGCCGGCACCGTGTCCCACGGCCGCACCACCCACGACAGCCGATGCTAGCTCACTTCTGACTTCCCCGAGCACCAAGTCTGCCACCCTCGTCATCCCCTCCACCCACTGATGCTCTTGCGCAACTCACCTTGGCCGAAGCGTGGCCAGAGAACTGTCGCGTCGTGGCCCTGCTCTAACCGTGTGCCGCCACCACCACTTGCCCTCCGCCAAACCTCATCTACCGCAACCAAGCCCCAAAATGGATCGCCCATGCCTCGCCGCGCCTTGCTGCCGGCGAAATCGCCGTCGCCGCCCGTTTCTTTGCTCGGCCAACAGAGAACGAGCTCCAACTCAAGCTGGACAGCGGCCAAATTCTATTCAGCATTCACTGTTCATCAACTCGACACTATTCAAAACCCTAACCCATTATGAATAGTGTAACCTAGCACTATTCATAAGGTCCGACATTGTTCACTGAAACCCTAATTCAACAAATTTGTTCTTTTCGACAGGTTCGAGCCCGTGAATCCTATTCTTAACTCTGTTCAATCCATTCAAGCACCAAATAAATCTTGTTTGCCACCCCACCTTTCTATTCTAATTATTTTCTGAATTTTGTTATACTTGCATATTGTTCTCAGCTCATTCCTTGTCAAGCCAGATATTTATTTGATTTATTTTCTTTACGCTAGGTTTCGAGTTCGACGATCAAGCACAGGAGGGCATCGGACAAGACACAGGAGAAACAGGACATTTCGAAGACTACAAGCAAGGAGGGAAGTTGCATTCTTTGATCATTTTGAACTTATATTCCATGTATTTACATATACTTACTTTCATTAATATATTTGAGCCAAATATTTCAATAAAGAAATAATACCTTGGAATGCCATGTTAAATAGATAAAGCCTCTCACCCCACATACAAACCCTCCTATTCTTGTAGGCCATATTCAGCTTGACAAGTCTAGACCACATAAAATAATAGCAAACATTCAACGATGTCACACAAAGCTTTCTTCTAAATGCTGGTAAGGATGGTTGGCTTTACGCCAATAGGTTTTGGTGGAGAGTTGAGGGTTGAGACCAGAAGGATGGACAACCCAATATACTTGATAAAAGTGAGTCATCGGTGAGACCTAGAAGTGGACGGCCATAAGTTGGTAAATGGTTCATCGCCTCACTGGATGACAAGTAAGGACAAGAACCATGTGTCAAGTAACAAACACAGATCTTGCTAAACCACAAGTGTGGTTTATCCAACTTGGCTTAGTACACTGCTCTCCCAATTGAATATCTACGGGATGTCAACTGTTCTTGTGTGATAGAGCAGTCGCGGAATGGGGGTGAGTCAGGAGTGGGCCGGTTAGGGCACTCGCTGAACTACACAATGGTATGGACCCGTCAACATCGGATTGCGAATTCCACTATTGGCCAGTGGTCTCCCGAGTGCTGTATGGACCTTGAACCTACCAGGTAGAGACTAAAAAGGTTGAGCAGTGGAAAGGGCATTGTTATCTCGGCTCAGTCACATGCTAATTAGTTGTGTGTATATAGCTTGACAGTATGAGCATGAGGTATCTTTTGGGTAAAGTTGGGCGACTCTACAGAGTATAATTAATATTATTCGAATACGTCGTGCTTCCGGTTAATGAAGTTGTGTTCTTGGGTGATTCCAATACACGAGGCATAAGTAGAGTTTTACAAATGTCAAGTTGGTAATAACAGATGTTGAAAACCCCTATTATTATACGCGTTATTGTTTTATTGTTTTAAATATTATACTGCTTTTAAATCAAATATTGCATTCCACATATACCTGTTATGGTAAAACTGTAACATTCCTTTGTTAAATCATGGCATGTAGTTAAATAGAATTTCCCATTCAACTTGCTGGGTACGGTGAGATTACTGGTATTAGGTCTCATCATTCTTGCTAAACATCATCAAAGGAGCTTTGGGAAGAAATAGGTGATCTATATGATCAGGAGTCACTAGGTGGTGACGATTACTGGTATTAGGTCTCATCTACGCCCCAACGTACCTGTGGATATTGTGTACTTTTGAGTTGTAATATATTATATTTGGGCAACCCACGCCTGCGTTGTAAGGACCCGGGATTAACACCCCAAATTCTCTGTGCATTTCTAAACTAGTCCCATGATCAGAGGCTAACTCACACAGTAAACAAACATGGTACCACAACCATAATCGTAAAACTTTATTAATAAATATCAGAGTTGATTACCAGAAAGGCTCACGAGCCAACAATACAGAACACAGCGAAAGATGAAACAAGAAGCGGTAGAGCCCAGCTAATCTGCCACAGGCAATCGACTGGGGTAGCGGCCTAGTCGTCGAGATCTTCAGCAGGTGCAAAGTTCTTCTCTTCTGAACAACATTTTATTAAGCAAGAGTGAATACAAATGAATGTACTCCGCAAGTTACACCCAATAACAGAATTATAATACATGTAAGGATATATCAAAAGAAGGCTTATAGAGTTGATTTTGCATAAAGCAATGTTTTCTTTCCAAATACTTGTACTAAGTTCCAAAGCAGTTATTCTATAACTAAAATTCATTTTCTAAATTCTCAAGTTTTATAGTCAGATAATATTCATCAACGAGTGGTGAAGGATACCCTCCTATCACAAGGCTACCGGCCCAATTCCCATTTGGATAGAAATCCAAAACCATTTGACAAAATCTTTTGAAATCAAAACCAAAATCTAACTTAGAGTGGCTTTGCTAGCATTTCCATGACCGTAGACACGGCTATTCGAATAGTTTTACACTCTGCAGAGGTTGTACAGCTTTACCCATATGATACGACTTCTCTAATTTGTTTGGCATCCGTCGATACCACTGCTCACTACCGTAGGTAAGCAGTCTAGAGCACGTGACAAGGCCTTTACAATGTGCCATCCCATCGTAGTGCCGCCTCGCTAAGGTTTCGCCCCCTCTGGATAGAAACCCGCCGTATTCAGGCCCCCTCTTGTGCTAGGTGCGAATACATAAAAGTAGGTCATAAAAGACACCCACACAACCAGATGGCACGACCTCGGTGAAACGTTGTAAATTAGTTAGCAAGGTCCTGCCCATTCAGGACATGTAGTAGTACGGAAGGGCTTAGCAAAATACGCTTGAAGACCGGTCCTTAATTGACTTGGGCGACTTTCCAAAAGAACCCTGGGCCTCGATCATATAAATGAATCGATCCCGTGCATGAACATGCACCCATCCAAACATCCATTTCGCCCAAGTCCAAACCACTTTTCATTTTATTTCAGTTTTTCAAAGCATTTACAAACTTCCATGACAAGCCGATGTCATGGATACCATTTTAGACAACATTTGATCTTTTGGCTGTAAATTTCCCGAAATCAAGATTTTCGGTCTAAGCTTTGACTAAGCATAAAGTCTTTTAAACAAAAGCATTGTGTTAATACTATTGCATTAACCAGAGTTTTATCTAGGGCGATAAAGTGTGAGAGATTCAATGTTTAAGAATTGTCAATTACAAGAGCAATAATTCAACCTTCCACAATAAAATCACAATCTAATAATCCAACAATATTCTTTTTCTAATAATTCAACATCCATCAAATCAATCTTTACTAATAATCCATTTCTAATAATTCAACATCCATCAATCAAATCTTCAATAATAATTCTATAATCCAATATTCAAGAATCCAACATCTAACACAACTGCTCCTATAATCCATCATCCATTAATCCGATATTCATCAATAATCTATTTCTATAATCCATTAAAGATACCATTCTATAATCCAACTTTCGACAACCCAACATCCAATAACGATCTATTTCTAGAATCCAAAATCAACAATTCAAGATTTAACACTAGTCTCTATCTATCATCCAATCTTTATTAATCCAATATCAACAATTATCTACTTCTAGAATATGATATCCAAGAATTATCTATTTCTATAATTCTAATCTTTGATAATCTAATATCAACAATTATAGATCATCTGAACACTTCTATTCAGTTAACTCTACCATTTCATCAATTTCTCTATGATCCAACCAAGATTATTTCTATGATCCAACAAAGATTCATTTCTATAATTCAACCAAAATAATCCTAGAATCCTAGAATCCAATCTTCAATAATTATATAATCCTATAATTCAACATCCATCAATTGGTCCTATAATCCCTTCTCCAACAAATAATCATATAATCCAACATCCGATAATTAATAATCAACTCTTCAATAATAATCTATTTATAATAATTCACCATCTATAAATCCAAAATGATACATTCTAATAATTCAGCACATATATACTTCTATAATCCAACCAATGTTTATTTCTATAATCCACCAAGATTTATTTCTATAATCCAACATCCATCAATTATTTATTTCTATAATCAACATCCGTCAATAATCCATTATATCATCCATCCAAGTTATACTTCTATAATCCAACAATCATCGATCATGTATCCCTATAATCCAACAAGGTATACTCCGATAATCCAACAAGACATATTGAAATAATCCAATAATAATGTATTTCTACAATCCAATATTCAACAATCATATTTTCTATAATCCGACTCCAACAATTATATATTCTAATAATCCACAATTTTCTATTTTTATCTCCAGATTACACTTCACCTTTTCACCTTTAGAAAGGTTCTCCTTACTTCCTATTTTGGCAATCATTGGCTATACAATGGAATTAGGGATAACTATAAAGCTTCAAACAGGGATTTAAATTACTTGAATTTAAATAAGCATGCAATAATAATTTAAAACAGAATTAAATAATTTAAAATACTAGGATTCAAATATGATCAAGGGATGTAACTTGCCTTGCTTATTTATTTGTTATTCTTAAATGGCGTCGAAATGCGGAGAAGTGTCGAAATCCGGCTCTCCGCGATCGTCGTAATCTATACGTGAAACGAGCCAAATAAATACAATAAATCCAAATAAAATCCAAAAATAATAAAATAAATATCAAAGGAAGATACCACCTTTAGATGACTCTAGAAACAAGAATCGACGAAATCAGACTTTGTATGAAGGAGAACGAATGTCTAGAAGTTCAAAAATCACATGAAATGCTAGAATTAAAAAAGGGGATAGAATGTTCTAGAATATTCTACTCAAATTTTGGGGATTCAAGAAATGCTAAAATGTGGGCCCCTCTTGCTAGTGAGAGAGAAGGAGAGAGAGGATGGGATGAGAGGCTTACACAAGGGCCCCACATGGAAGGGTCTCAAAGAAAGAAAGAAAGAATGAAAGAAGTGAGAAGAAAGGCAATGCACGGGCAGCTCCTGGCGCTTTGGCTCCTACAGTGGCGCCAGCGAGGGGCGGCAAGGTGGCCAGCGGCGATGATCAAAATGAAATGCCGGGACTCTAAGGAGGAGATGGGTGGTGGCGACGGTGATTAGGACGGGCGGAGGCAGCACACTGGTGACTTGCAGAAGGAGTGGGTGCGAGCACCGTGTAGATCATGGTGAGGTGGTGTCGGAGGTGGAGTTGGAGGCGGCGGGAATGGCGATGAGTGGTCATTTGGCCGGCGGCGGAGGAGTTTGGAAACCGGCGAAAATAAGGCGAGAGAGGAGGGAGTGTCTTCGGGAATGGAAGGAGGAGGTAGGGAGGCACGCCGTGACGCACTCGGGAGGGCACAGGGACAGTTGGAGGTGGAGATTGGACGTGGTGGTGCTCCGGCCGGCAATGGGGAAGAAAGAGGAAGGAGCTCGGTGGCTGCTTTGGCGCGACTCAAGGGGAGGGGAGGAGATGAAGGGAGGGGGAGGAAGGGATGCTACGCCATTTATAGAAGGAGGGAGGGGAGGAGAGCTCAGCACAGGGAGCCGGGCGACCGAGCGGCGCGCGGCACAGGTGGTCGGCTCATGCGTGCGCAGGGCATGGGGCGCAATAGCAACATGGGCGGTGGCGTGGGAGAAGGGAAGTCAGGGCATGTTGCGGAGGCGGCCGGGTCAAGAGAGTGGTTGGGAGTATTAGGAGATCGGCTGTGACCGGAAGAAAGGAAGCCACAGTCAAGGGACGAAGAAGAATAGCACATAGCGCACGTGAGAAAGATAACAGGAGAGAGAAAGAAAAGAAAAGGAAGAAAAAGATAAAGAAAAAAAATGGAAATTCCGAGAAAATTTTATAAAATACTTTGGAAATTGAATAGACCAAATAAAATAGTTTTGGATTTTTTTTTGAAGTTTATTTTGACCATTTAAAATATTTTTCCTTTAGAAATTCAATTTTGAGCTTTAAATTAAATCGAATAAAACTCAAATGATTATTTTATTTTAAAAGCTTAAAAAGACCTTGGAAATAGAATAAAACATTTTTATTTAATTGGAGTTTATTTTACCCAAGTTTAAATTATTTTTATTTCTGAAATTTCAAAATTAAGCTTTAACAAATCAGGGAAAATCAAATGGTGATTTTTATTTTGAAAACTTCGAAAAGGCTTGAGAATCAAAATAGATTAGCTTTGAAATAATCAAAATTACTTCCAACTTAAAGTCGGCTTTTATTTTTTCACATAACTATTTTTTATTTTTGAAAGAGAGGAAAAACCTTTTTAAATACGCTTTTTAAAAAAAATACCAGAAGATTCAAGAAATTAATTAAGTTTTCCTTTTAACTTTAAATCCAAGAAAATCTCAGGAACTCAATGAACTTTTTTTACTTTTTATTTTAAAGGTATTTCATAAAAAGCAATAAAACTCTTTTATTTTTCGTAAAATCTAATAATAATATTTTATTAATTTTAAATAGTAATGTAACTTTGGGATGTTACATGCATCCAAACAAGTTGTTAAGCCTTAGTTCTGTAATAAAACTTTGCCTCTTAATGCAATGTGAGCTTACTTGTGATGCTACCTCTTGCTTCATAACTATACGTCCTAAGCAGTTATGAAAAGATTAAGGGACCCAAAAATGGGGATGTTACAGAGAATATTCACATCACACCACTGTCGCCCAACTGTTAATGCAGAACCACATCATCGTCCTCGCTCACAGCCGTCAGATCATGGAACCATGCGATCGATGCGGCTAGAAGAGTTCACTGTCCATAGTATTTCCATGGCACAGCAACTCCACGTGAGTCATGCTTACAACATGATTTTTTTTTTGAAATAATATTATTTTAAAAAAGAAATTTACAAAAATAATTAGTCAAAAAAATACAAAACTAGACTACTGTCGCCATTTGAAATAACAAAATTGTCATCTCACTATTCTAAATGGCGACAGTAGCCTCGAGAACGACGACAGATCCCTATCGCCAGTTGAAATCGTGACAGGGCCCTATCGCTACTCCAACTATCGCCATTTCAACTAGCGACAGGGACCTCTGCGTGTTTTTTTACTGTCTATTTCTGACCACATATTTTATGGACAAATCACAATGATATTACAAAACATTTAGCACAATGTCATCACATTTTCGTCAACAAATCACAATGATATTACATAACATTCAGTGCAATGTCCTCGCATATTTTGTCGTCAAATCACACTGATATTACAAAACATTCAACACAACGTCATCACCAAGTTTTTCAACAAATCAAAATAATATTACAAAGCATTGAGCACCACATATTTCAATAAGACGAATCTTTCCCGTGGCCGCGACCTCAACGTCCGCCCTGTCAGCCGCCTCGAGTGGGGCGGTCAGATGAGGTCCCCGCGGCGCCATCCAGACTACCGATGTCTCCTTCATCCTTTGGATTCCTTGTAGGGCATTTCTTGAAGGTGTGCCCAGACTCCCTGCAAATGAAGCACTTCTTCGTACGACGTCCGGCTTCTGCTTCATCCATGGCGTTCCTGATACATTGTACCTGTCGCCGACTAACCTTTCCCTTCAGCCTATCAATGTCCGTGGCCCAGATAAGTTGCTCCCAGATCGGATGGCCAGTGAAATGGCCAACCACGTCGTAACCATACAGTTCTGCACTCCAGATTTGCATCACCTGCTCCTTGTTGAAATAATCAGAGAGATATTGGCCAGGATGCTGCGCCACCGTCGAACATGCGGTCATGACATGTGAGCAAGGTCTATGCAGAAGAAGAGGCATGTTGCAAGTGTATATGCAACTAGCGTGGTATAGCATGCACTCGTGGGTGGTCCTCTCATGGTTCGTCTTGCGACGTCCTTTATCCCTGCACAGTATCTTGAAGCAAAGCTCCCTTGTGCCCATCTTGAATATCCAGTGCATCTCGCTCTTCTTGCTCTTCTCCTCCATGTACTTTGTGATCACGGTGGAGTACATTACTCTGCCATTTGCCATGGTGAGCGATGCAATGTTGCTTGTGTTAACAAAGTAATTTGTGATACCGCGGAGAATTGCCTCCACAATACCAACCAAAAGGAGGCACCTAGCGCCATACATTACCCAAATGTACACCTCGTCTAGATTAGTTGTCATGACACCATATCAAACACCACCTCTGTCATGTAGCAGCGACCACTTCTCCTTTGACTCATGCTCAATCCAGTCCGAGAAGCATTTCACCTGCGCCCCCATCTTCCTTGCCACACTAGGACCATCTGTGGGTAACTGTAGCAATGCTTCGGGGGCCTAGTCAGTGCTTGTAGCGGCCTTTTTTGCTGCATCTCTTCTATGTGTCTCGATCCACTCATCCAGAATCTTCCAGAGTGCATCAAACTTTCTTTAATGGTTTTGGTTGCATAGCCGCTTGAACAGGTTCATCAAGTCCTTGTTGTGGAACTGCTTGTAGAAATTAGCACCCAAGTGCCTCATGCACCACCTGCTCTACACATCCACCCATGGATGTGGTTTGTTCTCTCCTTGTTGTAGCTGAGTTATTGCACTCAGCAGACCCGTATGCCGATCATGTATGACGCATACGTTAGGACGACCCTGTGCAACAGAAATCCTCAGGAACCACAACCAGTTGTGAGTGTTCTCACTTTCAACGAATGCGAATGACACGGGAAGAATTTGATTATTCCTGTCCATCGCTATTGCAGTCAGTATCTGGCCCTTGTACTTTCCAGTCAGGAATGTGTCATCCACACACAAGATTAGACGGCAGTACCAGAATGCATTGATGCATGGACCAAATGCGAAGAATGCTCACTTCAGTATCCTCTTATTGCCCCACTTCGGATGCGTAGAATCTTGAATATCGACATGAGTGTCGGGTTTCCTATCTTGTATGACTCGGAGTTGGCCAAGGAGGTTGTGGTAGGAGTCCTCGAATGTACCGAACCTTGATTCCAATACCTTCTGTTTTGCCCTCCACGCCTTGGCATAGCTGATTGTGTACTGCAACCTTGCCTTAATCGCTCGAATGATGGATCATGGCTCAAAATGTAGATTATCCACGATCTCACCGTGCATGATGTTCGTGATGAAGCCTGATGATAGGTTCTTGCGGGACTGCACTGACTCAGCGACGACACATGTGTGAGGGACCACTATAGAGCATTTCCAGTAGGTATCCCACTTAAGCTTAAATGTGTGCAATCGCCAAGGGCATTTCTCTATGTCGCACTTCATGTCGTAGCATCTTGGGTTAGACTTGACAACTGTAAATATACACCGCACTGACAAGGCCCAGAATTTGACCATCTCCTGCACGGCCTCCTTACATTTGTATATAGCTACTTGTCTGACCTCGCTCTGGTCATACTCCCACGGCACACTGGAGCCTTCGTTAACGATGAGGTTGTTGAACTGGTATGTGTTCCACTCGAATGGAACCGCCTGCTATTCCACATCATCCTCATCGTTGGATCCTTCATCTTCTGACAATGCCATGTAGTCCTGGTCTTCAAGATCCTTCCTTTGGACTAGGGCTTTCAGCTCCTCACCCTCATCAATAAGCCCACTAGCTTGCCTGACTGAATGAGCTCCTTCCACACGGTCTTCATCGACAGCATCAGCAACTCCAGGACCTTCGGCCATTGTGTGCGTCGTGCTGTGGCTAGAGTCCCCGACTTCTTCTTCGGCATCACCACCCCCTTCTTCAGCCACTGATACAGGAATAGGCTTGGCATATGCATAGGCTAGAAGGACCAAATCTCACCGTTCCTCTCTCGCCCTGCGTACATATGACTGCCATGACCTTATTCTCTTGAGCTGCACTAACTCCCAATATGTGCTCTGTGGTGCTCGGTTGACAAGACAACTCAATCTCAGATCATACACAGCATGGTCCAAATCGAATGTGTGGAACAACCACCGCATCATAGCACCCCATGTACACTGCTATGCTCTTGTTAGGGTCACGGTCGCCGATCAAAAATAATGCAAATCAATCCCCTCGGGACCCTCAAAAATAGTTCCCTAACCGTAGTAAATTTTGAAATTGGTGGTGTCCGACACATTTGACATACTGCACCGTAAACAAGATTTCCACGATTAACCACATATCTAAAACTAAACTACCCACTGAAAAAGATTATGTACAACATACTACACTATGTAACCGTACATCTAAAACTACGTAATCCATTCGGTTAAAAAAATTACATGAAAGGTGGACTACCGGACGGGCAACGCTTCGCTAGCTTCTCTCATCCCCTTTGCTCCTCTCCCTTCCCTCCCCTCTTTTTTTCTGAATAAAAGTGAATTATACCAGAATTTTAAGGTCTTTTGTAGGGTAAATTGTGCCGCCGCTTAGAATGGCGACAGGAACTTGCGGGATCCCTACCGTCATTTAAAATGACAGTTTTTCTAAATTTTAATATTAAAAAATTAGGGGCTTGCAGTGAAATGGCGATGTTTCTAAATTTTATTGTTAAAAAACTTAGAGACATACGAGATCCTTATCGTCATTTGAAATGACAATTTTTCTAAATTTTAATATTAAAAAAAAATTAACCAGGAGGATCCTTGTCGCCGATTTAATTGACGATAGAGTCATATCACTAGTTGAAATAACAACAGGGTCCTATCACCAGTTGGAGTTACAATAGAATCCTGTCGTCAAACCCTATCTCTAGTTGAAATAACAATAGAGTCATGTTACCAATTGGAGTAGCAATAGAACCCTGTTGCCATTCTTAAGCTACTATCGCCATTTGGAATGGCGGCAGAACAATTTCGACAGTGACCTAGTTTTGTTAAAAAAAATATTTATTTTTTATAAATTTCTTTTAAATAATATTATTTCAAAAAAAATCCTTACAACACGAGCGCATATAGGGATGGAAAAGGAGCGAATGCACCGTACATTCATGTATCCCTTTTTTTCCCCCGAATAACAAAACGAATACAAACATCGGTTGAATAATATGTGAATATGAATGTGAGCATCATACTGATACGAGTATGAATACTACACAAACACACGCAAGTGATTTCTGAAGGTTGCTTGGTGCATCAATAAATAGAGGCCTGTGTCCTGTCCATATAATAACAAAAGAACAGACAATTTCGTACACATTGCAATAAGCCATGATAATAGACGACCGCTACCTACTATATTATGACAGTCATGTTAGCATGCGAGAGCGCTCAAACATCAAAAGGATGTGGTTCAGCCGCTAATCTACACATTCTGTCAGATCGAAATACATACAAGGAACGAGATACATGAACATAACGGCATGTTCTAATTCACTGATTGACGTAGGTTTGCAATGCCTGTTCTGATGTTCTGGGCCTGACAAGCGAGGAGCTTGAGACACCTTGCAGCAACAGCACAACGTACTAGCACATAGTAAAGCTAGCAAGGGGCACAACCATTTGGCAGCCTAGGAATTGTGATTATCATTACCAAAGAGTTCATCTTCGTACGCTCGTCTTCCTGCATTGTGCAGTTCCAAATTAAAGAATGAAATTTCAGATAACCTGATTTCGAGTTTAGAGCGTACCTTTAGACGATGCATGGTATATATTTCAATCATCTCTGTTTCGAAGGGACTGTTCTTGTCACAGTGGACACCCCATCAACAAATTTTGTTCGGAATATCACATTGGCGTTGTTGAACATACCCTCTTTTAGTGAGACAACTATGAACTGCAGAGACAGTAGTTACCAAATTTCAGAACTATAACTGCAAGTATGTATTTGTAATGCTACCCCCTCCACGCTAACTGTGATATGCAGGAACGTGAGTTTACAGAGCTGCGTCATTTAACGGAGCAAACTTACCTGGGAGTGCGGAAAATGTGCCTTGATCATTCTTCCAATGTTTTGGGTATGGCTCAGATCAAGGGCAGCATCAACCTGCAGTGCAGGAACATCCAAATCAGTTGAAAAGGATTTTTTTTTCAGGCAACTTATCCTGTCTCATCAAACCAGGGTGCAAATACTGAGACATCAGGCATACAGGACTTGCAAGGAAAAAACATGATGAAATCTTCTTGCCCAAAGATGAGGATTCATAACAATATTACCATGGCAATGAACAAGCCCCCAATTAGACAGAAGCAGGACTTCTACATAAACCAATCTATCCATACTAGCATGAAATATAAAAAAAATGCTGCCCTGTTTCTTTTCCCTAACTAGTTCTGCAAATAGCATACTTTTAGGTCCTTCCAGTTCAAGGACCAGAACCACTCTATCCAACAATGGAGCTATCCTTCAAAAAATAAAAATAAAAACAATGGAGACGCAACGTCAGAACAACATGCAATGGTACAATGTGACGCCAATCCTTCCTAATCCATACCATGGCCTACTCTTCACCATGTTGTTTAGAAAAGTCGGCAAGTGTAAATGTTTGCAACTAGGTGAGATGGTAGAATCATGCTCAAAAGTTATTGCTGAATAGTTGCTGAAGTCTAACTTTTCACTGTTTGCTAATGTCTAATCATTTCCAACATTCAAATATTTTTAAACTAGCAGAGTGCCCCGTGCATTTGTGTGGCTGGATTTGTTTCAAAGTTTGTATAAATGTTTGATAATATATTTACGTATCTTGTAGGCTATTTAGACTTTTAACATATCCTAAACATTGGAAACGACAATATAAACTTGAAAGAAATTACAACCTGAGAAACGTAATTGAGTATATGCTTTGATGTAAGAAAATCATTAAGCATAATAAATTGTTGAGGTTCTTAGAAACAAACCACTCTTCATCATGCATAGATTATGTAGTTGCATGCCCATATTCTTACTCTATTGGGTTTTTTTTCCTCCAAATTGTACGCATGCACATGTACTTCTATTTAATCTCGAGTAATACGTTGATTATGTGTGCGACAAGTTATCTTACTAGTTTACATGGTATAATGATTAGAGTAATTTGCTCACGCATACGTCGATACACCAACAGCGACCTACCTTGAATATATCTTCCCTCACACTGGCTACCCCGCCAAACCGTGTGACTTATATTTCTTCTCGTCGTCACTTTTTTTTTTTTGCTTCAACCTCCAATAGTAAGCTCAAATCTTGATCGATCTCTCTTAGCTGCTACCCCTTCCAATACAATACTTTACCATATAGTTATCTTCTACTTCTCCTCAATTATTGCTTAATGCTAATCATTGCGACATCAACGCGCATACACAAGCAACCATCGCCGATCCCAACTAGGGACACGTGTCACGCTCTCTCCGATGACTCGAGCATATTCCCTATGGCTGCGTTCCCTATGGCTGCGTTATCTCTACTCCAATCTTTTTGCTCATCTGCCTATGTACGTCCACACTTCTATTCAGGCGGATGCATACATATACATACGCATGCATAATGTTATACATGCTCGACGTCATCTTCTCTCGTGCCAGTCGCTCCTCTTCTTCGACGTTGGCCAACTCAACACTGTGGCTTCCTCACTAACCGTGACGACCTCTCATCTTCACTAATGTCGACATGACTGCTTTAGTCGTTGTCTAACGATATAAAGAATCATTTCGCCATCGCCGACGACGTGCCTCTCACCAGTGATGGCACGCTCCTAGCTACCCGATAGCCTCATATCATCATAGCTCGCCTTCAATGCAAAGTTTTATCTCCTCTCTACTAGGGCTTCCCCATCATCGAACTTCTTTGGCCACTAACTTATTCAACAATACCGACGCTCACCACTTGTCAACGTGGCCCTTGGCTCCTTCAACACTGGACTTTCTCTTCAATGGCTCTGGTGAACAACACGAAATTGTCCCCATCTTCGTCGTCGCCGCTTTAGTTCTTCGCTTCCCTGTGGATCAACGTCTTCTTGTAAGACATATCAATGCCATTGCACTCTTTCGTGGTCTCCCTCGCATCATTCGTGCAATCCTCGTTATAACTTGTATTTTTAAATCAAAATTTCAGTTATTTTTTTATTTTTATGTCATACAAAGCAACAATAGAAACACATGACCTTGATAGCGAACGTAGTGGCTTCTTTTGTGTCTCCTCGGACACCGTTTCGTGCCATCTCCGTTATAACTTTTATCTTTATTCAACATTTCAGTTATTTTTCTTGGGAATCCGTATACAAATCAAATTGCTAAATTTATTTAATTTATTAAGATTTTTAGTTATTTAGGGATTTTATTTCTGAATACGTATGGAAATCAAATTGCAAATTTTATTTTACTTTTTATTACGAATTTCATTCTTTTTCTTGGAATTAGTATCTAAATCCAATTGCTATTTTTTAAGTTTTATTCAATTACGCTTATTTAGGATTTTACTTTGGAATTCGCATTGAAATCAAATTGCTTATTTTATTTTTATTCGAATTTCAATTATTTTTTTGTTGTATTTCATATACAAATCTAATTGCCAATTATTGTTTAATTTTTTTGAATTATAATTATTGGAATTAGTATCGAAGTCAAATTGCTTATTTTATTTTATTTTTATTCAATTTCGCTTATTTTTTGGGTTGGATTTCGTATACAAATCTAATTTCCATTTACTATTTTTTCCTAATTATAATTATTTAGGTCTTTTATTAAGAAATTAGTATGGAAATCAAATTGCTAATTTTATTTAAGTTTTATACCTAATTTTAGTTTTACTGCACTGATATGGACTCTTTAATTTAGGAATTAGTATTAAAATCCAATTACTAATTTTATTTTATTTGTTATTTTGAATTTCAGTTTATTTTACTTGACATAGACTTTTTATTTTAATCTAGGCCCACCACGATCGATAGTATAAATCTTTATCTATTTCCACCGATTAATGTGGGAATCTCTAGCTTTTGAGAGCGAATGTGGTGGCTTCTTTTAACTCTGCTTTAATAAGATAATGGATGACTGTTCTCAAGAAAGAAGGATTGAGTTCCATTAATCTAACAACCATGAAGCTGAATTTTCTTATGTTTCAGCGAAGCATCTTATGTAAAATTTGTGAATTGTATTTCCTGTGCAACACTGCCTCGCAGTCTTGTTAATATTACAAAGTTATGATGCTTTTTAATGGCCAACCAGATTAGAGTATTTACAGTGGTAAACAGTGGTAAGCAATTTAAATTGTCAATCATATGCGGACATACCTCATCTAGTATGTAAAGTGGTGCGGGTTTGAAAAGAAGTAGCGCCAGGATAAGACTAAGTGCAAGAAGGGACCGTTGCCCTCCACTAAGTTCAGATAAAGATTGCTTCCAAACTGTTCCAAATGCCACCCGGACTTCAAGACCATCCAAGAAAGTACCACCTTCAGGAGGATCAAGTTTTGCCATTGTACCAGGTAAAAGAGTACTGAATATAGATCCAAAATCCCTATAGGAATAGAAAGGGCAGGTTAATTACCAATTGCCTTTTTAAGAGTAAAAGGAAGACCATTGTACTGAGTCTGAGCAATATTTCATGCAGGTGCATCCTCTGGGAACAATAACAAATTGATAAGGGTCATATACTGACTTGTTTACTTTGAGCCATGTGACTTTCAAGGTCTCTTTTTTCTTCTCATCCAACTCTTCTATCACTTTCTTGATTTTTGCCTTGTCATTCTGCATGACAACAAAAGGTATATGCATGTTGCTGTCAAAATCAATCCCAGGTTATCATGAACTTTATACATGGTAGGAACCTACCTCAATGATGTTTTTCTTCGACATCAAATCATTGTATTCATCCTCTGCCTTCTCAAACATGGCCATAACTTTCTTATTGACCCTCTTCTCAAGACTGCATTTGACAGTTAACTGATAAGTGGTGCTTGCATTGCAAATTAACTTGTTGATAAGAGTACTGCCATTCATAAACATCAAATGTACCTGGATTGTTCAGCTTGGAGATTTTCAAGTTCTTCCCGTGCTTTATGAGGTTCACATGATGCAAAGTCGTAGTCCGTACCACTTTTTCCAAACAACTGTTTCTCAGTTGCAATCCAACTGTACTTCTCTACAAGTTTATCAACCTTCGAAGAGCAATCCTTCTGCTCTATCTCCATCCTCTTAACCTATATGTTATATTAAGAAATAAAAGCCTGCTTAGGAATTTAGCTATAAAGCAGAAATATGTAGCAGAGATTACAGCCAAGTACCTCATTTTCCATTTTCTTCCTTTCAACATTCGAATCACTTAGTTGCTGTTGAAGTTTTTGCTGCTCCTTGGTCATGCAATTTATCTGTGAGTCGCACTCCTTCAGTTTGGAACGCCCAATGGTAAGCTCGGATTCAGCCTGATCGTAGTCTTGCTTTATGGAAGCAACCTGCATGTGGTGAGTGAAACACAGCAGCATACTTTAATGAATGAAATGCAAAACTCAGTAATAACCTCACGTACAAATAAACCATTACACAGCATCTTGCACTACCTTCCTCCTATGCATGTCCAAGGTTTCAGACAGAGCAGTAATCTGAGATTTTGAAGTTGCTAATTGCTCTTCAAGCATAGCAAGCTCATTAGCAACTGCATCTTTCTCCATAATGAGCCTCTCCCTCTCACTTTCATGAGCCTATCCCAAATAAGCAATAAGAAAGCAAGAGATGTGGTAAAGATTGAGCTGCCAAGATTACAGTTCAAGACTCTAGTAAAAGTAAAAGAAGTCAAGAACAATATCACACCAGAAATTTAATAGTATTAGAGCATTCCATATTCTAAATGTAACTATCTAGCTTCTGCACGAAAATCAACCATAGGGTACCCTGCGAACTTGGTATCTTTGGACACAACTCGTGGCTGATAAATGGCAATCAATGAAACTCACAATTTTCAACAATAAACAGCCTAATGACAGTGTCCCACTTATCTATATCTAACTGAATAAACATATCAAGAAACAACAAGACTATCCCTACCCCCCCCCCCCAATAAAAAAGACAATCTACAAAGAAACCATTGTAGAACCAGAAGTTAATTTAGGAATTAACAGAAAGAAGGAAACATCTTATTGAAAATACTCCAAAGAGAATATTGGTAAGTGATACTTGTAAATCGCTTGTGGCAACAATGGGGCAGAAAGACAACCTTTAGTTGCTTTGACATGGACTGCATCTCCGATTTCAACGATTTGATCTTTCTTTCCAGAGCTTTGAGTCTACCTTCACGTTCAGTGCCATAAGTCTTTATCGTCTTTTCTAACTTGGAAACAGTAGAGACACATTTTTTATACTGCACTTGCTTTTCTGTTAACTCCTGCTTTGATTCCTGAAGCTCTTGTTCAAGTTTCTTTACAAGCTCACCTAACTAAAGTAAAAACAGAATAATTGCTGGTCCAGTTTGAAGCTGAAAGTGATAGGCTAACCATATTGATGGTGTAAGATAATACCTTGTGATGTTCATTTTGCTCAACTCTGTTCTGAAATAATGAGAGATCATATGACTTGAGCTCAAACTGAGATTTCAACTCTGAATACTTTTTCTGCAGAGGTAAAAGCACGGTAATCTGGAAAACAAGGTAAATTAAAAAATTAAGTGTCAGACAATTGTAAACCATTTCACTAGAAAATAAAATTTATCAGAAGTTACAGAAGCAATATATAGATATTAAGTAACAACAAAGAGAGGTAATCCATGTTAGACCAACAAAAATCAACATAGCTATCCTTTTTTATAGGAGCAACCCGACTTGACCCCTAAGAAATAATCTCTAAGGAAACTTATCTCTAACAATCTAATATAATAATAACTTACCTAACTAATAGATAATACCAAATAATTAATAGATAGATTCCTAAATAATAAATATTTCCTAACAAGCATGCTAGTAATGTTCTGTGTGAACGGTACAGGTGCTACAGTACCACGCCGAGCTTCGTCGTACTGCTGCCGTGCTCCCCCGAATCGTAGACCATAACATTACACTCCTCGCGGCGAGGCAGCTCATCCTCGAGCTGTCAGGTGGCGGCCATGGATAGAGACCTTCGCATCCCCATGTTGACAGAAGTATCCAGTACCAACGTCGGTTCGCTTGAGAGTAGATCAGCGGCACTCTGACGTATGGCGCCCAAGGAAGAATTGCCTTAGCATGTCATGTCGTTAAGGAAGATGTCGGCAACATGAGCAACCGATATGGGGCAACAGTTAGACCCTTACTGCCATGGAGCGTGACGATGGCAGGAAGGACGCGACGATGGCGCTAGCCCCTCAGTCGTTGCGCTCCGCATTGCCTATGACACATCATCGTTCGGTCGTGTGGAAAAGATCGCTGCTAGACAGCGGCATCCTTCCTCCAACGGCGCCGCATTGGGGGTGCAACCAAGGGCAGCGATGCCCACTGGGGTGGTGTTGGTGACGCCATTGAAGGTGATGACAGCGCTGCCATTGCAATGGCACACGACGCCTCCTCCTGCTCCTTCAACTTAACTATCAATACCCTTATATCTTGGAGGATGGTCATCATCTTGTCAGTTGAGGCTTATCATATTTTCGTTGCCAGCCTTCAACATGGCGAAAGGAGATAGTTCGACACCAGAAGCTATGGTGGGTGGCTCTAATATCAAATGTTGTGGTATGGGTTGGTTGTGTAAGGGTCCGAGGACCGAGGGTAGGGCACTCGTCTTTGAACGGTTGGCCATACCACTGCCAAGGCTCTGAGGCGTAGTTGAAGAGGAAAGGGAGAAACTAAGAACTTTGTTTATTCAATGCTTCATTGATAATGGATACATGCTATCTCTTTTATAGAAGCAACCCGATTTGACCCCTGAAAAATAATCTCTATGGAAACCTATCTAATCTAATAATAACTTGTCTAACTAATAGATAATAACAAACACATAATGGATATATTTATAAATAATAAATATTTCCTAACAAGCACGGTGGTACTGTTCTGTGTAAACAGTACACGTGCTACAGTTCTACATTGTGCTTCGCCGTGCTGCTGTAGTGCTCCCCGGATCGTAGGGCATAACATATGCTTAATAATATAGGAATCTAGTCAATTAGAAGTTAATTGGTAGTACCATAAATGAATTGTCCTTCTTGTCCCATAGTGTATACATGCCAATGGCACCAAACGTACCATTATATGTACTGCTCTACAAGCTGTATTTGTTCTTAAGAACTAAGTAGCATGACCTTGCGTTTCTTTCTTATGTGGAAAAATGAAAATATTAGTATGAAATTGCAAACTTTCAGTTAACAGATGAGCACAGATCTTTAGGGGCAACATGTGGTTAGTGGGATGTGTTGCGGCAGTATCACATCACATGACGAGGTCCTGACTTTTGGGGAGTCATATAAACGAGTTCAAAAGGGATCAGGAAGTAGATACTATATAGACAGCATGTGTTGGCATCGCGTTCAGTGATTACCTTCTGTTCAATAACAGAGAGCCTTTTCTCATGATCAGAGAGATCAGCCTCAGCTTTAGCCAATTCATGGAGTTGCCTTAGCAAGTCCCCACCACCTCTGCATTATCATATTAGCAATCATTACAAAAAGGTAACAAAAATCCAATGTTTATACCTGGTCACATTAGTCTGTAAAATAACTACAAATCCAGGATATTTGCTTTACCTTCTGGCAGCCATCTAGTTTATCTCCAGGAATTACAACAATAATGCAATATGATAAACCAAAGACGACCATTCATGTCCCAAGTTCTGGTTGTTACCAACCAATACAAAAAAAGGAGCACTTGATGTGCATTTCTGTCCTAGATTCACCTAAGAATGCTGGAAAAACCATTGTTCTTCACAGAAAAGCATTGGACATAGTTCCAAACAACAGGAATAGAAAAGGGACATCCCTAACCAAATTCAACTAAAAAAGATCAGTTCTAAACATTAACATTCAGTGAAATGTGACAAGTGACACAATGTTACCTGCGACTACCTCCAGTCAAAAGGCCACTAGGCTGAAAAATGTCACCTTCAAGGGTAACACTTGTACTGCCAACTTCTCTATTAAACGCGACCTGTGACAAGAACAGAATCAACTATAACAGTAAGAACCAACATTTTATATATTATACTTGAATAGACAATGCTCAGTTAAAACTAAAGTAACCTGTTAAGTACGGGTAACTCATATCCTAATCAACTAGAACTTAGAGAAGTGCGCTGCAAGGATTCCTACTTCTTTTTTAAGGAGAACTAGGAGGTACTACATAAAGCCATGAGGGGTGGTTATGAAGAACACAAGCCCCAAACCAACTCATCCAAAGCAAAAGGTGCACAATTGGATTAGATGTTATGTTATTCTTTAGCACTAGATTCCTGTATAGGGCAAGCATTTGAGGATTCTAAAAGGTTCGAGAGAGTTGTGAGAGAGCAACGATGTTGTGGACGCGTTTATTGGCAAGATATATCAGCGACGCAAGCGTCCGCAATCCAAGGAGAATTCGCAAAAGTCTGCTTTATTGAGTCATTGAAACCGAGACGGAGGAGCTCTCAAACCAATCCAATTTGGTTTTTGTAGCAGGTCAGGACAGGGCAATTGTGTCAGTTAGGTAAATAGGAGTTTTCATAAAGAGGTAAGGTTAAGTTAGAGAGTATTGAGTTAGTATCTCCTTAAGAGATTGAGTTAGCTATTGAATTAGAGATTGAATTAGAATCCAAGTTAGTTTCCTTTCCAAATTGTGTTCTGCCTTTCCAAAGGAGCTGCAGATGTAATTGAGAAAGGTATTAAAAAATAAAGAGAAAAGTTGCCTCAAAGAAATCAGGCTTCGGTAGAATCAGAGCCTCGCCGGCCGGAGCAAGAAGTCCAACCGACCGAGGGCGATCCTCGCCTTAGCCCTTTTACCTTCGCTTTTGCATCTCTATCCCTCTCTTTGTCCACGCCATATCAATTTGGTATCAGAGCCATCTCCACCACCCTTCGCCATGGAAACCAAGACGCTCGACCACGTTTTCCAACAACTCGCCATCATGATGTCAGAAATCAGCGGCATCAAAGTACAACAGGCAACGCACGATTAGGTGATCACCAGCTGGAAGACAGGAGGCGGCACGACAGTACTGCCGACAACATCCGACGGCGGCAATGGTGGCTACCACGGCCAAGGCAGGCCCCCGGAACACGAGTTTCATGACGACGACGATCAACGCACGATTCCGCGCTTCCACAAGCTTTCCTTTCCAACGTACTATGGCGAGGATGATCCCCTTCCATGGCTCAACAGATGTGAGCAATTTTTTTAGGGGCAACGTACAATGAAGGAGGAAGAACGAGTTTAGTTGGCATCTACCACTTGACCGGTGCAGCCCAACTGTAGTACTACCAACACGAACGCGATAAAGGCATAATTTCATGGGTTCGCTTCTCGGAGTTTGTCAACATACGGTTTGGGCCTCCCATCCGCAACAATCCTCTTAGCGAATTGGCCCAACTTCGCCGAACAACGACAGTTGACGCGTACCAAAAGAAGTTTTTGGCTCTCTTATGCCATGTCGAACCGCTCTCCCAACTACAACAAGTGCAACTTTTCACCGCCGAGTTGGGCAAGCCGTTGCAAACTGACGTCGAGCTTCAACATCCAACGCATCTTCAGACGGCCATGAGTTTGGCTAGGGCATACGAACAGCGTCTCAAGCAGACAACAGGGGAGCCAAAGCCAACATTAAAAAAAAACCGGCACCGCGCTTCTTTCCAGCAACCGTGGCGACCAAGTCCAACGCGTCAATGCCCAACATTGCAACGAACGCCACACTGACAACTATAGCGGGCTCAGGTACACCGACTACCCCGGCCTCACGATTTTGATAACTGTCCGTGGAAGAGATGTCCAATCGTCGTGCTAAAGGATTATGTTACAATTGTCCCGAGAAGTTCTCTCGAAATCACCGCTACTCTACAAAGGGTATCTTTCTTCTTGAGCTTGATGAAGCAGTTGCGGAAGACGACGACGACGACGAGCATGTGGAGATTTCCTTGCATGCTCTTACCGGCATCCGTACTGGTCGTACCATGCGCCCTCCAATGGAGATCAATGGCCATGAATTGCTTGCATTGGTGGATTCGAGATCAACCCATACCTTTCTTGCTGAAGCCGTAGCACCTACTCCACGAGTAGGCTGGATTTATCACCTACTCCACGACCGGGCATGGGAGTCACAGTTGCTAACGGCGATCGCGTGACAAGTTCCGATATTTGCACCAATACACACTTAGCTATTAATCATGAATAATTCTTTTCAGATAGTTACGTCATTCCCCTCGATGGATTTGATGTCGTACTTGGCGTTCAGTGGCTCCAGAATCTTGGACCAATTTTGTGGGACTTCACGAAGCTGACCATGTCATTTTGGTGCGATGACCACCGCGTCACGTGGACCGGCCTGGATGCACCGCCGGCCAGCAGTCACGCATGTGCCATCACCGATCAGGAATTGATGACCGACCTCCTCAACGAGTTTCCTGATGTCTTTGAGGAACCCAGGGGATTTCCACCGCGCCGACGACATGATCACCGTATTCATCTTCTTCCAAATGTGGTTCCGGTTGCCGTGCGGCCCTACTGCTACCCTCGACTTTTGAAGGACAAGATCGAGAAACAGTGTGATGATATGCTTGCACAAGGTATTATTCGGGAAAGTACGTCTGCTTTCTCTTCTCCTGTTCTTCTTGTCAAAAAACAAGACAACATATGGCGTTTTTGTGTGGACTATCGCGCTCTCAACGACAAGACCATTAAGGATAAATTTCCAATTCCCGTCGTCGATGAGCTTTTGGGTGACCTCAATGGTGCTTGTTTCTTCACCAAGTTGGATTTACGCAGTGGTTATCACCAAGTTTTGATGCATGGTCCTGATGTTGAGAAGACAGCTTTTCGCACCAATCGTGGTCACTTCAAGTTCTTGGCCATGCCTTTCGGTCTTACCAATGCCCTGTCAACATTCCAAGCCCTTATGAACGACATTCTCAAGCCTTTTATTCGTCGTTTTGTGCTTGTCTTCTTTGATGATATTTTGGTCTACAGTGCATCTTGGGCCGAACATCTTTAGCAAGTTCGTACAGTCCTCCAACTCATGCGTCATCATCAGCTAGCTCTCAAGAGGTCTAAGTGTATCTTTGGCGAAGAATTCGTGGCCTATCTCGGTCACATCATCTCCAGCGTGGCCGTGGATTCTGATAAAGTGGAGGCAGTTCAAGCTTGGCCACAACCGCGCTCGCTTCGTGCCCTTCGGGGGTTTCTCGGCCTCACCGGATACTACCGCAAGTTTATTAAAGAATATGGCTCCATCGCGGCACCTCTCACCAAATTGCTCAAGAACGAGGCGTTCTCTTGGACATCTGATGCTAATTTTGCATTCACAGCATTAAAAGCAGCCCTTGTTTTAGCCCCAGTGCTACATCTTCCGGATTTCACCAAGCCTTTTACTATGGATTGTGATGCCTCGGGCGCCGGCTTCGATGCAGTTCTTCACCAAGGTGGTGGACCCATTGCCTTCTTTACTCGTGCGGTTGCGCCTCATCACGCCAAGTTGGACGCATAAGAATGTGAGCTAATTGGTCTAGTCAAGGTAGTTCGTCATTGGCGTCCATACCTTTGGAGTCATGCTTTTGTGGTTCGTACAGACCACTACAGTCTCAAGTTTTTGCTTGATCAACGCCTTTCCACGATTCCTCAGCATATGTGGGTAAGTAAACTATTTGGCTATGATTTTTCAGTGGAGTTTAGGCCCGGACGTCATAATGCTGCTGTTGATGCATTGTCGCGTCGGGATGAGAGGCTGGCCGTATGCACCATCTCCGGTCCCAACTTCGCTCTATTTGCAGCACTACAACAAGAGGTTTCTTCGCTGCCGGAATTCGTGGAGACACGGGATAAAATTGCGGCTGGTACAACCGAACCTGGCTGGACCTTGGTGGATGGTTTGATCCTATATAATGGACGTATTTTTCTTGCCGAGACTTCAAATCTTTGGGCTGACGTGTTGGCAGATGTTCATGGTATGGGTCACGAAGGTATTCAAAAGACTTTACATCATTTTCGGGCCTCCTTTAATATTGGTGCTCACAGGAAGGTTCAGGATTATGTCAAAGGGTTTGTGGTTTGCCAAAATAACAAAACAGAACACTTGCATCCTGCGAGTCTCCTTCAGCCATTGGTTGTGCCATCAGTAGTTTGGGAAGATATTTCTACGGATTTTATCGAAGGTTTTCCAAAGGTAGGCGTCAAAACAGTGGTTTTAACGGTTGTTGATCGTTTTTCCAAATAAAGTCACTTTATTCCTCTTGGGCATCCTTGTACCGCCAATGCAGTTGCCCGTGCTTTCTTTGACGAAATTGTTCACCTCCATTGGGTTCCCAGTTCCATTGTTAGTGATCGCGATCCAATGTTCACAAGCAATTTTTGGACCGAATTGTTCCGCCTTTCGGGTGTCAAGCTTCACATGAGTTCGGCTTTTCATCCCCAGACTGATGGACAATCTGAAGTAGTCAACCGAACCATTGCCATGTACTTACGATGTTTATCAGGCGATCGTCCTAAACAGTAGTTACAATGGCTTCCTTGGGCCGAATTTTGCTACAATACGTCATACCAGACTTCATTGCAAACCACGCCTTTTCGGGTGGTCTATGGTCACGATCCTCCAACTTTGTTGAGTTATCAGCCTGATACTTCTCGTGTGGTGGCAGATGATCGTCAGATACGTGATCATGATGAATTTCTTGCTGAAATTCGAGAACACCTTCAAGCTCAAGATTACATGAAGCAACGTCATGATAAGCATCATCGCGCGGTCACCTTTGAGGTCGGCGATTGGGTGTGGCTTCAACTTCAACATCGCTCGGCGACTGGTATTACAGATCAACAGTCCAAGTTGGCTCCTCATTTTTATGGACCTTTTCTCATCCAAGAACGTCTTGGATCTGTGGCTTATCGTCTTCAACTTCCACCTAAGGCGCGTATCCCTAATGTTTTTCATGTTGCTCTTCTGAAATCATATCAAGGGCCACCTCCTACGGGCATTGGGCGGTTGCCTGACACTGTGCATGGTCGAGTTGTTTCTTCTCCGGCATCTATTGTTCGCGCTCGTCTAAATCGTGGTACATGGGAGTTGTTAGTTCGATGGGTTGGCTCCTCTGCAGCCGATGCAACATGGACGTCCTTGGAGTCTTTTCAGCAGCAATATCCGTTATCTAGCTCGAGGACAAGCTATTTCGTGGAGAGGGAGGAAATGTTGTGGACGCATTTATTGGCAAGACATATCAGCGACACAAGCGTCCGGAATCCAAGGAGAATTCGGCAAAAGCTATTTCGACTAGAGCTGTTGAAACCGAGACGAAGGGAGCTGCTGAAACTGAATCCAATTCGGTTTCTGTAGCAGGTCAAGACAGGGCAATTGTGATGGTTAGGTAAATAGGAGTTTTCGGAAAGAGGTAAGGTTAAGTTAGAAAGTATTGAGTTAGTACCTCCTTAAGAGATTGAGTTAGAGATCGAATTAGAATCCAAGTTAGTTTCCGTTCCAAATTGTGTTCTGCCTTTCTGATTTCGGAAAACTGAAGTCTTTGATTTGTCTGGACTATAAAGGAGCTGCAGATGTAATTGAGAAAGGTATTAAGAAATAAAGAGAAAAGTTGCCTCAAAGAAATCAGGCTTCGGCAGAATCAAAGCCTCGCCGACCGAAGCAAGAAGTCCAGCCGGCCTAGGGCGATCCTCGCCTCAGCCCTTTTACCTTCGCTTTTGCATCTCTATCCCTCTCGCTGTCCACGCCAAATCAAACGATCATTTGTACTCTTTTGAGTTTTGAGGTTGTGCTTAAGGAATTTGTGGTCGGCTTCGCCAAATCTCTCTCTAGTCATGATTATTCCGTCGTCGTTATTTGATTCTCTCTATGGGATTCATCTACTTCGTTCTTGATACCGTGCGCGCTCGGTGGTAGCTCGCAACTCTAATCCGATCTGGGGGCTGCTGCGCATAAAAAGGGGTATCAAAGTATGACAAATGGTATCAGAGCCAGGGCCAAATTAATCTGATTTGCAAGAAGGTCAGCAAAGCATCAGGTGGCACAAATCAAGATCGATGTCGACAATGTGGAATCAAGTGGAGAAATTTAACGGCAGAGGAAATTTCAGCATATGGCAATGTGTGGTGAAAGATGTCCTTATCCAACAAGGGTTAATCAATGTTCTTGAAAGAGACAAACCGGAAAAGACGTTCGGTGAAAACTGAAAGATGGTGGAGCAGAAGGCTATCAGTACAATCCGTCTATGTCTCTTCGATGAGGTAAAGCACTCGGTGATTAAGGAGAATTCACCAAAGAAATTATAGAATAACTTAGAAGAATTGTATATGGCAAAGTCATTGACAAACTGGTGGATGCTAAAGCGGCAACTGTTCAAGTTGCGCATGGAGGAAGGCACACGGTTAGGGCTGGCAAAAAAGCTCAAAGCTCGCGAACTGCTCGAGCTCGGCTCGTTATGAGCTCAGCTCAAGCTCGGCACGTAAAATTATGGGCCAAGCCGAGCCTCCTTCCCAGCTCGGTCTCTTAACTCGCGAGCCGAGCTGGCTCGCGAGCCGCTCGTCAGCTCGTTATGAGCTCGTATTATTAGCTATTTTGACGGTTGTAGTTGGACTATTAAACTTGGGTGTGCGGGTGATGGCTTTTAATGTGGAATACTTTTAATTAGCTGGATATTTAAATTATTGTATGTCCATGTAACCATGTTAGCATATGCTTGGACTAGAAATTGTTAAGATTGCTAATCGGCTCCTGCCTAATTGCCTATGTTTTACTTGTATGCTATATAATTAGCTATGTTTTCATTTATATCGTCCTCCTGTTGCTTGTATGTGTGCCAATAGTGCCATCCTGTTGATGCTTCGCTTAGCTTATCTTAGCTCGCATGGCTCGTGAGCTGCTCACGAGCAGCTCGAGCTTTTATTGAGTCGAGCTGAGCTATGTTTTCAGCTCGTTAGCTTAACGAGCCGAGCCGAGCTACTTTGTTAGCGAGCTTGCACAAGCCGAGCCGGCTCGATAGCCAACACTACACACGGTTCGTTGATCATCTTAATGTCTTTAACAAGCTTATCACATAGCTGACTAGTGGGGATGATAAAACTGAGGAGAACGACATGGACGTCATATTAGCGTCATCTCTACCACCATCATGGAAGCAATTGGTGATGAATATTCTCGTCATGAAAAGCACTCTCAACTTCAATGAGGCAATGGCATATCTATTGGAAGCATAGTCCTTGAAAAAGCCACCGGATTCTTCATCCTCGGGTAATCAAGCATTGGTTGTCATTGGCGTTACAGGCAAAAGCCAAAGTTACAGGAAGAAGAGCAGCAGCAAGGGCACACGTGTATGCTATATATGTGACGAGGAATGTTATATGATAAAGGATTGTCCAAGTTTGAAGCAAATGAGAGATGCATGCTTAGTGGCGGTAGCTAAAGATGATTCGGGCGTACTAATCGTCAGTCAATCAAGTACTTCTCATGGATGGATATTAGATTCAGGTTATTGCTTCTATATATGTTCGGTGAGGGAGATGTTGCAAGGAGTATGCAATTACTGAGGTGGGAACGGTTACATTGGAGATGTATAATGGAGCACATCGCATGTTGACAGGAGTTCAATATGTTCCCGGCTTAAAGAATAATATAATATCTGTGAGGTCACTTGAACTCGAAGGTTGTGAGGTATCACTTCGAGGTGGAGTCATGCGACTTACTAGTAAAGGACAAGTAATCATGAAAAATATCTGGAGCAATGGAAAATACCGATTGATGGGTAATCATTAGGGAAGAGCAACCAACAGGAGGTCTAATAAAAATCCTGATCAGGAGAAGGAAATCGTGTCATCAACGGTAGGTACTCAGATCTCATCTGCAGTTATGTGTGGAACTGCAAAGACGGTTGTAAAATCTAGCAATAACAAAGGCGAAGATGCGATCTGTTGGGAGAAGAAAGACGTGGTGGACCAATCACGCGGTACCAACAAGCAGGTGGAGCTCGAAGGTAGTACAAACTTATGGCATGAATGGCTATAGGAACATGATGTGTGGTTAACCAAACTACACAACTAAGGAGCTCTCAGGTGCAGTGTCCTGGCAGCCAAGCCCGAATACCGACACGCACATTGCGGTGATGTGCATGAGCCCCTGTGGTGAAGACACTCCCAAAAGTGGGAGGAAAAAACAAAAAAGGTGAAACTGACTAGGAGCTACTTCTTGGAGGAACACAGTGACTTCAACGGATAAGAGTCAAGATGGAGATTGTTAAGTATGGATGACTCATATCCAATCAACTAGGACTTGGAGAAGTGTTCTACAAGGATTCCTATCTGAATCCCTAATTTCTTTTGGAGGAGAACAAGGGGGCGTTATATAAAACCTTGATAGGTGGTCATAGAGAACACGAGTCGCAAACCAACTCATCCAAAAAAAAGAGGTACACAATAAGAATAGAGACTAGGTTATTCTTTAGCACTAGATTATTGTATATGGCAAGGATCCAATGGTCCTAAAAGGTTCAAGGGGGTTATGAGAGAGCAACAATCCATTGTACTCTTTTGAGAATATGCTTAAGGAATTTGCGATCGGCTTCACCAAATCTTTCTTTCTCGTCGTAATTATTTCGTCGTCGTTATTTGGTTCTCTCTACGGGATTCATCTACTTCGTTCTTGATACCGTGCACACTCGTACAGTATCTCGCGACTCTAATCTGATCTGGGGGTTGCTGCACATAAGAAGGGGTATCAGAGTATAACATAACTAAACATATTTATGGGAAAAAAACAACATTACCTCCTTTGCTGCCTCCATATTTTGACACACAAATGTTGAACCAAAGACGTAAGTCATAGCATTCTGCAATAAGCAAATCTCTTAAAAAAACAAGAAGAAGCATGTATATCTGATATTTAGGATATAATGAACGACAAGGTATACACGATGCAGAATGTTGTTCAAGAGCTATAGATCGGAAAATAATAATAAAGCACTAGAGTTCAGGGATAAATTTGAATCTACCAGACAAAAACATCCAATAGACCATTGTCAAAAAGAATTAACTGAACAGTACAATATTATGGAAATACCAACCTTTACTTCTTCGACATAGCCAACCAGCTCTAGAGCTAATGTTACATTTTCAGCTCCAACCTACATACCAGTCATTACAAAGTTCTCATTTAGACCGGTCATCTCCAACCAAAAGGTTATGTCCAGCCAGTGTGACCAAAAAAAGCGCTAACCAGTCTACGAGCCGCCTTCTGAACTCTATCAGGTATAGTACTTGTTTGGATTTTATTCAATGGTATGATGGTAACCCGCCTTCTGAGATCTCCATTTTGTAGGAGTTGCTTTCCAGTGGTTTCTGTGTCAACAACAACATTATATAGCCTTCCTCCAGCAGCAACCTGCATTATTTGACTAAGAATTGAACTAATACAGCTAGAACAGCTACTTCACTGAAAGCTAAAATTAACTTTAGAACCAAAACGAGGAGTTTGCAGAAACAAACCTCCAGTGCCGTTGCTGTTGAGCTATCCTTTATTTTAATAAGCCGTGCAACTACTCCTTTCACTTTTGATCTATCAAAATTCTTTACAGGATCTCGATAGCTGAAGTGAACATTTGCCAGCTCACCAGAAAGCATGCGAACTTTGTCCTTCAATTTTTGAAGCACTTCTAACTCTATAGATCGATCCTGGGAATGATCATGAAACAAAAAAATAGTAATGAGAAACAGTTCACAACCATGGTCTAAGTTTTCTGCAAGAACATCTAATTGGCACCTTTTTATGCCACAGTAATTTTTTTAGCTAGATTCATGCATACCTTTTGCAAAGCTTCCATCTGGCCATCTTCATAATTTATAGATCCCATGGATGCCTTGATAGCTTCCAAGTCCTTTGTCCTAGCTTTCAGCTCATTCTCAGCTGCAGTAGCTTCATCACGCTTGGATACCAAGTGGGCTTTCTTCTCTTTCAGCTCCTTCTCTGAGTGGCTTATCTTTGTCGCCAGCTGCTTTAGTCCAGATTCTGCCTCTCCAGCCACAGCTTTTGCATCTCTAAGTTGATCTTCTAGGCATTTCTTCTCGTTTGCACTGCTTTTTCCTGCTAGCACACCCTGGGTAAAGTAGAATTTACTATCCCGGAATACATAAAGTCAAGAGGCTAGCCATTACATTATATGATGTGCAAACGTTTGCATACCTGGTATTCTTTGTCACTCTCATCCAACTCCTTTGTCAGATCCTCTGCTCTCTTTTTCATATCAGATGCACCATACTCTGTATTTTTTACAGCTGCATCTCTCTCGAGTATAGATTTTTTGATGTCTTCAATGTTCTTAAGTATCTATATGTGAATAATGTAAAGGTACACGTTGTAAGTAATTTGAAATAAATGTAGCCTATCTAGTGAGGGACATCAATATATAATTACCTTATCAGCACCATTTTCCTCCGACCTTAGTGTTTCCTCCTGATTATTCATCACAGAAGTTTCCTTGATAAGTGCGTGTGAGAGCTTATCCACTTTCTCTGACAAAGACTTCATCTCACCACCTAGTTTGGCTTCCTTTTCGGCAGTCAAGGTAGATATATTATTGTCCATTTCCTGTATCTCTGCTTTGAGCTTTTCTGTACTTTCATCTAGCTCAACAATCTTTGCCCTGATTTGTTTGACATCATTGAGTGCACCATCTCGCACTCTCTCAGCTTGAACAAACTCATAAGCAATACAGAATCTTTTGAGTCGATCTAGGCCAGCATTACCAGTGGCCCATTTCATGTACTGACACCGCTCTTTTCTAAGCTTCTCTAATGCAGGAAGGATTTCTTCATCGAGGAGTTTATTGATCTCATCAACTTTATTCTGCTTCTTCTCGAGTGTTTTAAGAGCAGTTTCCTTCTTCATTTCATACATCCTTGTGCCTGCCGCCTCTTCCAACATGGAAAGAATTTCTGGAGGCTTCATGTTCAGCACTTTCGTTATGCGTCCTTGCATAATTAAAAAATGGGGATTGTTCACATTAAGCTGCACAGAGTGGAAAAGAGTCTGCACCCGGGAAGGTTGTGCAAGATGGCCATTGATAAGGTATTTGTTCCGTCCACCAACAACAATCTACAAATACAAGAGAGTAGTTTATTGATACCCAGTAAAGTTGGAGGCATTATTTGTACTAAAGATACGAAAGATCAACAATCCAATCAGGATAAATCAAAACGCAGAAAGCAACTTTAGTTGAAGCAGATATATATACGGTTACATGAATTAATCGAGCAGCTTAGATGAGAATACCAACAAATGCACTGCACTTGTTCCCAACATCTAACCAAGGTTCTACAAAGCGGTATGCAGTATTCATTCAGTCACCCACCTAATAGAGATTATACGGCCTAATCGGTCGATTATTCGGCCTAACCGGCCATTATGTAGTAACAGGTAAGAGCACATGCTCCTTGTATACGGGCTAGTATACATCTAACTAATAAATCATTCAGAAACTAAGTGACTCACAAATAAATCAGAATCAATCCAGCTTCATACAGCACAATCCCCGATCCCTTGCAATATAAAACTACCCTAACCGTCTCTTTATCCACAAAAACTAATACATATAACCAATTAAACACTTGGATCAACATATCTATCAACTCTAAGCTTCATATGAACACATTTGTAGCAAAAATCCTAAAATCCTTTTTTTAAAAAAAATCAAACTCCATCTCAAACCTTTCAGAGTCAAAAACCATCCAAATTCACTTTCACTCCACAGAAACCAACATAAGATACATCCACAAACCATGGAATCAACAATTTCACCGACAAGATTGTAACCGAACCCCTGAAACAATCTCAGAAAGACAACTCCCCACACTCCACAACAACCTAAATCAGCACCGTATCCATAGAACCAAATTCCTAAAAATCCCCTCAAAATTCCAGCTCCAAACCTTGCAATCCGCATCTCCTCAGGACCCGCGACCAGCTAAATTAGCATCACGTCCTCGAAGACCAACAGACGGACCGACAACAACTCTGAACCCAACAAATAGCGCCAATTTCGAGAACTCGTGAGGACAAAACTGTAACCGAAGCCCCAAAATCCCTTCACAAATTCACCCACAGAACCCAATCACGCACAAACATAGAGAAGCTTCAAAAGGCAGCGTAACGGAGCGAGCAGCGAGGATGTGTGACCTGGCGCGTGACGGTGATCTCGGGTGAGTCCTCGTAGCCGAGCGGGGAGCGGGAGCGGTCGGAGTTGTCGAAGACGATGGATACGGTGGCCTTGGTGACGCCGGCCTGGCCCTGCTTGTAGACGAGCTCCTGGAGCGAGGCGGCGCGCACCTGGCGGAGGTCAGTGATGCCGAGCACGAAGCAGATGGAGTCGAGGATGTTGGACTTGCCGGAGCCGTTAAGCCCGGTGATGGCGTTGAACAGCGGGTCAAACCCCGACACCACCGTCCGCCCCGCATACGACTTGAACCCCTCCAGACATACCTCCTTGATGTGCATCTCGCCGGCCGCCGGAGGCGTCGCCGACCGGAGATAGGGCTAGGGTTTGGCAGGTTCGGGCGGGAAAATTTTCGAGGCGTGGGGATTTTCGAAATGTTTCGGCCGTGTGGAGTGAATTTGTTGTGACCTGTGAAGTCTCTGACTGAGATGCAGAGCGGGGTAAAATATATTTGTGATCTGAGAGAGGATAATGGTCTTTTTTGGAAATAAATTTTATGGAACAGAGTTTTAAAAGAGATCTTATGTATTCATCATCTACTAGGAGAGAGAGTGAAGAAGATAAGAAGATTGAACCGTGAAGAGAAAAGGGTTCACCATAAAACGTCGTCCTATAGAATTTGTTTTCAGCCTTTTTAATGGGCTGAGTGTTTGAATTACGGCGTTTTTTCTTTCTCTTTTTTTTTCTTCTGGTGTTTTTATAAAAAAAACTGATGTTTTGTGGAAAATGATTATCATGTGAATGCAATGGCATGCACTTTGGTGGCACGGTTCGATCTTGTGGCTTCAAATTGTTGTACGAGTTTTAAAGGCAAAGAGACCTCACCCCTCAGAACATCCTAAATCACATTACATGTTCTTCGCATATTTTGCTAATAGAATATGATAATCCTAGAGTATCAGGGAAAACAAATTTCTTTTTCTGAGAGGATCAAAGGAAACACATCTGTACACCACAGCCCTAGATGTCGAACAAAAAAATGGCTTATTGTATTCGTATGCCTAGTTAATCACATACATCGTTCTACAAATTGACGCTTTAACTGACAAAGGAAAACAACAACAAAAAACAACATATGAGCGTTTACATCATGCTAAAAAATCTACAAAATAAAATACAACAGCTGTAGCTGCAGTAGTGGCAACAAAATTAAGAAACTTGTAAAAAAATTGAATTTGCATGGTCAATCTCATCCAACTTCTTCTGCTCAATTAGGTGTTTGTCCGAAGGAAATTCTCTGGGGGAGGGTCTCACCGTGAGGCCCTCCCCCCGAGCAGTTGATTCGGGGGATGGATGGAGATGGGGGAGGGGCCTCCTCAAAGGCCCTCCCCCATAGAATTTTTTTTCGTGTTTGTCAACCTCTAGTGTCTTGGTACTGTACCCCTCTATGTATTGTATTGGCAAAGGAATAAACTTAGGGAAAATTGGCTACAGGACACTGCAAATTTGTGTTCTTTGCCAATAGATATCCAAAAAACGTGGTTTCGCCAAAATACACTGTAAAAATGTGTAATTTTGTCGTCGAACATCGAGAGCACTATTATATCATTTCCGAGTCAGAGGGGGAGAGAAAATTTCGAAAAAGACTCGAGGTGCCCTCGCTTACTCGCCACCAGCAGCAACGCATCTCACACATCCAGCTCTCACCGACAGTAGGACCCACATGGTAGCCACCCGCAAGTCCCGCTCTCCGGCTGCCGTTGCAGGAGTTGGAGGCGGCGCCGTCGGTGGAGTAGCACGGCAGCGAGGGCTTGTCTTGCAGGTGCAGGTGGTGGTGGTGGTGGTGGGTGGCGGCACCGGCGACAGTTGCACGGGGCGGGCCGAGGCCTAGGGGAAGAGCACAACCGAGCCAAACCGCGCACGGGCGCACCAACTAGAACAATGTGATCGACTGGGAGATGAAAAGTAGTAGTAAATCGAATTGGATTACTGGAGCACAGCACGCAGCTTGCAGTGGATGGTACACACGGTGACGAAGCAGTCATGGAAGAGCATGTGGACGAGGCCGACAACCATCCTCTTGTCCCAGGCCATGCAGGCCTGGACGAGCCCCTCGATGATGTCCTCCACGTTCGTGTTGCCGCACATGCCGGCGTAGTGGCTATTCTCCAGCTGCTGCCCGCGGCAGCACGCGGCCGACGACACCAAAACCATGACGGCGGCGACCAGCACGGCGCCAGACCCGGACCAGACCGTCTACATTGATCTAACACCTCTCCGGTCGAACTGCGCAAGACGCGCACCGGTAGCGTGGGGGCCAAGCCGAGGCATGGCGCGGCGGGCGACATCTTGGGCGCCGACGGTGGGGCGACGCAAGAACCATGGTGTAAGCTTCGGCTGAAATCACCAGGGAGCAAAGCTCTAGCAAGAAAGAATGGAGGTAGGGAAAAAGAAAAGACTAATGAGGAAGAAATGAACCAATGGGGAGAAAGAGAGGAAGCAAGAGGCAACAGGAGGCGACATGAGGGAGCTTCGGCAAGGAGCAATAACATCAGGAGACAAAGTAATGGAGGAAAGAAGGAATAGAGAAAAGAAATGGGGAAAGAAGGAGAACCAAGAAGAAATGGGCAATGGGAATGCAAGGGCAAAATTGATAATTCACGTTATTTCTCTCTCCCCTCCGGACCTGAAATGATATAATAGTGCCCTCGGTGTCCTACGGCAAAATTACATGTTTTTACAGTGTGTTCTAACGAAACCATATTTTTTTTATGTCCATTGGCAAAGGACGCAAATTTGCAGTGTCTTGTAGCCAATTTTCCCATAAACTTATGATCATTTTGTTTATTTTGTAGTCAAACGTGGGCCTTCTGGTTTCTAGAAGCCCTAGATCTCGAAATGCTTCTCCTTCGATCAGTGAAAAACATGGAGATTACTAGTAAGAAAACTACTACTGATACTGCCCAGACGGCAAGTATCCAAATCCTTGAAGATCTGGCTAATCTCCTTGATCTATGTACACGCGATACAGTGGCTTCACCTCTTTCAACAGTCTGCTCCCTTGCCACATCCATGTACTCCGCATTTCATCCATTTCTCGTTGCGGATGACCGTTGTGTAACTCTCTCAAATTTGTAATAACCCATTTATTTATAAAGAATATAAGGAGATTGAGAGATTCCTTATTTGCCTCACACGAAAACAGGACAAAATCTGTAATCATCTTGCAACGTGATTTTTGTGACTAGAACGGCTTCGAATGGAAAACCTCATAACTACAAAGTTGTAAATCACTTTCCGTAGTCCAATTTAGAGTTCTCATTGACCTAATTTGGAGTTCCGAGATTTGAGATATGGGGCCCGCAAGGCAGACTGCACAGAGAACCAAGGTCCGCAACTGAGTCAGCTTCTAAGACAATTTTCATAATGAATACTGTATTTTCAGAAAAACTCTACAAATAGGAGGTTGAAGTGCAATGAGTTAGCTAAATTTAAAGACAAGAATCACTCCATTCCGAGTTCAGAAGAGAAAGTTACGACCTCCAAAGTGTTCGCTGCACAGAAAGAAAGTAGGACAAACTTGGGCCTCGGGCCGTTAGCCCAAGAGGCCCATGAGGGGGGGCGGCCAAGTGGGAAAGAGGGGGGGTGGTTGAAACCCTAGAACCCCTCCCTCCTTGCGCTTCCTCCCCACTATAGCCGCCACCTTCCTTCCTCCTTGGCGCCCTGGTCCAGCACCTCCCCTTGCGCTTCATTATTGTCCTCCCCCTTGGTGGTGCTTCCCCCATTGCTGCCAGCCAAAGGAAGGTGGAGAAGAGGGAGAAGAAAGGGGAGAGGAGAGCCTCGTGAGGTTTTCAACATTTTTCTTCGTGTCTTCAAGGGTGATTCTCATCTCTTTGGTGTTTTGTTTAATTTCTCCTCCATGCGAATGTAGTCAATTAGCGTATTAAGTCCCTGTTGTAAGTGATTCATGAATTTGTAGTTTTGTTGTTCAGCAGTTTTGGATTAGATCAGTGCGAAATTAGGGTTTTGAGTCTTCTAAAGAATTGTGGGTTATTTCATTATGTTTCTGTAGGATCTGAGTTCATAGTATTTGGAGTTGTAGTTTGTGAATTATGATATTCGCAATGTTGCTGTCCAGAAACCCCGTCAAGTTATAGTAGTCGTAGTAACTAGCAGATTAGAACTTGTAAATGGCCGAATCAGGATTGCCCACTAACATAACTTTTGTAGAAAAATCTCTTAGCCTTCCATAATGTTAAAGAACACAATTTTTGGATCATCCTAGTGAAAGTTATATCTATTTTAAGGCTGTTGTCCAGATTGTCGGTCAGTTTCTGTCATTGTTTATTCATCTGCTTGTTAAATTTAGTTAAGGCAAAATTAAGTGATCCTGCCAACTAAACTTTTGTAGAGCAAGTCTTAATATTTCTAGACAGACTGAAAATGGGTTTTATGATAAGCAGATTGGGAGATACATATTTTAGAATATCGCTGTCCAGATTTGAGTTATTGTTCGGTTGTCGTTTCACTTGAGTATATTAATTATTTGAAGTATGGGCTTTGGGAGTGCGGATGAGAGCGTTACGATTAGTGTTGTTTCCTCTTGTCAAGAACTTATTGAGTAAATTACTTCTTGTAGGAGGAGTGACTTTGGGATTAGTTGCACCTTCTTTACCATCCAACATGTTGCAACACGAAAGGCAAGTACAAATTGGATCGTCTTATATGGTTGTTGTTCAATCTGGTTATATGATTATGACATGAGTGATTCTTATGAATTATAAGTATTTTCCTTCCTTTACATGATTATGTTCATTGGTGATATCAAAATTGTTACTATGAGAGAATGCATTCATTCCATTTCCTTCATTTCAATCATTCATGCCTCACCCACGGGAGTGGGTATTGAGAGTCCCATCATTCCAATATGGGCAAATAGATCCTCGTATGAAATATTCTTTATACGGGCCTTGGATCCCCGTATTTTGGATAATACGGGCCCGAGTGAACACCGACGGATGTATCATTGGCTATACCGGTATATGCAGAAGAGAAGTGGATATCATATTCATATTTGCATCAAGTGCATAGCATTCTCTTGTGTATTCGATATATTGAGAATGTATTGTATTTGATTCGATGTTTCTTGTAATATTCAATTATATTTGCAGAGTCTTGGACTCACGTTTGTTTTTATTGTTTAGGTGATCGTCGAGGATGATATTCATTGGGGGAAATTAGCTCACGGTTGCATCTCACAATGCTGCACACATCCATTACCAAATAATATTTCTATTACTTTGTTTCAATGAGACTCGATTATTGTAATAATTGATCTGTTGGTACTTAAATTGGTTCCTTTCATAACTTCAGATATTAGATGATACCTATTTCTTGTTGGAACTTATTCATAATGCTTATAACCTTGATGGTGATGTTTCAACTGTAGCTTTGAGTTTAGTCTCTTGCTGAAATTTCTACTTTGTTACTGTTAGTAGTAATATTTAATCGTTGTCTAGCTGTCATTCGATGTTTATTTAATTAAGTTAAATGTAAGTTTAGTTTTGGATTTGTAGCTCTTAGTTACATCTTGGCTTTTGCATAGCCAGGGTGTTACAGTTGGAGGTTGATACTTTCTCGATTTTCTTAGAGGTTGAAGGACCCTACGAGAGACATCTTGGCTTCTACATAGCCAGGGTGTTACAGTTGGAGGTTGATACTTTCTCGATTTTTCTTAGAGGTTGAAGGACCCTGCGAGAGGGTCCTAGATTATGTTGTGATGAACCATTGCAATTTGGGAAGGTCGAAAAATTGATTTGCAAATTTATCAGAGTTTATAGGTTGCATGAGACATGTTACTGCTGACGTAGGTCAAGTTGTGAAGAACTTGTGCCCGAAAATAATTTCTCTGTCTTTGGATGTGCAGGGTCGCCTGGAGTCAACCACGGTCAATGGCAACGATCAAGACTAAGCTCATGGAGGAGCTAAGGCCCAGAATGATCGAGGATACCGGGGTGAGGTGGTGATCTTAAGCATAGCATGAGAAAGGCAGGAAATGTTGAAGGGAAGTTCGAGCGGCGGGATTGCACCATGTGGACTGGTCGGTCCAAGTGAGGCGTGGTCTGGTGGAACCGGAACCGGAGAGACTTGCCGACATGCGGAAAGCCAATGGTGCATCTACACGTGGCAAAGCACGACGATTGCTTGCAATGGATGGAGAAGACCATGTAAAGGATGGGTATTTTGGTAGTTTGACCAAAATGCCGGAAACTGCTTCGGTAGAAAACCGCGGTGCTTGAGCGGCATTTGGAAAGGTAGTTTAGGTCAAGGAGAAGCTGATATGATCAAGTTGGATCAAGGCTAAGGACTCAGCGGATTCGGGCATATGCGCTTTGACAAACATGCATAAGAGTAGAGTGCGAGTTAAAACCCGTGTGTGTGGGGTTATCGGATTTTCCCCATTGTGCTAAGTGGATAGTATCCACTAAGTGTTGGATGTGGCTGGTTAGCCCATCTATTTAAGGGGTTGGGATGGAAACTTGTGGTCATCCATCCAATCATTCTCTCTTGAGACCTAGGGTTCGTGAGTTCTAGGGTTAGGGTTTGAGAGAAGTTGAGTGCTTTGGTGTGCTCTCTTGTCCTCCAAGTGGAGTGGCTGTAAAACCCTCATCCTCAAGTAGCAATACATCAATCTTTGTTCATCTCCATGAATCTCTTTTGTGTTGATTGATTTGCTCTTGATTTGGTTGGTTTTTTCCCATCTCTCTTCCCTTCTTGATCTTGTTGTGCCAAGGACATGTAAGAGATAGAGATAACCTCTAAAAATCAATCTCCACCCATCTAGGCACTTTCATGGCAAGTTCATGAAGAAACCCGGTTTTTGCTCTCTTTGGCCTCTCCGAGTGATTTCTTGATTCAGTTGTTTTTGTCTCGATTTCTTTGGTGTTCTTACTTGCTGTGATATGTGGGAACATATCTAGAGCCATCTTGGCCATCATCCATCCATGAGTAAGTCATATTCACCATCTTCGGTTTTTGCCCCGTTTTTGTGCAACTTTCCCTCAAATAGGAAAATGTTATAACTTTGGCAATGATTTTCTTAATTGATGATTGAAATAGGTTCCTGACATCCTATAGAGGATGCATACCAAATTTCAAGTGATTTGGAGCTTTGTATTGAGAGTTAGCTCATTTTTAGGTTTTAACCTAGTTTTGGTGTAGCAGAGCTTCACGAACCAAAAGATCCTATTTCTCTTAAGTTCTTTCAAGATTTTTGTTTGGGATAGGTTCTTAAGGTCATGACCCAGTCTTGATTCAAGTTTCAAGTCTTTTGAATCTACGAATGAAAAGTTACACAGATTTTTGAATTTGAAACAGTGCTTCTTTTTTTTTTTGCACTGTTCACGATCTGGAATTACTGTAGCAATTTGATTTTCATATTTTTTTTTTATCTTCGTAGCTTCTCATAGCTATAGGAGTGAAGAGTAGGTGAATACTTGGGGGGAATTTTGAAGGCACCATTCACCCCCCCCTCTGTTGCTATACCGGTCCTGGTATCATAGCCTGGTTAACTCTTCTCATAGATCTTAACCGGTTTTAGGAGCTATGGCATCAGATAAGTATTCTACTAAGCCACCTGTGTTCAATGGAGTCAATTTTTCTTATTAGAAGGCTCGCATGCATGCCTACATCGAGGCTCAAGGGCACTCAATTTGGCTTAAGGTCAAGAATCCTTATGTAGTGCCGGCCAATGACGATGTGATCTCACTCGATGTGGAGGCAAATAGCAAGACTCAGAATTTCTTGATTCAAGAGCTTAGTCGATCTGAGTTTGAGCGTGTCGCTCACTTATGGTCTGCTCATGAGATCTGGAAGACCCTTGCTGACTACCATGAGGGCTCTACCGCGATCAAGGAAGTGAGACAGAACTAACTTAAGAAAGAGTACTCAAAGATCGAGCAAAGGCTCGGTAAATCTTTGGATGAGTTGTGGGAAATGTTTTATAAGATCATTCATGACTTACGTGCTGTGGACCTTGTGTTTTCTGAGTCTGAGAATGCACTCCAGCTCTTAGGTGCACTTGATATGAGAGTTTGAGGTATAAAGATCACTTCCATCAATGACAACACTGTCATGAGTGAGCTTACCATGGATAAGCTCTACTCGAGGTTGAAGACGCATGAGATTGACTTTATCTCGTGTTTTCCCAAGACAGAGTCAATGGGTCTAGTGGTTGACCCTTCTCAGAGTAGCTCTTATGATTCTTTGGACTTTGGCTCATCTGGATTTTCATTGTTCGCCTTGCACTCCTTGAGAGATGAGCAGCTAGAGAGGCTACCTGAGGATGACTTAGCCCTCCTATCCACAAAATTCATGAGAGCCTACAACAAAGTGAGGAACAAGAGGAGAGGTAGTCTTGTTACTTGCTTTGAGCGTGGTGAGCCAAACCACATTCGGGCTAAGTGCCCCAAGCTGAAGGGTAAGGAGGAGAAGGACTTTCGGAGGCGTCCTCAAGCTCGAGACGTGAAGGCCAAGAAGCTCAACTACCGGAAGTTCGTCAACTGGGTCCTTGCCGCTCTTGAGAACGTCGATATGAGCGATGTGGACTCGGGGATGGAGGACGACAAGGATGATTCCCACGGTAAGAAGAAGGCCCAGAACTTCACCGACATGTGCTTCATGGCCAAGGACAGCCACAACGTCGAATCCTCTGACGACGATGAGCCTTACAGCGACCCCGACGAGGTCCGACATGCGATGAAGAAGGACATATGGCTTGTTGACTCTGGGTGTTCTCGACACATGACCGGAGATTCTAGATGGTTCTTCTCCCTCACACGTGCATCCGACAACAAGTTGATCACGTTTGGGGATGCTTCTATCGGGACCGTGACAACCAAGGACACAGTGCGCATCAACAACTACTTCATGCTTAAGGACGTCGCTTTGGTAAGTAAGCTAATGTATAATTTGCTATCTGTCTCTCAGCTTCTTGATAAGGGTCCAGAAGTGAGGTTCAAGAGTGGTGAGTATAGAGTTATAGACTTCTCGGGTGAGCATGTCTTTGGGATCTCTAGGTTTGAAAGGATCTTTAGTACTGATTTTAGTATCTCTTCTACCTCCAGCCCTAGGTGTCTCGTGGCTTCTGATTCTCATAACTTATTGTTGTGGCATCGTAGGCTTGGTCACATAGGTTTTGACCATTTGACTAGAGTCAGTAGCAAGAACCTGATTAGAGGTTTGTCTAGGTTTAAGAGTGTTAGAGACCTAGTGTGCACACTCTGTAGACATGGTAAGATGGTCTCTGCTTCTCATCCACCTCTTACTTTAGTGATGACTGGTGGGCCTGGACAGCTCTTGCACTTAGACACAGTTGGCCCTTCTAGAGTCCAGTCTGTAGGAGGGGAGCGGTATGTGCTTGTCATTGTAGATGACTTCTCTAGGTATTATTGGGTATATTTTCTGGTTTCTAAGGATGAGGCATTTGGCTGCTTTAGAGAGTTGGTCCTTAGACTAGCAGTTGACCTCTCAAGAGTCTTGAGAACTATTAGGAGTGACAATGGCACAGAGTTCAAGAACTCTTCTCTTGCCACTTTCTGCATTGAGAGAGGACTAGAGCACCAGTTCTCTTCACCTAGAGTTCCCCAGCAGAATGGGGTTATATAAAGGAAGAACAAAACCCTTATAGAGACGGTTAGAACCATGCTAGATGACCATAGCACACCTAGGAGGTTTTGGGCTGAGGCGATCTCTGCTGCTTGCTATGTGTCTAATAGGGTTTTCTTGATATTAGTCATAGGCAAGACTTCCTTTGAGCTTAGATTTGGTCATAGGCCTAGAGTCTCTCATTTCAAGATATTTAGTTGCAAGTGCTTCATCCTTAAACATGGCAACTTGGATAAATTTGAATCTAAATATTATGATGGTATTTTTCCTTGGATATCCTGCTCACTCTCGTGGCTATCGTGTATTTAATTTGGATACTAATAAAATTATTGAGACTTGTGAAGTCACTTTTGATGAGACTAGTCCTGGTACTAGACCCGGCAGTGAAGGTACACAGGTTCTTAGTGATAGAGAGAGTATCTTCGTCGACGACAACTCTGACATAGAGCATGAGGACCCAATCCATCCTCTAGTCACTCTTGAGATGGTTGGAGAGTCTGCTTCTACTTCTCCAACTTCAGCAGAGCAGCCTCTTCCCACCTTCACCGGCGCTTCGAGTGGCTCTGCTCCTACCTCCACAGCCCATGAGGTAGAGGCTACATCTGCACTCATGCAGATGATCACCTCGATGACAAGCTTCTTCATCATTGGTTTCGTGTCGAACTCCCACCGGATGCAACTGCTAAACTCGTGAATATTCATCGCATCGCGACCCTTCGCTCGGACCACCTTGTAGTCTTATACTGGCATCTTGACAGGTCCAACCCATCGGGTCTGGCCTGTACAAAACTGTCACCATAAAACACTATCAAGTCTTGCATATTCGGAATTACCTCAAGCCAAAACAACCCGATTTACGATACGCTATATAACGAACACGGTATGTAATTAACACTAATTAATTAATTGTACACGACTATTTATATGAGATTATTTTTCAATTATCACCAATTAAATAAGACTAGACTAATTAATTATGAGTAAGTTATTTGCCACTAAGCAAATAATTACGACATATTACATCCAACTAAGCAATTAAATTCGAGTAATTAAATACAAATGATTAATTAATTAGTGACATATTGATTACTTCTCAATAAATTACTTACGAGTAGTTCATTACATCTAAGTAATTCCCGTTAAATTAATTAAGACTGATTAACTACGCATAAACGTAATTAATTACGTTTATTCAGTTACCACTAATTAACTATGAGTCATCACTTACCAACAATTTAATTATGACCACGTAAATTCGACCGCTTCATTTGCACTTGTGCAATTAGCACTAATAAACTACGACTCAAACAATTACTACGCGTGCGGCAGAGACTCGTCTGGGCTAGGGGTGATCGGCCAAGCGACCAAGTGGCGCGTCGAGGCCAGGGGCGACCAGACAACTAATTAACTACGACTAATTAACTAACTACACAGTTAATAATGGAAATACATACTAGGAAAAAAAATACTTGCTAATATGACCGCTAATGAAAGCTATAAACAAACCTTAAACAAAATCGTCGAGGCTGCAAAGGACAAACCGAGCGAGAATGAGAGAGCAAACGAGGATGAGAGTGAGCGAAGCGTCTCACAGTCGACTCCGAATATATAGCCACCCAACGCAATTCACGGCCGACTGCTAAGCGACGGGAGGAATCGGATCCCTCCCGCGCGCGGCTGGCATGCAAAAAAATGCATGGGCGATGATGGATGGACGTGACAAGACGGGGGCGCATCCATGCGGGAGGGGGGCTGGTCCGGCTGCGGGAGGAGCGGAGCTGAGCCACGCGGCGGGCCTGCGCGAGAAGGGACTGAGATACCCACGTCTCTGTGCACCATGCGTGAGGCGGTGGCGTGTCCAGGCTACCAGAGACTGGACAAGGTGAGACGTGGCGAGTCCGGAACGCGAGCGTCGCGGACAAAGGCGATGTTAAGACCATGAAGCGTCGGACAAGCGACAAGCGGCGTGTCCGGAACGCGAAGCGTCTGACGAGGCGGTGTCCGGGCGAGGGGTGCATGGACAAGGTTGTGCGGGCCACAGGCGGAGGCGGACACATGTCCGCATGAAGGACTTCCGGGCTAGGGAGGTGCGATGGAGATTAAATCCGGGCGCGGGAAGACCAGTATTGTACACATGTCGGGTACCGCACGTCCGTGATGACATTTTTGGAAATACGACGCGGCTACTGCTACTTCTGCAAAAAAGAAAAAGGGTGCAACCGTGCCATTTAGGCCAAAAACTCATCTATCACAAACGACCGAGCCCTAGGGCAAAGGGCATACGAGTCATTTCATGTAGGCAGAAAAAGGAAAAGTAATTGCAAATTACAAAAAAAGGCAAAAGATCAATCAATAAATTAAAACCAGAGCTTTTAATCAACCTACTCTAAGATAAATGTAAATGATAGAATGCTGATCAAAGGTGGGACAAATGATCAAAATTCCCTTTGGTCTGTGTCCTCTGACATGTGAAGATTCATTCCACTAACTGACGGGTGTTAAGAAATTCGCCAATCAGTCCGGTTTACGTAAACTTTACGAGTGTACGCCCCAAGTCAAAGGCTGAAACTTGCAAGTTGCAACCAACACGCTTGGCTTCGTAAGCGCCTGTCAAATATCTCCAGTTATACATGCTCGTTGCGAAAGTTTTCAATACGCAGATTCTGGTTTATATTAATTATACATTTCGAACAGAAAATAAATTGTAAACACCACTAAGTTGAATAGAATATAAGATTTTTTATGGTGACAACTTCAGGGCCAGACTACAAAACCTTCTACGAGGGGAAAAAAAAGAAACGGGAAACGCATTGTCAGTTCGTTACACCTTTTAGCAGGCGTCTTCCAAGAGTCGACCGAGAGCGATACATGCTTCGTGTCATTGATACTCAAGACAAGAACATGCATCAGGCTGGAATGTGAATTAATTCAACTGCAGCAGTAGCAATAAGCACGGGCAAGACTGGAACTTTTTTTATTAATTAACCTTTTTTTGAATTTTATTTTAAAGTTAACCCTCGACGCACTTTATTTCCAATTCTAACCCCTTTGGTTACGCCACGGGTAGTGATGTGACAAAACAACATTGTCACGCGTCAGAATAAGTCCCCCAAATAGCACTTTTTGTCACGCCACTGGTTGTGGCGTGACCAAATAACACTGTCACGCCACTTCCAGTGGCGTGACAAGAGTTTGACCAGAAATGAGCAGACGTGACAAGAGTTTGACCAGAAATGAGCAGACGTGACAGTGTTATTTTGTCACGCCACGGGTGGACATACTGCTATCACTTTTATAGAAGGTATGCACATCTTTGATGAACTCCTTTTATTCTAGGGAAGATATGAAAGAAAGAGGCCGTCTGACTGATTTTAATCATCAAAGTTCTTAGGCAAACAACGCAAGCTTCCACAAAAGAAACAGAATCCTGCAAAATTGTCGCTTCAGGCAATTCGGATAGGTAAACCAAGTTTCCACTCGGGATAGCCATATTTTCACTTTCAGCATCACAACACAGTAAAATCAAAGCACTGATTTCCCACATTACAACTGATGTCAGTTATTTTGCCACTTTCATGATATTAGCACTTCGGCAGAAGCAATCGACCGGTCCGGTTGATGCAAGCAGTAAGCGAGTTCTAGTGCTACTGTCATGCAAAAATAATCTGCATACAAGCTAGTAGATTGGTTTTGTTTCCTGCTGTGTAGCATTATTCTTCTCGGTATCCCTCTATCTCGTCCTTGCACCTGCAAGATTAGTTTTTGCATCAGATTGCACCAGAACTCTGCTTACCGCTGTACCACCTATGGAATGCTTTCAGGTTAGATCAGCAAGTAACTTCACGCTCTGCGGCCTTTGGTGGATATCTGTCTGACGAACCTGAAAAATTACCATGTTTGCCTGTATTGATAGTCTCGCGTATCATTCGCAATGCTGCGTCAGAGGAAAATTTTACTGCAAGTGTCAGTTGTGTAAGCAGATATTCGACAATCTTCATATATAGTTTGAAAGATCATCGGAAAGTATATAGATTATACCATGTCACATTCTATAATACAGACATTTATCAAAAGTGGAGATACTACAATTAAATCCTTCCACCGTAGGACCAAGTTAGATCACTATAGCCCTACAAGAGGTGCTATATGGAACATACCAAAGAACATCGGCATGGTCGAAAGAAGGGCGGGCAGAAGAGGGATTATGCAAAGAGACATCCATCTATCAATGGGTAGTCCGTCGTTTCGCTGCTAAACTCTAGATCATCATACCAGTTACTTCCTAGTCCGGATAGTATCGTTGTGTCATTGTAGTGAAATAAATCAATGCTACTCAATCCTATATTCTCAAACGAGACACATTGAAGTGGATAACCAGGCAGGTCCTCAGGCAGAGAAGACAAATCTGTGCCGCGTATGATACTTGGCTCTTGTGAAGGAAGCAAAGTGTCTTGGCTATTTGTCTGATCAAAGTAAGAATCTTTAATGCTGGGCAAACCTTCCACGCTGGAAAACTTGAGGTCACCATCAGTTGAGGTCACAACACCGTGACTAAGTTGAACAGAAACCGAATCAACTGTACATGTCAACGCCGGAGATAAGGACTTGATGCAGTCAAGAAGGGCTGGCTTCACATCTGAGAAGTCTTTGGCACCCCCCTCCATACTGCAACTCATTGAGATTAGTGGTGGCGGGGTAAACAAATGACCAGGGGCAATGGGGTGCTCTAAGTCTGGCTTTGGCAGGCATGAATAATCCCCTAACAGATCACAACGTTCATGGTTATGCTTTGGATATTGCATGAACTGCTTTGATGGAAAACCTCCACTCCAGGCCTGGCATTCCAATAACATGGTTTCTGACTGCTTCCTGTCCTGATTCACTGGCAAACCTTTGAAAGACAGCACCCCACCTAACGGTGAAGCACCGGCAACATTCTGAGAGTCAACAACATCACTTACTGGAGTTCTGTTTTTATCTGACACCGGCAAGGGCACTGCACACTTAGTGTCTTCTAACTGAGAATCTAGCATGCTGTTCTGAGCTTGTATGTTCTGAGAAGCATGCGGATATACACTGGCAATTTTGCTTGGTTGCTCTTGGAAGGAGCTTCGGAGGTTAAGGCTATCTGATGGTCCCTTATGGCTGAAATCTTGCCTAGCAGCGCCCAATATCCTTTCCTCATTCTGCTTTTGCAGCCTACTCAAGTAGAGGCGATATTTCTGCATAGCAATTAATTTTCTTCTTATGAATAATAGAACATCATTTTGTATTTTTAAGGAATATAAGAATGCTAACTTGAATTCTGGAGTATTGGGTAAAATCAGATGATCCAAACTTCATATGGCTTTTTCATGAAAGCTCGAAGGTTGTGTGATATTTAAGGGTTTAAGAAAGGTAGGACGCAGGTTAATGTAAATCACAAAATTTTTAGAGGATAAGAGGGAGCTATTCAAAAAATATGTTCCTACAGTAACCCCACCAATTACACAATAGGCGCTTTGCCATGAACATGGCTAAGTCAAGAGTATGCCATGTCAGAGACTCATCGCTACACCATAACATCCACCTTTCTGTCATTTACTGAACCAAGAACCTTCTTTCACTTACTTCTAGGCAAACTCTGACAAAGGTTATCTTCTTTTATTAAGAAAAGGTGGTCCTTGATGCACAAGAAACACCGTGTATCAGATTATAAATTTGCATTTTCTGTGTTTCGTGTGCCTGATTTTTTAGTCTTAAAGAAAGGTCCCTGACTGTTGCACAAATTTGTCATGACAAACCAGGTACAGTGGGCTGGACAAAAAATCATGGTGCAATTATCTGAATTCAGTGCGTCCTGTCTAAAAATTTTCAGTCATAGTAGCAAAGGACTGTTTAACCTTTAACTTTCTTTATGAACTCGGTTCCTTTTTTCAAGAAAAGAGAACATAAAAGTTTAGGGTTTGAACATCATGTGTCATACCTGGAGATGGCTAGCTACATTCTCTCTTGTTAAGCCAGGAACATTCATCAAGTCCAGTATTTTCTTTGGCCCGACTTCTGCAAGATAGCGACAGTTGCCCTTTTGAAATGAGATCATGCAAATTTTATAAATTTATGGGAAGGAAAATGCAAATGTATCAATTTTCAGAAAGCACTCACTGTCAAATCCAATTTGGTTCACAGCATTTACAAACTTCTGATGAAGGTCAACAGACCAAACTACTCTAGCCTTTTTAACAGTAGCACCATCACTCGACTCCTGATCTGCATGGTCCTTGTCCACATCTTTTCTCTTCCTCATGGTATCGGAGTCAACTCTCATAAATAGGCTCTTCTCGTCCAATCCCTCAAAACCATTTCTTAGTAATTGGAGATCATCACAGCTATCGTGTCCTTCAATCTCTTTAACCTCATGCATCTTCTTCCTATATACGTGTTGCCAAATGTTCCGGAGTTCCTTCATTCGAACGGGCTTAAGGAGGTAGTCGCAGGCACCATGTTGGACACCTTTCATCACCCTACTTGTCTCTCCATCGATGGACATCACTGTGAAAACAGAATGGAGCAATTTGGTATTTTTGAGAATAGATATTCAAACCACATAGAAGATATTATTTCTTATTTAAAGCTTGCAGGGAGACAGGTTTTGGTGTCGAATACTAACTTATAACAGGCAGATCCATCTCAAGTCCAATGTGTTCGAGAAGCTTGAACCCGTCCATGTCAGGCATGTTGACATCACTAATTACAATGTCGAACTTGTTTTTCCTCTCCCGGAGAATTTCAAGAGCAACTCTAGCTAGGCCACATGTGGTGACTGCAGGTAGATAACTAGTTTAGTCTAACTGTCTAAGTAATAGATAATTCATGACTAATAATCATAAATATGGGTGCATACAAAATGGTTTACACACGCACGGGCGCGCGCGCACACACAGAGATGATATTATTAGATTGACAGTCAAGTTTGTTAAAAAACACTGACCATTCAGTAGTAATAAACTAGTAATAGGTCTGCCAAAAGGACTAATGTGTGTTCAAATTGCATATACATAGTCCTTAAAAGCCAAATATGCTATGATATGCTTGCTAGCTAATTCATTGAAAACTTTACTGGCTCGGAAGCTAGTTACTGCCTTAGTACTGGTGCCACAAAAAGGTAGCACCTAAATAGTCTGCAAGACTGCAAACTAAGAAGATAGCAGAAGAACTAAGTTTTGTGAATTTTAATGCTTGATTACTAGTAAATTATGCAGGAGTGGAACCAAGCCATCCATCTAAATAATTGAACAATCATCACCTAACAGTGGACGCAGGTTTGAAATACCTATGTTGTTTCATGTTGCGCTATAGGGAATTTTAGTAAAAAGTTAAGGATAATTAGGTCAATGACATCGTGTTAGAGCGTAATCGGAGGAATGACACTTCGTTTTCCTCAGGTTGGAAAATAACATCGCGAACATTGAAAAATTAGATAAATGACATCTTGGCCAGTTACCTCCGTTTCCAGAATTTTTTAAATATAGAAACTGAGCTAAAAAAATTATCAATTTTTTTGTGGAGTCTCCCAACACAGTTTAATTACTTGTGTATTTTTTTTCAAAACTTTATACATTCTGATTTTGTCTCTAAAATTCATTTAACTATATTGTTTGTAAAAATTTTATAATATAAAAAATGAGGTCCAAACACTATGATTTTTTTTTCAGACTCCTTGCATAGTGGATTTGATTGTGTAATTTTTTATAATTTTTACAAAATTAATTAATATAATTTTATAATGTCCTTATATTATGAAATATTAGACTTCTCACACAAATGGACATTATAAAATTGCATTACTTAATTTTGTAAAATTTTAGAAAAATTACATAATCAAGTCCACTATGTAAAGAGCCTAAAAATTTCATAATGTTTGGACCTCATTTTCTATATTAGAAAACTCCTTCAAACAATATAATTAAATGAATTTTAGAGACAAAATCGAATGTATAAAGTTTTGAAAAATACACAAGCAATTAAACTGTCAGAGACTCCACAAAAAAATTGATAATTTTTTTAGCTCAGTTTCTATATTTAAATTTTTTTTGGAAACGAAGGTAATCGATCGTAATGTCATTTGTCTAATTTTTCGATGCTCGCGATGTTATTTTCCAACCCGAGGAGAACGGAGTATCATTCCTCCGAATACACTCTAACACGATGTCATTGACCTAATTATTCCAAAAGTTAATGGACCAAGCCTGTAGCTCCCACCCTTAACAGTTGACACCACAGTTTGGACAATTATGTCAAAAACACACAAATACCTCCTATCCGAGCAACCACATGTTACATACACAAGCAAGAACAAACACACAATGAAGCCAAAAAGCAGGAAATTTGCCGACATAAATCTGTAAAAAAAACAACCTAATTTAAATTAACATGATCCAAACAACCGATTTAAAGTACCAAGTCCTTGCCAAAACGAGACTACTTTTCAGAACATACTGACAAGAGCGAGGTTTCCCAAATCATCCACTGCGTGATTTAAACAAACACTAGGCATGCACAGACGACGGGTGCACATGCACTCCCATCTTTCTAGTTTTTACCACAGCATAGCCATAACCATCAATCAAGCTCAATAACCAAAGAGGAAAGCAAAGATTCCAACCTTCGTAGGAACATTTCCTGAGCATCTTCTCGAGGATCTTGAGCCAGGTGGGGTCGTCGTCGACGACGAGGACGCGCAGCCCGTAGGGGAAGACGATGGCGTCGGCCAGGGCCATGCCGCTCAGCCCCTCCGCCTCGCTCTGTCGCCCTCTCCGCGCGCGCCGGGTCTCGTAGGGGGAAGTGGGGAGGGAGCAAGCAGGCCGGGGAGACCGGGGAGCGCTTTAAAAAGCGGTTAAAAAGGGTGCGAAGTGAGGGGGAGGAGGACGGCTGATAAATATTGGCGCCCGTTGGTTAACTAACTTTATTCCTCGCCTCCTCTCTCTCTGTCTCGGTATGTGTATGTCTTCTCTGCTAGTTGCGATTATACCTGGGCAGTGGGCCGGGCCGTGGCATGGCATGGACACAATGGGCTAGGACCGGCCATGCCGGCCTAGCCTGGTCAACACGCCGTGCCGTGCCGATACGGCACGAGTAGCCTCCGATGAGCCCAAGCACGGCTCAGAGGCACGCCATGCCGCTGTCGTGCCGTGCCGGCCCAGGCACGGCCTGTGAGCATCTGCAGCAGTAGGAGAATGAATCGGCATACAGGCAGGTGGCGCGGGAGAGCGAGGCGGTGGTGTTGGAGTTGGCGAAGCCATACGAGAACTTCTTGGAGTCGATGGTGGTGGAGAAGGAGCTCAACTCGTCACGTGGGACGACCTCAACGAGCTTCTCCACTAGTTCCTCTTCCTCAACTTGCCACACCATCACCGGCTCATCCTCCACGCCTTCGCCAACCTCTGGACTTGCAAAGGCCTCTTCTCCCATCCATCCCCATGTCAGTCGAGGCGATGGAGGAGAGGAGACACGGGACGACGGGAGGAGGCTGGAGGGTAGTGGTGGGGCGGCTGTACTAGAGATGTGGAGAGTGGAGACTGGAGAGGGGAGGTGGGGCTGGCCGGCTGGAGGAGGTCCATGGTGGGGCGGCCGCGTGGAGAGGGGCAGTGGCGGAGTGGTCACGTGGAGAGGGGAGGTGGGGGTGCAGGAGGGCAGTGGCGGGCTGGCGGCCGGCAAGGCGACCACGTGGAGAGGGGAGGTGGCAGTGGAGCCGTGGAGGAGGAGGAGATGGGGAATTGGGGAGGAGAAGGATTTAGGAAGAAGAAGAACCGACGAAGAAGAAGGTAGAGGGTCTCGGGCTCTCGGCTTATCGGGGAAGGAAAGAAAGCAAAGGGAAATGGGGAAAAAAAGAGGGAATGAGAAAAAAAGAGGAGGGAAAAAAGAAAAGTGGTTAAGGGAAAAAAAAGTAGGAGAAAGAAAAAAAGGTTGGGAAATAAAAAACAAAATCAAAATTGTTCGTAATATTAAGGGGAATTAATAAAATTTATTCATTGTTCGATACAGTACAAATATAAAGTTGCTGCCTCATTAAAAACCTTACACCCAGTGTGGGTACCCATGGTAAGAAAAAGAGTGCAGCAACTACATACACATAGATAGGCTAGTTGACGTCGAGATTCTCCAAGTCGGCTATCGCCTCCACGATCTCCGGATCCTCGAGCTGATGCTGCGTCCGTTCATCTGCGCTCTCCCAGTCTTTGAGGCATGTAAGTGCCTCAACCATCTCAGGTGTGAGATGACCTCCTTGGCTCGATGATCCTCCCCACCGTACTGAAAGTGGCTTCTGATGAGACAGTCGACACCGGAACCACAAGTACGTCTCGTGCAAAATGTGACAGTACGGGATAAATACGCTGGTGGTTCTTCCACCACAAGAGGAGGTTGAAATCATTGCCACCCGCGAAGTCAAGCTCGGTGTCCGCAAAAGGTGTGTCGAGGTAGTGGTTGATCTCTACTCTCGGATTCCATTGAGACCTCGTTGGCGCACAAGAGGTCAAACTGGATGCCGGGCCTTTTAGCTTCTTCCAGACGTTGGAAGCGCTCACATTGCATTGTCCTTATTGCGTTGTTGAAGCAGCTGTTCTCGATTGACTTCTGCTGCCAAACTTTTCGTAATACAAATCGAAAACTCGAAAAAACTCGCCATGAATGTGAGTGTAAGCCTCAGAAAAATCAAGATCAGATGCCTCCCCAATTCCCTCGTAAGCCCCCTTCAAATCTGTTAATTTTCTCCGATTGTCCATAATAGTACCAAAACAGAAGAGATGCGGGATAGCTTAAAAATATTTTAAAAAATTGTCTGCATTGGTTCAATAATAGGTCTCAGAAGGGCATCATCTCTATTTTCCTTGAAAGCGTCAGCAATAGTCCAAAGCCACTCGATGACTAAGCAAGAAGTAGGATAGTAAACACCAGGTAAAATTGTGGTTGCATTGTAAAATACTTTAAAAAACTCACGGAAACGACTAGCAACTAGCCAATTTGTTTCAGTAACCAACTACTTACCAGAATTAGTATTGACAAAGAGAGTGATGACGTACTCGTACTCCTTGCACCGCTCCAACATAGTATATATGGAGTTCCACCGCACCTTCATGTCCAGGTTGAATTTCCTTGGCCTCTTATTGTTGGCCTTACAGTACTCCCTGAACTAGGCATACCTTGGGCTTGAAACTGTAATGAACTGGATTGCATCGCGTATGTTGTATAGACTAGGTTTCATTACCTGCAAGCCTGCCTGCACGATGAGGTTCACGATGTGGCACATGCATCTTTGGTGGAGGACGAAACTACCAGTGTAGGACTCCAGATGCGGTGCGAGGAACTCCATGGCCGTCATGTTAGCTGAGGCATTGTCAAGAGTGATGGCAATAATTTTGTTCTCTACTTTAAAATCCTGAATGACTTCTAATATGCGTTGTGCGATGGCCTCTCCGATGTGTGTCTCATTGATAGGCCCGAACCCTATGACTCGCTTGTTCAAGTTATAATCATCATCTAAGTAATGTGCAATAACACTAAGATAGGCTGCCCTTTGGTGGGATGAAGTCCATATATCTGAGGTTAAAGCAAAAGAAAAGGTAACTTTTAGGAAGTTTTCTTTCAAACTTGATAGTTTATGTTGGTAGAGTTCTACTATGTCACGCGCAATTGTTCTTCTACTTACGTGTCGGTATTGCGGGCAAAAACCATATTGGACCATTCTTTCGAAACTAGAGCTTTCACCCATCCTAATCGGAAGATCCTCAGTAACTATATATCTAGCAATTTCGTCTCTAGCTACCTGAGGGTTGTACATCCATGTACTTACTGAACCATTGGGCCCAAAGTTAAGCTGGGTCTAGACATTCCCTCCTTGTGTCTGCCCAGCCTCTATCTTCTTCAAACACGCTAGCACATGTCGCTTGAGATGACATGTTCCTCCACCTGAGCGTGCAGACAATTTAGTATGACAATATTTACATGTGGCATAAGGTACCTGACACCTGTCCTCCATTTCTATGTTGTACTACATATACAGCCAACACCATGCACATCGGCCGTCGGAGCTTCCACCTGTTGCATGCACCGTTGCATCGGCCGGTCCGGTCCCGATGTCCAGGGTGGAGACGTGGGCATCCTCAAAGCCCTCCGTTCTGTCCATATGTTGATCATCCATACCATAGTCTCCCATGTCTGGGGAGAGTTGGTGAGGATCGATCTCTTGCTCTTGCACTTCTTCTAGGGGAGGAGGACTAGGAGTGCGAGGACGTGCTCTCCTGCTCTGCCCTGCTATTTTCTTCTTTCCAAACATATTGGAAGATTAGAATTTAGAGAGCAAATAGAGAGCAGAAGAAAAGATGGTTGTATGGCGCAGACGTGCGGTGAACAAATGAGGAGGGGGAGAGAATTTATAGGCAGGGCCACTGTAAGAAGATGTGAACTTTCGTATCCCCGCAACAGCTCTCATGCTACGTCTTATCAGTTATCACCGCAAACTGCGAAGTGAAAAGCAAAAGACACCGCAACACCCCAACAGTCATCTCCCCCACTGCGGCACTGCCACACCCACACTGCCACACCCCAACAGCCATCTCTCATCCTCTCCTCCCTCTTCGGTCTCCATCGCCCCACCCCAACGGCCATCTCCCCCGATGGCTCCCTCTCCATCTCCCCTCCGGCCCTCCCCAGTCCACTCCCCGACGCCTCCCCTCTTCATCTCCCCACACGGCCACGCCTCCCTTCTCCATCTCCCTCTCCAACAGCCTCCCCTCTCCAATGGCCGACCTCTCCTCTCCATCTTCTTCTCCAACGGTCAGCCTCCCCTCTCCTTCTCCCTCTCCGGCGGGTCGGCCTCCCCTCCCCATCTCCCTCTCGGCCTCTCCATTTCCCTCTCGGATCGTCCTACGTTCTCCCCTTAGTCTCTAACCTCTCCATATCCCACTCCAACGACGCGTCCGTGCGTGCGGGCTCGGGGGAGGGGAAGAAGCGATGGGCCGGCGGCTGGATCCAGAGCTCAAGGCCTGCATCCCCATTCTACAGCCTCCCCTTTTAGGTCGCCTCCCTCTCTAGTCTCCACTCCGTGAGGGGCCCGTGCGCGAGGTAGCTAATTCCAGATCCAGAAGCGGTGGGCCGATGATGAGCAATTTTTTTCGTGTGTGCTTTTGCGTTCAGATGTGAATCGTGAATTCATGACTGTGATTTTGTGAATGATTTGGTTTTTGCGTTTGATTTGGGATTGGAGTGGTGCTGTGGTGAATCTGGTGATGAGCAATTTTGTGTGTCAGTGTGTGTGGTTTGCGTTTGAGCTGCGGCCGAGGGCGGTGGCGGAGAGGCGCAAGCGCGACTGAGGCCGAGACAGTGACGGTTGGTACCAGACTGTTGGGTGCGGCCACGTGCCCTACCGCGTGCTGCCGTGCCTCGCCGCGCACCGTGCCGGCTTTGTGCCCGAACGTGTCGTGCCGGCTTTGGGCCCTCCAGCCTGAACGTGCCGTGCCGACCCAAGCATGGCCCACGACGACATGCCATGCCGTGCCACCCGTCGTGTCGGGGAGCCAGGCCTAGCACGACCCTAGGTGTCGTGTCGTAGGCTAGCCCGAAAAGTCCTAGCCCAGTGCCTAGGTCTAGTTGCGACTAGGCTTTGTGGGGTAAAATAGTTTTGTTTTGGAATAAGAACTTATTAGCAAGTCAGGGAGCATGTGGAAGCGAGTCGTGACCGATTTTGATCAAGTGGACTATGAAGTGTGTTGCTTTTTTGCTGGTTTTGTTTGTTCTTTTGGTTGGAAAATGGTTTTGTTGGAATGTTGGAAAATGATTATTAGGTAGACCTTTTTTTATCTGATCTTATAAATTCTGAAGAATGTGCTTTTAGTGGGGTAATGGCTTAATATATGGGAACTGCATTTCAAGTAAGATTTTGTTGTGTTACTAATGCTCGGCAAACATTGTAGCATTGTACTTTTTGTTAGTTTTGTGATTGTTGTTCAACGCTTATATTCCAAAGCTGTTGCGGAAAAAAACTATGAAAAATGCACCACACTATTTGGCATATTGGATTATATTTAACAAATTATGTTATCCAATGGTTAATCTTTTTGTATTTTTTCTGACATGGGTTTTTCTTAACTAACTACTCCAATATGTTTTGTTATTCATAACGCAAAAAAATATCTCTTCTTGCAATGTGGTTAAAAAGCAACTAGCCAAACAACAAACTATAGAAAGCGGTTCCACACCAAACAAGATCATCATAACCTACCACAATATGTACCAAATGAAGCTTTGGGGCCTTTTTGGATTGTACTTATTTCATAGAAAAAAGTAAGAAGTCCACTTTACCTCCTAAACTTATGATCCAAGTCCGAAAAACACCATCAACTATTAAACTGTTCACTTTCCACCCCCACTCCCACCCCTCAACTAGCGAAACCAGTGCAAACTACCCCTAGAGCTGGTCTCATCGGTGGTTTGCCGCGTGGCCTAGTTTTCTGTTGACATGGCATCACAGTCAGCATCACATAATTAGTCAGTAAATAAAAATAAAAAGGCATCCACGTAAGCAGCCATGTCACAATCCCTCTCCTTCTTCCTCTCTCTCTCACTCGTTCATCTCTCTCTCTCTCTCTCTCTGCAGTCACCTCCTACTCCTTCCTCCCACCCCACGGGACTCACTGGAAGCTAGAATCAACGCCAACCACTGCTTCCGATTTGGTGCTTAAATTGTCGCCGGCCAGGAGGAGGAAGTGGTGGTGGAGTGGTCACTGACCAGGAGTAAGAAGTAGCGGCGGAGTTGGAGAAGCGGCAGAGTTGGTGGAGCTCAATCTAGACCTTAGCTCATAGCAGTGCCGCCGAGTCCTGGGTGGCTGCACCCTCAAGATCCAGATGTGCCGGTTGCCGGGGAGCCTCCACAATCCACTCTGATTGCCGATGGTAAGGCAGAGGTCACTGGTTGCCAGGTTGTCTCCTCTACTCGGCGGATCCGGATCGGGGTGTGCCAATTGTCGGTCGCCTCCTATCCGTGCGGGACGAAGAGGAAAAGAAGAGGGAGAGATTTGGGGGAGAGAGGTGAGAAGAGGAAGAGTAGCAGGAGTAGTCGGCAGTCATGCAGCAGCTGTCGCCGACGATTGAGCTCAGGCTCATCAAAATTTGAACATGTAGATGCCACCTCAGTCAAAACCGGGGTGGTTTTAGGTGGGGGGGGGGTAATCTGCACTAGTTTTCTAGTTGGGGGGTGGTGGAAAGTGAACGGTTTTGTAGTTAGGGGTGTTTTTCGGACTCGAGTCATAAGTTCAAGGGGGTAAAGTGGACTTTTTCCTAGAAAAAAAATGGAGAAATCATATTCCTATATGAATTGGTACTATTCATCACTTTGAACGTAGGAGGACGCCCTTTCAATTCCAAAGGAACATTGTTCCATTCCCATGATTTCATAGGAAAATCGTAGGGGGGAAACATGAGCTCACACCAAATGGAAAAATTCCTATAATTTTCCGGTGGCTCATCCAAACACCAATTCCTCTAATTTTCTTATGTTTTCCAATCATCTATTTTGCATGTGCATTTCTACCATATTGATGTGTGTTTTTTTCTATTTATGTGGTTTTACATTCATGTGTTTCAAAGAGGCGAGTCTTTTACATTTTAGCAACAATATAATTGAACACTTTAGGAAATTAATTGAAATGTACTTTCTATACAACTTTTCTAGCTAATTGGACCTCATAAACTGAAATTTTGCACAAACAATGTATGTCCAAAAAACCAATTGTACACAAAATGAATGTGCTTGTCGACAGATTATTGTCGATCTTGCGAAGTAAATGCGGGAGATACAACACAGGGGAACACATAGAGGAGACAGTGTTTAGATAGGTTCAGGCATTCTCCGGGGAGAATAACAACTCTACTCACTAATACAAAACAGGCTATACTGGACGCCTCATCACAGACGGTTCCTATGGAACCGTCTATGTTGTAATTATCACAGACAGTTTTTAATAAGAACCGTCTATGATATGCGATAGCTAGAACCGTCTGTGATACATAATTATTACAAACGGTTCTTGTTAATAACCGTCTGTGAATCATCACAGATGGTTTTAAATACAAACGGTCTGTGATGTCTTCGAATATCACAAACGGGTTGTATTTAAAACCGTCCGTGAATCATCACAAGTGGTTTTTATCATGAACCGTCTGTGATTATGATCATATCACATATGGTTTTGCAGACAAAATCGTCTCCGGTACTTTTGTTGGGCAGGAAAATGAAAATTAGGACTTAACGGGCGGGTTGCTGAAACTCGCTTTATATTAAAAGCCACCCTTATCCACCGCACACTTCCCTCTCCTCCTCTGCCATCTCTCCTCTCCCCAACCCTAACCGAGTGTCGCCGCCTCGCCCTGACCTTGCGCCTCGGCCTCCCCCGAGCTCGTCGCCCGCGGCCTCCTCCACCTCGCCCCGGCCTCGTCGTTGCCAGCTTCCCCCGACCTCATTGCCCATGGGCTCTCCCAACGAATCGCCCCCAGCCTCCTCCACCTCGCCTCGGCCTCCCACGACCTCATCACCCTCGGCCTCCTCCACCTCGCCTCGGCCTCATCGTCGCCGGCCTCCCCCAACCTCGTCGCCCCCGGCCTCCTTCGACCTCATAGCCCATGGGCTCCCCCGACATCGTAGGCCCTGGCCTCCTCCACCTCGCCCTGGCCTCCCACGACCTCGTTGCCCCCAGCCTCCTCCACCTCGCCCCAGCCTCGTCGTCACTGGCCTCCGAAGTTTCAGCACACATTTTCGCCGTTCATTCGCCGTCCAGTTTGAGTTTTCTTTCATTCCAGATTGTGTAATCAACCATATGCAGATACTTGTGTCCAACTGTCCAACAATTGATTGGTTTGGCTCAAAATCCGAATTTTTTTTGCAATAGAAAAAACTATCACAAATGGTTTTTACTAAAAAACTGGCTGTGATAGTCTATTATCACAGACGGTTCTGAACAAGAACCATTTGTGATAATTGATTATCATAGACGGTTATTGTTTAGAATCGTCAGTGATAGCTTTTTTCACATACGGTTAAAAATCCGTCTTTTTCACATACGGTTAAAAATCCGTCTGTGATAACCACCTGTTATCACAGACACATAAAGTCAGACGGTTCAGAAACCATCTTTGATGACGGTTTAGAACCGTATGTGATGACTCTTTGTATAGTAGTGACTCTGTGTTCTTATATGAATAAGAGTTACAATGGGTGCACAGTGCTCAGGATGAACAGCATGTGACTAAGGATCTAGTTGAGTCATCTTTCATTTTCTCTGTCGTCTAGTGTTCTCCTTAAATAGCGTAGTTGGTGCATGTGGAGAGATACCTTGTCGGTTCTAGTCATCCACACATGCGGAGTAGTTGTTGTTAGTAAGGCATTTTCCTGGCGCGGTTCTCGTGTAGTTATTGTCAGAGACCGAGGACGAGGACGTACGGTTATGTCAGGGATACAAGGACACACACTTTCTTGATCTACCGCACATAGTTAGTTATAGTAGACATGCGACCCAATAAATTCTCCTCGACCAGGGTATTCATGGAAGCTATTTGACTAAATCTTATTCCGACAACTACTATAGACAATAAGCTATTAATTATGGATTACTTAATCCTGGACGGTGCTAAAACATATTTATTCACAAGAAAAACATATTTATCCGGATACGGACACTAATATTCAATGGAACTTTGCGTGTTTGTAGCACCAGCGAATGAATAGAGTCTCTCTACAAAAAAAATATCCACACACACTAAACTAGTTGTCAGAGTTTTTCGATCCGTACACGTAGCTACACGCTCCTGAAAGATACTCTTTAATGCCGTGAAACATGAAGTTTAGGTCAAAGTACGCCCCTTTGAGCAAAGCACCGGTGCTATTCCCTTCTCTTTTTTCCTCGATGTGTCCATCAATCCTCCCCTGGTGGTGGCAATATTGTCACATGAAATGAGAATTCCCTCAACAAAAAGAAATTTGTCGGTCGAATCCTGGTCACCAGCAGCAGCGGTTACCACTATGTCACAAATCAGCTCCATTTGGTAACCCCGAAAGGCCGTGGAACACACCTCTCCTCACCATTTCCCGTCGTGTGGCCAGTGGCCTCCGGCGCGGCGCGCGGAAAAGCTGCACCGGCATTATGCGTCAGCACCACCCACGGGCGCCGCCCCTCGATCGTGTGACCGGCGGGAGGACCTTTCGCGCGCGCGAGATTCCGCGCGTTACGTGGAGCAGTACCCATCGGAGGGGTGGCTGTCGGGCCGAGGGCGCCACGGGAATCCGGAACCTGCATGGTCCGGGCCATTCCCGTGCCGACACGACGCGCGCGGCGCGACCGTCGCCGTCACTGTTCCAACCCCCCGGCCCGGCCGCCTTTCGCACCTCCCTATCATGCCGCCTGCCTGCCTCTATCCGAACACAGGTGTGCGCTCACCAGCGCGTACAGCACGACGGCCGGCCCGCACCGCTCAGAAAAAGGCAAAGCTAGCAGCACCGTGCGCACCGGCCGGTCGCGCAAACAAATACGTACGCTCTCGCATCCGATACGGCCGAACGAGGTGGAAGAGAATTGACGCACTCATCACAGTCATGTATAGGCGTATAGCTAGCTCGCACAGCACAGGCGGCCCAGTAGGTAGTGGCTTTTGAACGATGCCTGTGGCTGGGTGTAGGCTGCGCACCGCAAAGGCATGCAGGTGCGGTTGGGACGCGCGCATGCACGGGCCAATGCAGAAGAGACAGAGCGTCGATCCCCGCGGCGCGCATCCGAACACGTACCCTGCCGGCCCGGGGGATCGGAGGAGCTCGCTCGCGCGCGAGCATTGCCAGCCGCAGATAGATGCGGCCGGGGAGGGAATTGGAATGTGCCGAGCGGGGCATGCAGAAGCAGCAGGAGGAGAAAAAGGCGGGCGGTGCCGTGCGCGCCCAACGTGGAAAGGCCGCACCGGGGGCGTAAAATATTAGAATGTTCACGCGAGCACTCGCGGCGAGAAAGCGAGGCACAAATCACATCACTCGGGGGGCTCGGTTGGTGGATTCTCTCATAATTCAAAAGCAATAATGCGATTGATGTACTTGGCCTTGGCCTTGGCAGTGTGGCTGTGTGTGTGTGTGTTATCGTGCAACTGCGAAAAAGCTTCAGGGCTTTAAGCCTGCCTTTTCTATGGGTTATGACAGGCTTAAGTGGGGAGCCCTCCTATGGACACTGAGATTAGTGGAGCGGAGAGGCAACGCAGCGCGACGGCCCTACAGCCACCGCGGTCGCTTTGCTTTGCTTCGTGGCCAATGGGCTCGGTAGATTCCTCTCTATCTCCTCCCCCTCATCCTCCTATTCCTTCTCCTTGCTTGCCCATCTGCACACGGTCCTTTTCTCTCCTTTGCTGCTGCTGCTGCTTCTGCTGCGCTGCGTGCAGGGGCATCTTTTGTGTGATCCACCTCATGTGAAATTTGCTGTCTTGGTCTTTGTTAAACAAAGAACAAAATTTAGTGGTATGGCATGATTAGACCTGGCTCTCCTTTCTTTTTTTAAAAAATCCAACTAATCTGAATGAGATGTCCTTCTGATGTACAAGGGTGCACTTGAAGCACTCGATAAAATGACTTGCTTTTGCAAGTAGATAGGCCAGTACTTCCTGAAATCTTTCTACTACTATCTGGTGGTGGTGCTTGCTCTTGGTAAGCTTGAGATGAGGATCGATCCATCCTGCTTTTTTCTGCTGTTACAGTAAAATTCAGTGCTTTGCACAGGCAGCCTACTTCCAATGATAAGGTTGCTTCTGTGACAATTATTGCGCTATTATATACTACTCAGAGAAGCAGATTCTGCATTTACCGGTAGAGTTGACCCTACGTGAAAGTGTAACTGAAAGGCAGTAACAATAAACTAGCACCAATTGTCTGGCCTCAGGAGCAGCTCAACAAGATAAAGTTTCAGCCTTTTTTAATGTTCGTATAGTAGTGACTCAAAAGACTGGTTGGAATACCACCACTTGAACCTGATGCTATGTTGGTAGTAGATACAAAGGGAAGCAAGGCCACAAGGTGAGGCCAATGAGGAGCTTAATCATTGAAAATTTCTGTTCAGATATGCAAAATGAGGTTTTTTTTTGGAAACTGGTGCCAAATGAGGTTTCTAATGACAAGGCAACAGTATCTGACTTCTTTTCCTTAATGTGGGACTGAAAAAAAGGGCAAAATGCCCCCCATTTACAATGCCCTAAGGCCTTAGCATTGTGTAAAGCAATGCTAGTCTAGGAGGAAAATATTTTTTGTGTGTCTTATCTAAAAGGCACACACAACCAATAGCTGCATTTTTGGTGCAATAAAAAAGGCACAAGAATTCTTGGTGCCCTCACTTTCACATAGGGTAAAAAGTGGCACTGAAATGATTGTTTAAATTATGCCATACTTTTAAGCCTTTTTTTGGGTAGTCACAATAGGATAGGCAACTGTGTGTCACAGTCTGGTGTAGTCCTGAAGGAAGAAATTTTAAATAAATATATCCTTCTGGAGAATTTGCCAGATTGGTCGTGCCCATTTGACTCTTTAGTGCTTGTAGTTGTAGGGCTTACTTCTTCTCTCTGATCTAAAGGTCAAGTAATGGGGTAAGCAGTCAGGACTAGACAGAAATAAGCAGTCAAATGGTGATGAGTCTTGCCTCACTTATGTTGTTTTGGAAATTTTTTGGGTGCCCTTCTCCCACCTTTGCAAGCACTGAACTGCAGGCTAATGTTTCAGATAATTCCCTTCTTCAGCTTTTTTGCCTTTTGTAGTAGATTGGTCCTTGAATTTTGTGATATACGATTCCACTGAAACCTTGCAGCGACTAGTGACTGTCACTGCCCAAATTGCAGTAAAAAAGAATTAAATTTCTTGGCGAGTGAATTAAATATCCTAGAGAAGTGCTTCTATACAACATTTAAAAAACACATAGATTGTAAAACTTGAGTAGTTATTAAATAGTTAGGTACAAAGGAACTCCTGGATCACTTTTTTGATATGTGCATTTTCTCATAGAAAAGCATATAAGCACTTCCTGATATTTGCTACTCCGGTAAGTTAACAAGCACCATAGGTGTTGGCTACAAAGCCCTACCAAACAAGTCTTTCAGATGAAAGCTAGTGAAAATTTTAATGTGAGAGGGAGGGAGCTTAGCTTAGGCTAATAGGCTTCACTGTCATGGCATTGCTGTCTCCACAATAAAAACCGACAAATCATAGAGGTCTCTACGTGGAAAAGACCGTGCCGTTGTAATGTTCATGTCTCCGATCAAAGCATACCTGATAATGCTCGAAGAAAGCTAGCAAGTTAAAGGCAGTGAGTGCTTTCCTTCCCCTCCGTGACAAGGCCCCATTCTGAAGGAAATTAAAGCAACTTCTTCCCCTTCTTCTCCTTGGCGCAGATAATACACGCTGCTGTTGTTTTAGCACCTTCTAACTCTCCAGGCAGGCTAGGCAAGAGCTTTAGGACGCCCTACCAATGCCGTGTCTCGTGCGTGCAACTGATCTTGAGGGCGCTCATTGACTAGCATTACATTAATAGTACTACTACTACTAGAATGGCATGTCAAACGACGAGCGAAGTCTTCCTATTTGGAGAAACTTTCCTGCTACCTAACAAAGCTCATCATGCTGAGACCACTCTCGCAGCCGCTGCAAAGCCTACCGAGGATATCCATCCATCCACAAGCACAAAGGGGGTAGGGGACAGCACAGTCACAGCTCGTCAGCTCCATGTGGTAGCCACAAGCATCGATCAGTGCCTACTAGGCCAACCAGCTAGAGCACAGAGCAAATAGATAAGTACTACTAACGCTAGAGGCTGAGGAGATTTCGTACGTACTGAACTCATATATCCCTCCTGTTCTGATTTCTGAACCCTACAATAAGTTGCCAATCAAGATCTTGTACTACTAGTTAAGAATATACTTCATGCTTAAGTTTTCAAAAAAGCAGTATTCATGTTTCTAAAAAAATGTATTCAGAGTTTCAGACTGTTGTAAAATCTGCAACCAAGTTTTCATTAAGTACCCAACTACTCGTATTATAGTTAAGGATGCCAATCAAAGTCACGAACAATGTCCGAATTGGCGATCGTATTCTATACTATGATGGCAGAGTCGGATGAAGGACGTGGAAGCACAATGTGCTCATTTCTTTACAGTAGAAGAACTTAGTGTGGTCATTTGATTGTATATCTTGGATCAAAGTGAGGTCTTGCCTGTTTTTCCCTTCTTTGGTTCATTACCCATTCCTCAGAGGTTGCTATAGGAAGGCAAGCATTGTGGAACAGGGATGGATCATATATTCCTATATAGGAATCATTCCATTATTCTCCTGGAGAACACGGACTCAATGAGGCAGGGATGGAGCTATTACAGGAAAAATTAAAGGTCCCTGGCATCTGGCTGAAGCCAGCTAATCGACCTTGGCATCGAAGAATATATTATCTGAGTGCAGTGCAATACATACTCGTGACAGAACATGAAACTACCTGCTTGTTTCCAGCCATCACTAGCAGCCACTCGTGTCAACTGCAGATTCCGAGGCCAGAATTTCCTCAGCAGGAGGGACAGGGAATCTGAATGTTTTTTCTGCAGTGCTGGACTGCTGTTAGATGCCTTTCTTTGCATAGTTGTGTAGAAATTCCTTTGAGAAACGCCAGTTTTTGCTGGTTGGAGACACCAAAACAGGCAGCCCTAGCCTCTAGAAACTGTGCAACCCAGGACACAAATATCTTAACGACAAAAGCCTAGCCCCCAGAAACCGTACTATTACTAAACTATGGGGTTTAGCCCTCCAAACAAGCAGTTAGCTGCATAATCATATGGATCAATGATCAACTGGACTTCTGGATGGACAATGGCGAACAGAAAATGCAGGTGACAACAAGTTCTGGATTCTGATTGTGCGCGTAGAGTACTAGTTCAGAAAACACGGCCAATAATATGTAGGATCTTTTTCAAGGTAATTAGCAATAAAATCATGTGTTCAAGTTAGGATTGTCCTTTTCAAGATAGGTTTCAGACCTGAACACGGTCTCGAGATTACAGTGTTCTTCCTCGATCTTCCTTGCGATATTTTAATCCGTGAGAAGGCCGAACCACTCCACATGCAGAATCCACGCTCAACTATTCAATTCCACCATAGCAACAGCTTTGCGAGAATTTGAAGCATGCAGCGCATCAAATGGGCACCAAATCCCTCTTTTTCTTGCAGCACTCGAGGGAATGAAATCTCACTTAGGATCGCTCGTCGGCTTTCTCAGGGCTTGTAGTGCCAAACACCTCCCTTTGGACCTTTATGCTTGTAATGGCCGACGAGCTACTTGTCACCTCCGCTTTCTTCCAAGATAATATTAACTAGTTCAAAGATATCTCGGTAATTATGATGCAATCTAGCGTTCAGATCCCCTGCACCATTGTCCTAGAGAAAATAATCCGGCAGGCAGCAAGGCCCGTGGGCAGATGTTACTGCGAGCACGGAGACCAGGGAGAGAATTTTCGGAAATTGAGTTTACAGAGGAGGGCAAGGTGTAATCAGTCGAAGCTGGCAATGTCAGCCCACAAGTTAAAACACACCGTAGGCTTCTATTAGGCTGTTGGCCCAGTATAGCAGACGGAGGGCAGCTCTAATAATCGGACGGTGGCGATCAGCCCAACAGCCAAAGGTGCCGCGCGTGAAGGCCCGTAGCCGTAGGGGACGACGAGATATGACTAGTGGTAGCCAAAGCACGGTACGGCACAGCATACACAGCACATCACTTAGGCACGGCATGATACTCATGCTGTGCCGACCCACAAATCGAGGAGCCAATCCATGCATGGCACGCCGATATTTCAGGCCGTGCCATCCCGGTCCAAGCATGTTTGGCCCGTTGGGCCGAGGCCGGCCCGCATAGCACGTTTTGACATGGAAATTAAAAAAAATCTAGAAAAATCAGAAAGGTGTTTATATTCTAGAAATATATATGAAAATTGTAAAAACTATATAAGCATATTGAAATTGTAATAAAGAGTTTTATTAATATTCAAATGACTGTCTCGTTAAAACATTTGACAAGTAAAAACTCAACGTGAGAAAATCTTGACAAAGAAAAAAGAGTACAACCTATAACTCTATATACATCTTTGTTCTAATTGTCGTTGTCTATGTACGGATTTTCGAATACCTTCGACAACTCTGGATTTTCTACAGAGTATTGTGTTCGTGAATCAGCTTGTTCCTAGTCCTTCGTAGTTAGAGGTATCTCCACCATCTCACTCGTGAGACGTGTTCTTCTCTCCTCCAATATTCTTTCAGAAAGACTGAAAGCAAACTAGGAGGAACCCGTCAAGACAGGAACAGTTAATCCATCACATGCAAGTATGGATAGCATGTGATATGTTAACTTATGGCTATATCACCATTGCAAAATTTCGAAGCCTTAAGCGTTGAAATACACTGTATCGCTGTCCAAATAGGCGGGTAGTTCCCCACTCCTTGGGTGAGATATTGGTCTTAGTTGAGAAGGTGTCGCTGTAGAGGAAGACCTGGACCTGAAGGAAGAGCCTTCACCCCAGATCTTGCCCCACAGATTTGTCTTGTTACTTGAGGTGGGTGCTAGTGGAGGTCAATGCAAGCAGACTCCCTATAATTTATTTTCATACCTTTGAAAAACCTCGTGTAATCGAGAATGAACATATGCAAAATAGTTAGAATAGTCTAGCCCTATAACATCACTAGGAAGATCAAGAACATTAGCAAATCCTTGAATTTTAGCTCTATGATCTAAAATAAATGCAAATGCATATAGGAAAAGGATTTCTCTCCAATATTTAATGGGGGGAATTGATATTTTGTCCTCCTGTTAGTTGGGATTTGAGAAAATACCCTCTTTCCCGATGTAATATATTTTTTTGCCCCCCCCCCTTCGTCTATTACTTTATTATTCGCCCTCTTTGCATTATTTTAATCTTATCCGACCGTTTTCCCGTTACCGAACACGCGAAAAGACATTTTTACCCCGGACCCCTTCATCTCCACCCAAACCGTCCCCTCCTCTCTTCATCTCCCATTCTCTCCTGCTCCTCCTCCCGCAACCGCATCGCCGCCGCCTCCTCCTGCTCTCCCTCATCTCTTCTCCTTCCCCCACCTCCTCCTCCTCCTTCTCTCCCTCATCTCCTCTCCTTCCACCACCGCCTCCTCCTCCTGCTCTCCCTCCTATCCTTCTCCTTCCACAACGAGCGGATGCTTCATGGCGGCTGGACATGGCGTCGGATTTGGCCTAGGGCGGTCGGATCTAGCATAGGACAGCCGGATCCGGCATCTCCCTCGCCTCCGGAGTTATCGTCCCCGCGTCGTGGTCTTCTGCTCGACGCTCCTCTTCCCCGAGCTCCCGCCGCTGTCCCCGCCCAGATCCGGGCTGCCCGAGCCTCCCGACCTTGCCCCGACTCCTTCAGCAAGAAGACGACCATGGACGAGCTCATCGTGCGCCAGATCCGCGTCACCCTTCCGGCTCTATGTCGCCGAGGCGCTTCCTCTACAGCCGTGTCGACGCCGACGCCAATTCCGCCGCTACGTTGAGGGCCGCGCCGACCGCGAGCGCGAGGTCCAGGATGAGCTTGGCTCGCTCTCCGACCTCTCCCACCTCCAGTCCCACAAGATTGATCCCGACACTTTCTCCGACGAGCAGCTGGGGCGGCTCCATGGGGCCCGATCCTCTTTGGTTCTTGCTTTGGCCGAAAGTTATTCTTGTGGGGATTATTTCTCTCGGTTGTAACGTGATTAGACTTGATTCCATCTTTTGTTTTTTGGTTCTTAGGGATTAATTGGTTCTCTAATATTGATGGTTCTGATTCATGCAAGCGAGGGAAATGGAGGTGGATTGCTATCTGTTCTTGCTTTTGTTTATCCGGTTTCATTAATGTTCATGTATGCATGTTGATTGATGAGCATTCGCGTTTGAGTTGGTGATGAGCTCTTAAAGCATCGATGATCTGGCCTCTCCCTTGCTGGCGGAGGGCTCCCGGGCGCCCGCGCCCAGGGCTGCAGGCTCGAAGGATGACACTGGTGGTCATGGCGGCATTTCGGTGCGAGGGGAACGAGGCTGTGCGTGCGATGGGAACGGGACCGAGGGCAAGAGAGTAATTTCGCATGACATGTAACGGGAAAACATGCATATAAGAATAAAATAATGTAAAGAGGGCAAAATCTGAAGAAATAGACAAAAGAGGGGGCAAAAAATGTATTAGGTCGGGAAAGAGGGTAAAATCTGAAAACGCAACTAAATGGAGGGCAAATAGTGAATTCCCCCTATTTAACGTATTTACTTTTCATAGCAACAATAGTCTATTGTAAAACTGTGTCATTTTCATACATTTTCAATTGACTAGCAATCTGTAAAATACTATGCACAACAATAGGAGATGTTGGATAATAGACAACAGACAAAGCAACAGTGACCTCATATTTTTTTCTTCTAAAAACTGAAGTATCTTCTCAGCAATGAATTAATGTTGCTTAGTCAATAGTATAATACCATCAGTGCTCTGATAGTGTGTTTGAATAAAAACAGAAAAATGCTCTTATATGGTAAAAGACTCTTAAGCATCAAGTAAGTAGAGTTCCATTTTACCGGCATGTCCAAACCAAACTTTCTTGGGTATACACCCATTGCCATGCAGAAGTTCTTATATGTTGTCATTCTTACGTTAGAATTATTCAAAAAAGATATCGCATCGCGAAAAGCTTTAATATACGAAGTCAACCTCCTCAAACCACATTTTACTATAAAGTTAATAATATGACAAGTGCATCGCCGATGTAGCAAGAAGGAATTAGCGTATGTACTCAACACTGGAGTAAGAATATCCCCAGAGTTCGAAGCGGCATTGTCTAAAGTAATTGAGAATATTCTGTTTGTAAGACCAAAGTCTTCCACGATTTTGATGATACAATCTGCAATGTTCTCACATTGTGCGTGCTACATTAATTATTTTGAAACCTATAATCTTTTGTCCATTACCTAGTTGTCATTAACATAATGAGCAACAACACTAAGATAATCCTCCCTAGCCCGACCACTCCATATGTCCGAGGTTAGGGTCACCGAAAATGTGCACGTACTAAATAGATTCTTTAATTTACCATGGCGTTCGTTATAGTATTTTACTAGATCCCTAGTTGTTGTCTATCTAGAAACGGTATAAAATCTAGGATTATACGCAGTCCTAATGTAAGTTTAAAAAGCAGTCGAATCTCCAAAGCCTAAAGGTAAATCCTCAGAAGCAATTAAACGACAGAGAGATTGACAGGCTACCTCAGGATTGTAGTCCCAGCCTTGTACCCAAAATTCCAAGCAAAGGAAGCTCATTGAAAGATAGACTAGGGTACTGTCGAGGTTGTACTGCAGCTGCGTCTGCCTCATTACCAATCCTTGTTTGGCCTTATATCTTGTAGCATGTCTAAGCAAGTGACTCGTTCCACATGTAGACTTTGCAGACAATTTATGTTGACAAATTTTGCAAACAGCATATGGTACTTGATTTCCTTATACATCTGCCTTGGTTGTCCTATCGAAATTCTCCTAGACTATCGACATAGACGACCTCAACCTCTTTGCTCTGGTAGTTGCCGATGAAGATGCTGCCGTAGAGCCTGATGAAGGAACTCCTCCTTGCCCTTCCGGTAACAACTCCGGTTGGTTTGAGGCAGTGGCATTCTCCATGGATGTAATTTCCTCCGGTGAAAGTCCGTAATCACTAAGAGCAAAGCTATCGTAATTTTCCATAACAAAAACTGCAAAATTGATTTTTTTTCTTCATCTTAGCATAAAAAATAATAACAATAAAAATATGAAAAAAATAGTATTGTACCTCTTTTGTTGACTTGCTACCAGAATTTGAATTTCCCATATTTTGGCACAATTTTTATAAAATTTGCCAAACTATCTCACAAGGAATCTAAATTTGCACAACAAAATTCTAAAGAGGATTGAGGAATGGATGGGTGTTGGAATGAGGGGGTATGGTGGCTATTTATAGAAAAAAATTATGGATTTTGTTTGCTATTTTTAAAGCCTGAAACGACAAAAAACGATCGGATTTTTCAAAAATCTAAACGTTACCGGGCTATTCGGGCCAAATAGGCTGTGCCGTGCCATGCCGGGCACGGACCACCTTGCCATACGGGCTCCAACGGGCAAAATGACCCCGTGCCTAGCACGGCTCGTCGTGCCGACACGGGCCCAAATGACCTTAAACGTGTCGTGCCAGCCCGGTCCGTCACCCTGTTCTCGTCTTCTCCCCCATGCACATGCCGTAGTGGCACTACCAAGCCGCATCACTGTCCCTGCCTCCCGCGCGGCCGGGCCAACCCCACCGCCTTTGAGCCAACCTCGGCCCGCTGGCTGCTGCCTCCGCGCCGTCTCCCCTCCCCGTCCCCTCTTCTCCCCCTGTGCGGCCACACCGCCCCTGTCTCTTGCACGACCGTGCCCGTCTCGCGTCGGCCCCACCGCCTCCGCACCGTCTCCGCCCCGTACCCTCTTTTCCCTCCGCGCTGGTCACGGGCCATCTCCCCCCGTCGGCCACGTCCCCTCTTCTCCCCGTCCCACTCAGCGTCGGCCTCGCGCCGCCGGCGCCCACCCTTGGCTCTTGCCCTACCCTCCTCCTCCTCACCATCTCCGCAGTCGGGCCGCCAGGCCGTGTCGGGCTCTTGCCGTGCCTAGCACAATGCGGGTTGTGCTGTGCCTAGGTCGAGCTAACAATGCCGTGCTTTTGGGCCTGCCTGGTTGGTACGACCCATCTGACCACCTCTAGATGCGACCCATGCAGCGTCGTGCAACGGTGCAAACCATCCAATGATCGTGCGGCCTGAATAAACTCTTCGGCTCGCCGTTGTGGCATCCCACAGGCATAGTGGCGACTTTAAGTATGTGAGATCAAATATAATTTTTTTCAATTTTTATAGATCAATTCTCTAAAATGCCATGGACTTCTATGCAACTTCATATAAGTATTGGGTTGTTTTGTAAAAAGTCATGTGGTCAATTGACCCCACAACTTATGTGTGGCTCCGCTACTCCACGAGCACATCTGCATTGGAAGGTGGGAAGCACAAACCGATTGCATGAGTGACACGACAAAGCGTAGAACACCACTGTAGCTCACCGTAGCGACAACGATGGTGGCCGGCCTCGGCATGGAGGAAGAAGGGAGGAGCAAAGGCAAACACCGTCCAAGAGGGGAAAACATCAAATCACTTTGTTTCGAAGTGACAAATTATTAATTTTATGTTTCTAAATGGCATTTCCCAAATTGCAACATTTTGAAATGGCTTGATCTAATTTTGTTGTACGAAAACGCCTTCGCACTTGGTTCTGCAGTCTACAATAAAGTGTCTGCGGCCTAACAAGTAACAAGTGCAACCCAACTGGTTCGACCATATCACCGTCTCACCAAAAGCTCAAAGTATTGGTTCTATCCATTTTTCTTCTTTGAAAGTTCGAAGATATTTCAAGATGGGAAAGTTTCATCCTACAAGTTAGTGCCATTACAACTCAAAAAGATCGAAACAGCTTGCACATGCACCTATCATCACCGTCCAACGTGCTCTGAGATTCATGCATACCTATACTATCCCTAGTATTTCTTTGTATTCCCCAACTTTTCTAGCTTTTCCACACACCGTACAAACTTCACTGTGTTTTGTCCTTGTGGGCCTGCCGTATAAGCTGCGTTATTTTGTAAGGAGTTTTATACATTTTCTGTAATTATTTTGTAACCTATTTTAGAGTTTGTTACATTTTTTCGTATTTTGTACAATTTTTGAAGTTTCTAACATTCAAATCCGGTACATATTTTTGTAAAACTTTGAGAAATTTCGGTACATATTTTTTGAAAAACTTTGAAAAAAATCGATATATATTTTTCATGATTTTTTGGAAAAAATGGTAGATATTTACCATCGAATTTGGAACAGCAATTCGTACCAAAAAGTAGGATGGAGTGGATCCAAATTAGTGGTGGTCAAATGGGCATCTCGGTCCGGCACAGACCCATGTAGGCACAGGCCGTTTGGCCTGTTACTTAAACAGATCGTATTGTGCGGCTTATGGACTGAGGCACCGACTCAAGCACGACACGATAGCCTCACGAGTCATCTTTGGGTTGGCTTTGGCACAGTTTGACATGAAAATTTGAAAAAATGTAAAAAATTCTAGAATATATATATATATATATATATATATATATATATATATATATATATATAATACTAAATAAAATCTATATGTACATACAAAATGAACTATATAAAATTCAAAAACTATAAAATAAAATCATATAAATATTAAAAAATGAACGAGCCTAACGGGCTGGACCGTGCCTAGTACGTGTCCTGTCAAGCTCGATACTATTTATGATAGCCTAGGCCGAGGTCTCGACCTAAGAATGACACGTGTTGTGAGGCCGAGCCGAAACAACCCATTTAGGTGGTAGGTCGTGTCATGTCTAGGCCAGACCAACAGTGACGTGCTTCAGGCTAGCTAGGCTAGCACGACCCATTTGACCACCTCTAATCCAATTTATTTTTTCAGTACACATAAACCATGATCTATAAAAACAAGAAAAAAATCGGTTCAAGAACATAATAGAGGCAAAAAAAACGTCGGTGGCAATGGACACCGACGGTGTAGAGTTCCAGGGAGGCGGATCCGGCTAGACGGCTATGGGGACGTGCGGATCTGATGGCCGTAGGGTCGAGGACGACCGGATTCAGCGCGGGTAGTGCGGGGGCGAGAGGGGGGCGGATCTGATGGGAACGGCCAGAACGGTCAGAGATGGACGTTCCCGCTTACAACGTGTATTTGCAGGTACACAGCTCACAAGCTGGCTGAGTTGCTCTCGGAGTTATTCGAAGGAGAGGCCGCAGAACACAGGAAAGCCTGGCTGTAGCGTATCTAGACCATCTGCGGTAAATGCAAAGGACATTATGTTAACAGTATTTTACGCATGTGAACATCGCTCTTCCATAGACTGTAGCAAAATCTGTAACAATAGGTGAGAAAGTACTGCAGCGATTTTACTGTAGCAAAACATTATACCAAAAAAGCTCTGTAGCTATTGCTCTCGTCCTTCGCTTTTCGATTAGACAGTGAAGATTACTCCTAATTCTTATATACTGTAGCACCTCTGCATTGATAGAAGTAATGCAGAGGATCCCTCTCCCTTGTTGTATTCGGACAACTTCAAATCATCTCTGTTTTTTTCTTTTAAGCACCAGCCGAACGCTGGTGGGAAAATATTTCTAAAAAAATTGTACTTGTACTAGCAAATCTTGAAACTACTATACAGAAGGAGGAATTCTATTCTTTACTATGTCAATAAACTTGTCGGCGGAAACTTCAAAGAATTTTTTTTGAAACAATACTATTTTATAAGAAATTTACAAAAAAAAATAGTTGTTTTTTTTCACAAAACTAGGCTAATGTCGTTATTTGAAATGGCAAAAATTTTCTATCGCCATCCAAATGGCGACAGTAGCCTAGGCAATGGTGACAGAGCCCAGAACAGTGCAGAGAGGTCCATGTCGTCAATTGAAATGGAGATAGGGCCCTATCTCCACTCCAACTGGCGACAAGACCCTGTCGTTATTTCAACTAGCGACAAGAGGTTAAAAAAAATTAATATTGAAATTTAGGACAATCATCATTTCAAATGGCGACAGAGATCTCGCAAGTCCCTAATTTTTTAATATTAAATTTAAGAAAAACCACTATTTCAAATGGCAACAGGGATCCCGCAAATCTATGTCGTCATTCAAAATGGTGACACAATCTACCCTATAAAAGATCCCAAAATTTTGGCATAACTCACTTTTATTCAGAAAACGGGGAAAGAGGGGAGGGGAGGGAAGGGAGAGGAGTAGAGGGGAGGAGAGAAGCTAGCGACCGGCCGTCCACCTTTCAGGTAATTTTTTTTAACTGAATGAATTACATAGTTTTAGATGTATGGTTACGTAGTGTAGTATGTTGTACATAATCCTTTTCAGTGGGTAGTTTAGTTTCAGATATATGGTTAATTGTGAAAGTATTGTTTACGGTGTAGTCAAATATGTCGGACGCCACAAATTTCAAAATCTACTACGATCAGGGGACTATTCTTGAGGGTCTCGAGGGGATTGATTTGCGTTATTTCCAATCGGCGACCGTGACCCTAACAAGACCAGAGCATCGTACATGGGGCGCTGTGATGCGGTGGTTGTTCCATATATTCGATTTGGACCATGCTGTGTGTCGATGATCTAGTATTGATCTTACAGATGAATATTCGGGGGTCTCCAAGAATTATAACGACGCAGAGAATGATACAGGGATTTATACAGGTTCAGGCCTTCTCCAGAGAGAATAACAACCCTACTCCTATATTCTTGTATTGACCATACGGATTACAATCAAGCAGAAGAAGAATTATGCCTAATGTCTCCTCCTTCTCCTCCTAATCCTCCTCATGTCTACTAACTTTAGCCCTTATATAACACATATAGTGGCAGCAGTTTCTCCAGGCCAAGAGGCGCCTCGTCGTTTGGTGTAACACACACGTTGATGGAAGTTATTGTCAGGGTTATGATACTACCACGTCGCCTGGCAGTTATCGTTAGAGACAGAGGCATAATGCAGTTATTCCAGTGAATAACATAGCATATTAACTGCCCTGTGTCTAAAACACAGTGCGTAAGATTCTCTGTTTGATTAGGCCTATATGTTTACAGGCTTTATCAATTACAGGGCGGTCGTAGTTAACCTGGTCGTAGAAAGGCCTACGACCACAAAGTGGTCGTAGCAAGGTTTACGACCACAAGGTAGTCGTAGAATGACTTACGACTATGGGGTGGTTGTAGGAAGGCTTACAACCTTCTAGTTTAGTTTCCCCCTTATTGATATTAAGGGGTATGCTTAAGAACAGTATAATGATACTGTTATCTATAATAAAAATTATAGATAAATAAATAATTGAGGATTATTAGATCCTCCTCACTGTGTATGATAAGAGATTGAGTTGCATTGTCAACTGAGTACCACATGACACATATTGAGAGTTAGTGCAACTCAAGAGAACAAGGTGATATGGATCCACCTAGTTGATTAGATGAATCCCGATTGTTGGCCCAATCTTTCACGGTACACTCGAAGATCAATAACAATCTCACAAACTTATTCGGTGAATAAAATTGCAAGAAAATCAATACACTCACAAACCAATCTAATAGATTGAATTGCAAGTAGTAGCCTCCAGCAAACAGTACTCCACGGTGAACAGTACTCCGAAGCAAGAGATGTATATCTTGATCTCGCTCTCAATCTTTCTCCCTCAATCTCTTCAACTCATCTCACGACTCAAGAACACACGATATGCGCCAAAAATGACTTTTCTGATTTTTATTACCTAAATCATAACTTGTCCACCTCCATGGTGCGGGTAGGGGGGGTTATATAACCTCCCACGCAAGCACTACTAGACTTGGGTGAACAGTACACGCGGATGAACAGTAATCCGAGTCAGATGAACAGTGTCCGAGTCGGTGAACAGTGCGTGAACAGTATCCAAACCAAATCCTATTGCAAACTCCTACTTTAATTCAAAATTTAAACTATTCTAGTTTTGGAATAAAAATATTAAACACCAATTGATCCTGAATTGGATCCAAACTGAACCAACCCACATGCCATGTTCCCAGCGTCCTCCCCATGCATGGCCAAGTCCCCCTCTCGGTTTCCCTTGTGTTGTGGGCTTTCCTTCTCTTAGCTTCTTGCGCGAACTTGTTCCATGCACTTGATGCTTCCTTTGACGCCAATGCAACCCTTGCTGCCATGTCACCACATGTCTTTCTTGACCATCCGCATGCACTAGGGTTTTATCCCGAGAGCATGTTCCCTCTTGTTGGCCAGTATCCCCATCCACCCTACTGGTCTTCACAACGTTTTGTTTTACTTTTTGTTGCAAAACAACACCAATGGTGCCAATTTGAGTTCTAGCATTAGTTTACAATTTAGGGATACAAACCAATGCTTTGGTAGTAGTTATGGCCGTATCATCCTCCCTTTCTTCAAGAAAAGACGTCCTCGTCTTTTGTGTAACATCAGGAATCTTCGTCGAGGTAGTCTTCACGATCGCCTTTTTAGCAATGATCTCCTTAGCACGAATAGAATTCTCTGGCATAGGACACAGGGTATATAATCTTCCCTGATGCACCAAAGAGTACTTGTTGGACCTCCCGTAGTGCGTAGCATTGTGATCATACTGCCACGGATGTCCCAACAGCAAGTGACATGCGTGCATAGGCACGACGTCACACTCCACCTTGTCGTGATAATCTCCCACTGAAAAACAAACTTTGACACGATGAGTAATTTTCAGTTTATCGATATTATGCAACCATTGTGCATAATACGGCTCTGGATGTCACCATGTTGTCAACCCAAAGCTTGCACCAAATTCTTGCTAATGATATTGTTGTAGCTTCCACCATCAACGATAACTTTGCCACTGATTTCACACTCAGATTTGAACATGTTGGTTCGCTGTCCCGTTGCGAGAATTGAAGTGTCATCAACTCGAACCGTCTTGGTCAGCATACAAATGTCGTCTTGTGGTGCCTCACTGGTGGTTTTGTCATCATGAGATTGACTCCTCTTGCTGTTTTTGGGTAGAAAGAAGGGCAGCCAATTCTAATTTCTTCTTTTTCTTCCTTGGCCAACCGTTCTTCTTTCCGTTTCTTGGCCTTTAGCCTTTGCTGCTGCTCTTCAATGTCTTCTTGGACCTTGTCCCGTCACTGTCTATCTTCAAAGTAACTTGACGAGGACCAAGATGTAAGCTCCTTTCGCGTTCCTCTATATGGAAAAGAGTAACGCATGACATGACGTGATGCAACTCGGTGTATATTCTGTTCTTTCAACCAATATGCACCAATCACCAATGAACATGCTCGCATATGCATAGGAATCACATCACAGGTAACAACAGCGGTATACCCATCCAAAGAAAATTTTACCTCCACTTGTTTTGTGATCGGAATGTGCTTGAACCTCTAAAGTAATAGGTATGGCTCCGGATGTGGCATTGTGTCCAACCCCAATCTGTCCCTAAGTGTTTGGCTTGCAGCGTTTGTCAAGCTTCCCGTATCGACCATCATAGCACAATATGTGTTCCCCACTCGACACCGATTAAAGAATATGTAGCTCGGATCGTGGAGTGGATCCTCCTCACATTGATCTATAGTGTAGCTGAATTGCATGACCAGCTTCATCTCCTTCATGTCGGCCATGTCGATCCTTGATCTTCGCAGCAACAAAGTACCGTGAGCAACTGAAACTCTGATACCACCTGATATGGATCCACCGAGTTGAGTAGATGAATCCCGATTGCTGGCCTAATCTTTCACGGTACACTCGAATATCAGTAACAATCTCACAATCAATTCGGTGAATTGAATTGCAAGAAAATCAATACACTTACAAACCAATATAATAGATTGAATTGCAAGTAGTAGCCTCTGGTAAACAGTACTCCGTCGTGAACAGTACACCACGGTGAATAGTACTCCGAAGCAAGAGATGGATATCTTGATCTCGCTCTCAATCTTTCTCCCTCAATCTCTTCAACTCATCTCACGACTAAATAACACACAATATGCGCCAAAACGGTTTTTCTAATTTTTATTATCTAAATCATAACTTGTCCACCTCCATAGTGCGGACATGGGGGGTTTATATAGCCTCCCACGCAAGCACTACTAGACTCGGATGAACAGTACACGCGAATGAACAGTAATCCGAGTTGGGTGAACAGTGTCCGAGTCGGTGAACAGTATCTGAACTAAATCCTATTGCAAACTCCTATTTTAATTCAAAATTTAAAGTACTCTAATTTTGGAATAAAAATATTAAACACCAATTGGCTGTCTGAATTGGATCCAAACTGAACCAATCCACATGCCATGTTCCCGGCGTCCTCCCCATGCATGGCCAAGTCTCCCTCTTGGTTTCCCTTGTGTTGTGGGCTTTTCTTCTCTTAGCTTCTTGCGCGAACTTGTTCCGTGCACTTGATGCTTTTTTTGACGCCAATGCAACCCTTGCTGCCATGTCACCATATGTCTTTCTTGACCGCCCACATGCTCTAGGGTTTTATCCCGAGTGCACATTCCCTCTCGTTGGCCAGCATCTCCATCCACCCTATTGGTCTTCATAACGTTTTGTTTTACCTTTTATTGCAAAACAACACCAATAGCGCCAATTTGAGTTCTAGCATTAGTTTGCAATTTAGGGATGCAAACCAATGCTTTAGAAGTAGTTATGGTTGTATCACAAGGTCATGGCAGTCATATGTATGCAGAGCGACGGAGGAACGGTAGGATTTGGTCCTTCTGGCCCATGCATATGCCAAGCTCACTCCTGCATCGGCGGTTGAATAAGAAGGTGGTGGTGATGCCGAAGAAGAAGTTAGGGACTCCAGCCACAGTGCGGCGCACACAATGACCAAAGGCTCGGGAGTTGTTGATGCTGTCGACGAAGACCCTATAGAAGGAGCCCCTTTAGTCATGCAAGATAGTGGGCTTGCTGACGAGGGTGAGGAGTTGGAAGCCCTAGTCTAAAGGATAAATCTTGAAGACCACGACTACATGGCATTGTCAGAAGATGATGGATCCGACGACGAGGGTGCTGTGGAACAACATGCGGTTCCACCCGAGTGGAACACATACTAGTTTGGCAATATTGTTGTTAATGAAGGCTCCCGTGTGCCGTGGGAGTACAACCAGAGTGAGCTCAGACAAGGAGCTATGTTCAAATGCAAGGAGGTCGTGCAGGAGGCGGTCAAATTCTGAGCCTTGTTGGTGCGGCGTACATTCACAGTCGTCAAGTCTAACTCAAGATGCTACGACGTGAAGTGCGACATAGAGTGATACCCTTGACGAGTGCACGTATTTCAGTCTAAGTGGGACACCTACTGGAAATGATTTATAGTGGTCCCTTACACATGTGTGATCGCTGAGTCAGTGCAATCCCACAAGAACCTGTCATCGGGCTTCATCACGAACATCATGTACAATGAGATCGTGGATAATCTACATTTTGAGCTACGATCCATCATTCGGGCGATTGAGTCAAGGTTCTAGTACACAATCAGCTATGCCAAGATGTGGAGCAAAATAGAAGGCATTGGAATCAAGGTGTGGTACATTCGAGGACTCCTGCCACAACCTGTCCGGCCAACTCCGGGTTATACAGAACAGGAATCTCGGTAATCAAGTCACCATTGAAGATTCCACACATCCGAAGTGGGGCAATAAGAAGGTACTGTAGCGAGCATTCTTCATCTTTGGTCCATGCATGAATGCATTCCAACACTATCATCCAATCTTGTGCATGGATATCACATTCCTGACTGGAAAGTACAAGGGTCATATACTGACCGTAATAGCGACAGACGGGAACAATCAAGTTCTTCCTATGGCATTCACATTCGTTGAAAGTGACAACACGAACAACTGGTTGTGGTTCCTAAGGAATTTAAGGATTTCTATTGTACAGGACTGTCCTAACGTATGCATCATACATGATCGACATGCGGGCCTACTTAATGCAATAACTCAGCTACAACAAGGAGAGAACAAACTGTTAGAATTGGGCCCTTATTTGTAAAGGCCCATTCATTCCTAAATTCCAAAGCATGCATAGTTTAGTCCCATACTGTCTAGCCAAGTAGTGGGAGAGCAATTTATAAGGTGGAGTCCTTGCCACCCCGTGATACATTTGATACATATCATGGGGTGACATGAGGACAACCATAGCTAAAGTCACACACACGTACGTACGCACGCGCGCGTTTTTATTCGCATGACTTGTGACTTGCGACGCGCGACCATGAACGTGTTATGAACCAAGTCCACCTTTCTTTTGCTGACCGTGCATTTCTCTACCTCCAAGACGTCCTCTTCGACCTCCCTTGGAGATTCCTGGAAGACCTCCGGGGTGGTTGTGGAAGACCTCTAGGGTGGTCCTGGAAGTCCTCCTGGGTGGTCCTGGAAGACCTCTGGGGTTGTCGTGGAAGTCCTCCTGGGTGGTCGTGGAAGACCTCCTAGTGGTCCTGGAAGACCTCCTGGGTGGAGACATCCAGGACGTCCTCTCGGACCTCCCTTGGAGATTTCTCTTGGACCTCTAGGAGATCCTCTTAGACCTCCCTTGGAGTATGGAGATCCTCTTGGACCTCCAAGAGATCTTTTGGACCTCCCTTGGATCACTCCAAGAGAGTGTGGTCAGAGCACTGTGATCCCATTGGACCTCCCTTGGAGAATGTGGTCAAAGCTGTAGACTAGTGGTCAAAGCTGAAGATCAACGTGTAATCATGATATGATAAATTTTGCTTAATTACCATTAATTAGTTTTTAATTAGCAGTTACCAGTGTTCTAATGTGTGCTTTATTGAGCAGTTACTAGAGAGTAATTGACTCAACCCTTAAAAGGTTTTCGAGAGGTCCAGACCAAGTGAAATCTTTTTCAATTCCAAGAATTCTTCTTCCTCCTCTCTGTCCTCTTGTGCTAGAGGGTTGTGCTGTTTTGAACCAAGCCGTCCATTCTTCTCGGCGTGCACCGGGAAGGAGGGTGAGCGGTATCTCCAAACCATTGTCATAGAGTTAACTTGCACGGGGTGGCAATAAGGTTTTTGGGCAACAGATCTCAAGACGACCGCTTGTCGCGATTGTGACGTCTACGATCCGTGACCTTTGCATCGAGTCTCGTGACCGCTTCTCGTTCTTCATCAAGCTCGACTATAAGTTGGTCTTATGACCAGACTTTTTTTGTTTCAAATCTGTTTTGAGTATATTTAGAAGTGAAATGAGTAGCCTACTGTTAGTATCGATTTATGCATCACTAGTTATTTGTGATATTTGCCTCATAATAAAATTTGGAATTAAAATGTTATCCACATTTCCAACAATCTAGAAACCTTATCGTGGATATTTTTTGTGATCTAGCAATGGCTGGTGCTTCTGATGCTATGAAACCTGAGAGGTTTTCTGGTCAGAACTTTCGTAGATGGTAGACAAGGGTCAAGTTTTGGCTCATGTCTTTGGGGCCGTGGTGGGTGATTCGCCCATAGTATCCATTTACGATTGAACAAACCATGCGGTTCGACACAGATAACAACACCGCTCTTGGATGCATACTGACCATACTGGTCGATAAGCTCTATGATGTGTACATGGACTTCAAGTCCACCACAGTGTTGTGGGATGCACTCGAGCACAAATATGTAGAAGCTGAGGCTGGCCGTTGGCTCTATATGTGCGAGTAGTTTCTCGACTACAGCATCGAAGATGCTAAGTCGATAGTTGCACAGGCTCATGAGCTTTAGCTACTGGTCGGGGAGATTGCGCATCTGGGTGGTTGTTTAGTTCGATCATATACGAACTAGTCGTTTGGAGATACGAGCTGGTCGTAGACTGGTCGAACATAATCACTAAGTGGTCGAAACCTGGCCGTAAGGAGTTACGAACTGGTTGAGACTATATATGAATTGGTCGTATAGAGATACGAGCTGATCGTTAGTGACAAGAACTTGGTCGTAAATCATATTGTTGCGAAACTTCCTGCTTCATGGCGAGATTACGCCACTGGCTTAAAGCACAAGAGGGAAGAGATATCTATTGTCGAACCTGGGAGCGAAGGATCCCGAATTCTCTGTGTTCATACACTAGTCCAGGATAGCTAGTGTACACAGTCAAACAAAAGTGATAACACAAACATATCACACATTTCATTAATAATAATTCAGAGTTTATTACAAAGGGCCTAAGGCCAAATAAAGTAAAACACAACGGAAGCAAAGAAGTAGTAGCAGGCCACACGACTTGCCACAGGCAATCGTCTGGGGGCATAGCCTAAGCGTCTGGGTCCTCACCGTCTTGATAGAGGTCTTCTCCTGAATAAAGATTATTCAGCAAGAGTGAGCACAACTACCGTGCTCGTAAGTTACACCCAATATTGAATTACGATGCATGCATAAGGTAAACAGATGAGATTGGCAGGGTTTATTTGCATAAAACAACATTTTCAGTTTAAATACTCATATTAATTTTCAAGGCCATTTTTATACTATATCTAAAATCAGACTTTAAAATGACAGTTTTATAGTGTGGTTAACCTCCATGATTGAATAGTGAAGGATACCCTCCTATCACATGGCTACCCGCCCAATTTTATTACAAGGATTATCCATCCTAAAATCATCAGTTGAAAATATTTTAAAACCAAAAACAAAGTCTAGCTTGGAGTGGCTTTGCTAGCATGTCCATGACTGTGGACGCGGCTATTCGAATAGTTTTCTACTCTACAGAGTTTGTACAGCTTTACCCACATGAGATAACTTGCTCTTATTGTCGGCCACTGCACGCTTTCGAAGGTGTGTGACTGAGCAATTACCATGAGGCATTTACAAAGTTCTATCTTAATGTATCTATGCCCGCTAAGGTTTCACTTCCATTGGATTAACCATCCTCCGGAAGACCCCTCTTGCGCCAGGTGGGACTTATGTCTAACCAACACCCACACATCAACATGGCACAAATAACACTAAGACATCTTAAATTATTTAGCCAAATCCTACCCATACAGGACATGTGGTGGTACGGTGAGACATAGCAAAGGAACGCTTAAAGGCCAGTCCTTAACTGACTTGGGCGTCTTCCAAAATAAACCCTGGGCCTTAATCCTAACCAGATTAAGCCCGTACATAAACCTGCACCCACCATTCATCCATTTTGCCCAAGTCCAAACTATTTTTGATTTTATTTTATATAAAACCATCTTTATAAACTCTCTATGGTAAAACAATACCATAGATTCCAATTTAAACCAGTTTGAAATGATTTGGCTAAATCCTCCCAAAATCACAATTATGGTCTAAGTATTGGCTAAGCATAATTCTCTTAATTATTTTACTAAGGTGGCAAGGGCATGGCAAACAATATTCAAATTGGTTATACCGAAGGGATTGGAATAACTAAGCATTTAAACAGGGAATTAAAATAATTGAATTAAAATATGTGTGCAATAATAATTTAAAAGTTGAATTAAATAAATTTAAAATATTGGTATCAATATGGTCAATGGTATAACTTGTCTTCGTTGAAGTCTTAGTACTCCAAATCCTTTGAAGGATCGAACTCTCTAGAGTCGTCGAAGTCTATACGCGAAAATACGATAAATTCAATTGAAATTCAAATAAATTCAAAAAGACAAATCAAACTAACTCCAAATAAAATAATTTTAGTTTAGATAGCTAGATCTTGATTTTATATAAATTTAGCAATTTGAATCACCTATATCGGAGTTCGTATGAAGAAATACGAGCTCCTGGAAGTTTAAAACCTAATTTGGATTTTTGAGATTTTCCTGAATTATTTTCCTAAAGGAAAAATCCGGTTTTAACACGTCAGCGCGCGATGTGTCACTAACGGGTGGGCCTGTGGTCAATGGACCACGCCCACGACTGGTCAACGGTCCATGATGGGCCCGGTGCGCCGCATAGTAAACGCAGGGGTGCTGCACAGTTTGTGTGAGGTGACGTGGCGCCACATGGGCAGCCACGTCGGATTAGTGCCTAGGTAGAGCTGCGGTGGCACTGATGTGGCGGAGCCACGTCAGCTCGATAATGGCAGAGCTCTGGCGACCTCCTTGCCGTCGCTACGCGCCACGGCGAGGGGTGCGGATGCGCGCAAAAGAGAGATTGGGAGATGCCGAACGTGATGCTCACCGGTGTTGCGGAAAAGCACGGCGGAAAGGTTGTCGGCGACGGGGTTATGCGGCGGCGAGTTTAGGTCGTCGGTGAAGTAGGCAATCCCGGGGTCCTCCGGCGAAGTGGGAGTGCGCACAAGCATCGCGGTGACACGGCGATGTTGACAGTGGCGGAGACGAGGGCGAAGCTTCACCGCCGGCGAAGGACTTCGAAATTAGGGTGCTAGGGGGAGGTGGAGAGCGATGGGTGGTGGCACTATGATGCGATGACCAAGGCGCACCCGGGGCTCCTTTATATAGGGCGCGGGCGTGGCCGAGGCGACGTGGAGAGCACGAAGGTCCGGGCGGGTCTCCGGCGAGAATTAGGGGATTTTGGGCAGAGAAAGGAAGGGGACAAGGCCGTGTCGGGGGCGAATTGACGCGGTGGTGTTAATGCACACAGAATCAAAGGGGATGCGGCTGGATTCGTGCGTACAAGGAAGGTTTTTGAATTCGGTAATGGCAGACGCGCGGCGAAGAAAAGGAAAGAGCAGCGGGGAAGAAAGAAAGGTGGACGAAGGCACTGTAGCGGGCGGTCCCACTTGTCAGTAGCAGAAAAGAAGGAAAGGCATGGGCGCGTGGTGACCGTTTGATGATAATCCAACGGCCACGACGGTTCGCGGTGAATAGGAAAGGAACGGGTGCGTGGCAGCTGTTGGATTCAGATCCGACGGTTGAAAAGAGAGGGAGGGAGAACGCGCGGGAGAAGCGGGTCGTGCGGCCGCGCGCGCGCGAAAAGGGAATTGGGCTAGGCTAGATTCGGCCCATTCACTGTTTGAGGATTTCCTTTGATTTTCTAATTGATTTAATTCAGATAATTCAAAAGGGCTTTAGAAAATATAAAATAAAATCCAAAAATTGCGAGAAAATTCACAGAATTTCTCAAAGGCATTTTGGACTTAAATAAAATATTCCCAACTATTATTTGGTAATAGTTTTTGCAATTAAATTTTCTTTAGCTTTAAAATAATTAAGTAAAGGCTTTTAAAATTTCAGAAAATCCAAAAAAACAAATAAGTTTTAATTTTCTCTGAAATTTGAAAATTTGGATTGTTACATCTATTGAGGATCTCATTGCTATCCTTGATTGGGAAGAAAAGGCAAGAGCAAAAGATGCACCAAGCACTTCCTGTTGGTCGAAGCCTTAGGCCAGGGTGGTCGAAGCCTTAGACCAGTGTGGTCGAAGACATAAACCAGTGTGGTCGTAATAAATGTGAGGCCAATATATGGCATTCTTGTTTTGTTATATTGGTTTTGATAGTATTGCTAGAATGTCCAGATTAGTTTTAATTCCAAAATGTGAAATTGTCAAATGATCAAAGTGTCAAACTTGTGTGCAAGCAAAACAACCTTGAAAACCCTTTAAGGGATTACAAGAGAAAAAGAACTTGGTACCATTAGATCTTGTCCATTCCGATCTGTGTGAGATGAATGGACTGTTGACAAAAGAAGACAAAAGATATTTTCTAACTCTTTTGATGATGCATCGCGATATTGTTATGTGTATCTACTGAAAATAAAAGATGAAGCTTTAAATTATTTTAAAATTTATAAGGCCAAGGTTGAGAACCAACTAGAAAAGAAAATTAAAAGACTAAGGTCTAATCGTGGAGGAGAGTATATCTCTCATGAATTCTCTCAATTCTATTCTGAATATGGAATAGTCCATGAAGTTACACCACTATACTCACCTCAATCAAATAGGGTGGCTGAGAGGAAAAACCGTATACTAACAGACTTGGTGAATGCCATGTTGGAGAGTGCCGGTATGCCTAAGATGTGGTGGGGGGAAGCTATACTGACAGCAACTTTCATCCTAAATAGAGTAATTACTAAAAGGTGTGAGATTACTCCGTATGAGGGATGGAAGGGGAGAAAACCCAATGTTAATGTTCTGCGATCTTGGGGGTGTTTGGCGAAAGTCAATATACAATTGCAGAAAAAGAGAAAGCTTGAACCTAAAATAGTTGATTGTGTCTTGCTGGGATATGCTCAAAATAGCACGGCCTATAGATTTTTAGTAGTAAAATCAGAAACTTCTGAGATTATTGTTAACACAATAATGGAGTCGAGAGATGCTTCATTTTTGAGGATATTTATCCTATGAGAACTGCAGGCAGTACTTCTCGAACAGAGGATAATCAAACTATGAATAATAGTCTTGAACCTACCACCATCTCTGAACTAATGAGTGATAATCCTGAAGAATACAACAATTTAGTCCAAAAAGCTCCTTGCAGGAGCAAGCGACAAAGGATTGAGAAAACATTTGGTGAGGACTTTATTGTATATCTCATGGATGATGTGCCAAACACTCTTTCAGAGGCTTATGCATTACCTGATGCTGAGTATTGAAAAGAGGCAGTCTATAGCGAGATGGATTCCATCATGGCTAATGGGACTTGGGAGATCATTGAACGTCCTATCGGGTGTAAACATGTTGGATGCAAGTGGATCTTTAAAAAGAAAAGGAGGCCTGACAATACTATTGATAAGTATAAGGCAATGCTTGTGGCCAAGGGTTATACCCAGAAAGAAGGTGAGGATTATTTTAATACTTATTCTCCTGTTGCCAGATTGACCACCATTCGTGTGTTTATTGCATTAGCTTCTTTCCATAGTCTACACATTCATCAAATGAATGTGAAGACAACTTTCCTTAATGGAGAGTTAGAGGAAGAAATCTATATGGAACAACCCGATGGTTTTGTGATTTCTGGACAGGAAAGTAAGGTATGCAAATTAATCAAATCCTTGTATGGTCTAAAACAAGCACCTAAACAATGACACAAATTTTTTGATAAAACTTTAACATCTGTTGGTTTTTCCTGTAAATGAGGCAGATAAGTGTGTGTATTATCGTTATGGTGGGGGTCAAGGAGTAATTTTGTGTTTGTATGTCGATGACATACTTATATTTGGGACAAACACTGCTATTATTGACGAGGTCAAATCTTTCTTATCTAGATACTTTGATATGAAAGACCTAGGAGAAGCAGATGTTATTCTGAATATTAAATTGATCAGAAATGAGAATGGGATCACTTTAAACCAATCCCACTATGCTGAGAAAATCTTGAGCCGGTTCGGTTTTGAGAACTGCAAGATTTACCCAACTCCTTATGATGCTAGTGTTAAGCTTCGAAAGAATAAGGGATTAGGCAAAGATCAGTTGAGATATTCACAAATTATTGGGTCCCTTATGTATCTATCTGGTGCCACAAGACCTGATATATCATTTGCTGTGAGCACGTTAAGTCGGTTTAATTCTAACCCATGAGATGATCACTAGGAGACACTTGAGAGAGTGTTGCGCTACCTGAGAGGCACAACCTCATATGGAATTCACTATACTGAGTATCCATCTATATTAGAAGGATACAGTGATTCAAACTGGATCTCCGATGCAGATGAGATCAAAGCTACAAGTGAGTATGTGTTTACCCTTGCAGGTGCTGCAGTTTCATGGAGGTCGTGTAAACAGACCACATTGACGAGGTCAACCATGGAAGCAGAACTTGTAGCACTAGACATAGCTACTGTTGAGGTTGAATGGCTTAGAGAGCTTCTGTTGGACTTACCACTGGTTGAGAAACCAATACCGGCAATCCTAATGTACTGTGATAATCAAACAGTGTTGATTAAGTTTACAAGTACTAAGGATAACATGAAGTCCTCCGACATGTGAAGCGTGGCTTAAATCACGTCTGTCCGAGAAATTCTGGAGTGATTACTATGAATTATATACGAACTGAGAAAAATCTGGCAGACCCTTTCACAAAAGGGCTAGCACGGAAGGCGATTTCCGTTGCGTCTATGGACATGGGAATGAGGCCCATTGGAGTTACAACACAACAATAACCCATAGCTTTTTGATCGGAGATCCCGTGGCTTAGTTAATGGGAAAACAAGTTGATGTTTGAACAAGAGAGTACATTTTAATAAAATATGTACCCGTGTCCTGATAGACAAAGTACTCTCAACTGTATAGAAGAGGATGGCTTAAAGCCTTAATGTATTCTAGTGTCCAATGAGGGAAAAATGTATTAGCCTACAGGATACCTAGAATGAATACACCTACTTGAGCTAAACTAAGGTCGCAGTTCACGAGAATAAGAGCATTCTCTAGAAAGCTCATGAGCAGATAAGGGAGCATGACCATATAAATCTCTGATTAGGCTTGGTTCTTTGACAACCTAGTATCAGTTGATATTTCAAGTGAAATCTAATCACGAAAGACTGTGAATTCAAGGCATAGTCCATTCATCAGTTGTGAGAAGATGAATCTTGTTATTCTAGGTGCAAGTTCAACACGTACGGGATTTACACTAAAAGACTGGTATATTAACAACTCTTCATCACAAAAGTCTTTATCTTACACTTTGCTGCTTGCCTTGGAATTGGTGGGGGATTGTTAGAATTGGGCCCTTATTTGTAAAGACCCATTCATTCCTAAATTCCAAAGCATGCATGGTTTAGTCACATACTGCCTAGCCAAGTAGTGGGAGAGCAATTTATAATGTGGAGTCTTTGCCACCCCTTGATACATGTGATACATATCATGGGGTGACACGAGGAGGACCATAGATAAAGTCACACACACATACGTACGCATGCGCGCGCGTTTATTCACGTGACTTGTGAGTTGTGACTTGCGACGCGCGACCGTGAGCGTGTTGTGAACCAAGTCCACATTTCTTTCACTGACCGTGCATTTCTCTACCTCCAGGACGTCCATTTGGACCTCCCTTGGAGATTCCTGGAAGACCTCCGGGGTGGTCGTGGAAGACCTCTTGGGTGGTCCTGGAAGTCCTCCTAGGGTCGTGGAAGACCTCTGGGGTGGTCCTGGAAGACCTCCGGGTGGTCGTGGAAGACCTTCGGGTGGAGACATCCAGGACGTCCTTTCGGACCTCCTTTGGAGATTTCTCTTGGACCTCTCTTGGAGTGTGGAGATCCTCTTGGACCTCTAAGAGATCTTTTGTACCTCCCTTGGATCACTCCAAGAGAGTGTGGTCGAAACACTGTGGTCCCATTGGACCTCCCTTGGAGAACGTGGTCAAAGCTGCAGACCAGTGGTCAAAGCTAAATATCAATGTGTAATCATAATATGATAAATTCTGCTTAATTACCATTAATTAGTTTTTAATTAGCAGTTACTAGTGTTCTAATGTGTGCTTTATTGAGCAATTACTAGAGAGTAATTGACTCGACTCTTAAAAGGTTTTCGAGAGGTCCAGACCAAGTGAAATCTTTCTTCAATTCCAAGAATTCTTCTTCCTCCTCTCTGTCCTCTTGTGCTAGAGGGTTGTGATGTTTTGAACCAAGCCGTCCATTCTTCTCGCCGTGCACCGGGAAGGAGGGTGAGTGGTATCTCTGAACCATTATCGCAGAGTTAACCTGCACAGGACGACAATAAGGTTTACGGCAACAAGATCAAGACTGACCGCTTGTCGTGATCATGCGACGTCTACGATCTGCACTGCATTGAGTCTGCACTGCTTCCTGTTCTTCATCAAGCTCGACTGTAAGTTGGTCTTATGACTAGACTTTTCTGTTACAAATCTGTTTTGAGTATATTTAGAAGTGCAATGAGTAGCCTGCTGTTAGTATCGATTTATGCATCACTAGTTATTTGTGATCTTTGTCTCATAATAAAATCTGACACAAACCACTTCCATTGGTGGATCTGCAGAGCAAGTGGTGCATGAGGCACTTGGGTGCAAACTTCTACAAACAGTTTTACAGTAAGGACTTGATGAACTTGTTCAAGCGGCTATACAACTAGAACCAGCAGTAAAAGTTTAACACACTGTGGAAGATTCTGGATGAGTGGACCCAGACGCACAGAAGGGAGGTAGCGAAAAAGGCCGCTACAGATGATCCTAGTGTGGCGAAGAAGATGGGGGCACATGTGAAATGCTTCTCGGACTGGATTGAGCACGAGCCTAAGGAGATGTGGTCGCTGCTACATGACAGGGGTGGTGCTCGATATGGTGTCATGACAACCAATCTAGCCGAGGTGTACAATTGGGTCATGCGCGGCGCTAGGTGCCTCCCTTTGGTTGGTATTGTGGAGGAAATTCTTCGCTATACTACAAATTACTTTGTTGATAGAAACAACAATGTTTCGCTTGCCATGGCAAATGGCAGAGTACTGTACTTCGCTATGATCACCAAGTACATGGAGGAGAAGAGCAAGTAGGGTGAGATGCACAGACATTCAAGATGGGCACAAGAGAGTTTCGCTCCGAGATATTGTGCAGGAATAAAGGACGTCGCGGGATGAACCACGAAAGGAACACCCACGAGTGCACGCTACCCCGTGCTAGTCACGTATGCACTTGCAACAAACCTCTTCTTCTGCATAGGCTCTGCTCACATGTTATGGCCGCATGTTCGACGGTGGCGCACCATCCTGGCCAGTTCCTCTCTGATTATTTCAACAAGGAGGAGGTGATACAAACATGGAGTGTAGAGTTGTATGGTTACGGCGTGGTTGGCCATTTCACTAGCCATTCGACCTAGGAGCAACTTATCTGGGATGCGGACATGGATAGGATGAAGGGAAAGGTTGGCCGGTGGCAGGTACAGCGTATCAGGAACGATATGGACGAAGCAGAAGCCGGACGTCGTACGAAGAAGTGATCCATTTGCAGGGAGTCTGGGCACACCTTCAAGAAATGCCCTATGAGAAATCCACAGGATGAAGGAGACATAACAATCCAGACGACGCCGCGAGGACCTCATCCGACCGTCCCACTTAAGCCGGTCGACATGACGAACGTTGAGGTCGTGGCCACGAGAAATATTCGTTTTGTTGAAATATGTGGTGCTCAATTCTTTATAATCTCATTTTGATTTGTCGAAAAACTAAGTGACGACGTTGTGCTGAATTTTTTGTAATATCAGTGTGATTTGTCGATAAAATATGTGAGGACGTTGCGCTGAATGTTCTGTAATATCATTGTGATTTGTCGACAAAAAATGTGATGACGTTTTGGGCTCTATCGCCATTGTCTAAGCTACTGTCGTCATTTGGAATGGTGACAGGAAAATTTTGCCATTTTAAATGGCGACAGTAGCCTAGTTTTGTAAAAAAAAATCAATTATTATTTTTATAAATTTATTTTAAAATGATATTGTTTCAAAAAAATTCAAACTTCAAACACCCTGCGAGTGCTTTGTTTTGTGCGTGCAAGTGTGCAACTCTTGAATGCACTATTTGACCACGCCTCGAGAGTGATTTGTGTTTGTGCGTGCAACCATTGAATGCACTATTTGACTAGCATTATGTTAACTACTACTCTCTCCGTTTTTAGATGTTGTTTTAGAATGCGTGTAGTCAACTATTTAAAACTTTAACTCCTAATATACACAAAAGTGGTTGGATTTGTCACGTGAAAATAATATTACTAGATTTGTCATTAAAATACTTTCATATTATTATATTTTAAGAAATTTTTAATAACATATAAATAGAAAATGTAATGGTCAAAGATGTGTATTGAAGACTGTGTCGATGTCCCCAAGTAAAAAAGAACGGAGATAGCATCTATTATGTTATTAAAGCAGAGTCAAATCTGGAAATTACCAATTTATCAATGGAAAAGTAGAAAGATCTACACCATTGATCGTGATGGGTCCAAACTATAACGATATAGATTAAAAGAAAGAGTCCATGTCAAGTACAATAATTCAATTGGAATTCAAAAAACTAAATAAAATTAGCAATTTTATTTTCATATGGATTCTAAGTAAAACTATACATATCAAGTATAATAGAACCGAATTTCAGAATAAAAATAAAATAAAATAAAAAATTTGATTTCCATATGAATTTCTAAGTAAAACCCATAAATAACAATAATTTGGAATAAAAATTAAAAAGGAAATTAGATTGTATACTGAAATACATAAAAACAAAACTAACATTCTAATAAAAATAAAATAAAATTAGCAATTTGATTTCAATACGTAAAATCCTAAATATCGTAATTTGAAGTAAAAATGAAACAAAAATAGCAATTGGATTTGTATTCAATTCCAAGAAAAAAAATTGAAATTTGGAATAAAAATAAAGGAAAATCCCTGATTAACTAAAATTTGAAATAAACTAAATAAAATTAGCAATTTGATCTGTACACGAACTCCAATAAAAATAACTAAAATGTTGAATAAAAATAAAAATTATAACAAGGGTAACAAGAATAGTGTAAGACACAAAAGAAGCCACCTTGTTCACTTTGAAAGCTAGAAATTCCCACATTAATCAAGGAAAAACAAAAAAAAATCTACGTCGTTGATTGTAGTGGGTTTAGAATATAACGGCCTAGATTAAAAGAAGAAGTTTGTGTCCAGTATAATAAAACTAAAATTTGGAATAAAAAATAAAATAAAATAAGCTAATTGATTTTGAAACAAATTATAATATAAAATCCATAAATAACTATAATTAGGAATAATATTTAAAGAAAAAATAGCAATTGGATTTGTATACGAATTCCAAGGAAAAATAACTAAAATTTAGAATTAAAAATAAAAGAAAAATTTACAATTTGATTTCCATACAAATTCCAAAGAAAATCCCTGTCGATAATCGAGTCGCCGATCTTACGAAAATATAGAGGAAAATGACACAGATCTCTTGGAAGAGAATGGGGCTGCTATTTATTAATACGAACTGGATGTTTACAGGGGGTATCTACCACTCAATTGGGGACTAATCCTAATTACACCGAATATGACTTCTGCTATGCTAATCAATCAGACTTTAAACATGAGTCTAAGATTGATTGCGTTGCTTTAATCTGATACCGGACGATTAGATCACTCCTTCTTCTCGTCTTCGCTCCATCCTTATATAGTTTCCGAAGGGGTGGCAGTTGCTCCTAGAGAAGGCGTCCTTTGCGAAGCATTGCGACTAGTCGGAGCGAGACGACAATTGATAAAGTATCAATTGCTCTGCGGTTAAGTGACTGTGAGACACACAATTGCGTAGTGATTGCTGTCAGTGTCTTAGGATTATGTAACGTCGCGTGGTATGGAATATACAGCACGTGTTCCATTCATCACACGGTAAAGAATATACCTGGAATTAGATCCAGATAGCAGTTCGTATCTTTTTCGAGCAGCTACTTGGTCGGAGACTAGGCACAGGACCTTGTCCGACCAGGGTACCCATTATGTAACCTCTGGAATCCTCACGACCAGTGAGGTCGTTAGCCTTAGGGGTTACGCCATAAAGACATATGGTCTTTTATTATGTATTAAAGTAATACATAGAGGTTTTAATCCTCATCAATCCCTAAATAACTAAAATTTAGAATAAATTATATAAAATTACCCATTTGATTTGTATATGAAATTCAATAAAAATATCTGAGATTTTGAATAAATTCGACGTAGGGAGGCGGGGGCAACTTCCAAAGTAAAATCCTAATTAACTAAAATTTTGAATAAATTTAATAAATGTAGCAATTTGATTTGTATACAAACTCCAATAAAAATAATTGAAATGTTAAATAAAAATAAAAGTTATAATGGGGATAACACACAAGGTGTTGGAGGAGACATAAAAGAAGCACCACATTCGCCCTGAAGGGCTAGAAATTTCCACATTAATCAGAGAAAGATCTACACCGTTGATCGTGGTGGGTCTACAATAAAAGAAGAAGTTTGTGTCAAGTACAATAAAGATGAAATTCGGAATAAATAAAATAAAAATTAGAAATTTGATTTTGAGACAAATTCCAAGGTAAAATCCCTTAAAAATTATAATTAGGAATAAAAATTAAATAAAAATAGCAATTGGACTTGTATACGAATTCCAAGAAAAACAAGCTAAAATTCAGAATAAAAATAAAATTTGCAATTTAATTTGTATACGAATTCTAATAAAAAATATATGAAATTTTGAATAAGTTTGGCCGAGGGAGGGGGAGGCTGGCGGGGGCCATGGTCGCCCCCATGGTTGGGGTAGCCCACTGCTACACAATAATTCATAATGGAATATAGGGAAGATTTTTCATTTGGCCCCATTAATGATTCACCTCTTTCTATTTGGCTCCTCGGTGGAAATTTTCTAGCTCCGCCACTGCTCGTGACGGACTCTCTTCCCTTGCTTTGATCGAGCGGAAGCATAGCTCAAGGACAGGCTTAGCTGGCCTCTCGATGTTGCTCCTATGGCTGCATGCACGCCTCCCACATGCCCAGCACTCCAGGCACATGACATTGATTAACTTTGTCGATGAAGGTCATGTTGATAGGCGATGGGATCCGACGAGGCGGCCTTGACGAGTTTACGGGATCTAGAGGTGGTGGGCGCGACAACCATGAAGGGTTCTGGGCTTACGATCAGATTTAATTTGGTGCTAATCATGTTATTTTCCCCTATTAATCATAAAATTTGCTCTAATCCATAGTGTGGTGCCTACTTCCTCCCACAAGGTGTTTGCTTTTGAGCACCTCGCACGTGGAACGTTGTGTTGGGACATGGACACATGAGGGGCAACGAGGTATAGCAAGGGTGTGCATGAAATCTTCAAGGATCGACAGGCACTGATGACACACTATGGTGGCTCTGATTTGACATTTTGTTTGTCCTAGAACGCAACCGAAGGCAAAACAAGTCATGTAGATCCATCACCCTCAATGAAAAAGAGAACTGCAAGCAAGAGTAGCAACTGAGAGAAGAAGCCCATGTGACCGCATATGAGGAAGATCATGCAAGCTAGAGAAAGAAGCATAGCAACAGAAAAGGCAGCTTGTTGTCCGGCTAACCAGAGTTGCCACAGAGGCTAAGAAGCCATGGAAGCAGTCAGACAACAAGAACAAAGGGGTACGTACATAGGATCTCACCCACTCTGATAAAAGGTTGAGTACACTTTTGCAGGTGTGATTACACCCGGAAGATAGTTAAGATAATGGCATGAAGATGTAGTTTGGTTGCCTCAACATTCACCATCAAGCAAGCACGAGAATAAAGAAATGTGTTTTATGTCGTGTATGAAGCAAGACAAGAAAGAGGCGACATACATAAGAATGGAAGAGGAGGCAATAAATATTTCATGGTATTTAGGAATATTCACAAGTCAATTTTAGTCCACACTTTTCCATTCCTTCAAAAGTCAACATATTTGAGTGTTCTTACTCTTTCAATTATATATACAAACTTCAATTGAATTGTTAGTTTTACAATAATAATTATAGAAGTACCAAACAATGATATAGGGCTATTGGACAATCTCCTTTCCTTTTTTTATTCAAAATTTAATACAAATTGTGTCTTCTCGAGGTATAAATGTTTTCTAGAACGAAGTTTGTTAGAAACATTTGATCTTAACAACATTCATTAGCATTTCTTTCAGAAAAACTACTACAGAGGCTAGCCGCGCAATTGCGCGACCCTCAAGGGCTAGAAATTTCCACGTTAATCAGTGGAAAAGAGAAAGATCAACACCATCAATTGTTGTGGTCCAAATTATAACGGTCTGGATTAAAGAAAGAGTTGATGCCAAATACAATCCAGAAATAACCAAGATTCGTAATAAAAATAAAATAAAATAAAATTTGATTTTCATATGAATTCCCAATTAAAATACCTAAATAAATGTAATACAAAATAAAAATTGAACAAAAATTAGCAATTGGATTTGTATACGATTCCAACCAAAAATAAAATAAATCAGCAATTTAATTTTGATACGAACTCCATAGTAAAATCCGTAGATAGCCGTAATTTGGAATAAAGTTAAAGAAAAATTAGCTATATACGAATTCCAACAAAACATAATTGAAATTCAAAAAAAGAAATTTTGCAATTTGATTTGTACACGAACTAAATAACTAAAATTCATAAATAACTAAAATCAGAATAAATTAAATAAAATTAGCAATTTGATTTGTATACGAACTCAAATAAAAAAACATTAATTTTGAATAAAAATAAAAGTTATAACGAGTATAGCAGGAATGATGTTGGAGGAGACCACAAAAGAGTAAAATTGCAAGAAGATATTGACCTACGGGGAAGCGAAGAGACGAGGTGACGACAATGGAGATGAGAACAATGTTGTGCTGCTTTCCAAAGCTGTTGAAGTGAAAGGCCAGAATCGAAGGAGCCAAGGGTCCCGACGACAAGTGATGAGTGTCAACGTTGTTAAAGAAACCAATGGCTAAAGAAGCTCGATGATGGGGAAGCCCTAGCAGAGAGAAGATTAAGCTTTGAATTGAAGACGAGCTATAAACGATACGGGGGCATTGGGTAACTAGGAGTGTGCCATCGTTGGTGAGGGGCATGACATCACTAACCGAGTTTTGGCCAAAATGACACCTTTTCGCCTCGTATTTACAGGAATGGCAGCTACATAATTTTTTTTTTTTGCAAAAGTAGCCCCATGCCGCACGATGGTTGTGCGACAGGCCCTCCCCGCCCACCACATACCCCTGTTGCCGCACGGCCACCGTGCGGTAGCGATCCATTACCTGGGCACTGTAGCAAGTCGCTGAACGAAACGGTTGAGCGACTTGCTACAGTGCTTCTCTGTGTGCAATGGGCCTGCCTGGTATGGATCGCTACCGCACGGTGGCCGTGTGGCAACAGGGGTACGCGGCGGGCGAGGAGGGCCTACCGCACGGCCACCGTGCGACATGTGGCTATTTTTGTAAAAAAAATCCGCGGTTGCCATTCCTATAAATACGATGCGAAAAGGTGCCAATACGATAAAAAAATTCCACTGACGATGGCGAGAAGATGCTCCATATCATTAGACAACGACTAAAGCACACATGCCGACATTAGTGAAGACGGGAGGTTATCGCGGTTAGTGAGGAAGCCATAATGTTGAGTTTACCAATGTTTAAGAAGAGGAGCAACCGTCATGGAAGAAGCATGCATACGTACGAATAGAAACATGGGCATATAGGAGCATAGGAGCAAAGAGCTTAGAGTAGAGATAGTGCAACCGTAGGAAAATAGGCTTGGGGGCCACCAGAGAGTGCGTGACGAGTGTCCCCGGCAAGGACCAGCGACCATTACACATGTATGGGTGTTGATGTCGCAACAGTCAATATTATGAAATAATTGGAGAGAAATAGAAGATAGCTATATGGTAGGGCATTGTATTGGAAGGGGTAGTAGCTGAGTGAGATCGATCAAAATTGGGCTTTATGTTGGATGTTGAAGCAGAAAAGCTGCGGCGGCAAGAAAAGATAGAAGACACACGGTTCGTCTAGGGTAGTCGACGTGTGAGGAAGGATAAGTTCAAGATAGGTCACCCCATGGTGCAATGGTGTATGCGTGAGCATGGTAATCTAATCAATTTATTGCTTGACATTAAATAGAGGTACATATGCATGCATACATTTTTGAAAAAGAGTAACTAATGGAGGAAGAATAGGAGCATGCAGTTACATGATTCATGCATGATGGAGAATGATTATGTTTGTAAGAACCTCAACAACTTATTATGCTCAATGATTTTCTTCCATCAAAGCTCACACTTCAATTATGTTTCTAAAATTGTATTTTGTTTTAAGCTTCTATTGTCATTTCCAATGTTTATGATATCTTAAGAATTTAAATAGCCTACAAGATACGTAAATATATTCTTAAGAATCTAAATAGTCATAAGATACGTAAATATATTCTTAAACATCTAAGTTATATTATTTGATAGTATAAACTTTAAAATAAATCTAGTCATACAAATACGCAGGCCACCTGCTAGTTTCTAGGATGGCACTGTCAAACAAGAAGCCAATAGATTTTCCTAGCAGAATAAACTGTCTTGATAGCCAACGAGGCACGTTATGCTGAAGGGTGAAGAACACCTCTCGCAGCTGCTGGCTTGCTGCAAAGCCAGTAGTCTAAATCCCTACACTGCCTAGGTGGCAAGTGGCAACCAAAGTTTGGGCGATGAGCGGCTCCAAACCAAGTCGCCGTGTGTGCTGCGCCGAGCGCCGAGCCTGTGCGTACGAGACGAAACGTCTTAGAACACGTATAATAATTTAACGTTAGCTGTCTGTAAGTTTTAATATGTAAGTTATGATATGATGTGAAGGAGAGATAAGATCATAGAGAATTATGACGTCTTTCATGCAGTAATCGACTGTAACACAAGAAACAAGACATATTGTACATAGAGGAGCTGTCTATAGAGATATATAAAAAAACAATAAATTGTAGAAACCATCTTTAGTGCTGTCTATAGATGATATAAAGAGATATTATAGACAACAATTGCCTATACCATTGTACGTATTCTTAGCCAGAGCGCGTGGTGCGAGCAAAGTCAAGTTTTTTTATAAGGACGTACAACGATCATACTACCGCGGGCTTGAGGCAGCCAATCAATCATCCCACGGCCCAGAAGGCGAACGTGATTTGGAGGGCGATTCGGATGTGTTCTGCTCCCTCCGATCTCCATCCGCGGCACGGTGAAGATGCAGAGCTCCCGCACATCCGAACGCAAAATTATCCTTGGCCCCTACCCCCGAGGGCTGGTGGGTGCGGCCTAGCGGCTTTGTGCGTGCAGGCAAAACAGACGAGGGATGCAGGCATGCAGCCCAAGCAGTTCCCGCATGGTGCGGGCTCTGTGCGCGCGCCTGTAGGCGAGCCGTGGAGGGGTCGAGTGGGCGGGTGGCGCGGATCGGTTGCAGGGCCGGCCGAATAACTCACCGATCAGACCTGTCAAGTGTAGATATACCATTCGTGTCGTGCGCCAGTGCGGTGCGGCCAATTGCATGCCACGTCGAGGCAACGAGCCAACGACAGACGGTGGACGGGAGTACCTGGAACTCCGTGCAGATGGTCACAGACTTACGAGGCGCAAAGTACGTACAACGGTACAAGGAGGGCGCCGCGCTCCGTGCGTGGCCTGGCATACCGGCGAGTTGGTGGGACGCCGTAGTTTCGTTTCGCTACATGCCCTGTGCACAGAAAAAGGTTTACCGATGAAAGAAATACTGGGTCCTGTGTAATGGATCATGGCCTGGAAGCAACTTTTGGTCGGATAGGGAAGAAAGGAAGAGCGAATTGACAGAGAACAAGTCAGCATCAAAAGGAGTCAAGACTTACGAGAATACTCCGTGCGCCTTTTTATGCCCGTGATTACATAGTAGTCTGCTTTTCTTTGAACTCCCGAGACAAGTCGTACAAGCTGTAACATATTCTTCCCAGCAACTTCCATGGAGTGGCCAATGCCACAGCCCACAGCACAAGTGCGCCACAAGCCCACAACCACTCGCAATTCTTAACATATTCTTCTCAGCAACTTCCATGAAGTGACCAATGCCACAGCACAAGTGCGCCACAACGACTCGCAATACTCAATTTTCAAACCCAATGTGATTGTACCGTGAGTTCCAAACCCTCCCCTCTTGACTCTGCAACAAGTTACATCATTGTTTCGTTCGCAGCTAATCCCAGGCCTCGGCCTCCCGCACCTGCGTTGCATGGGCGCCGCGGCAGGGAAGGCGGCGCAAGACTTCGCGGCTGCGCCGGAAACTCAAGCGGAGCACCGGCTTTCCATTGCCGAGCATGTCGTACTCGAGTGGCATCGCGCGCGCTCATCCGGCCCCGACGCCGGCATATGGGACGCGGACGCGACCTGCACCAACAAAAGCCTCCTCACCGCGGTCGACGAGATCCTTCTCCTCGCGGAGATCAACGCCTTCCCCATGGTCTCAGCCGCTCGCCGCCGAATGGACAGTGCCCTCGCCGTCGCCATGTCGTGCCTCGTGGAAGAGTTCCTCCGCCTCAGGGTCTGGGACGCTTCCCAGCTGGAAGGCAGGTGTGGCCTTCGCTTCGCCGTCGAGAAGCTCATGGTCTCTGAGGCCGACTGTGGAGTGCCGCTCCTCTTCCCCACTGACGACAGCAACAGCACGGTGGGTACCATCCTGAGTGAGCTGTACGCGTCCGGTGGGAGCGAGTCGAGCGGGCCTGACGTGGTGACCGTCTTCTTGGACGGCAAGTTCTTGGATGAGCTGGGTCTAATCCGCCCGCCAAGCTTGTCTGTCCTCCATGAGATCGCACTGCGGGTCATCCGTGCCGGCTACACGAATGAGCTGCTTCACAAATTCACCAACGCTCCCTGCGATGTTCTAGACAGGTTCCTATTATGGAAGTCTTGTTTTTTTTTATGTATAGTGGTTCCGTGAGATGCAATCTAATCTACCATGTGTTGATCTGATTCTGAACTGTGATTTCCTTAAGAGTTAAAAAGGAAAATTGTAACCGTGGAACAGGTTCATGTCGATTCTTCAACTGGAATGCTCTCTCGAGACCGACCAAATCAGTTTCGAGGACGCCGAGTGGTGGACAACGGAGGACATGATCAAGCGGTGGATCTTGACAACTAAGCTCGTCGGGAAGGCCCTCGTCGTCATGCAAAGGCAGCTCCACGCGCAGAGCTGTGGAGCCTTCGATAGGTTCAAGAACGAGTACTTCTTGTTGGATTGATCTCTCTCCCAATTAGCCCAACGGCTAATCGGGGCCTTGATCCGCGCCCTGATCGGGAGTGCCCAGCCCATCTATTGGCTGGTGGGCCCTGTCGTCGCTACTGCTTGATATATAAAGGGGTGGGGGCCGGCGGCTCTATGCACGAGGTTGGCTCGAGCCGCAACTCCCCACCGACAAAACCCTAGACCGATCTAGAGGCGCTTGATCGGCGACGGAAGCTCCCATGCCGTCCCGTCGCCGGATCGACGCCGCCACATCGCTTTCATCTTCACCGACCCAACGATGGCGGCTCCTCCTCCAACGCACGGACGGTCGATACGATTTTCTATCAATGGTATCGAGCTCGATGCTTGTTCTTGGGCTCGGGTAGATTTTTAGAAGGAGGAATCGAATTGCTTGCGAAACCCTATATCCCCAAATCAAAAAAGGGGAAAACTGCGGCGAAGCGCTTCGCCGCGGCGTCGTCGCGCCGCTTTCGTCGCCGCTCCGCTGGCCGCTTCTTGGCGCTCGCTTCGCCGAACCGTCTTGGCCATTCTGAAGCCGCTAGCCCGCCGCTGCAAGTGCACCGCTCATAAGCGCGCCGCTTCTTTGGCGCTCTTTCTCCTTGCGCAAGACGGCGCCGCCTCCTCGCGCCGCCCGCCTTGTTGCCGACCGCCAAACCGCGCTTTGCACTTGCCAGCGCCGCTTTGAGCCGCCGCCAGGCTGCGCGCGCAAAAACCTTGCCCGCCGTTTGGCTTCCGCCGCAAGGAATGCGCCGCCACCATGTTGTATGCGGTGAAAACCCTTCCCCTGCCTGTTTTGCTCGGTTAGTGTTGGGCGAGCATGGGCCAACGAGCCTTCATCCGGCCGGTGAGCTTGGACGTGGATCGGATGCTGGACGCGGCCATGCCCGGCTCCACGTACAAAGTATAAGTGTGGGATACGTTTTGTATAATACACATGGTCCTCGTTCTAAAGATTCCCCGTGTGCTTTTTTTTTAGAAGAAATATGCATCCACTTCTCATGGTAGATCACATGACCAGCAACCTTGGATAGATATTTTGATATTATATTTTTTTTTTTTTTCATTATTAAATTCGAACCAACGGGAGAATTTAATTTTGAAAAAATAGATATAATTTCCATAGTTTCCGCTGCAAAAGTTAATGTTGATTACTCTTTAAATTAAATTCGAACCAACGGGAGAATTTAATTTTTTGAGAATTGTTGTGAATTATGACATTGTTATTTTCTGACCAACGTTGATAATAACAGTATTATAATTTTTAATTGATGATTTTATACATTATTTCTATTTCCGCCCAACGGTGATGTAGATTTAATGTATAGATTAAAATTGTATGTCGTATTTTTGACCAACGTTGGAAATAAGGCATATAATTTTCTTTATTATATTCTCACTTTTATTTGAATTATTTTTCAAAGGATACAACTTGATGAGTTGTATCAAGAAATCCCCACTCAAAGGAGATAACTATGGAGAGTGGAAGAAAAAGATAGACTTAGCGTTTATCTTGGTTGAGGTGGACTGGGTCCTCACCACAGCACGCCCCACTGGCCCTGAGGCGCTGGTGAGAAAAGAAAATGAGGATGACACTGCTTGGCAGAAAAGACAGAGGGACCATGCTCCCTTACAGATGTCTTATGACCTTGAGCATAAGAAATGGACCACAGCCAACAAGAAATGTATGGCTGTGATAAAGAACACGATTGAGCACTGCAGGCTCAATCGCAGAGTGTGACATGTCACAGAGTACCTTGAGAAAATAAAGAGTCGGTTCTTGGCTCTTCAAAGACTTATGCTACATGACTAATTAAGCGACTTGTGACAAAAGGTACTCGGTGGTGGTAGTGGCATAAGAGAGCACATACTAAGGATGAGCAATTTGGCATCAAGCTTAAACCAATGGATTTGGCTCTCAAGGATGAGTTCCTTATTCATTTGATTTTTGCTTCCTTCTTTAAAAAGTTTGACACCTTTGTTGTCAACTATAACATGCACTGAGAAATGGGATTTAGAAAAGTGCATAGCTATGTGTGTGCAAGAGGAGGAAAGAATTAAATCCTCACATGGTGGTTCCATCAACTATGTGAAGGATAACAAGAAAAAGAACTTCAACATACCTCCTTCTCAAAGAACAAGGAAAAGCCTCATCCATCGGCCTCAACAGAATAAATTTGTCAGAGACAAAGATCGGTGTCTTCACTTTGCAAGAAGGCGGACACTACAAGAAGAACTGTCACGATTACTTAAAGATGATAATGGCCAAGAAAGGTGAGAACATTATTACCTTTATAAATGAATGCCTGTATGTGCAATATTCGAAATCCACTTGGTGGATTGACTCAGGAGCAACTGTTCATGTTGCTAATTCCTTACAGGGATTCCGTTCGACGAGGACTATGCAAAGAAAAGAAAGATGCGTTAAAGTCGCAAATGGAGTCCAAGTGAAGTTGAAGCCGTTGGCGATCTTTCATTAGAGCTAGTGATGGCTTCACTCTTTTACTTAGAGATGTTCTTTATGTTCCTCTTCTGAGAGGAATTTGATTAGTGTTTCATGTTTGGACAATAATGGTTATGATTGTCATTTTGGAAACGGCAAGTGTGAAATAATGTTTAATAAAGAATGTGTTGGTCTTGCCATCTTACAAAATGAGCTTTATTTGTTATCATTACGTGATGATGTGAATGTCGTAATGCGATAATGGGAGCGTCGCGTGCGAAAGTGAATGAATCCTCGTCTACAAATGTAAATGCGAAACGAAAGAGAACTCTAGATCGTCGTCGAAATTATGGCAATGTCGTTTAGGCCATATTTCGAGGGGAGAATAGAAAGACTAGTTAAGAATGACATTCTTCCTCCATTAGAGTTCTCGGACTTAGAACAATGCAGAGAATGCATTAAAGGAAAATATGTAAAGAAAATTAAGAAAGACGCCAAAAGAAGCACGGAGTTCTACAAATTATTCACACGAGACATTTGTGGTCCTTTTCTGTGAAAAGTGTGGATGGTTATGACTCGTTCATAACATTCACGGATGATTACTCCCGTTATGGATATATTTATCCAATCAAAGAAAGAAATGAAGCCTTGGATAAATTCAAGATATTTAAGGTCAAGTTGAAAACCAACACGATTTAAAGATTAAGATAGTCCGATCGATCGTGGGGGAGTACTACGATCGACATACCCCATATGGACAAGTTCTGGACCTTTTGCAAGGTTTTTACAGAAAATGGCATAGTAGCCCATATTCTACACCCAAGCCTCCTCAAAAAATGGAGTAGCTAAAAGACGCAACCGTACCCTGATGGATATGGTGCGAAGCATGATGAGCTATTCTACACCGCCATTGAGTTTATGGATGGGCGTTGAAAATCGCCATTCATATTCTCAACAGAGTGCCTAGTAAGTCGGTGCCCAAAACACCGTGACGAGTTGTGGACGAGAAGAGTTCCTCATTAAACCACTTACGTGTGTGGGGAGTCTCTTTGAGGCTAAAGTATTTAACCCAAACCTTGGGAAGCTTGATCCCAAAAGCGATGAGTTGCCATTTCATTGGCTACCCCGAAAAGTCAAAAGGTTTTCGTTTTTCTTGTCGAGACAGATATACAAAGTTTGTAGAAACGAGACACGCTGTCTTCTTAGAGGATGAAATGATGAGAGGAAGTATGGTAGCTCGTGAGATTGATCTTGAAGAGAAGCGGGTGTATCGCCCCACTCAGATGATTCAAGAGCCATTCTTCACACTACTGCTTTGTCGTTGCACCGACGATGCAAGACAACGTGGTGCCAAGACTGTTATTGTTCCTCTGTGGCAACAATGAATGATAATGAGGAACTGTTCTTGAGGATCCTATAGAACCTATTGCCACAGATGAGGGAGCAACAACAGCAATTTCAAATGAAGATGTACCAAATGAGGAGGCCCCGAGGAGGTCTCAAAGAGTAAGAAGATCGGCTATTTCGATGATTATCGAGTTTATCATCTGAGAGGAATATCAAATGGAGGATGATCCCACCTCATTTGAAGAAGCTATGAGCGAAATTCCTCAAAATGGCTTGAAGCCATGGAAGAGGAAATGAGGTCCATGAAGACTAATAAAGTCCAGGACTTGGAAATTATTCCTAAAGGAGCCAAAACAAGAGGGTCAGAATGGGTCTACAAGACAAAGCTTGACTCCCAAGGGAATGTAGAAAGATACAAAGCGCGACTTGTGGCAAAAGGATTTACGCAAAGAGAAGGGATTGATTACAATGAGACCTTTTCTCTAGTCTCATGTAAAGATTCCTTGAATCATAATGGCATTAGTAGCACATTATGATTTAGAGTTACATCAGATGGATGTAAAGACGGCATTTCTTAATGGGGATTTGGAGGAAAATGTTTACATGGCACAACCGAAAGGTTTTATCATGGAAGGAAATGAAAGAATGGGATGCCGCCTAAAGAAATCGATTTATGGGTTAAAGCAAGCTTCAAGGCAAGGGTACTTGAAGTTTGACAATCTAATAAGAAAATTTGGGTTTAAAGAGAATGTAGAGGACAACTGTGTTTATGCAAAGTTTAAAGATGGGAAGTTTATCTTCCTAATCCTGTATGTGGATGATATCCTACTGGCTAGTAGTGATGTCAGCCTGCTACTGGAGACAAAGAAGTTTTTGTCCTCAAACTTTGATATGAAAGATCTTGGTGAAGCTTCGTTCGTTCTAGGGATCGAAATTCACCGGGATAGAAACAAAGGGATATTGGGACTATCACAAAAGACATACATAGAGAAAGTCTTAAAGAAATTTGGGATGCATAAATGTAGTCCTTCACCGCACCTATAGTCAAGGGCGGCAGATATGGGGATTTTCATGCCCCCAGAACCAAGATGAGATCGATCAAATGAAAGCGGTTCCATATGCTTCATTGTCGGAAGCTTACAAGATGCTCAAGTGTGCACACATACGACTTAGCATTTGTTACCGGGTTACTTGGCGATTCGAGCAATCTCGAATAGAACATTGAAATTGATAAAGAAAGTCTTGCGTTATTTGCAAGGAACAAAAGGCCTCATGATGACATACGAGAAGATCAGTTACTCCATATAGTGGGGTATCTGATTCGATTTTGCGGAGATGATAGAAAGTCTACATCCGGATATGTGTTCACTCTCGCAGGAGGAGCTATATCGTGGAAAAGCTCAAAGCAAACCGTCACTACATCGTCCACAATGTATGCCGAGTTTGTAGCATGTTATGAGGCTACGGGGCAGGTGAACTGGCTAAAGAAGTTCATACCGGTTTAAAAGTGGTTGGCGACATCAATAGACCACTTAAGTTGTCTGCGATAATGAACCCTTGATAGAACGTATGCCCACAACAATAAGTCAAGTGGTGCTGCCAAACACATTGACATAAAGTACTATGTTGTGAAAGATAAAGTTCGGGATCAAATTATAAGTCTTGAGCATATAAGTACCGCAAAGATGTTAGCGGATCCGCTTACTAAAGGCTTACCACCCAACGTGTTCAGAGAACATGTAGCCGGCATGGGTTCAAGGGAAAGCCTATGATTCCTGAACTAAAAGATGGCCCAAAAGATTAAAGTAACTATTTGAAATAGAGATGTGTATTATGGCTGTTGAATCTATCGGCAATTGACCGTGACGATGAGACGTGTTCTATGCACTAATCTGTGATGGAATGAGTAAAGTCAAAAGTAATTAAAGTTAAAGCATAGAGGAGATCAAGGGGGAGAATGTTGGATTGATCTCTCTCCCAATTAGCCCAACGGCTAATCGGGGCCTTGATCCGCATACGATCGGGGTGCCCGGCCCATCTATTGGTGGTGGGCCCTGTCATACTTGATATATAAAAAGGGGTGGGGGCCGGCGGCTCTATGCACGAGGTTGGCCTGAGCCGCAACTCCCCACCGACAAAACCCTAGACCGATCTAGAGGGCGCGCAGTCAGCGACGGGAAGCTCCGCCGCCGTCCCCGTCGCCGGATCGACGCCGCCGTCACTGCCTTCATCTTCACCGACCCAACGATGGCCGGCTCCTCCTCCAACGCATCGGACGGTCGGTAACAGTTTTCTATCACTTCTTGGCCGTGGCAAAGCAGAACATCTTCATCCTGCTCAAATTCGCAGATGGGTTCACTAGTACGCAATCACCTGAAAAACTCATCTATGTCCTGGAAATGTACGAGGCTCTAAGCAGCGCTGTTCCCGGCCTCCTGCTCTTATTTAGTGGGCAGCACATGGAACTCATCTCCCGACAGGTTGATGTAATTCTCACCAAGTTGGCCCGCGCGTTAAGGATTATGATCGGCGGCCTCATCACTAAGATCCGAACGGATTGTTCGCAGACACACAGCGTGGCACACGACGTCGGCGTCCATCCGCTGACGCGATACGCCATGAACTGCATCGAGCTGTTGTCACCGCACCGTGACGCGCTGGATTTGATCCTAGCGAACGGTGGACGCGGTGCTCCTGCCGGCGGCGCGGAGAGCGTGACCTCGCTCGGCAGCCTCGTACCGGTGCTAATCACGTGCCTGCAACGCAACCTCGACGACAAGTCCGCGCTTTGTGGCGCGGAAGGTTCGCAGCAACTCTTCCTGGCAAACAACGCGAGCTTCGTACTGAAATGCGCCGTGGACGCCGACGTGAAGTCTCTGCTGGGAGACGAGTGGGCTGCACGGCTTCAGAGCCGAATCGAGCAGCACGTAGCGAACTACCTCGAGGCTTCTTGGGCTCCGGTTGTCGCTTCCTTGGAAAACGTGGGAAGGAAGCCGGCTAAAGTTCTCGGAAAATTCAGCTCCGCGTTTGAGAAAGCGTACAGCAGTCAGGTATGCTGCGAGGTACCAGACCCCGCGCTCCGTGCGGCCCTACGAAAGGCAGCGTCGGAGATGGTCGTTCCTGCTTACAACGCGTATTTGCAGAAGCACCCCAATATTGAAAAATCCGTCAGGTACACGGCCGAAGAGCTAGCTGAATCGATCTCGGAGTTGTTCGAAGGAGAACCTGCAGAGCGCAGGAAGGCCTAGTTGTACTCAGACATCTTCAAATGGTCTTTGAAAATATTGTACTTGTAATATTAAATCCTGAAGCTACGGTGTAAATGGAGGAATTCTATTCTTTACTTTACTAAATTTGGTGGCAAAAACATCAAACGCCTACCAGTTTTATGTTTTGTGAGTGCTACTCTTGAAGGAACCCTTTCAAGTTTCAACAGAGCTACATTACAACCAATAGAACGGCGTGCCAAACAAGAAGCTAAGTTATTCCTATGAGAAGAAACTTTCCTGGTATCTCACAAAGGCTTGGAGTGAGACGGTGCGACCACAACTCTCCTGCAAAGCCTACACCACCGAGGTGGCAACAAAAGTCGGGGCGATGCGCGGCCCCACGCGCCGGAGTCGCCGTGCGTACCGCGACAAAGAATGAAGCGGCCCAGGCAGTGAGTTTAAAGCAACACAGGACCAGTTACGCAGGCAAGAGAACATTTGCCCGTGCGGGCTTGACGCAGCCCATCACTCATCCCATGGCCTTAAAGGAGGGGAGTAATCTAGTTGGCCCATATTGGCCCAGTTCAACAGTCCTATCCAAAGCGAGCTCCAAAAGGGAATTTGCCAAAGCCGACAATATCAGCCCAGAGGCTAAACACACTGTGCCTACTGTGTTTCCGCTAGGAATGTTGGTGGGTACGGCCCAGCAGCTTTGTGCGTGCGGGCTGCCCAAGCGGTACGGTTCCCACGCGGAGCGGGCTCTGAGCGTCTGGCTTCCGATTCGGACGTAGCGAGTGTAGATGGATGCGTGCCGTCCCGTCCGGCGTCCGGTGCTCGTGAGTCGTGACCCACCTGCTGGTATTTCGCACTAGCGGCACACGCCCAAATCAAATTTACAAGCATAAATCCAGGCGGCCAAACCTTGATTCGATCCATTCGTCTGAACACCGTGGATAGATGTTCACGAAAAAACAAAAGAACACAGTGGATAGATCATAGATGGAGCTAAAATCTCCGCGAGTCAATCGGTCTCCAAAGCAAAAGAAGCAGGCAGGGACATATGGTCTAGCTTCGCTTCCGTGCGCGTGAAGTTCTCGACGGACTTGTCTTTGGGGATGGATGGTCGGTCGAACTTGTTACCCCAAACGTTTCCTTATCCCAGATGCTAAAGGCGGAAAAGGCCGAACATGGGATTTCCCCCCGCGGGAATTGAATGGTTTCTCGTAAAATTCTCAACACAATTGCACAGTTTCCAAAGTATGAATCAATTCTTCTTTCTTTTAGACAAGTAATGAAACACCTGAAAATTTCAAAAATTCAAATTAGTTTGAATTCAAATTTAAATCTCAAATTTCAAATCCAAATTCAAAATTCGGCCAAAATTTGCCAAACCCAAACCCAAACCCTAATCCCCGCCTTCCCCCTCCCCTTCCCACTTTCCTCATGGACGCTGCCATCCATTAGCCCTTTCCCTCATGCGGTCAGCGGCAGTAGTCGAAGTCCGCCTCCACCTGGTCGGTCGCGTAGTGAGCCGCCAGAAGCCGCCACCACCGCCGCCACCGGGTGCCTGCATTACCGCCACCCACCTTCACCACCTGCGCCACACTGCAACCCGCGCCCGGCGGTTCGGCGCCCTCATTGCGCCCGATGAAAGTCGCCGCCCTCGCCTCGACCCACGCCTCTGCCACTGCTTTGACCGGCCAAGACCGCCAACGCCGCGCCCTACCACCTCACCTCAAGCGTCGGATGCCTCGCCATCGCCCTTATCTCTCTCTGCTCGCGCCTCGCGAAACTTCTCACCGCCCGCTCGGCCTCCTCAACCCGCGCCAACCCTCCTCCTCGTCTTCGTCTCCGACGGTAAAACCCCCCGCCTCGGTTCCCGCCTGTGAAGAACAAAACCCCACCCGTGCAAATCCACCCACCCAAAGCCAAATCAACCCACGGGTCCCTCACTATCCTCTCGGCCCCAGATCATGGGATCTGTCATATTACCTCTCGCCGCCACCCCAAAACCCGAAGCCAAACCGACGCCAAAAACCCACACACACCCAAACCCCTAGGGTTTAGAGGACCTACTTGGGGGCGGCGCCTCCTTGTCGTTATCCTCCCGTCCATGGCCTTCCTGTCGCCGTCTGCCTCCGCTGCCGCCGCTCAACCGCATTTGCCTTGCCTTGTCGCCCTTGCCTATGAATGCAAGGACGCCATGGCCTTGACCCGACTCCCCCTTGGGCCATTTTGGCATGGCCTTGAGTGGGTAGTGGGCACTCGGCTGAGGCTCGGCCCATTTTCTTTAAAGTCACCACAGTGTTTTGTTTTCTTGTGTGGCCAAAGATTCACAAAGACAAGAAAATTTGTTATTACTGTTCCAAAATTCCAGAAATTGCACAATAAATCCTAATTCCTATTCCTAAGCCTAAAATATTGATTAATTATTGTTTATATCTAATTAATAGGTATGAACAGTAATGTGATCATTATTCTTTGAAAACCCTAAGTTGAGTTAGTGTATCCTTTTTGACCATCTCGAACTCACAACACCCAATCCTAACTCCGTTCAGCCATATCCAACTCCTGTTGAAACATTTTACCTCCTTAAGTTGATTTCTTTATCTCTGTTTATATTTTTGTTGTAGTTGGATCTATTTTTTGGGCTCGTTCCTTGTTGAGCCAGGAGTTTTATTGGTTTTTGTGTCTTGCGCTAGGTTTCAACGCCGACGAGCCAGCTCAAGACTTCGCAGGACAGGACACAGATGTAGCAGGACAGTTCGTGGACTTTGAGTCGGGAGGCAAGTTGCATGCCTTGAACATATTGAACTCACATTCCATATAATTCATATTATTATCTTCATTTATATATTTTAGCTAATTATTTCAACAAAGAAATAATACTTTGGAATGCCATGTTGAATAGATAAAAACCCTTCACCCCACATATCAAACCACCCATTCTTGTAGGCCATATTCACCTTGACAAACTTGGTTCACATAAAATAATAGCAAATATTCTGCAATGTCATACAAAACTCTGTTCTAAAATACTGTTAAGGAAGGTTGGCTTTAGGCCAGTAGGTTTTGGGTGAAGTTGAGGTTGAGACCAAAATGTTGGACAACCCAAGATACTTGGTAAAATGAGTCATCGGTGAGATCTAGAGGTGGACAACCGCGGGTTGGGCCATCGCCTCCTTGGGTGACAAGTAAGGACAAGAACCTTGTGCTAAATAATGAACCACGATAAACCGCTCAACCACATGCGTGGTCATTACTCCCTAGCTTAGTACATCGCTCATCCAATTGAATATCTGCAATATCAAAGGCAAGACAGGTGGGCCTCTAAGGACACTCATTGGTTCTTACAGCAGTATGGGCTCACACATCGGGTACAAAGTCCACTATTGGCGGTGGTCTCCGAAATTCAGATGGATTAAGATCTACCGTAGAGGCTAAAAAAGATAAGCGATGAAAAGGCTTTGTTATCCTAACTTCGGTTATACGCAAACATGATGCGTGTCAATGTGAGTTTGTGATATCGTGTGGGTAAAGTTGGGCAACTCTGCAGATTATGTCGGTGTTATTGAATACACCGTGCTTAGGTTAATGAAGCCGTGTTCATGGGTGATTCAATATACAAAGCATAAGTAGAATTTTACTGAGATGTTAATTGGTAAATTCAGTTGTTGTAACCCATGTGGCTATATTTATTCTTGCTTTCTTGTCTTTATTTCTTGTAAAGCTTTTAAACTCAACTATTGCATTCCACATATACTGTTTGGTAAAGCTGCACAATTCCTTTGACATTCGGCATATAGTTAAATAGCTTTTCCTATGCAATTTGTTGAGTACTAGAGTTGTACTCATTCTTGCTTAAACAATCAATGTAAGAGTTTTGGGAAGATCCGGTGTTCCTTACGAACAAGAAGAGCTAGTAGACTACTTACGACTCTCGGTACTAGGGTCTCTCTTGCCCAAGTCACTGTGGTTCTATCCTTCTTTTGAAGTGTATTATATTACTTTCGGGCTTGGATGTCCACTTCCGCTTTTAAACTGACTGTTAAGTCCTATCTGTTGTAATAAAAGTCTGACTTTTGTTGTAAACGTTTGCTTGCTTGTGAAACCACGACTTTACAACTGAACATCCTGAACAGTTGTAAAGATTCTAGCGGTCCCAGTTTTGAGGTCGTTACAAGTAAGTATATTTATTACTCCTCTATTCACTCCGCAAGGGCAACTGACTCATAGGCCGAATTTTCTATTTATAGAAAAAAAAAGTAATGCAATTTAATTATAATTTGAAAAGCTGGAACGTGTGTGCCGCTCGGAGTTTCAGGCTCGTTCAGCCTACTTTTGAAAGGCAACAGCAAAACTAACATTCCTACGTTTAAAATGACAAAAATAGCATCATATCATGCAAAATCACCGTGGAAACCGATGTACTGCACAAAATAGCTATGGAAGCCGATCTATCACACACCTAGATCGTGGCAAGATGGCTTGCCAGTGCGGCATAGAACGTGGCAACCATCCTGCCGCGGTCTAGGTGCACGGTACGTCGACTTCTGCAATGATTTTGTGTGATAAATATGATAATTTTTTTTATTTCAGATATGGAAGATTAATTTTGCTATTGCGAATAAAAAACATATAACATCTCAGCCAAAGACTCCGCCGACGGCGTCCCACGAAGGACGCGAGCCGTGACTGCGTCCTGGTCCCACGTTCGATGCCCATTTTCCCCCTTTCTCTTCACTCGGTAAACGCCTTCCTGGGCCATCTTCTCCGGTTGCGCTTGTGCACACCAATGGGTCGACGACGTCGCGGCAGTCGTAAACGATCGATTGAGTTAAGAGGAGCAACTATTTATGGTTGGTTGAGTCTATCTAGGCGGCTGTGAGCACTGGGGAGATGATGATGAGCGGAGCTCACGTACTTGGCCTCCTCTTGAAGCTCCAAAGGAGCCTGCAGATTAAGATATACTAATTCCGAGCTTCTTATCATGTTCAATCACTTATATTTTGGATCTAGATTTGGAGTCCTTTTTTCTAGCCTAGAGAGACGTCAAAAGCATGAATACAAGATGAAGTTAATTGAAGTTTAAATTCAAACTTGACTGGTTTCTGAGTGGAACTACTAGAGAACAAGCAGTATTTGTCTATCCACGACCACATATAGCGCATCCATCAATGTTCGATGTTTGCAAGCTGGCCAAAATGTAGTCTGGAATTAGACGACTTGGTTAATTTGATGTGCTCTTGCTAAGTACTTGATAATGACATAAAGAAGATTAGGTCTACTGCAGGATGGCGCAGGTGTCTCCCAGGAACGCTTGCAGCGGCGACGTCCATTTGGACGCTGCAATGTAAACGTCCTTCCTAGTTTCTAAATTCCCTTTCATCTTTTCCTATATAATTAAATTGCATTAATTATTTTTCGTATAAGTAAAAAATTCGGCCTCCTAGGCCCAGCCGAACACACAAGCCTCCATGGGGGCGGCGGTGGGGAAGTAAGGGTGCGTTTGGTTCCTCGAATCATTTGGTCCTGAACCATCCGGTACGAGAAATGAGCTCGTTCAGGTGTTTGGTTGGTTGAATGGAACCAAACCATTCGGGATGAGATGGTTCAAGAAAAGAGAATATTATCTGTTTATGCTGTATCATCCTGTTCGGAAAAAAAACGCGAACCACGCTGTTCACTCGAATTCCAAGGCGCGCATGGAAAAAATAGTTTGATTTACAAGCTTCAAATGACTATATTTCCTAAACCGAGTATCCGATTTGCGATCCGATTGAACCGTTGTGTTCCTTGTCATTTAATCAACAAAACAAGACCACTCTTGGCATATTTTAGTGCAAAAAATATCATGTGGGCCCCACATATGCAATCCAAACACAACCTTATTCATCAAACCAAACACCATCTTGAATCAACCAGAACCATCCTATCCCACCAACCAAACAAAATCATGTATCATCCTATCCCACCAACCAAACACCATACTTGTATCATCTCATCCAGGACGATCCCATCCTACCTGTACCATCCCATCCCATTCAACCTCATCCCACCAACCAAACGCACCCTAAGTGGAAGACTTCGCCGCCACGCCGCCGAAAACGCAAGTTGAGCCTGGGCTTAGGCTTAGGCTGGTCCCAATGGATGGTTTTTTACTACAGTTTCTTATTGCATAAAAAGCATTTAGATACTATCTTTCCAATGCATAGTATCTCAGAGTGTGGTATCCTAGGCCTTTGATATAGAGTATTTACTAGTATTTCTACCTAGGATACTGTGTATGAGTGGTATCTAAATAAGATACCAGTCTGCTCTCTCTCTCTTCCTTAATTACAGTGCCACATCAGACTTTTGCCTATGTGGCAGCCTTAAGAAACTTGCCAAGGTGGAGCATTGGGACCAAATTACTTCACGAAAACTCTGGAGAGCCTTGGGAGCCAAGCATGAAGCAAGAAGAGGCGGCCGGGAGGCGCCATGTGGTGGGCGAAGGTGCACTGCGGTCGGAGGAGGCGGCGTGACGACGAGTTTGGGGGAAAGGTAAGAGGAGAAAGGGGAGCGCGGTAGCGAGCGAGGGAGCAAGAGATGAGGCTGAGAGGCTTGCGTTGGAATTAATACAGGCTAGATCTAGTTTTAATTCTAATTAATTTTTGGAAAATCTCAAATGCCTATGTGCACGTGCTAAAACTGTTTAATCCTACATGGAGAGATGAAGGGAAGTTACACCATTTTATAAGGTGCAACGTGGTAGCCTCCTTGTGGAATTAGAGAGAGCCAATACACGCACGCGCTCTCTCGCTCGCCGAGCGGAGCGGTGCGTGTGCGTGTACACGCGTAGGCGTGTCGGGTGCGGGTGCATTTTTCTTTATCTATTCGAAAATCGAAACGTACTGACTCGCAGTAAATGGCATTAACAAACGGCCAGTAGTAATAGTTCAGTTACTAGTGAGTAATGACTGCGGTTAACACTGGTTGATTGTGTGTGCGTGTACGCGCGCAGGCGTGTCGGGTGTGGACGCGTTTTTCTTTATCTATTCGAAAATCGAAACGCACCGACTTGCAGTAAATGACATTAACAAACGGCTGGTAGTAACAGTTCATTTACTAGTGAGTAATGGCTGTAGTTAATACTGGTTGATTGTGAATCAATGCTTGGTGAATCAAAAGACTCTGGCCTTTTTGTTTTTGGCGTTGAGAAAGCATAGCGACTGGTTCTTCTCCACTTCTCTCCTCAAAAGACATAGGACAGAACTCCATTGTTTGTTGTTGTCTCTAGCGATCTCCATCCCAGCGAGGTGCGTGTACGGCCACACCGGGAGAGCAGGCCTCCGGAACCCTCGTCCTTGAAGGCTTGCCTGGCGAGGGCGAATAAGGTTTTAGGGAGCGTTAGATCGTCTCCGCCCTCTTCTTCGTCGCTTCTCGCTGCTGCGTCTACATCAACTGCACGACTATTATCATGACATCCACTACGCCATGACGAACAACGATCTCACCAAGACTCCTACTGCTGCTTCTTCTTTCACTAGATCTGGGTATGGCTATCTCGCACTTGTTGTTTAGTTAGTTTTACTATCAGTTGTTGCCTTGAACACTGAGATATATATACTAGTTTATGTTAGACCTGTTCAAATGCCAGGCAGGGCCGGGCTTGAAAAGCTCGGCCGTAAATAGGCAGGCTCGAGCTCGGCCCGAAATCTGCTTTTTCCAGCAAAAAAATATTATTTTAATGTTTTTTGAATAACAGTAATATTTAATTCATTTTAAGAATAAAAAAGGGTTTTTTATATTTTATATTTGTTTTGTCGGGCCTGCGGGCTTTCGGGCCAGGCCATCAGGCTAGAAATGGAGTCCCAGGCCTGGCATGGACTGGGTCGGGCTAGGCCCGGGCCACCCATGAACACCTCTAGTTTATGTCCTTCTAGAAATTGATATGGCTATAGTGTTTTTAATTACCTGTTTTGTGAAAATGGCAAGAGTAATTTCTATAATTTATCTATCATATTTTTAGATTAAAGTAATTCGAAAAATAATTATATGTTCAACAGCTTGGTGTGGTGGCCAGAGATGAGTACTAGCGGCGGTGGCGTAGTCAGCCGATCATCGCCTCACGGGATGGGTAGAAGCGCTCGTCTGTTCCCTGGCTGGAGAGAAGAAATGATAAGCAAGGGAAAAAAGGAATTTTTTTAAATAATTTATTTTTTATTCGAAAATACAGAAATAATACCGCTTAATTTTTTTTACAGAAATAATCTCGTGTCGCTATACAGTTGGGCGACTCGTGCAAGTCGCACAATCAAGATCGCGACCAACCTTCAAGTCGCCTAACTAACGGCGATTTAAAGGTTCGAGGCAAGGTCGCTTTATGGAAGCGACTTTAAGAGAGTCACCATCTGATCGGCGAATTGCTTGCACCTCAACCCAAGTCGCCCAACCGTATGGCGACTTGGGGCGGTTATAAAACTTGTCTTGTGGCGAACCTCGCCATTCCAACGAAGCGAATCAACGGGCCGAGAAGCGAAAAAGAGAGAGAGAGAGGGAAAGAAGAGGAGGAGAAAAAAGAGGTTTTTCGTTTCGCATCGACGACTAGGACGGTAAGTATTAATTTGTAAAAGTTTATTTTTGAAACCATGGTAGGTTAGCAAGCAACTTTATGTGTAGTGACATATTGTTAGCAAATATTTAGAGATGGCATGATTAATTACTAACCATGGTACGTTAGCGAGTAACATCGTGTGTAGTAACATATTGTTAGCAAATGTTTAGAGATAGCATGATTAATAGAAATAGTTTAGAAGTTCGTATAAAGGAAAATTGAGTTAGTAAAAATAAATTTAGTTGTACTATTCCGCGTGCAGCGCTAATTGCGTACGGGCTAGATGAATGATAACATGTTACTTTTGTATTATATAAACATGTCGATAACCCGTGCATTCGCAAATGCTAGTTGATAGAATGTTAAATACAAGTATTTTTTTTATAATAAAGAATTGAAAACATTTACTTCGTAGTAACGATGATGTATTAAATTTTTCGCAATCCATAGCAATCGGTATAGGCGTTAACGTAGTATAGCCTTTCGTAGGAAAAGTTATGTCTTTACCACGTGGGTTTCATGAAATTGTATATGTATTACCATTGCGTTGGAGCAAAGTCTTTAAGTGTCACTAAGAACATATCAAATATGATTTATTTCCCATTGGAATATAATTTAAATGCTTAAGTAATTTGAATGCTTTTAATTTCTTAATTTGCAGGTATGGCTCAAGACCCTAGTGGTTCGGATTGGCATTTCAGTCTGCTGAACGGTTGGTCGACGTCTTGACATCATGTGGCCGTCGTGTGCCGCATCCGGTTGGCGGGGATGACGCGGCTGAGTTGGGGGTGGTTCGTACGCGGACACCTCGACGGGCTTGGAGACTAGACCCACGCTAGGTAGAGAGGTTTGTCCGCAAGCTGTGCCAATTTTTTGTATCGTATGCGCACTATGTACTTACTTCTTCGTGCTTTGTAGGTCGAGCCGTTCGGCCTTCTACCTCTCAGACGGATGGTAGAGGCCACCGAAGAGGACGGCGGTCAGTCAGCGGCGATGGGGAGTCGAGCCAATCCGGGCGGTCACGACGATTCTCGTTCGACCGGTTGCTCTGGCCGACGCCTGGTGGACCGTTGGCGGCCGAGACACACACCTTCCACCTCCCTTTCGGGAGATGGCCCCTACTCGCAGATGTCGCGATCTTTGCTCGGCTTGCCTATCGCGGAGCCCTGCATTCATTGACACTACTGCCGATCGGCGGCGACGCCTGTTGGGCGAGTTTCGAGGGTTCTTGGGGTGGAGGCTGCGCCTCTGTGCCGACTTCTCGGGCGGCAATGCATGGCCCGCCCTGCGGTGGCTTCGCGATTCGCCCTGCGTATACTACCTATTTTCCATGTTTAGCGATTCATTGGCGTAGCCATATGGCGGGCTTACTAATAATTTGTTTCTGCGTGGGTCGAGTGGATGGTCCCACGACCCACCGTCGACCGGTGTCGCGGCACACAGGCGTACTGTTGTGGCTCTTGGTGAGTCTTGTTTACCGGCGACCACGGTGACTCGTCGGCGCCCGCCTCGTGGTATGCTGCGAGGCCATCGCCGGCGAGGAGCTAGAGATCGATTGGGGCTCGGCCGTACTTACATGACGTGTCGCGGCATGTGCGATCGTCTTTGTAGGGACAAGCCGCATCTATCCTCACAGTTGCCCCTCTGCTGCAAACTGTGGTCGCTTCGGCGCTTCTCTCTGGACGGCCCATCTTTGTAGAACTCGGACCGTCTGGCGTGGACATGTACCATGGGGACGCGTGGACCGGCCGACCGTAGGGTCCCTTTAGTGCCGTGAGCGGTGCGTACTTCCCTATATCTTTTCTTTAGTCGTATTATAGGTAATCCTTTGTAACCATCGCTTACGGCCCTTGAGCCACGTAGATGCACACGTCAGCAGTCACACGTCGCGTCTGAGCACTTTGTGGAGCGACTAGACCGTCTCACCGCCGACGGCGGCGCTGGGAGCCTTACTCCGTCGAGACAGAGGCCGATGCTCCGGGCCTGTCTTCATCTTTGGCTTTGGCGGCCGGGCGTCTTGGCGAACCTGAAGCTTCGTCTTCGGCGTGTTAAATCGAGACTACGCAATGCCGCGGGTGATGCGCGATTCGGCCTCCACCGGGTTGTTCCAGTTTCGTCGGGGCGAGGTGCTGAAGTCGACCCACGCGTGAGTTACATGCAACACATGTTCACATATGTTTTGATATTTACGAAGCGGTGGCTTCTAATTGAAGTGATGCGTTTGCGAGCATAGTAGGAGGGTGGCACCAGGGCGATGGCGGCCAAGATGGAGCCGTGGGTGGCACGATGGGCGAACGCCCACGAGGACTACGTGCATCAGGGCGGCCCGTCACGACCCAGTCGCATCTGATGAGTACCTTCACTGGTACACCCCGCAGACATGCACCAGGCTGGTGCATGTCGTCGACCCTCCCCCCGCTCGCATGCTAACACCGTCCGACTCCTACCCTCTGCACTTAGCGCGGAACGTGCACCTCGCGGTATGTAAAATCTTGTTTGAAAATGTCTACGTACTGTTACCTGAATTATAGGTTTGACGCTTTGACATACTCCTTGCAGATAGACATCAACGTCGGGGTTGCCCGGCGGACGGTCGATCTGGGCAGGATCGGCATTGGTCGCGAGAGTCCGCGCGACGAGCTAGTGCGGTTTGTTCATCGGGCCTACAATGCGGCGAGGCGATGTGGCCCCGGCGACGCGAGGCAGATGCGGGGTGGCCTCATCGGTGCGAGAGGTGGGCTCGTCGGTCCGGGAGGTGGCCTCGTCGGTGCATAGGTCGAGGACGCCACGCCTCTGACCCGGTCAAGCGAGCTCGGGAGGGGCACGTCCACCGCCCGCCTCGCCACGCCGCCGCCTCCTGCGCTGCGCTGGGCGGTGGAGGGTCGGGTGGCGCGTGGCACGCACCCCCGCCCAGCCACCACCACCGGCGTCAGGGCAGTATGTTTTCATCCCCGACCTGTCCGGACAGTATGGTGGGTATGACATCCCGCACTTCGCCTACCAGTCAGGTACGTTTCCTCTCTTTAGGTTTGCGATCGCTGATATATTGTAGAGATTAACATTATTTGCCATGCGGTCTTGTTGTCGGTAGGCGCTTGAGTTCTCCCCGCACGAGGGCGTGGATCGATGCCAGCGAACACCGGGAGGTCGAGGCGCAACTGAGCCGCACATGCCGATGTTATTTCCATTGAGCAATTTTAGCGGGCCCCGGTGATCACGTAGCACCGGTGGAGTCGACCCCGACCACGGACCGACGGATCGGCAGGGCTCTGGCGCCTTTCCTGTCTGGGCCCGGCCTTAGGCACCGTGCCGGAAGCCCCAGCGGGGCGTATTGCTTTCAGCGGACCGGAGTGCAGGACATGGCGACGACGGAGGAGGTGCTGCCGGTGGCGCAGCGGGTGGATAGTAGGGGGTTTACATATTCTGTGTTTACGTATTGTATTTTGTAGGTACTATGATATGGTTGTCTATGCATAACTTGTATTATGTGTTGACGTATTCTGCTTCATAATTACTATGACATCGTTCGTGACCTAGTCGGGCCAGTACATACTGCCAAGTCGTCCAACTCATTTATTCGATGCATATAACTTAAAGCATGCGACACATCGATGCAACATGTCAACTCGATAAAAGGCAACCACAATAACGCGTCTACCATTTAGTTACATGCTTTAGGATATTGAACATAAGTGTGTACAGAAGGGGACACTACCGACGTACAAGCTTCTCCGTCCGTGCCTAATTGTAGAAGGTGCCTCTCACTACCCACATAGAGTGTTCTCCAGTTGGGCGCCTCGGACGTGGCTGGCCGTCGTTGTAGTGGTACGCACATATGCAGCTAGGGTTGGCACAGCAGCATGTGGGATCATAGGAACTTCCTATGTTCACGACCTTCTCATTGCCCCTCTCGCGCTGCATCTGTTGGCGGAGGTCATCATTTTGCTCCTTGAGATCGTCAATTTGCGCCTCCAAATCAAAGATTCGGTTCCACAATACATCAACGTACCTCACAACATGTCCTTCATAGGGAGGATCGATCTAGCGGGTGGAGTTGCATTTCACCATCTGCTACAAGGAACAGTTAGTACGGAGGATGCATTAGCAGTAACATGAACAAAACTATTTACCCCAGAGTATGGGCATCGGAAGAAACGTCGTCCACCATCGAAAGGGCCGTCTATGACCCGCACGATAGCGTCCTCCCCGTGTTCGCATTTCGGCCATACCGGTTGAGCACGCTTCTTCAGCATCAACCGGTAGTTAGGGCTGAAGTCCTCCCTCCTTTCGACGCGAAGGTCTGGTTTCGGCGACCCCGGTTGGACTGGTCCCTAGGCGTCTGCCATCATATGTTACTGTAAGACGGAGAATGTTCTTCTTCCTATGGTTTGAAGGGTCGAGTGGTCCTAATTTTGGAGTGTGGGGCGTGCGTTTTATAGCCCCGCGGGGAGAGGCTAACAAAGCGAGTAATGTATTAGCTTGCAGATGATAAGACCAGACGGGACTGGCTGTTTTGAGCATAGACAAGACCAAACGGGGTAGGTTTGCGCAGTGACAAGACATAATGGGGGCAGCCTTGCGCAGTGATAAGACCAAACGAGGCAGCTTTGCGCAGTGACAAGACCACACGGGGCAGCTTTGCGCAGTGATAAGACCAAAGGAGTCAACTTTCTGTAGTTCCAAGACCACACGGAGCAGCTTTGCGCACTAAGAAGACCACACGGGCGACTTTCATGGTGAGACAAATTGTCTGCAGATTTAGGGTTTAGGTTTAGGGTTAGCCTTTTCAGATCGAATTGACAACTCAATTAAAGCCTCGCCAGCTTTTAAGACCGAAAAAGACAAGACTCTGCAACGAGTGTTGCCAGCCTCTTTGTAATATCACTTACCTTTCTACTTAGTACTCATTACTATCTCAATCGTCCTCACAAAATTCTACAGAAATTTAGCGCACTACAACGATATACAACGATCACAACATGTTATTGCGAGTCTGACATATTTCGTACCCTTCATATTCTACGAAAATAACAAACAGACCAACCAACGTTGTCACCACACTATTATCTTCTAAAAAAATAACATCATATAATACAATTTGCTAAATACAATACCTACAAAATGTAATATCTATTTTAACACAATTGTTCCAATTGGATTTACATAATTCCAAGTTTATTTGCTTAAATCGCCCACTGGTCGGGTGATTTAAAATAAGTCGCCCATCTACTACGCGACTTGCTAAACTCGCTCTACAAATCAGCGATTCCAACACATGTCGTACATCAGTTTGGCGACTAGATCCAGTCAGGTTATAGTCGCCTTACCACTGCGCGACTTGAAGGTTGGTTGCAGTTCGGCTGGGCAACTTGCACGAGTCGCCCAATCGTCTGAATGACAGCATTTATTATTTCAGTAAAAAATTTAAGCGGTATTATTTATGTATTTTCGAATAAAAAATAGATTATTTTAAAAAAAATTCAAAAAAAAGATAATGTGCCTCGGGACTTGGGTGTGCCCACTCCTACTGGGTACCTTGTTGGGCCTTGGGCCGAAGTTGGGTTGCTGGCTAGTGGCTACGATTGGGAGCGTGGGAGGCTGGGACTAGGGGCTTGGCAGTTTGGCTGGGTTGTTGGTTACATATCGGTTTCTAATAAGCAAATACCGAACCGAACACCGAACAAGCCAAAAATAAAAACCGAATCGATCGCCGAAAACCAAAAAAACCAGAAATTTCGGTTTGTTCTGTATTTCGGTTTCGGTAAAAATATGCCCACCCCTATGGATGACTCTATAAACTTCTTTCTAATTAAGCATCCAGTTTATTTCCATCCTTGATCACCACTGTTGTGCATGTAGGTTCACACGTGGGGTTGGAAGCAAGGTTCAATCCTTCACAGATTTCTGATCGTCGTGCAGCCGGACTGCCGAGCTTTTGGCATGCAAGTGACCCCCACGACAACCTGTTTCCCAACTTTTATCTCATATCAATCACTAATTACCTTTGCATGGTTACTTGATCAATTAGCACTGTTAATCTATAATTTGTTAATTAGTGATGTCTGATATGTCCTTGTGATATGTGGCTTAATCATTTATGGATGGTTGCAAATAATTAATGGATGGGTGATTATTAGAGTGGATCCCATATGGTACTGTTAGTGCATATCAAATGGCAATCAGATGCTGATATGAACAATTGAATTATTGAACTAACAAGTAGTAATGAGGTCATATGTTGATGGTCAGTGTATATGTTAAATCTGGAATAGACGTTGCCATTCTGAAATTTAATGATGATATCACTAGTTTCATTTGCCATGCTTACACTGTAGCGATTATAATAAAATACCTGCGATTAGTCTATACTTGGATGATTTCTAATCATGAGTCATTAACTCCACATGGTTAATCTCAATCTCAATTTGCATAAGTTACATATCAAATTATCTCGTGTTAATCACTTCATCCGGAATCAACCTGACTTATATCGTCACATCCAGTACATCTTCCTATCAATCACTAACTAACCTTTCGTATCGATTTCCAATTTCCTATCTAATCAACTGTCACACTAATCAATTGTCAAACACCCTTTTGTATATAGACATTGCAATTTATGTTTCAACTGTTCTATCTAGTGTCACATATATGGGTATACCACCTACCACTCAACAACGTACGGGGGCCATACAATTCCGTTGTTGAGATACTAACACCCAGCCACAAGTATACCATCGAGGCGGGTGCCTAACTATTTTTCATATCATTTGGTGTGAATGATCAAATTGTTGCCAAACTTGCTTTCTCGTTAATTAACGTGAATACCTTATCATTACTCTCGTCTCACTATTCCACATTTCCGTTATTACACGTTACAATTTTATTTCCCACAAGGTCATATTTCTTCTTTTATCTTCTTACCGTAGTCACACTTGTGTGTGGCTGTCTCGAACATCTTACGACTATTATTTGTTTCCATTACGTTTATTTACCTTTGCTGTTGTTGGGTATACTTGCTGAGTTTTCCCCCCTAATCTCACACTTGTTCTTTCCGTTCCAGGTAAAAATTCAGTTGAGTAGCTTCCATGTGAGCATTGGGGTCATGGGTGACACACATTCTTTCCAACACCGTGGCGTTGCCTTTAGTTATTTCATTTATGATTTTAATTAGCTTTGGATCGGTCCAGTGTGTCAAACTATTTATTTCCATTTAATTCCATTTGCTTCCGCCAGTGACATTGTTACCATTGAACTATTTATTGTTGAACAATTTAGAGATATTAAGTTTTAAATTTCCTTGGTTTTTATATCTTGTGTTATTTTTTTTTGTGATAACGTTCCACATAGTACTGCTGTCATAGGGGCGCACACCGCCCCCACGGCTAGGCGAACAACGGAGTGCCCACCTCGCCAGACATCGACGGGATGGTCTGAGCTACTGGAGCGGCCCAAAGGTGCCCTGAGAAGGCTAGAGGGTCCCGAGGGTCCTAGGGCCCGGTGGGTCCCGAGGGGTCCGGAGGGGTCCCGAGGGGCCCGGAGGGTCCCAGGGGTACCCAAAGGCGCCTCTAAAGCCCAAAGGGTCCAAAGGGATCACAGTACCGTTGGGTCAAGCGCATCAGTGGGGTGGACCAAGGCCAGGACGGTCCACCATGAGGCAAAAGCTATACCTAGGGGCAGGAAAAGCCCCTACAGCCTCTACCAGCATAGGGTCCTGTAAGGGGTAGACTTGTAATCTCGTATACTCAGTAAAAAGGCTATAAATAGCCACCTCCCCCCATGTAATAGGGCAGATTGTATTTTTCCAAAAAAACAATACATATTTACTTCCTGACAACCAGTCCCCTCTTTGAGGACCCTTCGGACACCCTCGCGGATACCAGGGGTCCCCTCTCTCTCTCTACTGTTTAGTCTTTCTTGCTACAACAGTTGGCACCGTTCGGGGACCGTAGGAAAGTGCAAGCACTAACCCAAAGACCCCAAATGCCTCCCGTCTGAGGCGAGGCCCAAGGTCTCGGCGGCCAAGCGGCCCATGGCAATGCTGGCACCGACCACCCCGAGGGCTAAGCGAAGCTGAACTTCAACGGCAGACGTGCCCCCCGCCCAGGCCTTGGAGGAGGAAGCAAATAACTTTGCACACGGGGGCGCAAGCCAAGGATCGTACGAAACGCTCTAGCAGGAGCTGGCAGCCCTCCGCTGATAGTTGGCAGACCTCCGGCACCCACCGGAGACAACCCTCCCGGCCTCACTCCGGCAATTGCCGCAGAACGGAGCAGAGCCCACCCCTCCACCCCACACCCCAGTACTCCGGGGTGACCCAAACTCCCCACTAAGCGTCGGGCCGGAGACAGCCCGCTGGCCACCAGGCTTCGAGATGCCGGAGGTAACGCCCTTCAAAGGGTGCACGGACCCCTCGGAATTCCTCCGGGTGTACGAGACCACCGTCGAGGCTGACGAAGGAGATGACATCACGAAGGCGAAGAGCGTCACCCTCGCCCTCAAAGGGGTGGCGTTGACATGGTTCTTCACCATCCCCCCGACGCTCTGTATACGCATGGGAGCAGCTCAGGGACGTCCTCCGCAACAACTTCCAGGGAAACTACACGGAACCAAAAGGCCCAGGACACCTGTTCGCTGTAAAACAGGCCCCTGGCGAGTCCCTCCGGAGTTTCTTCAAAAAATTCACGCAAGTAAAATGTCAGGTAAAGAACTTCAACGAAACAACTGTCATCAACGTGGCAACATGCGGACTCTGGAGAGGCCCTTTGTCGGAAAGACTGGCTCGCAAGCTCGTCCGCACGGTGGCAGAGCTCTTCAACAAAATGGAAGAGTACGCCTGGGCGGAGGAGGACAACACCCGGAGAGCCACAGCCCCTGTGGCCCCAACATCCGCCGCTGCAGTGGAGGCACCCGCCAAAGCACGAACTGTCAACTACAGACAAAAGGGCCGCAACGTCTACCACGTCGACAGCAACCCCCCTGCCGAAGGTGGAAGGCATGGAGGGTGCGGCGGCCACAGCCGCGGCCGTGGGCGCGTGCGGAACGGCGGTCGCCAAACTAACAACCGCGTCGGTGCCGGAGGGCCCCCACCATTTTGCGACCTCCATGGCGAAGGGTCGCACACGACAATGCAGTGCCGCACCATAGCGGCCATGCGGGACTACATGGACCGCGGACGACAGCCGGCCGTGCACGGGGAAGGCTGGGCCGGCAGCCAGCTGCCCGCCCCACCACCGATTCCCCGCACAGAAGTGGGCCGCGGGGAGCGCCAGCAAAGGATCATTAACATGATCTCAAGACGATCCTCCCTCGGTATGCCTTCGAAAAGGCAGCGGCGCGCGTACGCCCAACAAATCCACCATCTCGCTACATACCCTATGTCTAGCCCGCCTCGCTACGCCGAGATACCCATATCCTTCGGCCCCGAGGATGCCCGCGGAGTGTATTTCCCGCACCAGGACCCCCTCGTCATTTCCGCCAATATCGTGGATTTCGAGGTGAGGCGTGTCCTCGTTGACGGAGGGAGCTCGGCGGACCTCCTGTTTGTGGACGCCTTTGACAAGATGATGATTCCCCGGGATCACCTGACCCCCCAGGCATACCTCTGCTAGGCTTCGGAGGAAGATCCGTGACGACCCTGGGCTAGATTAACCTAACGGTCACATGCAGCGACGACTACACATCCCAAACCGAGGTCTTCACGTTTGATGTGGTCCAAATGGCCTACCAATACAACGCAATCCTTGGCTGGGCCACGCTCAACACCTTCAGCGCAATAGCTCACCACAATTACATGTGCATAAAGATCCCCGCACCGGAGGGCATCGTCATGGTTCGGGGAGACGAAGACCTTGCAAGACATATAGAGCTGGAGGCCCTCTCGCCAGCCCGACACGTCCACACCGTCGGGCCAGACAAGGATCAAGCAACGCCGATGTCAGCAAAGTGGGCGCCGAAGCCCAAACCGTAGGGGCAGCTCCGAAGAGTCCCCCTAAGGGACAACTCACCAGAAAGGACAGTGGCCCTCGGTTCGGAGCTCGGGGCGGAGGCATGCGACGCCATACTAAAGGTACTCCGCAACAACGCAGACATCTTCACTTGGGGACCAGAAGGCCTTCCAGTACAGAAAGTACCGGGAACAATCGAGCACCGCTTCTAGCCATCTCGAAACAACGCGACCAAAAAAATGTGGGTGGTACATGTCTCTGGATCACCAGTAGGCGGCAAAGAAAGAGATTGCGAAGCTGCTAAAAGGGGGATTCATTCGTGAGATCAAGTACTCGGAGTGGCTAGCTGACCCCTTCCTCGTAAAGAAAGAGACGGGTAAATAGCGCATGTGCATCGACTTCACTGACCTCAACAAAGCATGCCCTAAGGACGATTTTCCCCTACCCCGCATCGACCAACTGGTGGACATCATATCGGGCTGCAAGCTCATGAGCTTCCTGGATGCCTACTCCGGGTACCACCAGGTGCTCATGGCCAAGGAGGACGAACCAAAGACAGCGTTCATCACCCCCATAGAAACATATTGCTACACTCGCATGCCCTTCGGCCTCAGGAACGCGGGAGCAACCTTCGCTCGCCTCATCACAAAGGTCTTAGCCGACCAACTGGGCCACAACGTAGAAGCATATGTGGACTATATAGTGATCAAGAGCAAGCTCGTAGGAACACACGCGAAAGACCTGCAAGAAACCTTCGCCAACCTCCGTTCGGAGGGAATCAAGCTCAGCCCGGAGAAGTGCGCCTTCGGCATAAAGGCGGGCAAGCTCCTAGGTTTCCTCGTGTCTGAAAGAGGCATCGAGGCCAACCCCGAGAAAATCAGGGCCATCCAGGAGATGAAGCCCCCTCACAACGCCCGCGAGGTGCAAAAAATTGACGGGCCGCCTCGCCGCCCTCAGCTGATTCCTGTCCTACTCGGCCGAGAGGGCCCTGCCATTCTTCAAAACACTCCGGGGAATGGAGCCGTTCCGATGGACAGACGAGTGCCAGAGAGCATTCGAGGACCTTAAACAGTACCTTGTGGAGCTGCCAAGCCTGACTAGCCCGAAGCAGGGCACAAATCTTCTATTGTACATCGTTGCCACTCCGTCGTCGGTAAGCGCAGTGCTTGTCCAAGAACGCAACGGTCAGCGCCCAATATACTATGTCTCGGAGGCCCTACAGGGGGGCAAAATCCGATACACAGAGCTCGAAAAGCTGGCGTACGCCTTGCTCATGGCCTCGCGGAAGCTCCGGCACTATTTCTTGGTGCACCCCATCACGGTCCGGACATCCTACTCGCTAGCGTTGATGCTACGGAACAAAGATGCCTCGGGCCGGATAGGCAAATGGGCGGCTGAGCTGGCGCCCTTTGACGTCACCTTCGCCACAAGAACTGCCATCAAGTCGCATTCCCTCGCAGACTTCGTGGCCGAGTGGACCATGCCTACAGAAGAGAACCCCTCGGCCACAAGCAAAGCACCGTGGATAATGTACACGGACGGGTCGTGGTGCGCCGCCGGAGTCGGCACCGTGGCCATCTTGGTTTCCCCAGACGGACGAAGCGTATCACATGTCGTCCGCCTGGACTTCCCGACAACAAACAACGCCTCGGAGTACGAAGCATTGCTACTCGGCCTCCGCAAAGCAAAAGCCATGGTAGCAAAACGCGTCATCATCAAAAGCGATTCTCGCCTTATGACAGGTCACTTCGACAAGTCATTCGTGGCGAGGTGCCCCGAGATGACCTAGTACCTGGCTGTGGTGCGAGATGCGGCAAATCACTTCCTCGGCATTACCGTCCAGGCAATCCCCAGGGGTAACAATGAGGCAGCAAACAAATTGGCAAAGATGGCAAGTGTTGGCGAAGGGCCTCCGCGGGAGGTTTTCTACGAAATGCTCAGAAAACCGTCCGCTGCACCCGGAGCGCAAGGGGCTACGCCCGAAGCACAAGGGGCTGCACACCTAGTGCTTCCGGTGGCAGCGGCGGACCCGGCGAATGCGGCGGATTAGCGAGACATCATCATCGAGTACCTCGCCGGCGAAGAACTCGAGAATGCGGCTGAAGCAAAACGCCTTCGTTGCCAGGCAAGGAACTACTACATGATCGCCAGAGAACTATACAAGGGAGGCGTCTGCACCCCTTTCCTCCGCTGCGTATCACAAAAGGAGGGTCAGTCCCTCCTTAAAGACATCCATGAGGGCCTATGAGGCGTGCACCAAGCGCCCCAGGGCCTCATGGGGAGGACGTTTCGCCAAGGATTTTACTGGCCAACAGCGCTCCGGGACGCGTAGGACCTCGTCCAACGCTGCCAAGGATGCCAATGGACCACCAGAATCAAGGCGCCGCGACCGCCACTACAACCCCTACCCCCGTCTCCGCCCTTCGCTCGCGGGACTAGACATCATCGACTGCACCGCGACGTGAGCAACCTCTAGTTCGCGTTCGTCGCCATCGAGTACTTCTCCAGATGGGTCGAAGCGGAGCCAGTCGCCAAGATCACCGCCGCAGCCGCGCAACGGTTTGCATGGAAGAACATCATCTGTCGGTACGGCGTGCCACGAGACATCATCACTGACAATGGAACACAGTTCGACTCCGAGGCTTTCCGAGCGTTTTGCAAGGACCTAGGCATAACAATATGCTTCGCGTTCGTTAGACACCCCGAGTCCAACAGGGCCATCGAACGAGCCAATGGCAACCTCCTGGAGGGGTTGAAGAAATGCCTCGTTGGCCTCCCTAAGGGACTATGGCCCGAAGAACTCCAGAAAGCTCTATGGGCACTCCGAACATCACCTACAAGGGCCACGGGCTTCTCCCCGTTCAAGCTCCTATTCGGCGATGAAGCCATGATGCCAGCGAAGTTCGCGGTCGGATCCTACCGAACAACAGTCCAGGCAGACTCGGCAGGACGGGAGGTCTCTCTCGACCTCCTCAAGGAACAACGCATGCAGGCCGTCTCAACCATGACAAGGTATAGCGAAGGGGTCGCTCGGGCATACAACAAAAAGATCAAGGTCTACCCCCTCGCAACAGGCGATATGGTCCTTAAGCGAGCCACAAACCAGGCTACAATCGACAAACTGGAGTCCAAATGGGAAGTACCGTACATTATTACCGACACAACCAAGGCTGATTCCTTTTGCATCGCGACACCGGAGGGAGACCAATTGGGCCACACATGGAATGTAAAGAACCTCCGGAAGTTCTACACTCAGGGACTTTCTGTAAAAACCGGCTGCGCCCGGTAAATAGCCCCACCGTTCCCAAACGGAGCAGGCATGTATCAAAACAGCTGTAACTTGTTGCATTTTTTGCTCCCCTTCAATGAAAAAGCAGCAAGAGGCCACAACGACAACTCCGTGCATACAGGCCCCTCGGCCCAGGGGCGCACTGTTGCCCCACGCGGCAACAAGTATATAGACAAAGACAACGCGCAAGGCTAACCCCAGCGTGGCACCCAGTCCAAACACCAAGCCATGCCAGGGGGGACGGTGTCGTCTTCACTACCCCCCTCGCAAAATAAGTTAGGGCTCCCCGGAGCCCAACCTAAAAAAGTATGGGGTACGGCGCGAGGCTTCGCCTCCCCCTCGTAAAAAACAAAGGTTAGGGCTCCCCGGAGCCTTACCTAAAAAAGTATGGGGGATGACGCGAGGCTTTGCCTTTCCCTCACAAAAAACAAAGGTTAGGGCTCCTCAGAGCCCTACCTAAAAAAGTATGGGGGATGGCGCGAGGCTTCACCTCCCCCTCGCAAAAAACAAAGGTCCGGCTCCCTGGAGCCCTACCTAAAAAAGTATGGGGGACGGCGCGAGGCTTCGCCTCCCCCTCGCAAAAAACAAAGGTTAGGGCTCCGCAGAGCCCTACCAAAAAAAGTATGGGGAACGGTGCGAGGCTTCGCCTCCGGCGCAAGACTTCGCTCCCCCTCGCAAAAAACAAAGGTTAGGGCTCCTCGGAGCCCTATCTAAAAAAGTATGGTGGGCGGCGTGAGGCTTCGCCTCTCCCTCGCAAAAAATAAAGGTTAGGGCTCCCCGGAGCCCTACCTAAAAAAGTAGGAGGGACGGCGTGAGGCTTCGCCTCCCCTCGCAAAAATAAGTTAGGGCTCCCCGGAACCCTACCTATAAAAGAACGGGGGACGGCGCGAGGCTTTGCCACCCCCTCGCAAAAATAAAAGTTAAAAGAGAAGCGGTGGCATCGCAACGATAGCAAGCAACACGTGCATTATTCACCACAATCCCGAATACACACGTCGTACAAGGGCCAAGCAGTGCGGCCTACACAATAAAGATACATTACAAATAGCCTACCTCGCAGTGGGGTGGACGCATGACCACATCAACCACACACGGGCACGAAATCATCTGCTTCTTGCTTCCGTTGTTCCCACAACACCCATTCGAGCAGCTCCTCGTCGAACGGCCACGTAGACATGAACTTCAGGTACTCTCTCTCCGCGGCCCAATCATCCGACACATCGGAGGAGCTCGATGAAATTATAGGGACGGCGCGAGGCGGCAGGGGCCCCTCGGGCGCAGTCCCAACCCCGCGACTCAACCAGAAAGACCATATCTCCTCCCGTGCATTCAAAGCCTTCTGTTCACGCAGGCGGAAAAACCTCTTCATCGGCCCCTCCGGGTTCACCTTCTTCCAGCGCTGCCACTTAACATCGTGACATACTATGCCACGGTAGCAAACCTTTAAGGTCCACTTGGAGATCAACCTCGCCATTTCAGACACATGCACGAGGGGAGACTTTCAGACGCCACCTCGCGGCGGGCTCTCGTCCGGATGCAGACGGCGAAACAACAAATACCGATCAAAAACACAAACTAACATAAAACAAACGCGCACAGCAACAACGGAGGCTCTCGCGCCATCTCGGTTTCTTTCCATTAACAAAACGATTGATTACAGTCAAATCGCTTTAATCTCGTCCGGCAAGGCAATGGACGGAAAGCAGAAACAAAAAGAAAAGAGAACCCTACTAGGACAAACAAAATGACTCTTCACGAAGAGTAGCGGAGGGTTACACCATCCGCCGGGCCCTTCCCTTTCTTTTTATGTGCCAAGGCTGCCCGGAGCGACTTCATCGTGGCATCCCGACCGGACGAGGCCCAGAACTCTTTGGCAAGAGCATTGCTAGCCCGCCGCACCTGCTTATGGCCAGAGATGATCTCTGCAACGGAAGCAACAGGCACAGTGCCGGCCACAAGCCCGTCAACGTGTCCACACCCAGCCCGCTACAGAGAAACGAGGGCCGCCGTTCACGCTGCCTTCGCGCTGTGATTACCGTAGGCACGGGCGTCCAGGAGAAACACTTCCCCAGCACGATGGAGACGTTCTAGGGTGGCATCCATCTGGTCGACGGTGTGCCTCCGAGGAGGAGGCACGGTGCCGAGTTCGGTCATAATGCCCTCCATGCGTTCCATCGCCTCCCAGGTAGCCTACGCCACAGTGGCCGAAAGCGCCCGCTCAGTTGCAACCTCCGCTTCAAGCACGGAGTGGGCGCTGTGCAGGGACTCCACCTCCTCCTGCAGAGTGTGTTGCTGCCCTTCTAGCTCGGCAACCCTCGCTTCCAGCCCCTTCGCCTTCTCGGCAAGGGCCAAGCGCTCCGTGGCTAGCGAGGTGTTCCGAGCAAACTCCAGGTCGACCCGCTCCGCATAGCCACTCTGGATGTTCCCCTCGAGCACGCGCGATAGCATCAAGGTCTGCCAAAGAAAGATATAACTGTCAACACTGCAACTATAGTGGAAGGGCGTGCTTACCCGGACTCACCCTCATTGCGTTTGCCTCGATGCTCCGGAACATCTTCTCCGCGGGCATTCGCCGGAAGAGCTCGGACAAGCAGGGCGGGGTGGCAAAACGAGCCACCTCCTCACAAACAGAAGCTGCCTCGGGGCTGATCTTGAAATCGTGGGTGCAAAGCAGGCCCACGTCCGTGGTGCCCATGGCTTCAGAGGCACAGCCATCCGCTCTGCCCCGCTCGGAGCCCGAGGCACCCACAAACGCCCCTGCATTGGGACCATCCCAGGGCCTCGTAGTGCCAGAGAGCCCGACGAACCCAACGCCTTCGAAACAAAGATCGCCACCACTACCCTCGACACCCAAGGCCACGTGGCACAAGAGAAAGTCAGCCGTTGCAAAGGACAAAACGAGGGCGAGCAAGGAGCAGAAGCTAACGTATAAGGTAGGGGGATCGGCGCGCTCCTCCACCCGGGTATCCTCGGTACCCTGACCATAAACCTGCGAAGGGGTCCCACCGGACACCTCTTCGAGGGCCAAGCTCGCTATCCCAAATGAGCTTGCCACTGCCTCCGTAGCGCCAGCCCACGGGGCAACCCCTAGGGACTCCTCTGACAAGCTAGTCGAGCCGCTCGCTTCCTACGGGCCCTCGGGGTCCCGTGACACCTTTTTCAAAGCCGGACCAGTCGTGCCCCCCGCAGCATGGCCAGAGTGACTCGCTCCCTTGGCCCCAAGAACGCGCAAGGGTACCGCACTGATCGGCCCGTGGGCTTCCGGGTCTTCCGGGCCATGGACCCGTTTCTTCTTCCATGCGTCGGGATCCAGGCGCTCCACCAAGCAAACGGTAGGATCCATATATGCGCGATTCAAGCGAGGCTCATGCACCGCATGAACTCGCTTCACGTGCTCCTCCCCGCAGGGCCCTGCCGCCCCGCGACACGCCGCCTCGGCAATAAGCGCAGATTGCACGGTCAAAAAGAGCAATCACGCAATCGCAAGGCTAAGCACCGGAGTAAGCACCCGCACGGTCCCCAAATTTCAGGAGGGGCATCCCATCCTTCGGCTCTCCAAGCCCCACACTCTAGCCCTGCGCTAGCGGCCACAAGCGAAGCGCGTAGAACTCCTCCACGAAGTCCCGAGTCGACATCCTTCGCGCTGCGTTGAGCAGCACTCGTAGTAGCGCATCCTCCCGAGAAGAAAGCTCAATGACCAGGGACAGAATAAGTTGAATGCCCCCCCCCGCAGGAGCGAAGGCCTGCGTCGGGGGCACACTTGTGGTAGAACCACCGTGGGTCGGGGGCGGTATCCTACCGCTCGGCGGCCGGCAGCATGTATCGAAGAAGACGCGTTTTCGGCCGAGGTTGATGCTCCGAAATTCAGCGCTTCCTGTCCTTCTTCTTCTTCGCTGGCACCGCCATCATGGAGGTATGCTAAGAGTCGCGCCATCATCGCATTTTACCTGTGGAGTGGAGCACCCACGAAGATGCCAAGCTTCACGACGAAGTTGGGCGCCAATCGTGCCAGTCCACCTCATACGGTAAGTACTGCTCAACGAGCCAACGCCTGACGATGCATTTAAGACCGGCGTCTAGGAAGGCCACGAACACGATCATCTCATCCTCCCGGGGCGTCGGCACAACCTCCGTCCCGGGGGCACGAGCTTCGTCCAGGTTCGCCAGCTTCTCCTCGTTCTTGAGGGCCTGTAGGACATGGGACGTCACGCTGGAGCGGCCTAACTCGTCTGTGTAAGCCATGGCACCCCCTCTGTCCTTGTTTCGCTTTGTCATCTCAAGAGCGCAGGGCAAGGCACGAGGAAGAGCAATACGGGGGAGCGGTAGAAACAAAGTGCCAGTGCATGCAAATAGAGGGGGAATCCGGACCAAGGCCCCCTATTTATAGACCAGCGGGTGCACACTAGTGTAAAGCACAGAAACCGAGGAGGCACAGACCAAACTCAGCGTGATATGTGGTAAATCAAAACCACATCACGCAGACAAACATTATGACACGCAAGAACCGAGAAGCCGCATTAAAACAAGCACCGCGCAACCACTGGGCGCGGCGCACGAAGCGACCCAACAGCTGCAACAATTTATGGCGCACAGAACCCAACAACACCGCACACTATCCAACGGCCAACCGCTTGACCGCCAGCTCACCCTGCACGACGAGCGGGGCGGGGCGCGCAAAGAACGCTTCGCCAGGTCGAAGGGGACGGTGTACCTGTACTCTCCGGGAAGAGGCACGGTTTCAGCCATGACAAAACAAGATCTCGACCGCGAGGGGCTTGCACCAGCCCCCATGGCCAGGCGAGCAATGGAACGCCCACCCCACCAGACATCGACGGGATGGTTCGAGCTATTGGAGCGGCCCGAAGGTGCCCTGAGAAGGCTGGAGGGTCCCGAGGGTCCCAGGGCCCAATGGGTCTCGAGAGGTTCAGAGGGTCCCAGGGGTACCCAAAGGCGCTTCTGAAGCCCGAAGGGTCCAAAGGGATCACAGTACCGTTGGGCCAAGCGCATCAGTGGGGTGGACCAAAGCCAGGACAGTCCACTATGAGCTAGAAGCTATACATAGGGGCAGTAAAAGCCCCTGCAGCCCCTACCAGCATAGGGCCCTGTAAGGGGTAGACTTGTAATCTCGTATACTCAGTAAAAAATCTATAAATAGCCAACTCTCCCCATGTAATAGGGCAGACTGTATTTTTCCAAGAAAACAATACATATTTACTTCCTGATAACCAATCCCCTCTTTGAGGACCCTTCGGATAACCTCGCGGATACCAGGGGTCCCCCCTCTCTGTACTGTTTAGTCTTTCTTGTTACGACAACTGCATTTTCAATATGCGGGGTGCTACAGATGCCTTGGATCAAAGGCGTGTTTTCTCCTCGCCGGACCCCTTCGCTCTTCAAATGACATGTCTCTACAGGCTTTGTTTCGGTGCTAGCCACGTCTGCCCCAACTGGGAGTTCATCTGGCATATCGTTGCTCCACACCGGGTCAAATTCTTTGCGTGGTTACTCATAGCTGACCGACTAAACTTGCACAATAAAACATTGGTGGAAAATGATGTCTACGAAGTATGCAATGCGGATAGGGAGGATAACGACCACCTCTTCTTGATAGGGAGGATAACGACCACCTCTTCTTCCACTATGTCTTCGTAAGTTCCTTTTGGCAAGGACTAGGCATTACCTTCGCTGACCCTTGTGTCCAGAACCTCCATAATTTCCCACGGCTTTCCTTCATCCCTTCCAAACATTACAACACATTCCTCCTACTCTGTTTCTAGCGCATATGGAATCAGACACGACGTAGTCTTTCATGCATGCACTCCATCCCTAAGACGCCTGCTGCAATCATGTATAGGGAATGCATCCCTCCAACTGAAAAAAATATTTCATCGGGATCAACGTGGGAGTATTTTCCTCCTCTATTCGTGTAATTACTTAAACAATCTTGGTTTAATTAATATATAATTCAGATGGAGAGCCTTTCCCGTGACCTTTTAAAAAACAGATTGTTCGGAGGCCACGTCGCCGCAAGGCGTCGGCGTCCATCCGCTGACACCGCACGCCATGACCTGCGTCGAGCTGCTGGCACCGCGCCGCGGCACGCTGGATCTGATCCTTGCAAGCGGTGGGTGCGGTATTCCTGTAGCAGCCGCCGGCGCTGAGAGCGTGACCTCTCGCGCTGAGAGCTGATCTCTTGGCTGGAGCGCGACCTCGAGGAGACGGCCGCTCACTGCCACCCGGCAAGTTTGTAGCACCTCTTCCTGCCCAACAACACCAGCTACGTACTGAAATGCGCCGTGGATGCCGACGAGAAGTCTCTTCGAGGTTAAGGTCATGTACAGTGGTCAGCTTATAAGTGATGCAGAACTAGGACCGCAGGAAATGGAAGAGAGAGAGGCTTCTCGAAGGAGCCTCGCTGGTGAGCATCTTCTCCGTTCGTCTTCTCCGGATTTCGACGTGTCGCGGCGAGAGCGAGACGGAGGGGCATCGACGTCGTCGGCCGCGGGAGGGCGTGGGCTTCTGGGCCAAGGTTTTGCGCGGAACAGGAGCTGCAGTGTTGGGCCGGCCCATCCATATGGTACGTCCCTCGCAGATATTTTCGCTCATTCCTAGCGCAGTATCCCCCGGTCCTCGTGGCGTTGGTTCCCTAGATCCGCTTGTGTCGGCGAGCAAGGGTTTGCTGCTCGAAGCAGCGAAGTGCGGCGCCTAGGTTTTCAGGCTCGGGTTGTTCGGCGGTTCCGTGAGCCTTCCCCTCTTAGGCGCTCCTTCGCGGAGGTGGTTAGGGGGGAAGCCATGGAGCGCGGAAGAGGACGATACCCCCAGCGTACGGGAGGGGGAGGTCGTGCTTGGGTGGGAGACAAGAGATCCGCTCCAGATGAGTGGATAGAGGAGGACGATCTGTTGATGGAAGGGGATCTGAGGGAGAGATTACATCGCAATTCAGAGCAGCAGTGGAGGAATCCATCGAATGGAGCTCCCCAGAAATCAGGTACTCAGTCTGGCTCTCAGTTTTCAGATCGTTCTCGTTCCGATTCTAAAGTTTTTGGGGGAGATGGTAGAGACGATTTTCATCAAACTAAGGGGTGGCATGCTTTTCGAGAGGGGGGTTCTCATCGTGATGATTCTCAACGTGGAGATTTTAGGGGTGGTTTTGGAAGGAGAGGGGTATACCCAGATCTAAAATTCCTAGAACGTCTTCTTCCTGGGAGCAGTCAGGTTCGGCTGGTAAAGGAGATGATTCTTCCAAAACTTGGGGTGATATTGGTCAGAACACGGGGGTTTTAAGAGCTGAAGATCGTGGTACTTGTTTCTGTTGCTTGCAGTCGGGTCATCATCAGGCAAGATGTACTAATCCCCCAGTTTGCTATAAATGCAAAAAAGTTGGGCATTGGACCTCGGGATGCCCTGAGGAGGAGAAAAAACAAGGTCTAAAATTATGTGGTTTTGGGATCCCAGGACAAGGGTTCTATAGTTTGCAGATGGCGGGTTTGTTACCTCCAGACCAACAAGCTGCCTCGGGGGTTATAAGTATCCAGGAAGGTTTGGCCATTGTGAAGAAGATTGAGGAGGAATTGAAACATCTTATACATGCTCAGTGGGATTGGAAAGTTAGACAAATTTCAGTCTCTGACTATGCTGTCGTTTTTCCCTCTCTTGAGAGTCTTGAGACTTGGTCTAAAGTTGGAAGTGTTGAGTTGGCCCTGCACTCTCTCAAGGCTAAGATTGAGAAATCGAACATCGATCCTGAAGCTTCCTCTGTGCTCACAGCTGCTTGGGTTAAAATTTCAGGGGTGCCTCTTCAAGCAAGAACAGTGGAAGCGGTGAAAGAGATAGCCAGTACAGTGGGAGATCCTGTGGAGGTAGATGAACTCAGTCTAGTTCGTGTTGAGCCAGTTAGAGTTAAAGTTCTCAGTAGAGATCATGCTAGTATAAACTACTTTGTGGAAATTTTCATTGATAAATTGGGTTATGAGTTGAAGTTTGAAGCTGAAGGGGGTGGAAAAGACAAGAAAAAAGGGCCTGTTTATGATCATTTTCATAAGTTCCATGCTCGTAGAAAAGATGAAGATGATGAGGATGACGAGGAAGATTATAGTAATATGGACTATAGGACTGAATGGGAGAAACTCAAAGAAAAAATTGAAAGGAAAGTTAAGAGCTCTTCTGATCAACAGAAGTTTGGGGATTCAAATAAAGAAAGACAGAAACAACAGCAAGGATTGGATTTGGAAGGAGATATTAGTCGCACTGACATCATGATTTACTCTGCTGTTGGTCAGGGGGCTCAAGATTCTCAATCAGATGTTAGCCAAGAATGATCAGATGGGTGACAGTTTGACTGGGGGGGTTAGACTACTGAACAATGTTGCATCCATCATTGAGGGTGATGGGAGCCCCTTTGGAAATTTGGTTGCGACTGATGTACCCGATAATAATAAACAGATTGTTCAGATGGGATCATTGGGAGAAGTTCTACAAATTGTTCCCCTCAATTTCAGGTTTCCTGAGCACTCTGTTGAGAGTAAGTCTTTGGAAGAACCTAATTTGATTCAAAGTCCTTTGAGAGGTAATGAGTCTGATATGTTTCAACAAGATAACATCCAAAAGGGGGTTCAGTCAGGTGAGAAAGTTGTCGTTCATTCTGAGGGTGGTACTACTCTTTTGGATGCAGCCCTTTGGCCTTGTTTAAGCACTCCTCGTAAAACTACAGTCACGGTGGAATGTCAGGAGATTGTAGAAAAAGTGGAGTTGTCTCATCCTGAGAAGATAAAACATACTGGTCCTCTCATCTCTGGGGGTAAATATATCACTTCAGTTGACTTAGTAGATAGGGGTTTAGATTTGGAGGTTGGTGAGGGAGTGTATACTTCTGCCAAATTAAGTGAAGGAACTAAACAAAATCAAGAGATATCTAATTCTGGAGAGATGGCTGTTGGGTGGTTGTCTACTAAGAAAAAAGGCAGGAAACACAAAGTCTTGGAACCTCCTCCGGCTACAAGGAAAAGTTTGAGGATCCAAGATCAAGGTCTTACTATGGAGAAAAAGGCTTCTAAGCTGAAGTCTATTCATAATCTAGAAGATCCAGGTACCCCTTCTAATCCTTTTAATGTTCTTAATCTTGTGTCTTCTGATTATCTAGAAAAAGTTGCTATTTCTTGTAGCATAAACCTTGGAGATAATTCTCAAAGTGCAAAAGAGATTATTTCCTCTATGCAGGCTCATGAACTGGTTAGAGCTGCCTTAGCTCAAGCTGAAAGAGATATAGTAGAATCCTCGAAATATGAGGCTCCGGGGTTGAGAACTGAGAATTCGAAAAGGGGTGTTTCTCTAAATATTGTATCTGTTGATGAAAGGGGTGAGGCGTTTGTTAAACGCAGCAGAAATAAGGAGAAGAATGAGCTGCAAAATGGGGGTGCTTCTCAAGATCCATCTGTTCCATGAAGGTTTTATTTTGGAATATTAGAGGCATTAGTAAGGCTGCTAGAAGGAGACAGCTTAGGGAGCTTATTTTTTCTGAGGGTGTGAATGTCATTGGTATTCAAGAAACTCTTAAAACTATGTTGTCTGACAAAGATTTCAGAGATTTAGTTGGAGAGTTGCCTTTCTGTTGGAATTTGATTCCTGCCTGAGGACATTCTGGTGGTATCCTATTAGGGGTTAAAGATGATGTTTTAGAGGTGGAAGCTCGAGACTCTGGAAGATATTTTGTAAGCATGGTAATCAGAAATCGAAGGTCCAATTTTCGGTGGGAGGTAGTAACAGTTTACGGTCCTTCTGATCATGAATTCTCTGCTATTTTCCTAGAAGAATTGGACAGGAAGTGTAAGAGCATTGGTCTGCCAGTGGTCTTAGGGGGTGATTTTAACTTAATCAGAGAGATGGGGGACAAAAATTCTTCTAATTGTAACTGGAAGCTTATTGATATGTTCAATGATTTCATCTCTGAGAATAATCTGATCGAGATTAAGAAAGGGGGTGGTAAATATACGTGGACTAATAAACAAAAATATCTCATTTTGGTGAATTTAGACAGAGTTATGGTGTCCCATGATTGGGAGGCAAAATTTCCCCTGTGTCATGTGCAATGCCTCACTAGAGTGGGTTCGGATCACTACCCGATACTTCTTAATTCTGGAGAAGAGGTAAGAGCTAAATCTGGGCGGTTCTTTTTTGAACAAAAATGGATGGGTCAAGAGAACTTCTGCAATCTGATTCAGCATAAGTGGGTCGAATTTCAGGGCAGATCGTCCGGGAACTTCTATTCTCTTGACATTTGGATTGGTATTATAGCAGCCTTAAGGCGTTTTCTTAGAGGTTGGGGAGCGAATGTCAATGGAGTCTCTAAGAAAAATAAGGAAAATCTTCTGAGACAAATCAGTAACTTGGACTCTTTGGCTGCTTGTAATGATAAAGACACTGAGATTTGGGCTAAGAGATACGCCTTGGAAGCTGAGCTTGAGAAGATTTATGATTTGGAAGAGAAATATTGGCAGCAAAGAGGTAAGAGTGAGTGGTTATCTAAAGGAGATGCTAATACTAGATATTTTCATACTTGCGCGAATGGGAGAAAACGGAAAAATTTTATTTCTAGTTTGGAACATGAAGGGGTTGTTTTGAGAAGTAACTCTGATTTACGTAACCACATTTATGACTTTTACAAAAACTTGTTTGGTTCGGAGGATAGTCAAAAGGTGGGTCTGACTTATGATATTTGGACTCACAAGTTAAGAGTGTCTGATGATGATAATCTTTTTTTGCTTCAAGATTTCACTGAGGTGGAGGTTGACAAGGTCATTAAAGAGTTGAAGGCGAACTCAGCTCCTGGTCCGGACGGCTTTCCTAATAGTTTCTATAAGGACTTTTGGGGTGTGATCAGAACTTCTTTTCTTGCTCTTGTTAAAGATTTCAGCCATGGGGTGTTAGATATCCAGAGACTAAATTTTGGGGTCATTACCTTAATTCCTAAAATAAATGAGGCTAATAATATTCGTCAATACAGACCAATTTGCCTTCTCAATGTCAGGTTTAAAATCTTAACCAAGTGGTTAGCCAATAGGTTGGGGGTGATTGCAGATAAGATAATTAATGAAAGTCAGTCGGCTTTTATTAAGGGGAGAAATATTCTTGATGGGGTGGTGGTACTTCAAGAGGTGGTACATGATCTCAGAACTACAAAATGTAAAGGGGTGATTCTGAAGTTAGATTTCGAAAAAGCTTATGATAAGGTCAGGTGGACCTTTTTGGAGGAAGTGATGGTGAGAAAGGGTTTTGCTAATGATTGGATCAGTTTGGTGTTGAGCTCTGTCAAAGGAGGGAAAGTCTGTATTAATGTTAATGGGGAAATGGGACCTTTTTTCAAGACTTCTAGGGGTTTAAGACAAGGAGATCCTCTTTCTCCTCTCCTCTTTAACCTTGTGGCAGATGCGCTGGCAGAGATTATTAATGTTGCTCAAGAAAAAGGTTTTTTTGAAAGGTTTGGTCTCTCATTTGGTTCCTGGTGGGGTGCCTGCTTTTGCGATCTGATGATATCTGGTAATTATGGTGGAGCTTGAGGAGGCGTACTTGCTTCATCTTAAATTTCTTCTGTACTGCTTTGAGTGGATGTCTGGCTTGAAGATTAACTATCACAAGAGTGAAGTTTTTGTTTTAGGGGTGGATGGGGAGGCTGCTTTCAATGTGGCTAATGTCTTTGATTGCAAATTAGCTCAGCTTCCCATGTCTTATTTGGGTATTATAGTTGGGGATAGACATGTGGGGAGGAAGGCTTCTGATAAAGTGATTGATAAGTTGAATAAGAGATTGAATAACTGGAAAAACAAATTTCTCTCTACTAGAGGCAGGTTAATTCTGGTTAATAGCAGTCTGAGTAGTCTTCCTATTTACACAATGGGTTTCTATAGATTTAGTGAGGAAGTTCATAGTAAAATTGACACTATTCACTCTAAATTCTTTTGGAGGGGTGCTACTGGTCATTTCAAGTATCATATGGTCAAGTGGGAGGCTTTATGTCGGCCTAAAGAGTTCGGGGGTTTAGGTATTCTTAATACTAGGATTCTGAATGATTGTCTTTTGGCTAAATGGAATTGGAAATTATGCTCTGCTCATAATGAACTTTGGTTTAAAATTCTTAAGGCCAAATACTTTCCTAGGGGTGTTATTAAAGGTGCTAATACTCTTAATTGTTCTCAATTTTGGAAAAATTTGATGAAGGTCAGATACATGTTTGATAAGGGTACTAGACACTTGATTGGTAATGGTAGTTCTACACTCTTTTGGGGGGATGTTTGGTTGGGTAATTGTCCTCTGAAGATTCAGTTTTCTCAATTATATTCTATATGTTAGGACCCTGTTATTCATGTTGATAATTGCATCACCAGGGGGGTCTGGGACATTAGGTTTAGTGAGGAACTTAAACAGATGCTAATGGATTTCGTCCTTAACACTGACAATGACTGTGTGGTTTGGTGTTTGGAAAAGTCAGGTATTTTCTCTGTCAAATCTCTTTATAGGCATATGATCTTTGGGGGTGTGATCTGTACAGATAGACTCAAGATTTGGAAGAGTAAGCTTCCTCTGAAAATTAAAGTCTTCTTATGGCTCTGTTTCAATAACAGTATACAAACTCTGGACCAGTTGAAGAAGAGGGGGTGGAAAGGGGAGAACAAATGTGTTCTTTGTGGTGCTGAAGAGAATTTAGATCATGTCTTGTTTTCTTGCGTTCTAGCTCGGTTCTTTTGGTCTTTATCAGAGAGGCTTTACACTGGGTTTCCAGTCCCTGTTCTTTGAATGACTTCCGTTTGAATTGGCTTGAGAAGAAGGGTGCTATTAACTACGATTTTATTCTCTTTAGTTTTGCAGCCTCAGCCTGGAACCTTTGGAATTATAGGAACAGAATGGCGTTTGACAAGAATTTCCCTAAGCACCCGCTAGCTGTGATTTTCAGTTTCTTATCTTATTTGCAGCAATGGAAGATGCTCACCAAGCATGATGTTAATGAAAAGATGGAAGGATTCATTAAAACCATGTTAGAATGGATTAGAGAGTTTGTGAAATCTGGAAAGGGATGACTTGTTTTTGTAATATGTTTGTCCTCTGTTCCTGTTAGTATCTGGCTGTTTGATGACTTAGTTTCTATCTTCTTTTGTTCGCTATCTGTAAGCTGGGATCCCCAGTGCTTCCTGTTTGTGATACTTCTGTAAGACTTGTTATTAGCTTTATAAAAGCTGGGTTTTAATCCCCCCTAAAAAAACGAGAAGTCTCTTCTTGGAGATGACTGGGCTGCGCAGCGCCGGGGCCGACTCGATCTGCACATAGATAGCGAGCTACCTCGAGGCTTATTGGGCTCCCCTTCTGGCTTGCTTGGGGGCTGGAGGCAGGAAGCCGGTTAAACTGCTAGTAAAGTTCAACTCGGCGTTTGACCAAGTGTACAAGAGTCAGCTTCACTGCGAAGTTCAAGATCCCTCGCTCCGTGGAGCCTTGCGACATGCCGTGTCGGAGAAGATCGTTCATGCTTATAAGGCGTACCTGCAGAACCACTACAAGCTTGAAAAATCAGTCAGGTACACGGCCCTGAACCTGGCTGAATTGCTGTCAGAATTGTTCCAAGGAGAAGCCGCGGAGCTCAGGAAATACTAGCAGTGAACTCAGAAGATCTTCAAATTCTCCCTTTTTTATTGGAAAAGAAAACAGCACACCTTACAAGTAATTCTAGAAATTCAGTGGCAAAACGGCACACCTCACATTGACCTTCTATTGAAGTTATGCCACTTAAGCCTCTTTTTCCTCTCATGAATGTGTTGGGATGATCTCGGCTAAACCAACACTGAGATTCAAGTGGGCTATGCTCCACTCGCGCGCCCTGATCAGAGGCGCAACCAACCCTTTTGGTTTTGGTCCCGTTCACCTAGTGCTATAAGAAAAGAGGGGACTCGGCAGGCTTTCGATCAAGTGGATCTAGGCTACAATAACCCACACAAACCCGATCTATTAGAGCGTTGTGGTGAGCGAAGACTGCAACACCGCCGCCGCCACCTCTACGGCTGCCGACCGAAGGTCTACGCCGTCACCGCGACATCGCCATCCTCGCCCACACCACCTCTACACCGACGGATCTATAAGCTCTAAATGGCATCTCTAAGTTCGGGTATGTAAATCACGCTTCCGCTCTAAGGATTAGGCAAGTGTTCATCATTGAGCTAGGGTTAATGTTGTTAGATCATGTTTAGTCTTAGATTATAACCTACATTTGGTATCAGAGCCACCCTAGACTCGTCTTCAACCCATGTTAGTCCAAACCGAACTTGTTCATGATTAGTCTTTCGGATTTAGCACTTAGAAGGAGGGGACTTAAGAAATTTTGCAAAATCTTGACGAAATCAAACCCAAATTGGAACCCTCAAACCCAGATCGGAACCCTAAAGTGCGGCGAAGACTTACGTTTTTGGGATCTCCGGAGTCTCTCCGGTCTCAGGCACCACCGTAGCCGGCGAACAGAGCTACGGCACCGCCGCCTCATGCTGCCCGCCGTCTCAAGCCGTCGCTCCACGCTCCAAGCGCCGATGAACAGGCTGCGGCGCTGCCGCCTCAAGTCACCGCTCGCGTGCTCCCTCTTGCCGACGACGGGAAATTATTCTTCCTCCAGCAGCGTCTTCTTCGCCGATGTCGCATCCCCGCCCGTGCGATCGAGAGCCGCCCGATTTTTCGGAGTGAAGGGGGAGAATGAGTTAGGGTTAGGGTTTTGAGGTCTTTTATTCACCTCGGGATCCATCCTGCTCGTCCGATCAGATCCAACGGCTGTAATAGAATTGGGCCGGCTAAGTGAAATAAATTTGGGCCGGCTAAGTGTTGTCTGTTTGGAATTGAGTCGGCGCAATAGAAGTGGCATTTCGTTGCATTATGCACCGTTTAATTAATGTGTAGTTGCCCAAATGACAATGTATTATGCATAATGTTTTATCTCTAATTAAAATTGAACCAACGAGATATTTTGATTAGAGATTTTTATGTTTTAATTTTGGCATTATGTATGCACATGATTACATTCTGACCAATGTTGTTTGTAGTCGTGTGTCGCCATATTAAATTGTTAAGTTCTTTTCCATTTTCTACCCAACAGTGATATGGATTAGAACTGTAGTTTTGCGTGTTGTTAATCAGACCAACGTAGGGTTAATTGCATGCAATACATCTTTATTATTTCTAATTTTGCAGCAATAAACGCTTTGAATGTTGTCGTCACAATTGACAATATTGAGCAGCTTACGGGAAGCAACTTCCCCGCTTGGAAAGAAAGAATTCATGTTGTCCTTGGAGTTTTGGACCTTGACTATGCGTTGACTATGCATTAAGGGTGACTTCTCCCATTCCCCCCACCGACGGTGAGGATAATTATGATGAGAAAAAGAAAACTTACGATGCTAATGCTGAAAAAAGGGAGCGGTCCGACCGCCTGTCACTAATGATCATGAAGACCTCTATCTCAGTTGGGATCAGGGGAGCAATCCCTGATTCCAAAAATGCTAAGCAGTACTTGGCTTTAGTTGAGGAGAAATTCAAAGGCTCCACTAAAGTTTATGCCAGTACTTTAATCCAGAGGCTCTTATCCGCTAAATATGACGGGTCCAGCAGCATAAGAGAGCATATCATGATGATGACCGATATGGCTGGAAAGCTCAAGGGCATGGACATGGAGATATCTGATGGTTTCCTAGTCCACTTTATTATGACGTATCTTCCTTTTGATTACACTGCATTTAAGATAAATTATAATACTCAGAAAGATAAATGGAGCATGAGCGATTTAATCGCCATGTGTGTTCAGGAGGAAGAAAGAATAAGGGCCGAAAAGAAAGATTTTGTACATCAAGTTGGCGGCCCTAACAAAAAGAAGTTCTCAGGGGATTTCAAATCCAAGAAAAAGATGCAATTCTCCCCTAATTCAGATAAGTCAGGGCCTAAGGTGCACAATGCACCTAAGCCCCATGTTAATCCCGCTGGAGCACTTAATGTGGATGAATGTCACTTCTGCAAGCAGCAAGGGCATTTTCAGAAGGATTGTGCTGGTTTTCTAAAGTGGCTCGCAAAAAAGGGTAATTATACAATAACGTTCATTGATGAAACTCTTTATGTTGATTTCTCCCTTAAGTCTTGGTGGATTGACTCAGGTGCAACTGTGCACGTTACCAACTCTTTACAGGGATTCCATACCGCGAGAACACTAAGAAAGGGGGAGCGAAGTCTTAGAGTCGCGGATGGAAAAGAAGCTGAAGTTGAATCAGTTGGATCTGTTTCATTAATTTTAGATAGCGGCTTCATACTTCATCTTAATAATGTAGTCTATGTTCCTTCCTTAAGGAGGAATTTGATTTCGGTTTTTTTATTGGACGATGATGGTTTTAAATGTAGTTTTGGTAACAATAAATGAATTATTGCATTTAAATCAAATGATGTTGGTCTTGCTTTTAGACAAGACAAGCTCTATATGCTTTCCCTTAATGAATCTCATGTATCCTTGAATGTGTGTGATGCTAAGCATAAAAAGAATGATGAGACTTCTTCGAAACTGTGGCACTGTCGTTTATGCCACATTTCTAGGGGAGAATGGAGCGTCTCATTAAGGAAGAAATTCTCCACCCATTAGTTTTCTCTGACTCAGACCACTGCATTGATTGCATTAAAGGAAAATATGTAAAGCAAATAAAGAAGGGAGCCACTCACAGCACATGACTCTTAGAATTAATTCATACTGATATTTGTGGTCCTTTTCCTATGACATCAATGGATGGTTTTGATTCCTTCATCACATTCACTGATGATTTCTCCCGTTATAGTTATATCTTTCACATTAAAGACCGATCTGAGTCACTTGACAAATTCAAGATATTTAAGGTTGAAGTTGAAAATCAGCACAACCTAAGAATTAAAGTGATAAGATCGGACCGTGGGGGAGAATATTATGGTAGACATGCCTCTTATGGGCAAATTCCTGGCCCTTTCGCTAAGTTCCTTCAGGAAAATGGCATTGTTGCTCAGTATTCTACACTAGGTGAACCTCAGCAGAATGGGGTAGCTGAGAGGCGCAACCGTACACTTATGGATATGGTACGAAGCATGCTTAGCTATTCTAGTTTACAAATTGTTTTGTGGATGGAAGCACTAAAGACAGCTGCACATATTCTTAATCGGATTCCCAGTAAATCAGTGCCTAAGACACCTTATGAATTATGGACTGGGAGGAAACCAAGTTTGAAATATTTACGAGTGTGGGGTTGTCGTGTTGAAGCTAAGATATTTAATCCACATATTAGGAAATTAGATCCTAAGACAGTAAGTTGCCATTTTATTGGGTACCTTGAAAGATCTAAAGGGTATCGATTTTACTGTCCGGATAGGATAACTAAGTTTGTAGAAACAAGGCATGCTGTGTTCTTAGAGAATGACGAGGAGCCGGAGCCCAGGAAAATAGATCTTGAAGAGAAGCGGGTTTATGTTTCTTCACCGCTTATCCCAGAGACCTTTATTCCTGTGCTTCAGGTGGTTGCACCTCCAATACAGAATACTATTATTACACCCACTGTTGAGGTCTCTGAAATTCCTAATGTCGCACCTAATGATGAGCCTCAGCAGTCTCCTGCAATAGCTGATGAACCTATTAGAATATCACAGCAGGAGAGAAGATCTGCCATCCCAAATGATTATGTTGTTTATATGAATGAGGATGTTAATGATATAGGGAAGGTAGATGATCCCACCTCTTATAAGGAGGCCATGATGAGTGAACATTCTCCTAAGTGGCTTGATGCCATGAAGGATGAACTAAAGTCTATGAGCACTAATGATGTATGGAACTTAGTAGAAATTCCCGACGGAGTCAAAACAGTAGACTGTAAATGGGTCTACAAAACCAAGCATGACTCTAAGGGAAATGTCGAAAGATTCAAAGCAAGGCTTGTAGCAAAAGGCTTCTTACAAAGAGAAGGGATTGACTATAATGACACTTTTTCACCTGTCTCAACTAAAGATTCATTCAGAATTATTAGGGCACTTGTAGCTCATTATGATTTAGAGCTACATCAGATGAATGTTAAGACGGCATTCCTTAATGGCGACTTGCAAGAAAACGTTTTCATGGCTCAACCAGAAGGTTTTGTCGTGGAAGGCAATGAGCATATGGGATGTCGACTTAAGAAATCAATCTATGGCTTAAAGCAAGCGTCAAGGTAATGGTATCTCAAATTCGATAAGGTCGTAAGGAATTTTGCATTTAAGGAAAATGAAGTGGATAACTGCATATATGTTAAGTTCAATGGGAGTAAATTCACCATCTTAGTTCTTTATGTGGATGACATCATATTGGCTAGCAGTGATAAGGATATGTTGTTTGAGACCAAGAAATTTCTTTCATCTAATTTTGATATAAAGGATCTTGGTGATGCCTCTTACGTTCTTGGCATTGAGATTCACCTAGATAGGTCCAAAGGAGTATTAGGTTTATCTCAGAAGGCATACATTGACACAGTGCTGAAGAGATATAATATGCATAAGTGCTCTGGCTCGCCTGCTCCTATTGTTAAGGGCGATAAGTTTGGGACATTTCAATGTCCAAGGAACCAATATGAAACTGATCAAATGAAGTCGGTTCCTTATACTTCAGCTGTCGGAAGCATTATGTATGCTCAAGTATGCACGTGCCCTGATTTAGCTTTTGTGACCGGGATGCTTGGCAGATGTCAGTCAAATCTAGGACCGGACCACTGAAAGGCCGTTAAGAAAGTCTTGCGCTATATGCAAGATACTAAACATTTCACGCTCACATATAAGAATTCTGACAACCTTGAAGTTGTTGGTTATTCAGATTCAGATTTTGCGGGATGTGTTGATACTAAGAAATCCACGTCAGGTTATATCTTCACACTCGCTGAGAGAGCTATCTTGTGGAAAAGCTCAAAACAAACCCTTACAGCATCTTCAACGATGCAAGCTGAGTTTGTGGCATGTTATGAGGCTACCAGGCAGGCTGTATGGCTTAAGAACTTTATCCTGAGACTTAGAGTGGTAGACAGCATCTCTAAACCACTCACCTTATATTGCAATAACGAACCCGCGGTCTTTTATGCGAGTAACAACAAGTCAAGTGGTGCTGCCAAACACATTGACATTAAGTACCATGTTGTGAAAGACAGAATCCAGGATCAAACCATTAGTTTCAAGCATATTAGTACTAAGTCAATGCTTGCGGATCCGTTTACTAAAGGCTTACCACCCAATATCTTTCGTAATCATGTTGCCGGTATGGGTCTATTGGAAAGCCTCTGATTCTGGATAAAAGGACCTTAAAGCAAACAAACTCCCATCAAGTATAATGAATATCCATTTCAAGATGGGATAGTACACTATAAGTAGTGTGGTTGTATAGCACTTCATTGGCTATGCGACGCATTACCTTGTTATGCTGTTTTATTGAGAATGGGCTTATGGTGTTAGCCTTACGATCAAAGGGGAGAATGTTGGGATGATCTCGGCTAAATCAACCCTGAGATTCAAGGGGGCCATACCCCACTCGTGCGCCCTGATCGGAGGCGCAACCAACCCTTTTCGATCTTGTTCACCTAGTGCTATAAGAAAAGAGGGGAGTCAGTAGGCTTTCGATCAAGTGGTTCTAGGCTACGAACAACCCATACAAACCCGATCTATTAGAGCGCTGTGGTGAGCGAAGACCGCAACACCGCCGCCACCTCTACGACCGCTGGCCGAAGGTCTGCGCCGTCACTGCGACATCGCCGTCCTCGCCCACACCACCTCTACACCGACGGATCTACAAGCTCTAAATGGCATCTCCAAGTTCGGGTATGTAAATCACGCTTCCGCTCTAAGGATTAGGCAAGTGTTCATCATTGAGCTAGGGTTAATGTTGTTAGATCATGTTTAGCCTTAGATTATAACCTACATAATGCTGTAGCAGTCTAGTGGAAACTACACAGCCTTTCAATGGCAACAGGTAGCGCTGTAGCAGTCAGTGGTGGCACCACTCGTTTCCTATCATGTATAAATAATCTTATTTTTTTCGAGATAGGATGTACAAATAATCTGAACATGCAAAATATGAGTAAGAGAAGAGAGTGCAGCACCATTTTCATGTCGGCGGTGGAAGAAGTTTACATTGTTTCTTCTAACACGACCAAGGAACAGAGCCACCGAAGACAAGCACAATAACTGAAATTCTGCCTGGCCATGGCCAAGCTTATGACAGATAAAATTATCAGTTTTGACCATCTTGCTAGTCAAGAGTGGCTACTGCAAATTGGGCACGCACACTTGGAACGATAGTTCAGAGTTACTGCAGAGTTCGAACTCGCATGTGTCGCCTTCCCGCAGGTTGTTCTCCCTACTGATGTTAGCCCAGCCAGTGATGAAACCGTTGAACCTTGGTGTGCATTGGTACAGCACAGGCCAGAGTCTCATGCATGGATCCTTGATTACTAAAATCTTCCTTCCCTGTTTCTTCGTTCTTGGGAGAACTGGCAGTCGACTAGGAAGCTCCTACAAAAGCATCTTTTAGGACTATTATGCAGAAAGGTGCTCACATGAAGAAGAAAAATTGATTTTCACATACTGTAAGGAAAATCTAAACAGAGAGATTCAACAGTTAGTCAGCTCTGTTTATCTGAACCTTGGACAATGAAAATTCAGGTTAAAGTAAAAAAAAATGCCTCACAGTTTTGATGAATACCTGTTTATCTGAACTTTGGACAATGAAAATTCAGGTTAAAGCATATATATATATATATATATATATATATATATATATATATATATATATATATATATATAGAGAGAGAGAGAGAGAGAGAGAGAGAGAGAGAGAGATGCTTCACAGTTTTGATGAATACTATTGATTCAACATTAAGATTGCGCATATTATCGCCAACCGTAGGATAGCCTAGTGGTGTGGCACCCAGTCTCTCTAGTTGATGACTAGAGTTTGATTCTGACCAACCTTAGGTTGGTTGGGTTATTTGTGTAGATTTTCCACTGGTATTTTTCGAGATTTGAACCCATGACCTATGAGTTGTGAGCCTTAAGATGACTACACTAGCCAGTTACTCCCACTATCTAAAAAAAGATTGCCCATATTATCAATATCAGCTAGCCTTGGCCTCTTATGTCCAATTTCCCATTATTTAGTCATTTATCTAAAGCTTAATTAGGCTGATCGGAGTTATGACTAACAGAGGAAATATAATCATAGGTCATCAGCATCACTATGGGAGAACTGTAAGACAAACAAACGTAGCATCATGAAAAAGAGTTTTGATATCCTTGCGTCATTTGATGAACACAAAAGGTGATGAAACTATGATTTGAGAAAATAATCTTGCACTACGAGTTAACTGCCCTTGCAATGCTTAACAAGTACTTAGTTAAAGCTACTCACAAGCCATGTTTGATCTGGTGGGGGTACCGCAATGCAAAACTTTCTGTTGTTTGCTTTAGGAACGCCACCTGACTCAGTACTTCCACTTTTGAGGCCTTCACAATTATTCCCTGCATATTGCCTGACACTCATAAAAAAGCCTTTTATATAATCCATTTGTGAACGTACACATGCATTGAGAATAAGACTTAAATCTAGGATATCATGTGGAGTCACCAAAAAACCGGCAACAAACAAGTATTACCAGGTTGCATAGGATTTTGCCTGAAGTCAGGTAGTTCACGTGGATTTGGACTACCAGACATAATTTCTGCAGCAATTTGTCCTGGACCATCTTGCAGGTTATCTTGCTTCACAGAAGAATCTGCTGGTACAAATCCTGAATATTTGTGGTTGCTCAATAAGCTCAAGCTAGAAAACATACAAAATACAAAGTAAAGCAGTGCATATCTTTTTTACAACAAAAGTTTGAAAGATACTAACCTTCTTTTTGTTCAACTTGGTTACCCTCAGGAGGGAACAAAATATTACCTTTATCTTTCTTACAAGAATCTATTGCACATTCACTACAAGGCACTTCTGCATCAATCTCAGCAGAAGAGTTGTCCTCTCCAAATGCCGATAACTCGTTACTAGGCAATGCGTTGATATCTATGTCATGCACTGGAACATTACCAGCATCTGTACTTGTTCTCCTTGCATCAGTCATCTCTTTATTTTCCAGGCATGATGATGTCTCAGGCATCCCAAAACAATAACCAACTCCCATAGAAGAGTCGCAATTTCGTGAGCTAATCTCAACACAACTGAAATCTGAAGTTTGGCCATTGGTGGTTAGCCCTTCCATATTCAGATCAACAGAAAATGCTTCTGGATTACAATAGTCACTTTCAAATTCGTATATATCAGCTGACAGAAATATATCATCCATAATCACTTCATTAAGATCCATCATAGCCAAAGGTGTTATTTGTTCTGCATTTGTTGGAAAATTAGAGCCCCCACAGTTCTCAGTTTCAGTATTACCATCTTCTAGTCCCAAAGCACAGTAAAGCTCATTTGGCATGTCTGGGTGTGAGCGTGCCGATCCTTTATCAGCCATCATCATGTTGCTTGCTACAGAATAACTTAAATCTCGGTAAGCTTCAGATGATTTTGCATCCACTGTCATATCTTTTGTGTTAGAAGATACACCAATAGCAACCATACTTTCTAGAGTCTTTGATCCAATTGCATCATAAATGGGGTGCTCTCTGACATTAGCATCGCATTCAGTTTCTTTTTCTTTACAGGTCGTACAGTCATCTGCTGTTTTTGTCTCTCCATCTAACACATCCTGAGCTTTATCTTGATCTCTTGTAAGGACCTCATCAATTTCGTGTGATTCGGCAGCACCAGTAGGAGGTGCTTGCTCTGATGTTTCAGAACATTTCAGTTCAGATGTTGCCTTGGGAATTTCGGAGTCAATGCAAACATGAACAGACATGTCGCAATCGCTCGGGCCCGGATCATTTTGCAGATAAGTACGCTGTTTCTTTTTACTGCTATCTGCATTATTCTTGCTTATTTTCACCATTTGATTACCTCGAGAGCTTGCTTTCTTCCGAGGCTTCCTCTTCCGGCTTTGCCTTTTGTTCCTCTCACAGAGATACATCCTTTCACAAGCCGATGGAGCAAATATTTGTACAGTGAAGACTGACCTGGCAATCTGCCTGAACACCAGGAACTCGCCAACGCTGATGGCATGGTCTAGCGCAAAGTTCTTCCATCCATGCCCAAATGATAGAAAACCTTCACGCAAGCACAACTGCACTCGCCAGCGAAGTCCAAAGGCATCTTCAAGATAAATATTGGAGCCGGTCAGGTCCAAGATTGTCTTGGCAAATGGGGGTGGTATATCCTGCATGCGTGAAATATAGGGTTTACATAAGTTCTGGTATCAATAAAAGTTACCATCGCATACTCATCATGATCAACTCATTTTCACTGATGAATCTCTGCACCGTTGCAGAATATACTATTTTTAGATAGATTTCACGAACACAGTTAGTATTTGCATCATTCCTCAGTCCTTGGACTTTGCCTAAAATGTACATGCTACATGAATAACCTTAAACAAACTACACTGGATCGTACGAGAGTGTACAGCTAGATAGATTTTATCTTTTGAGTACTACAATGGGAACAAAAAACTAAAATTCCATACCATGTTTTCGGAGAAGTAGCCCATCATGATCTTGAAGAAGGACGGCAGTGTCGGGATCGGGCGAGCCTTCTCGGAGGAGGAAGCACGGCCATGAACTCGGACGCATTTCTTTGTGCAATCCACGCAAGCCCGCTTCCTGTGTGGGTCATAGATCCTCTTCCTCCTCTTCTTTGCCTTCTCGGGCCCTTTCTCCTCATGGTTGTCAACCTTCGCAGCTCTCTCCTCCTGGCTCCCAACCATACTCTCTTCTTGCTCTTGTTTCAACACTCCTGTCATTTCCATCTGTTGCTATGTGCCCAAGAATCTCACAAGAACACTCGAGCAAAACCAACAAACCGAGAAAAAAACAGGAGAGAAGGTTATTTTACTAGTTTGCTGAAGAATGCTACAAGAATGCCATTTTGTGATGACCAAATGTGACATCAAGAACCATTGCCTCTTCCGATCACTCCCTATCTCCCACAATTCAGCTGCCTATTCAGACATGCATACATGATACATCTCTCAAACCAAAGAAGAAGCAAAAACGATCTATCCAAAAAAAAGGCGATCTTTCGATGGTCATTCGATTCAGCAATATTTCCAGAGAGAAGAACTAATGCAAAACAGGCACAAACATAAAAGATCAAATCTTTGCCAAATTCCTCTCTTACTGCAGAGCGGAGAAGAAACCAATAATGGTTGCATATGCTTCTCCCATTCCATCAATCCTTTTGTGTTCGTCTCCCTAGGAGGAAAAAAAACAAATAACGTTTTAGTACTGCTAGACAATAGCCCGTAGCCTAGTCCACTTCAGTGTACACCCTCCTGTCACAAATAAGTTGTCCTAAAATACGTGCGATCGTATTAATTTTAATAAAAAATATTATCTAAAATATGTAATTTAGATATACGAAAATGATAATTTGTAGTGAAAAACATTTTCATTTCATTGTACTTTTATTATATTTTTTAAAATATAATGGTAAATTTAGTGATCAAAGCAGCATCCGGCTAACTTTAAAAAACAAAAAAAGTGACTTCTTTTTTAATTGGAGGGAGTAAGATGCAACACCAAACACCAATGTACCCGGTGCTCCCCTGCTTCACAGTCTCCACTTGGCGCTTTGGGAAATGATACCTGGATGCTCCTCGTTGGCCTCTCACTCTGATGCTTTGGTCACAACGACATGCATGCAGCAAGGCGCCATGTTTCTTTCGCTGGCCAATAATGGGCCCGGTGAAAAGGGTCCCAGTGGCCAGTGTCTGGGATTCGAGACCTCAAACTAGCCGGTCGCTTCTCCGGTGATCCGCCGAGGGGTCTGTGCGCCGGCCATGTGTGGGTCCCAGTCTTCCAGGTGGCCGCGAGGGTTCTCTCAGGCTGCTCCCAGTGTTCCACTCTGGCTGGTATACCATATAGGCAAAATGATGATGTGGCACCATAGTTAATGAAGAGAGAGGGTACTCTTGTATCTAATCTGGATACCGGTTCAGTCTCGAAATTCAACGTATAAAATTTATTGTGAAGAGAGAGGGTACTCATGCATGTAATTAAATGAACAGTCTAAGATACTACACCATAAAAAATCATACATTAGGAAGATAGTATCCTAACACTCCTTATGTACTAAAAAATTACACTAAAATACTGTTTATTGAGAGCAGCCTCAGTCTCACTCTGACTTGTTCCCAGTGTCTGACAGACTGGCTGGCTGGCTGGTCTTGTTGTCTAGTCCATTCTCTCCTGTTTGAGGTTGTACTACTACTTACTCAGATTTACACGGATGGATCATGGATTGCATGGACGCTTTGCTTTACCCCGATTCTCTTTCCGTGCAGTGTGGCCAACGAATCAACTCAGGTGCAACGGAAGCTGTTTGATCACTGCGGCAGAGATTACCATCTGGCTGATGAGAAAATCAGAAGACCGCCCATTCCGTTGTCATCTTCAGAAGAGAATTTCTCACACATTTTTTCTCTCTTGGCTGGCTTGTCATCAGCGCCTGCCGCGATATGGGCTGAGGCCCATCAGCCCTCTCCCATCACCGCTTTTCAGTGATCACAATGTTTGCCCAACATTCCACTTCTTCCATAGTATTCGTAATTTCGTATGCCATAGGGTGCAAATCCTAGCAGTAGCATCACGCACAATTCATGTCAGCTGTGTTCACTCGCTGCAACAACAATCAAGATAAGCCCGGATTGCCTCTGACGCAAATAAAATTTTGGGTTCTTTCGGACGCGACCACTCCATGTCTCCATGTGAGTTCATCTCCTGTCTTCCCAACATGACTAGACAGAAAGCGAGTGGTGAGGAATGTCGACGTGGGGGAAATATGTACAGCGCTCCTTGAGGAATGTCAATCATAACCGAGCGTCGTGCGGAGACTGGACAAGTTGCTGTGCCGGCCGGCGGCAACCCTTCGCCCGAGCAGGCGCGCGAGCGCGCGCGCGGGAGTGCGGCGACGCCTAATCGCCGGCCGCCAAGTGCCACCGTTCGCAGCGTGAGCTCAAGGCGCCAGCCGCTAGCCTCCGCGCCGGGCTCACGAGCCACGAGCAGGCTCGAGCGGCGCACGGCAAAGTGGCAAACGAAACGACGGGCACGGGCTGGGCGCAAACCTGAGTGCAGGACTCAGGGGCCAGGGGCAGGGGATAGCGAAATGTGGAGCCCATTACGACGCCTCGCTGTCAGCCCAAGCTATGGGCGCCGCCGGCCGACCAGTTCAAGACATGGGCTCAGGGGTCACTAGCTTGCATCCAAAAAAAAGTTCAAAAGTGATGTTATACTTAGGCTTATTATGTTACTAAAATTTGGAGAAAGATGACTCCACTAATTTCTTGATTTCCTAAAAATGATTGATACTTGCATGTCTATCAAGCTTCTTCCCCCTCTTCCACCTCACCAAAAAGTTAACCTATCGTAGGCTAAGTATCAAACAAATTTACTCGTTAAGAGTGTAATGGCACCCGAGACAAAGCAAGAGAGGACTAACATATATTTTGCTCTCCGTCTTATGGAACAACTTTGGGACCAGATGGAAATAACAAGTTTTGTGTAGAGCATATAACAATGTGAAAAGAAATTAAAGAAGCGGCTAACGAGGAACACAGCATAGTCCAAGTAATTGGGTGGAACGTCAGTTTAATCCGAGAACTTTATTGTGTAGTGGTAAACAGCGTCAGATTTGGCCGCTTGTGTTATAAGAACTAGCTGCTGCCTGCTCCGAACAACCTCACGGTTTTGCGGCATAGGGCCCCGCCGGCGCCGGCCCGGCCATTTTTGCCTCCTCGCGCATGCCGCACGTCGAATCATCACACTGCTCTGCTGCTAGTGGCCATGCCTTTTGTAGTGCGATGCGCAGTCCACTGTGCGGCTAACAAAGGCTCCTGAAGTACAGTAACCTTTTACATTTCCTTTTTTTACAACTTGTCAAGCATTATTATGCTTTATCCCGACGAGTACAACTTATTCAGACCCGTCCCATTTGCCAGAGATTGTTTTAACTTTTAAACAGTTCGCAGAAAATTGTTTCGTACGGATAACATAGTGAAGCACACGGCACGTCACTGGGGATTAGCAAGAATCTAATTCATACGCACATCATCTGCCATCGACACGGTCTTATGCTTCACTCAGATACTACTAGCCGAACGTCTGGTGTATCAGTCGATTATTTGTTCAGGCACACGAGATATTATGTATATATGGTATGGCGACTACTCATGATAAACGTACGTTTCACCTAACCAAATCCATCATCGAAAGCCACACGGTTTCCTTCGGAAAAAAGTTTATTCGGCCGCGATTGTCGGAGATAGCTAGCAATGGTCCTTCCAATTAGCGCAAATATAATAGTCGAAATAAGGCAGACACACAATGATGGAATCCGTCTTGTTTGCGCCGATTCCTGCACTGCACAGCGAATTTGTCAACAATAAGATTCTTGGTTAATTTAAGCGATTGAGTTCTCTTTTTTTTATTAGTGACTATTAGTTCATATACAATGGATTTGCATCGGCTGTCTATAGCATCTACTACGTAGGATTCAAGTTGATGTAGATGAAATAGAATAAAGAGAGAGAAATGTGTAGCCGACTGTATCACCAGAACCAAGGAAAAAATATTTTAGATCCATGAAAACATTAAAAGATTGTATCATCTATAAAGAAAAGTGAAAAGACAACCCATTATATGAGTTGTCTATAGTGTTGTCTACAGATGACATGAAGAATTATTATAGACAGCAGCTGTCTGTATCAATGTAACCCATTTAGTTGCTACGTTTATTGCGCCAGTGACTTGTAACTCCTGCGAGCACTTCCGATACAATGTGTGCCGTTTGGAAGTCGGTTTCTATTTTATAATCCGGCGTATATTTAAGAAGAACAAGCCAAGCTTGCTCCTCAACTGCAAAAACTGCACTAAGCAACACTGTCGATCATGTCGTTATGCAATACTTGTGTCTGTATATATACCCGATTGTTAATCTTTACCACCGATATATATGCACCCAAAAGAGTCTCATTAATTACAAGTCAGCATTCCACCAGGAAAGAGGAGGAGCACGTGTCACGTTTTAGCAGCAGCCATTAAGCTCTATCGCCGACCTTAGCTTTACCTTCGTAATCCACTCAAGACCAATTTTTTTTCCCAATTAATCACACACACACACAAACGGAAAAAAAAAAAGAGAGGCCGTGTACCAGTCCAGCACACCGTCCACTTAGCCCGAGCAATCGATCAACGTCACGCGAAAATTTTCCGCCCCAAATTTGTTCAAACCCCAACCACCACTGCCCGTGCTAATCCAGAAGCTAGCACGGAAGGGAGTAGTAGTTAGTACGAGCTCCGAGCTACTCCAATTGAAGAAGGCCAAGTTGACCGATTCGCATAGCATGGCTGCGTGATGACATTAATGATACTCCAGGTTTGACCACGAGCCTCACGCCTCAGCCTCAGAGACGATCGGTGCCCGCGAGACTAGCTGGCGACTTTGCGTGGCCTGCCGCCCGACTGACTCGAGTCTGACGCGGCCTTCCTTCCCTGAATCGCGAGACCTTTCGTGGCGATCCGACTGGGAAAAAAATGCAGTGGAGGAGGGCCCGGCGACCGTACATCCACACCCCTCAATCCAACGGCCCGGAGGAGGCCTCAAGATTTCCTTCCGATTGGGAAAAAAATCTCCATCCGATTGGTCCCGACCCTTGTCGCCCACCGAAACTTGTGACGAGCTCTCGATCGATGATTTGCTCGCTCCGAAAGTTCCAGACTCGCGGACGGCATAGCGTGTGGTCGGTCTTATCCGTAATTTGATTGATTTACGAAATCAGTGTGTGCTCGCAGTTCGAAGTGTTTTAATTTCTTGCTGTTTTTCCATGGCCGTGTGTGACAAAACTACACATTACAGAATACGAGTGCTACGAGAAAGTATGGAAACTGACGCAATAATCCCTTTTCGTCGAGTGAAACTTGTGTAGGTTTTCACCGGAACGGTCAATTTACACGGCGGGAATCCCTACGAACTGAGGCAATCCATTGATCTCAATATATTACAATTAACATAAAAACTAATCTAAATAGCTGTTCTCAACCACTCAAAATTATTCTAAAACGCCTTTCGGTGTAGCATGTCTGTAGCGTGAGAGCCTAAGAACCATCGACGAAATGGAATGGAAATACTTGTAGTATAGGCGATGAGATCCTGCAAGGCAACAGCTACGGATTGTTTCTTAAGCACGTCATATACAAGAAATCTAACACAAAGGTTTCACAAATTCGATTTGAAATCCAACTCTGAATTCCAACTGCCGCCCATCATGTGTAGGCAGTTAATGATCTCAACGTAGATAGCAACGGTTGATATCACATCAGCAGTCTCAATAGTTTTTTTTTATCACTACTATAAAAGATGTTACGCTGGTCGCTTCAACGCAGACGATTCCCCATAAATCGTTAGTGTTATAATTATCACAAACGGTTTTACAATCGTGACCGTCTATATTACTAGCGATGGCTACAACCGTCTGTGATACGTAATTATCACAGATAATTTTTAATAATAACCGTCTGTGATAATTCACATATGGTTCTTAACCAGAACTGTCTGTAATAATTGCAGACACCACAGACAGTTTGTGGTTGGAACCGTCTATGATATGTTCAATGCTTGAGCTCACACGCGATATGTCTCTTCGTCTCGCACGCCGACGTTACGATGCGTCTTTTCGTCTCGCACGCCGACATTACGATGTGTCTCTTCGACGTTTTATAAGAATGATCATCGCGCGCCATGGTGAGCACGCACGGATTTGAATATGTACGCCATGATGAGCACGCGGAGCATGACGGCGAGGACCAAAGCGAGGAGGTCGGCGATCGTCGTCGCTCTTCGTCACGATGTCGTCGTCCACATCGTCGGCCTCGTGGCCGCGAGCTCTCCTCAGCCCACGGATGACCTTTGCATCCTACGAGCCACGTACGTATTCTTTTTTTTTTTGGTAGGTTTGAAAGGAGTTAGTATTCTGTTATATTTTTGAAGATGATACTGCAGTGTATCATCCTAGTTGTCGTAAAGCTTCAAGTGTTCGTTTCGGTTTCAGAGACCAATAGAGAACTTGATTATTGTAATTCCTCTGAAAATCTATAAAAAGAGAAAAACCGAAAAGTCGTATCAATTGATACGACGCAAAATAATCTTGTGTTGATTTTGTTTTGTGTCCAATATCTAGTTCTGAACTGAAGGAGAAAGTCTCGGTTATATTTGTTCTGTCTGAAATATCAGCAAATTTAGTTTCGACAGAAACATCGATTCTAGTTCTTGTTTCAACAAACATGTCATTAATCTGACTAGCAACAACGACCTTAATTTGGCATTTTGATTTCCTCTTATGGAGTAATTCTTGTATTAAGATTCTGTCGTCTTGAATTTTAGTTGCAAGGCCATGTACAAGACGTCCAAGGAGCGTGCCGTGGGGAGACGCGTGGCGCTGGAGCGGGAAGAGGTGATGAAGTGACTGGACAACGAGCGCTACCTCGCTGTCATCAACCACCTTGTCGGCGTCGGCAACCCGGAGGCCTACTTCATCGTCGGTCTCACGCTCGTCTTCGTGCACTAGGACATGCAGCGAGGCCTCGTGTGCCTTGACCGGGCGGCCGTCGTCGGACACAAGGCCACGGCCTACGTGCTCGGTCTCCTTCTCTACACGGCCGGCGAGGCGCGCGATGTTGAGAAGCACTACATCAGCCAGGTCGAGGGCGAGTCGATCGACGGCGGGTGCGAGACGGCCAAGAGGACCAGCCGAGAGTGCAGGCGATGTCGGGCCGCAGGGCTGGGTGTTGGCGCCGCCGGAGGACGGCCACCGGTGGACGAGCACCGGCTGCGGCGTGACGGAAGGGTGGGGCAACTACGTCGTCTTCTGCAACGACGGTTGTAGGATTAGGCATGAGTACGCCAAGTTCTTTGCATATGTGTTGAACTACTTGTCGTAAAATTAACGGTTTTAGCAAATATTCGGATATAATTTCAACAGTAATAATCATAGTTAAAGCATATTTTTATGAGCATTTAAATGACAAAATTGACATATAGACATGTAATTTCTTCACTAATAAAATATGACAACTGCAAATCAGAATTTGAGTTCAAACTAATGCTTTACTAATATATCAAAAATTAGCTCATAAACATCGATTATACTTTCAGCCAACAGAGGATCACTAATTTCTTGAAGACTTCAATCCATAGACTGAATTGACTTTTTGACCATCTTGAAGTCATGATACATGGATTCTATCTTTTCCACGGTGGTCGAAGGGCGGTCGGAAAGTCAATTTGTTCTGTGAAATGTATCTTTTCCACGATCTTAACCATAGTGTAAGAACTCTAAGGACCGATTATTTCTTCTAAAAAAATCTATTCGAACTTGAGAGGTTTGGAGATAAGAACTTTAAAACAAAGTAGAAGTAGGAAAGATGGAAAACGACCTGTGCGTAAGTTCTGACCTTTTGACAGTTATTTATAGGCTATTGACTTCGCTGGAAAATCAAAGCGTCACCGTTATATATTAAAAATAAACGGACCTGACGGGTCGTGCCGCGTCGCACCGGCCTGGCCCATGAACAGTGCGAGCTGTGTCATTCCTCGGGTCGGACCGGTGGGCACGCCCTATCTGGCCAGCTCTAGTGTGATTTTTTTTATTAATTAACCTCTTTTTATTGTTAACCCTCGCAAACTTCATTTCTAATTCTAACCCTTTTAGTCACGCCATTGGTGGTGGTGTTACAAAACAATATTGTCACGCCAACACCGTATCTTGTCGCGCCACCACCAGTAGTGTGACAAAAAGTGCTATTTAGCTAGACTTATCCTATAGTGTGACAATGTTGTTTTGTCACGCCACGTCACGTGTGATGGTGTGATCAAAGGAGTCAGAATTAGAAATAAAGTTTGCGAGAGGTTAATAATAAAAATAAATTAAAAAATAATTAATAAAAAAGTTCCTCTAGTGTAGAGCATCCTCTTCCTCTGTAGTTGGGATCTTCAATTGGAAAGGACACCTCCAAAATGTAAATGTATTTGTGTCCATGAAGGCACTGTAGTTTCCACGTAACATAATGGACATCTCTTTCCATGGCCTCATTGGATCACAGTGAAAAAGAGTGCAACCATCATCAATCTATCCACTCCTTTAATCTCTTTCTTTTTTACTTCTTACTTATACTGGTTTTCCAAGAGTTATTTCAAAATTCAATAGAAGAACCAGTAGGCATCAGATAGTTTCGCCCCCTAAAATATTAAAAAAGTTAGATAAGATCGAAAATTGGAGAGCTTTTTATTTATTTATTTGTAATCTATTTTATTTTTTTAAAGATAATATCTCCCTAACTTTATTTTCAATTCTGACTTCTTTGGTCACGTCATGATCCGTGATGTGATCAAACTATCACGATAGCCTTCCGAGCCAACACATGTCTATTTTTTTTGCTAAGTCCTGTCACACCAAAAGAAGTGACGTGACAACATTCATTTGTCACATCGATATCCGTGACGTGACAGCGTGCTATTGCCACGTTACACAGGGACAAAATTGAAAATAAAGTTAGAAAAATATTATCTTTAAAATATTTTTTAAAATTAGATTAAATAACAAATTTTTTTAAAATTGGACAGCTGTGGAAACGAGGAGAATAGACTCATAACTGCTCCTTAATACCCTCAACGTTTTCTTTCGGGTGAGATTACCAGTCGGACGTACGATGAGAGAATTCTCATCGTACGCCCTAGCGGGCATGTGTGTAGACATGAGGTTTGAGCGCGTGACACGCCACACGTACGTGAAGAGATAGCAAACTTTTGTGTTGTGGCATTAAGATCTACTAGCTGGTCAGTGACTAGGCAGAGATTAAAAGTAGGATACCCACATGGCCAAATTGCAGTTGTGCATCCACATTAATGCCGCTCATATGATCTGAGAGCTGAGTATATTAGTAATAACTTGACTTAGATAATTCAAATCAGACAAATATCGCAGGTGTGTTTTGTACACGAGCACCCATACAATCGTATGCGCGCTATTTCTTTGTTATCTTGCAACATCATCGTGAACAGTATGCAACATTTTTTTCTATGGATGCAACATTTTTTTTAACAGAACGTAATATTTTTTATGCTGCTGCATGTAACATCTCCCGGACATGGTTGCAACATCCCCGGACAACGGTTGCAACATCATAGGACAACGGTTGCAACATCCTCGGACAACGGTTGCAACATCCTAGGACAACGGGTGCAACATCCCCAGACAACGGTTGCAACATCATAGGACAACGGTTGCAACATCATAGGACAACGGTTGCAACATCCCCGGACCACGGTTACAACATCTTAGGACAATGTTTACAACATACTAGGACAAAGGTTGCAATATCTCCGGACAACGGTTGCAACATTCTAGGACAACGGTTGCAACATTCTCGGACAACGGTTGCAACATCCTCGGACAACGGTTGTAACATCCTAGGACAACGGTTGCAGCATCCCCGGACAACGGTTGCAACATCCTCGGACAACGGTTGTAACATCACAAATCAAAAAACAAAGCATCCGGAAAAAAATGCGTTGAAAAAAATTGCAACACCGCCGTGAACAGTATGCAACATTTTTTTCCTACAGATGCAGCACTTGCTATAGACGCGACTAGTGCTCGGACATACGTTTCAAGCACCAACGTCTTGCCGTCCGATCTGGCTCTATGATGCACAGTCGTCCGATCTCAGTGTGTTTTTCTTTCCTTCCGAAACAAGCGAAAGTACTATGCAACATCACGCACACCCGACGCAACGAATACTCCTCCTCCACCCGATCCCCTCCGAAAAAACATTGGGAAAAAAATAGCGTATTCTCAGTTTAGATGATGTTCACGGTGATGTTTTTTGAGATGATGTTAATGCTCACGGTGTTCTTTGAGATGATGCATATGAATTTTTGATATGTTGCGTACGTTCTCGAATTGCTGTAAAAATTTCCCCTCTCCAAACAGGCCTTAGCTCGGCCCATCCATGCAATCCAACCTTTAGATGATACTCGGAGCATACAGTCAGCGACCGACGGTGGTGGCCGGTGCATGATTGGTTGCCGGCTTGGGCAATTGCACTGAGATACACGTCCTTCCCGAGTCTTTTTTTGGAGCTTTGTCTTAATTGAGCTACAACGTCCGATACGAACTCTCGTATCAGACGTAGGATTCATACCATTACCCTTTTCTTTCTTACCCTATTTGTGTAGCCTCCCCCGCCCCCCGGCGCGTCTCCTTGCCTTTCTCAATTCCCAAGCTTTTGCTTATCTACTTCTCGAGCAAACCAAGCAATTGCAAATTGCAGACATCCTGCCCTCCTGTTATAAAACTAGGGGGGACCAGGGCCACAGGACAAACGCCCCTTCACAGTTTCCCCAAAGCTACTTTCCCACAAACCCAAACCAAAACAGCTTGCTTCTTTCTTTCTTTCTTTCTTTCTTGTTGGCTTTCTTCTTGCTTGCTTGTTGCTTCTTGGACCCCTCTTTTCCTTGCCCAAGTCTCTGTGTATTGTTGTAGACTTCAGCATAGGGGGAGAGGAAAATCATAAGTTGGATTAGCTCCCTGAGAAATGTTTTATGGTGGTAGGCCTTTGTCCCTCAGGGGTTCTCTCAAGGCCCTTGAAGCTGATATCCACCATGCCAACACCCTGTAATCTTCTTCTCCTTTCCTTTCCTTTCATGCTTTCTTGATTCTTGATGTTCTCTTTTGGTACTTGATTTTCCAGGAAAATAAGTAGAAAGGGGAAGTGAGCCTTTTTATTCATGGATTTTTTTGGGGGTTTATTTTGACATGTTTACTGGAATTTGTGTGGGTAGTGTGTTGATGTTGTAGACATGTAGTGATGAATCGGTAATTCTTTTTTCAGGGCGCATGCTATACACAGGGCCTATGGTGGTGCCTGTGTGCAGATGAGGCTGTCCTACAGTTCCATGGCTCCAATCATCCTGAACCTTATCCAGTGGATGGACTGCAGCTGCTCCCTTTCATATACCCTCCCTAACTACCTAGGCCTTCTTGAGGTTCTTGTGTACAAGGTATTGCATTCTTGCTTGTTACAAGTCTTGAAATTTATGAGTTGGGCCTCATTTCCAGATATTTTTGTTCCATGATAATGGTGTTTACATGGTTTTGGTTCAACCTGCAGGTTTATGTTGATGAGGATGCCTCTATATCCACTGTTGAAAGGCGGGCAAGCCTTAAAGAATTCTACGGTATGCATAGCACACGGTTAGGAAGTTCTTCAGTTTGAGGTTTTCTACTTGCACTGATATCATGTAATTTTGGGGCCATGGAATGCAGCTATAATATATCCATTCTTGCAACAACTTGAGGGCAACATGATGGAGAAGGAATGCAAGGGGAAAGGGTGGTGCAAGGAGGCTGGCAGCGGCGGCCGGAAGCTTTATGCCGATGATAAGGATGCTGAGAGGGAAGATGAGTGCGGCATTTGCTTGGAGACTTGCACCAAGATGGTCCTTCCCAATTGCAACCATGCCATGTGCATCAACTGTTACCGAAATTGGTAATTGCTTTCATTTGCCCTTGCTTATCCGTTTGAGGTGTATTTAAGTAGTACGATTATCTGAGCCAGGATGTTACTAATCAATTAGACCCCATGTTACATGGTACTATAAAAAAATTGCTAGTGGCTTGAATAGCTTCAAGGTAAGGTGGATTTAGGAGATAAGATTTGAGGAATTGCGTAAGCAGCGACAGAGTCTTGATAGCACGGATTCTAACATTGGATTTTTGGTTCTGTTCTTTTTTCAAGCTCGGTGCTGTTCGTGAGCTACTCCTACTCAGTCAATGCTGGTAGGAGTGTAGAGAGGGTTGTTCACCAACCCAACGTAGTCTTAGTGCACGCAATTCTGCATTTTATTGCTCTCCAATCTCCATTTAGTCCAATTTAAGCTACATTTTCTCCAAAGGTTGAAAATTTACAGTTTAATCTTCACTGTGGTTGTGCAAGACTGCAACCGTCCACTTGTGCTGCTCTGATGGTTTTGATTTGTTTATACCAAACAATTAGTTGCTCGGAACTCGCAGTATTTCTTATTCTAAATTTTTTTAGCCTTCTGTTTGCCAACTAGGACGGATTTCATATGATCCGACGTTGTCATGTGCCATGATTAAGAGATACATTCTGCTATCCCTTTTAATTCAATACTGCATTTGTCAGAGTTTGATGGACAGATTGTTGTACTTCATACCATTGTTAACAGCCCTGCACTTTGTCATACTAAAAACTATTGATACTAGGTCATAAATGGTATGGAAAGGAGACAACTAGGAGGGCCGTAGCCATAAATAAAAAAAGCAATACAGCATTAGTGCCAACTGCCAAGATCACAAACCAAATTTGAAGAAATAAAGAGGGCGTGGAGCACATTGACATGTGGCATTCTAAATCCTAAATGATGTTTCCTTAGGGCATCTCCGAAAGTGTATTTATTGTCGTCTCTTATCTATACCACGTCAATAAAATCTTACGTAGAGAAGAGAGAGGAAGGAGAGAGAGCACAGATCGTCTCTGTTATGAATAGCGCTTGTATTCATTATGAGGCCAATGGAGAAGAGAGGGGAAGGAGAGAGAGCACATGTCGTCTCTGTTATGAATAGCGCTTGTATTCATTATGAGGCTAATGAGCTAATATATATACAAGTACATGATACTATATATGCAAGGAACCCCTTATACAACAGGGTAAATATATATGTATCTAACACCTTCCCTCAAACTTATGGTGGATCAAAAACATTAAGTTTGGAGAGATAGAAGCTGTGCTGAGCTCTGGCCTGTGCCTTTGTGAAGAAGTCTGCCACCTGAAGTTCTAAAGGCACATACTGAAGAGCAACAATCTGGTTCTATACCTGTGTCCGTATATAGGAAGCACCAACACCAATATGCTTTGTAAGCTTATGGTTCACCGGATTTGAAGCAATGCTAATAGCCCCTGTACTGTCAGACGAAAGAGGAGTAGGTGCTGAAACAGAAACACCAAAATCATCAAGTAACCACCGTAGCCAAGTAACCTCTGCAGTCAATAAAGCCATAGCTCGCAACTCAGCCTCAGCACTTGAACGAGAAACTGCTGTCTGCTTTTTAGTCTTCCAAGTAATGAGAGAACCACCAAGAAAAATACAATAAGCAGAGAGAGACCGGTGATCCGAGTGATCACTAGCCCAGGTGGCATCAGAATATGCCTGGAGCTGTAAAGAGCTGGAGCCAGGGAAAAACAGACGAGTGATGGTTCCACGAAGATATTGTAGAACATAAAGAAGATCACTATAGTGGAGCTGAGTAGGAGCAGAAACAAACTGACTCAAGATATGCACAGGGTACGAAATATCATAACTAGTGAAACCCAGATAAACAAGACTCCCAACAAAGTGACGATAGCGAGTACAATCAGTAAGAGGCTCACCATCAGTGGGCCTAAAATGAACATTAAGCTCTATAGGAGTCTCAGCGATGTGCTGATCAGTAAGAGAAGCACGATCAAGAAGATCCTGAATATACTTTTCTTGGGACAGATAGAAACCCTCAGGTGTAGAAGTAACCTCAACCCCAAGAAAGTAGCGAAGAGGACTCAGATCAGACATAAGAAACTGCTCATTAAGACACTCCTTCACAAAGGTGATATACTGAGAATCATCTCCAATAATGATCATATCATCAACATATAAAAGGAGAAGCGTCCGACCACGAGGCGAAGTGTGAGTAAAAAGAGTAGGATCATGAGCACTGCAGAGAAATCAGCTGCAGTGACAACAGAAGAGAAACGATCAAACCAGGCACGAGGAGCTTGCTTGAGGCCGTAAACAGATCGGCGAAGGCGACAAATCATACCCTTATGAACAGAATACCCCGGTGGTGGCTGCATATAAACCTCTTCACGCAACTCACCATTGAGAAAGGCATTCTTCACATCAAGCTGAGAGATGGATTATGTCCGAACAGACGCCACAGCAAGAAGAGTGCGAACAGTGGTTATGTGAGCCACAGGAGCAAATGTCTTATCATAATCACGACCATGCTCCTGCTGAAAACGTGTCACAAGACGAGCCTTGTAGCGCGCAAGAGAACCATCAGAACGGGTCTTAATCTTGTAGACCCACTTGCACGTGACAGGAGTAACACGCGCGGGAAGAGAGACAAGATCCCACGTCGATGCGCTCAAGGCGACAATCTCCTCTGCCATCGCATCTCGCTACTCGATGAACAGTAGCATCACGATAAGAAATCGGTTCGGCAAGAGTTGCTAAACAAAAGCACGCAGGAGGCCGAATAGACTGACGATCACGAAGGGCATATCGAGGGGAGGTCGAAGAAGATGAACCATCAGAAGAAGATGGCGCATCAGAAGAATCCTCAACTCGCGGATGACGAGTGTAGTAGAGAGGATAAGAAGGACGAAGGCCGGGAAGAGCCTCTGGAGAGGGTGGCGGGGGCGAAGGAGACGTTGAAGGAAGAACCGAAGAGGCCAAAGGCTGTGATGGAGGTGTGGTGACTATAGGAGTGGCAGGAAAAGTCAGGAAAGGAAGCGGCTCGACAAGCGATGCTGGAGTGGTGGAAGGAGAATGACGGGGGGTAGAAAAGACGATACTCATCAAAAGTGACGTCCCGAGAAACCCGCATCCGTCGGCCAACAAGATCCCAACAACGATATCCCTTATGCTCAGCACTATAACCTAGAAAAACGCACTCCACGGACTGAGCGGTCAACTTGGTGCGCTCACGAGGGGCGAGAAGGACATAGAACACATCCAAAGAGGCGAAGACTAGAATAGTCAGGAGTCTTGCCACAGAGACGCTCAACTGGGATCCCACCCCGAAGAGTAGAAGAAAGCTGAATATTAATAAGTGGCAGTAGAAACATCCTCAGTCCAGAAGTGTGGTGGGACAGTAGAAGTAAGCATAAGAGCACGAGCTGTTTCAAGAAGATGACGATGTTTCCGTTCAGCCACACCGTTCTGGGCATGAGCACCAGGACAAGAAAGCTGAGAGAGTACCCTGCTCAGCAAGAAAACCACGAAGGACTCCTGATAAGTATTCCCCAACAGAGTCAGCATGAATGATACGAATAGGAGAATCAAACTGAGTACGGATCATGGTGGGATGGATAAAACCTCACTACGAGATGACATAAATATATCCATGTGTGGCGAGAAAAAATCATTAATAAAAATTATATAACATCGATGACCTCCTTTCGAAACAAAAGGAGCTGAACCCCATACATAAGAAAGAACAAGATCAAAAGGACGATGTGACACTAACTCACTGGAAGGATAAGGAAGTTGAAGCTGTTTACCAAGCTTACAACCCTGACAATTTAGAGAAACATAACCAGACATAGACCCTAAAAGACCATGACGAAGTAAAGAAGCTAGACATGATCCACAAAGATGTCTCAAACGATGATGCCACTGAGCAAAAGACGCAGTGGAGGATGTAGCAGAAGCGGCGGCGACGGTGGAGGCGACATGACTGGCAGGGGCAGCGGAAGGAAGACAAAGCTAGTCAAGCTCCCAAAGCCGCTGTGAGTCACGGCGACGAGGACCAGTACCAACCAGAGTCCCCATGCGTCAATCCTGAACACAACAAGAATCAGAATAACACGACAACCATGATCAGTGAGCTGACCGGCAAATATGAGCTACATGGTTAGTTTGGGAACATAAGAAACATCAGGAATATGAAAAGAGAAATTTGAAAGAGTGCCTCGTCCTGTGACAAAAAGGGGAGTACCATCTGCTGTTTGAACAGTGACAGAAATAGCTAAAGGACGAATAGAAGTGAGACTGGTGGAATCAGATATCATATGAAAAGAAGCACCAGAGTTAAGAATCCAAGGTGAAATATCTGAGGAAGAAGTAGATGGTGGTCTCTCACTAGAAGACTGTGTAGCAGAACCAATGAATCCGGACGGCGGTGCAGGCGACCATGCGGCGCAAAGGTGTGAGACTCCTGAGAATCAGAAGCACCAGAGCTCCTTTGAGAGAAGGAACCACCATTTCCCTGTGGAGGACGACCACCACGACATAAATCCTTCTTCTTGTAGCAGTTATGCTGTATATGTCCATCCTTGTTGCAGTAAGTGCAGTGTAGTCCCCTACCAACAACAGTTGACACTAGTGGAGGCACCACTGGTGAAAGAGTAGCTGGAGACGTAGCGGGTGTAGGAATTGGAGAAGCTGCCAGAATCGAAGAAGCAGCGGTGTGAGGAAGGCACTGCAACACGGCGAATCTCCTCAAGACGAGCAAAGACAAGGGCCTCCAACAAGGTCACACGAGGGTGGCGTGCGACAAGAATCGAGCACGAAGTCCGCTCATACTCGGCCAAGATGGGTCAAGAAGTCGAGATACTGACGAAGCTCTAGGTGATCTAACGACGCCGACAAAGACCGACACGTGTGGCGTACATCCGGTCCCAAGAGTCAATCTGACGCCATACCACAGATAATTGGGCATAGAACTCGTCCACAGTAGCATCTCCCTGCTGTAGCGACTGCTCCTAACGCACGACAGAAAGATACAACGAATCACTAGACGGCTCGTAGCGGTTGCGAAGATGTGTCCACATCAACTGTGTTGAAGCCAAACCAACTATATCCCCAGTGAATTGCACCTCCATGCTAGCCACCAGAATAGCAGAAGCATGAGTATCCTCATCAACCCATGTCTTGTAGGCAGCATACTGAGTCTGAAAAGTCTCCATAGCATCCTCAAAAGTATCAGATGCCTCCTTACAAGCATCTTCAGAAATAGTCTTCGGGAACACAGGCTCAACAAGTGGAACAGGGCGAGGCGGACAAGGCAACTTGCCGGTAAGAAAATCCCAAAGGCACTGACCACGCATATGGAGACGCATGTGCTGAAACCAGTCCCGATAATTGAGACCATCGAAGATCACCGGGCAGCGAGGAACGGAAACAGTACTCATTAGTAGGCGGCTACCGACGACGCAACAACCAAGACAACGGTTCAACAGATGGCGGCGACGCCACGGCGATTAAACGATGTTATTTTTTATACTCACGGTAAGCTTAGCTAAAACTCCTGGCGGCGGGGGAACTAGGGTTCTCACTAGCGGCGGCGCGATGGCAACTCGGCGCCAAGCGGCGGCGGTGGGTGGGTGGAAACAACCGGCGAAGGCGGCGGCGGCGGCGGGCGACCGGCAGCGGTGGTGGCGGGTAAGCGACCGGCGCGCGGCGGCGGGTGAAGCGGCCTCTAGCGACGACGGCGGGTGGGCGGCTCCGTGAGCGACGGCGGCGTGGAAGCGACCCTCAGCGGCAACAGCGGCGAGCGAACCTCGGAGGCCGGCGGCGGCGGCGTCTCTGAAACGGCGGCGACGACTCGAAGGCCGACGCAATGCGGCGGTCGACTCAAGCGAGGCGGAGGCATAATGAAAGTCAGGTGGTGCAGCTCTCCAGCAAATAAGGATACCCACACGACGCCCACGGAGGCGGCACGGAAGCCGAGGATCCGATCGGGAGACGTCGAAGATGACAAGGCGGCGACCTTCAGACAAGAGGCGACGTCGTCGGATTTGAGAGGCGGCGGCGGGGCAACAAGCGAAGCGACGGGAAAAACCTAGGTACACTCTGATACCATGTTATAAATAGCGCTTGTATTCATTATGAGGCCAATGGGCCAATATATATACAAGTACAGGATGACATATATGCAAGGAACCCTTTATACAACAGGGTAAATACATATGTATCTTCAGAAAGAGACTGTCGTGCACGTGAAACAAGACATGCTATATTAATCTACTCTAGTTGACATGTAGGCCCGTTTTGAAGGAAAATTATAAAATATAAATGTTGGAGTGTGCTAGAGACTTATCTATTGGAGATGTTGTATGTAAAGATGATGTAGCATATATTAGAGACAAGGTTGTCTCTAACTATTGGAGATGCCCTTAGAGCATGTACAATGGGTTTATGTCAGCTGTCTATAGTCATTGCTACGTAGGATTTTTGTTGACGTGAATAAAAGAGAATGAAGAGAGAGAAAGATGCTTTCTACAATCCTGTAGCCGACTATAGCACAAGAAATAAGAAAAGCATTAAAAGATTGTGTGTTCTATAAAGACACTTAAAAAGACAGCAGCTGTCTGTACCATTGTATGAGTTGTCTTTAGTGCTGTCTACAGGTGATATGGAGGGCTGCTATAGATAACAGCTGTCTGTACCATTGTACATGCCCTTAGCTGGCAGATCATACTCGTATACCAAGGCTAGTGTTATCCGCAAGTCATCCTGCGTGTCATATATTAAATATATGTGGAAAAAGTCCGGTTTACTCCCTCGAACTATCAGAAAAGTTTGGTTTACTCCCTGAACTACAAAACCGGTTATTTAAACCCCTAAATTTGCGAAATCTGGTCAATTAACACCCCGCAGCGGTTTGGAGCGGTGGTTTTGCTGACGTGGCCAAATTCGGCCAACTCAGCACGCTGAGTGGCAGACTGTGTGGCAGTGGAGCCATGTAATTGCCGCCAGGTCACTTTCTTCCTCATTCTTCTCTCCATTTCTCCACTCTCGGTTCTTGGCGCCTTACCCGACTCGGTTTGCCGGCTCCTCCGACCGTCGGCCCAGTGCCGCGCCCTGCCACTCGCATGCTCGCCGGGTGCTCCACGGTGCCCGTGCTCCCGATCGATGAGCTTTTCTCCGGGGGGAAGCTTGTCCCGCGCGTCATCCCCGCGCCGCCAGGGACCGCGTCGACGGAGGGTGGGGTCGCGATCTTTGCCTCACCGGCGCCTCTTACGCCGGCCGGAGACTCTCGCAGTGGTGCATGATCTGAATCTCGCGGCGACATCCTCGATATCCTCCTTGGTGATGAGCTTGCGCTCGGAGATGGACTTGCGGCGTAGTCGACCCGTGGCGGCTCGGTCAGAGGTAGGTGGTGCTTGAATCGCCCTGCCGAAGCTTCCTCTTGGCGTGAGAGGTCGCGGAGGTTGGGGTGGGGTGTTCGAGCACCGACCCGACCCGAGTCGGTTTGCGCTTCTTGCTGCCGCGCCTCATGGCGGCGGGGCGCCGACACAGGGCGTGTAGGCATCCGTCGTGGCTGCTTCTTTGCCTCTGCCTTCGGCGGCGTGGCCGGCGAGAGGCTTCTTCGGCGCTACCGTCGGTGTGGCGGCGTTATGTCGGAGTCGTGGTGACTATGACGCGGCGTGCTTGAAGTGTCGCAGTACTTGGATCTAAGGGAGCCGCGCATCGTTGCCCATCAAGCGATAGGGAGAAGTGGGCGCCGCACATCAAGCTCCGCCACTCGTAGATATTCGGGTGGGGAGCAAGCAAGCATGGGAGAGAAAAAGCGGGTGGGGTTTGGGGGAGGAGATGAAAGCGGCGGGAGGTCGCTTCATGGCGACTTCTCTCCCTCTCTCGGTCACGTTTGGGAAAGCGAACGCATAGCCATCGCCATCTTGTTGTTTGGATTGGCCCTTCGTGGAGTTTCCCCCCCTGATTTGGCGACGGCCTGGGCGAGCAGGCCGGCGGAGCCATGAAGCCGGGCGCGCATGAGGGAGCTGGGGGCGGCCGCACCAAGGACGAGCAGAGGGAAGCAGCGTTGTGAATCCTCATGGCGTAAGCTTGGCTGAATGAGTCACCAGGAAGAAGCAGCAATAAGGAATGGAAAGAAATAGAATGGGGAAAAAGTAGAGGAAGAAGAACCAGGCAATAGCATTCGTGTGCAAAGCCGGCCACGTGTGCTGACTTGGATGATAAACACATGCTGATGTGGACAAAACCGGCCACGTGTGCAAAGCCGCCACTTGGAACCGGCCTGAAGGGTTAAATGACCGGATTTTGTAAGTTTGGGGGGGGGGGGTGTTACTGGACTTATTCCAATATATGTCAAGTTGTCATTATAATGATATTCAGTCATCTGGTGGCTTCATTTGAAATTTGGTGCAGCCAATAACTTCAACAACATTGCTTCAGATTAGATGTAGTTTTATCGCAATTATGGTTGCAGATACTTTTGGTAACTGGCCTATTAGTACCAGTTTATACTATTATTAAACTACTACTAGAAAAAAAAGATTTTTTTCATTGGCTTCCATTGGAACATGAACAAAGTTTGTGTGATTTGGAGCTTATAGACCGGCTTTCTGCCGGCTTAGCTGATTTAGCGATTTAGAGGAATTGGGTGGGGGTGTGTACAGCAGTCTGGTAGTTATTGGTCCTGCACTTTGTTTGAACCAAGTCAGACATCTTCCCAATTGTGTTCTTTTCCTTTTGCTGCAAGTACCTCAAATTGCAACTCTAATATGCATCACGATTGCAGGTATACAAGATCTCAGTCATGCCCTTTCTGCCGCGGAAGCCTAAAAAGAGTACTATCCAGAGACCTCTGGGTGCTCACTGGCGACGATGACGTGATCGACACTGTAACCCTGGAGGAGGAGAATGTGAGGCACTTCCACAGCTTCATCGACAGCTTGCCGCAGATAGTGCCCGACAACGTGTTGTTGGTCTACTATGACTACCTAATCTAACGATGAAGCTCCCTTTGGAATGGAAGAGCGCGGTGTGCAAGGGTTCTGGCAGCCGACCATCTTCTGCAGATTGAGTCTGGCAAGCAAAGCCGTTCGTCGCGAAACACCATTGTTCCTCAAGACTGGCTTTGCGTAATCGCATTGTTTGTTGTAATAAGTGTACAGAAAGAGATGTTGGAGGATCTTCTCCCAAAGTTTCAGCTGTTTGGCATTCCTGCTCTGGCAAATTGCCAAGTAATTCAGAAAGAACAGGTGTTGGGGGGTACTTACTTTCCTGCGCCAATTGTCAATCTGTGTGCGTTCGTCCGTAACAAGCCTCCATAAATATGTTGCGATGCACAACATAAAGCAGCTCAATATCTACATAGCCCCATAACTTAGTTGTTACTGTTTGGGGGAGTAATGCTATGGAGTTTGTAGGCTCTGGTATACAATGACAGGTTTAACTAGTTCCAGTTAGTAGTTCAGAACCTACTCGTTATCTGACACGTGCGTACACATTTGGATCATTTCCTGTCCTATTCGATGCCACAAAGAACTGACCGTCCTTTCGCTTGCCTGTTTGATGCACCTGTGAGTTTTGAAGTGCACCACAAGACAAGAAAACGAGAGAATCATTCCATGCTTGATGCATGTGCGCGCATAGCAAATTTGGTAGCGTTAAAAAAAGGGAAAAGAACATAAATAGGTGTACAGTTGATTGTAAATCGGGATTTTTTTTTGGCTGGATAGTTCTATGAGAAATAACGACGGTGAGACTTCAAAAGAACTGTGTTTGTTAACTATAGAAATTTGCGTACGTATGTATACAATAGAAGAGTTGTAGGTCTGATGCGATGTATATGAAAGAGTTATCACGAACTGAGGGGAAAAAAGAGATAAAGACGTGTGATTGCGTTAAGGAGTAAGGAAATTCTGGAGATTCAACGTATTAGTAAGGAAATTCTGGAGATTCAACGTATTGAATCAACAATCGTTGCGTAGTCTAGTGTTAGGGGTTTATCGTTTGGAATTGCTCCAGGCTAGTACCTGACTCAACCTCTCCAAACTTCATATTTGATACCTCCTCAGCACAGGCTGTCTTCAATGCGACATGGGCATGGAACAATGACTCTGCAACCTCCGTATCGTTAGGAAGCTCCTTGCGAAACAACTCATAGTCCCGCATACAATCATACTAACGCTCAAGCTAATTAAATGTTAATGAGGAGATGTCAATAACAAAATGGGCGAATAATCAGAAACATGGTGATGAATGTAAATAACTTGCCTTTACATAGGATGCTGCACGTCTCTAGAGAGACTTTGTGTAATTAGGTTGAACTCACTGTACATGCCTTGCCTTTTGGTTCATGTATTACCCAAGTATAAATACTGCTCTCTTCTACCTTTGCTTTATCTTTGATTTTCTTTTTACTGCCCATGCTCTCGTCTTCATCCACAAATAATTTGCTACACTGCTTTGCTTCTGCTGCTTCCTAACCTTCCTTCCTCTGGCTTCATCTTGAGATTCAGATGGGCGTTTCTTCCGCTTCCTTCTCCTAACTTCATCCCCATCATCTGCAAACGGAAAAAAAAAGGTTTCATGACTAACAGTAAAGTAAAAGCAACCCAGAGTATGAAATCCATTACATTGAACAGCTCTTACGGGCTATAAACCAACTATAGACAACAGAAAACAAAAAAAAAAAAAAACCAAGCAAGCCCGGGATAGAGAAAAAACATAGTATTTAGGAGAAGGAAGCATAGTATTTAGGAGTAAGTAACCCCGGGACCTTCTGTGCATTCTGAACTAGTCCCATGATCAGTAGTTAGCTCACACAGTTGCAATATTAATGTAATCATAACCATACAACAAACTAAAGATGAAGCCAGCAAATTAATATTATTTAGTAGCAAAAAGACTTTATAGTCAAGTCTTACAACGTTTGCCACGCAGGGCTTAACAATAAAGGTAACTAGCAGCGGAAACCAAACATCTTGTGGCGGCCACCCAACATGCCCACAGACAATCGAGTGGAGGACGCGATCTAGTTCGCATAGTCTTCAAAGTAGTCTTCCTCGTAGAACTCGGTGTTTCCTGGTTCTTCTTCGGCGACTAATCAACAAACGGCTCAAAGCCGTGAGTACTTTAAAGTACTCAGTAAGTCATAGGAAAATGTACGCAAGTAATATTCATGCAAGGCTTGACAAGGATAGTTTTATGGCTATTTTGCAGAAAGCAATATTGACAGTCAATACAGTAAGTAGATTGTAAAACACAATTTAAAAGATTAATACATAAGTAATCAAGTTTCTTTAAAACAACTAGTGAACACCTTGTTCACTTCCCAACCATTAACCAAAACTAACTCCTCAGATCTATCCAAACCATTTCAACATTTTATGAAAAAGTTTACCCCTCGTGTGAAATCACCAGACATTGTCTATAACCGGGGACACGGCTATTCGAATAGTTTTACACTTTGCAGACGTTATACAGCTTGACCCACAAGAGATAATCATCTTATAATGTCAGGCATTTCACGCTTTCGAAGGTGTGTGACTAAGTGATTATCACAAGGCTTTTACAAAGCTCTGATTTGACTTGGTTCTGTTCGCTAAGGATTCGCTGTACCGGCCCCCTCTTGCGCCACTTATCAACCCAAACAGAATATACTCAAAGTATTGCTAATTAGTTGGCCCAGTCCACCCCATAAATGGACTTGTGGTTGCACGGTAAGGCCCAGATCAATGGCGCACAAAGTTAAGTCCTCAGTGGTTGCTCAGGCGAGACGTTCTCATCTCAATGTGCTTCCCGCACCCACCTTTGCCACCGCCTACTCGCCCGAGCATAAATTATTTTCGTTCAACCCGGCCAAATGACAACCCTTACCATGACACAACAAATTTTATCAACAGTGGCTTCGCCACAATTCCATAATTCAATAAGTCATGTTCATTCAATTTTTGAGTAAGTGATCATGAATCCCATCGTGACTAAGCAGGACTAAGCATAATACACACCCATGTTGATATTACAATATTGTCCAACTAATAATTAACCATCCTATGGTGTCCAAAGATTTATGTCATTCAAGAGTACATGTCATTCACAATTTATCAAGGAGGCATAATGGCAAATAGGTAATTAACTATTCCCGAAACAATTTTTATACAACTAGCCATGCATGTTTATATTAAACAATATACTTTTATAAATTGGGTACAATATGGTCAAAGGTCTATGATTTGCCTTAGTTGAAGAGTTGAGATGCTTTTGTCGTCGAATCCATAAATTCTTCTGAAATGCTGGAATCTACACGTGCGAACAAAGCCGAATAAATAAAACCATTCCAAAATAAAATCCAAAAATTACCAAATAAGCACCAATATAAAGATAATGAATTTAGATGAATTTAGAAATTTGAATCACTCGAATCGGAGTTCGGACGGAAAAGATATGGCCTTCGGAAGTTTGAAATTACATAAAATGAGGAAAATGGGATTTTCCTGATTTTTTGAATTATTTTTCTAAAGGAAATTCATTTTATTGCGTCAGTAGACACGTGGGCTTGACGAGGCAGCCACGTGGGCCTCTGGTGCTGAGGTGGCGCAGATTTGGCACCACCTGGGCTGCCACATCAGCACCGACCGGCGACGCCTTCGGGCCCAAGGCTCGCCGGTGATTAGCAGCCTTGGCATGTGAGGACACCAATCGAAGAGGAGCTCACGGGGATTTGGTGCATCGCGTCTCGATGACGATGGCGACAAGGTGGTGGTCAGCGACGCGGAGGAAAAGCAGCGGCGACAGCGATGGCGGAGGTCCCATGAGTCTGATGAAGGAGGTATGCACGAGGTGGCCCTTGACCTTGCGATCTGAAAATGGGGTCAATGGCCGGAGAGACTTCAGCGGCAGTGCTAGAGTGTGGCGTCGTCGCGGTGGTCGCCAAAAAGCTCGAAAAGGGGGCGGAGGAGAGCAAAAGGGAGAGAGTGAGTCGAGGGGAAAGGGAGAGAGGCTCACACAAGATTCGGTGCTTTCGCCTTAAATAGGCTCGGAGAGCCTGAGAAGTGAGATGGGCGTCTGAATGCGACGAAATCGCGAGCTCGGGCATGGGCGCACAATGGGAAGAAAAGGGGCAGGGCATGGGGAACGTGTGGCGGCAACGGGCGCGACGGTCGATGGGGATGGGCGGAGCAGCGGAGAAGGACAGAGAAGCAGCGGAGCCGATTTAAAATCATGAGCTGCGCGTTAATGAGCGAAAGCGGCATGGGTAACTTGATCGGGAGGACCAGAGGAGGAAGACGACCTAGAAGCGCGATGATGGTGACAGCATGCCCACAGTAGAGAGAGAAGAGGAATGCGGAAAGCGGTCATCATGTGAAGCAGAATTAAACCACAGAGAAAAGGGAAACAGTAGGAGAAATTTGGCCCAAGATGAATAGGAAGATTTAAATAGGTTTTTGATTTAATAAAATACCAGAAAATAAAAAGCCCTTTTAGAAAATAGTAAATAAAATCCAAAAATTCAAGAAAAATACACATAAATTACTTGAATTATTTGGGATTTTGTAAAAATACTTTTAGCTTAACTTTACCTTTTGATTTTGCAAATAAATTATTTTTAGCTTTGAGATAAAAAGAAAAACCCTTTTCAAAATCCAATAAAATCCTTAAAATAATATTTTTTTACTTTAAATCCAAATAAAAACCATAAAACTTGAATAAACCAACTTTGAATTAATTGAAGTTCGATTAATTCAAATTAAATTGGTTTTAAATTCTAAAATTCCAAGTTAAGCTTTAGAAATTCAATAAAACCAAATGGTTACTTTTTAATTTTTGAATTTTTTTAAAAAACCCTGAAAATAGGGATGTTACACAACTCCAGCTTCCTTGATTGTGCTAACAGAAAGTAGGAAACATCGAGAACAGTCCGGTATTGAGTGAACGATGCAGACCGACGGAATATGAGCTAACAAAAAGTTGTGTCATAGCAGAAGATTTCGTAGGACATGCTGTAGAAAGAGTAAAGGTCAAACGTTATAGTTCTTTTTTTTTGGCTCGGAAAGCTGAAAGGTACAATTAGCGTGCAGTACATGTAGGTAAATATTAACATATGTGCTCTAGTGTATAGTGACGACAGATTATTCAATCTAGAGTGACGCTAATGTAGTACAAAGATAATGTATATAGGAAATAAAACAAGGATTTGTTTCATAGAAGGGCATGATAAATGTATCTTTATCTGGTTGTCTATAGCTACTTTTTTTCTCCTTAGAAGATGCTGAAATATTGATGTCACCGGATGAAGCAACATCTGATCTGCACAATACAACATTTGTATAATAAGCGTGTTGTATAGTAAGTGTGAAATAGAAGTGGTTAAGTTTCATCTAGAGCCGACATATAGTTTTGATCAAGAACGCAAGTAAACAACGATATAGTATAACTTAATTTGTTGAGTATGAGTCAGAGATAGATATATTGAATGCGCATCTCTTGAATAAAGCATGATTATAGTTACTTCGTATAACTAAGAATTTTGTAAAGCAAAACAATAAAGAGCATAGATGGGACCGTAGGGCTGTAATCACGTAGATATAGCTAGTTCTTTTGCACATTTGAGTGCACATTATTAGGAATGTAATAGGGATTTGTAATACATGCTTTACTATAAACTATGTATTTTGCTTAAATGAATATGATTTTAGTGATAGGAGTGTGTATAGAGTTTGTAAAAGACGTAATTTACCAGATATCTGAATAAGCTGATAAAGTCTGATGATGTGTCTAAATAGCTTGCTGTTTGTGTATAGGGAACAAAAGTAGATCTACTGCAGGTATGTTCAAGAACGGTTTTGTTCTGATTGTGTATAGTATCCGTAAGAAAATAAGGGACGATTAGACAAGACAGAAATGATAATTCGAATAAGTCTGCAGTATTATAGTGTATAATACTTACATTACCCCTTTTTTTTCCAGAGGTTTAGGAGAGCTTGGTTCGTTAGTGAAGTGGAGGTGTTCTGTCTGATGTTTGGACTGAAAAGTAACAAAGGAGTATATGTGTAAGTAACGTTGTGTAAGTAGTAGGATAATATATGTAAGCAATCCAAAATTCAAAAGCAATATTATCCCTCAATATAACAATGAAGCAATGCATTTAAGAGTGTACAACGCACATATTTTCTAAAGTTCATGGAACGGTAGCACCAAGGTATTAGCTATTCCTCGAAATCATAAGTTAATTAATAAAACTGAACTCAAAAGCTTGTCACCGTAACATGGTTTCTGCATCGGAGAAAAATGCTTCAGGTGCTCAATGCACTCCACTACATGACCAAAACTTAGGAAGGATGTCGGCATGGAAGAATTACTGCTAAATTAACCCAAAAAAGTAGAAGCTACTTCCACTTATGAAAGGATGGTCTAGTTGGAGTTTAAGAGATGCCATATGTGTTGTCCCAAAAACAAACACCCAATGATGGTGGGAAGGAAAGCACATACTCTTCACTTACGACAACTCCTGATTCCATGCAACCCATGTATAGCCCTTGGTTACCTCGACGGCTTTCACGCATCTCAGTTAACCCAGCTAATGGACAATTGCAAGGAGTAAAAGAAGAGAGCTGAAATAAACAATATGTCTAACAATTTCTAAAAAAAATGAAAAACCAAGTTACACAAGTCAAGATTAATGTTATAGTCAACTTTGACATAGAACTCTGCATCCCAGGCTGCAATTGTCACGCTGAAGAAAAAACTTAACTTTGCTAGGTAATTCCTCTGCAGCTTCCTCGTGACTTTCTAGAATGGTCATTTGTTGATTATTTAAATTCAAACATTCTGTTATCCACAAATACAAGCTATTTATTTACAAGTCACATTAATTTCTCTGACAAATGAACGTCAAAAAATGTTTTTGAGATCTTCCCAAGCTATATGAATTTATGTGACACATTCCAAACAACATTCAGATGAAACAGGAAAATACAAGAATTAACATAGGTATTTTGTGTTATTAAAGGTACATTAATAAAAGAAATGTATAAGATTTCAAGGATGCAGCATAGTTTTCCATGCCAGCAAGCAAGCAATGTCATGGGCCGACATTATTGTTCACGTGTGAACAGTAACCGCCCGCAATTATTAAGAAAGATTTATTATTTAAGAATATATCTATTAGGTGTTTGGTATTATCTATTAGTTAGGCAAGTTATTATTAGATTGGATTGTTAGAGATAAGTTTCCTTATAGATTATTTCTTAGGGGTCAAATCGGGTCATCCCTATAAAAAAGATAGCATGTATCCATTATTAATCAAGCAAGAAAGATAAATTAATCTAGTCTCCCTCCCAAGGTTCTATCATCCCAGTCTATAGTCTAATCTCCCATCCCATCAAACCGACGCCGTCCGGCCTTCTTCCTGGCGGTGTTTACCCCCGTAATGATCTAAGATTATTACATTTGGTATTAGAGCAGTCGATCCCTTTTCACGACTTTTGCTATCATGGTTATGGCGACAGATCAAACCATCAGACCTGCCGCCGAGTCGTTGGCTATGATAAAGGCTAACGCCAACAAGATGGCCATGAGTACCAACGACAATGACAAGAAGATGGCGGTCATCTTCATCGACATGCATGCTACTTTAGAGAAGATGATCACAGATCAGAAGGAGAAGAAGGCGCAACAAGAGGCGGCGGCGTTTCCAGCAACCACAGTGACGCTGTCGGAACTTGCCGCGCCACTACCGTATCCTGCCATGATGTCGCCGAAGCCTGTCGCAGCCCTACCGAACTACGTTGTGGCCACTGCGACGCTGCCAAGGTTGTTGTCATGCCTGCCGCAGTAACTTGTGAGTTTGCCGCAACCGTGCGTGGAGGCAATGATCTTCAAGAACTCATGTCGCCATCGCAACCTCTCGTCAACATGGGGTCACCTAAGGCTTCAGCCATGGCCGCCACCACAGCTCGAGGACGAGCTGTCGCGAAAGGAGGGGAGTAGTTGTCATGGGCCGACATTATTGTTCATGTGTTACTGTTGAACAGTAACCGCCCGCAATTATTAAGAAAGATTTATTATTTAGGAATATATCTATTAGGTGTTTGGTATTATCTATTAGTTAGACAAGTTATTATTAGATTAGATTGTTAGAGATAAGGTTCCTTATAAATTATTTCTTAGGGGTCAAGTCGGGTCGTCCCTATAAAAGGGATAGCATGTATCCATTATTAATCAAGCAAGAAAGATAAATTAATCTAGTCTCCCTCCCAAGGTTTTATCATCCCAGTCTATAGTCTAATCTCCCATCCCATCAAGCCGACGCCGTCCGGTCTTCTTCCTGACGGTGTTTACCCCGTAATGATCTAAGATCATTACAAGCAATGACAAAAGTCTTGTGCAGGTACTACAGACTGTGAAGGACAATTGAAAATAGTTATATATTAGGTATTAGCAGAAGTGCAGAACCTTACAAGAATAAAAAAAATCCTTTGTCCGTCGATTTTCATCATCATTATTACGGTCCAAGCTATCACCTCGATTTGCACTGCAGGGTCCAAATAGTACATTTCAACAGGAAAAAATACACAGAAAAGAGAGAAAATTTAATATAAAATTGGGAGGTTCAATTATTTGCCACTGTACTTTCAGTGGTAATTTAGGATTTGCCACTATTGTGTGTGTGACATGTGGGTCCGGGACCCAGATGTCACACACACATGCAGTGGTAAATCCTAAAATGCACTTGATTGCAGTGGCAAATACTAAATTTTCTCTATAAAAAAACATGATTGCATGAGAATAACAAAGCCAAATTCTGAACTAAGAACTTAGAGATGCTATAGCTAAAAAGTCTGGATTTAGAAGAAAACCTCCGACCAATAACAAAACGAATAACTACACCCTTTTCCTCAAGCTTCTTCAAAGCATCACCTGCAATTTACAGTGAGGTAGAAGAATAGAGTTATCATATGGGTTGAAGGGGACCCTAGTGTACATTCAGCAATTTTAGTTATAGAAACTAAGTTGGAACCCTAGTCCGCATTCAGTAATTTCAACCATTCACCAATTACTCTAACTTGCGGTCTCAAATTAGCATAGTTATCGATCACAATTAGTCTTTTTTTTGTCAGTGAGAACTGGAAAACAAAAGAACAAGACGAGCAAACCTCTTGGCATCCATGAGCCACGGAAGATGTTCCTCTTGAGCCAAGACCCAAAACCAGTATAAACTCCAATGTTATTCACCTTCGTAAGGTCCATCTCTGCCTCAGCTATCTTCCTCCTGATCTCACTACCACCAAACAACCCATTCCGAATCAAGAAAACAGAACGGACAAAGCGAAACCAAAAAACCTCAGTAGAGAACCAAGAAATTACGTGCATCCAAGATTCCTCAGCTTGTCCTCCACCGAGAGCGCCTTCGGGAGCTGAAATTAGGCGCCGATGTCAGGGTAAATAAAGAAAAACGAGAGATAGGCAGAGGGGGAAAAGGAGAGACCCGCACATTGCTGGCGTTCTTCTCGAGGAGGCTGGACAGGACCATCTCGGGGACGCGGTGCACGCTGCCCTTGTCCTCCTCCACGGGTGAGCCGGGGCGAGGGAAGATTAAATATCGGGCAAGGAGTGGATGGGGTGGAGGGGATGAGGAAGAAGGGTGGGGAAGGGCATGGGAGAACGATGCGGATGCGGGAGGGAGCCACACGGAACGGAGAGCGGCCGTGGCATTGTGGGGGAAGATGGAGGGGATGGGGGCGGGGCCGGGGAGAAGGAGAGGAGAGGGAGGCCTCGCCTGCTGTTGATGGAGGGGGGCGGGGGCAGGGAGGAGGAGGAGGACGGTGAAGCGGGGGCGAGGGAGCGGGAGGGGGAAGACGAAGCGGCAGCGCCAATAGACGAGGACGAAGCAGCGGGGGATGGAGAAGGAGAGGGGGAAGCAGCGGAGGAAACGAAGACAAAAGGTACGGCGGGGGAAGATGGGGGGATGGAGACGGGGCCGGGGCCGGGGAGGAGAAGGGGAGGAGAGGGAGGCCTCGCCTGCTGCTGGTGGAAGAGTGGGGGAAGAAGCTGGACGCCAGGAAAAATCGGAGCGGTTGCGGTGACAACAGCGGGAGAGGAGACGGGGAGGAAGCGGGTGCGAGGGGAAAGAAGCGCCAGCGACACAGGCGAGACACAGAGCGATGGGGAACAAAGAGTGAAGAATCGCGAGAGGATAACGACACCGCAGGCACGCAAAACAAAAAAAATCGAACGGCCACGAACGAGTTGCGCACGGGATCCTGCGGCCAAGAAGAATTGGGGCGACGTGGACGTCCCGGCCTGCGCCGAAACATGCGCCCTTTTACCTGGTAAGATTGGGACTATGATTTGAATGAGCAGAGAATCATTTCTTCATGATCAGCTTGAGGTCGTCTGACAATATCAACTTCTGACCCTAAAATTGTTCCCCTTGCAGTTCCTGAAATTGCAGCTGCTGGAGCCTGCGGCTGATCCCAGCTCGGCCCAGGCTAGTCTCAGCCCTCAGGTGTCCAGTTCCAGTCCAACTTGTTTCACCACGATATAATTGAACGAACGTAGATTGTTATTAGCATGTGCGCTGATGATGCACAACCTCACCATATAATACTCAAAACTGCAAAAGTGACAGATGCTAGCAGCTGCTGCAAACACCAGTAAAATGCCTGCAGAGTGCATACAGTGATACAGGTCGACGCAACAATATGCAGCAAAACTGCAAGAGAAATAAACAAAAAATAAACCTTCATTTAGTTTGGACTGCACATGATAGCTGGCTAGCCGCGAGCACAAGAATACCTTTCTTTTTTCCTGAGTACAGACATAAGAATACTTTGCAACGCAAACGCACGACGTGAAAGAGCATCAGCACAGTTGCTTTCGCTCCAGCAGCGTGGTCAGAACTCGACCTTCGCTCTGCATATCTCCATTCAGAGGCTAAAATCTAACAAAAGAGATTATTGGAAAACAACTTGTTCATAGATATATTTGTCAAGGTAGGTATAGTTGTGTGCATCCCTAGTTGGTGCAGAGACCGAGAATTGTACTTCTGTTATCTATTTTTTTTGTCAAGGCAGGCAATGCCTTCAGCATCTAGTCAATCTGTTCAGAAGAACAAAACTGCAACCCGTTGTATCTTTTCAGTTTGCTCACAAGAATAAAACTGCAATTTGTTCACGAGGAAACAAAATTGGAGAATTGCAGGTTGCCATGAATATACATACATGCCAATGCAATAGCAAACATAACAAAAATTCCAAAATCATGAGCTGCAAAGTGCAAACACAATGAAATAGAGCAAAATGCCTGAAACGGTCTACTCAGCATATAAAGGTTTCACCAACATAGAAGCAAAATCAGATTACCATAGAACAAAATGCAGCTGCTCCAATTTACCACGCGTAGCACCGGAATTGCATGAGATTAACACCAAAAAACTATTAAGATGACAGGTATTATTAAAGGCATAAGTTCCAGATTATTAAAACATAGTTTCTAATCTCCGAAGACTGGACTCTGAAAACAAAACCACACTCAACACCAAAATGCCCTTTTTTTTCATCATCTAAACACATACTAATATGATGATATCCAAAATATGCATATAGGAAACTTAACATCTCACAACCACCAGTAGAATCAACTAATTGATCAAAACGAGGAAGGAAAAAGCTATCCTTCAGACAAGCTTTATTCAAGTCAGTGAAATCTACACACATTCTTCACCTACCATTATATTTCCTAACCATTAAAGTATTGGCCAACCACTCGGGGCGAACGACTTTTTCGATGATCGAGTCGTCGATCTTACGAAATAAACAGAGAAAAATACGTCAATCTTACGAAATAAACAGAGAAAAATAGCAAAAGATTCTTAGGAGAGAATGGAACTACTCTATATTGCTATGAACTGGATTCTTTACAGGGGGTGCCCTCGACAAGGTAGTGAACTAATCCTAATTACACTGAGCGTAAGGCTTGGTATTCTATTGAATCAGGTTTGAAATATGAATCTAATGCCGATTGTTGTGCTTCAATCTGATGGTTTTGTTCCTCCATGCTCTATCTTTAAATAACCATCAAAGAGGCGGGCGTTACTCCTAGAGAAGACGCCTGTTGAAAGTGGCGCGTCCGGTCGGAGGGATCAGTTATAGTTAGATGAATAGTAACTAATTGTCGGTTGGTGTCTGTGAGACACTCAACCGTATAGTGGTTGTTGGCAGTGTCTTAGGTTCATGAAACGTCGCGTGGTATGGAGAAATTATGACATGTGTTCCATTCATCACATGGTAAGGAATATGCTTGGAGTTAGATCCAGATGTCAGTTCATTGCTTCTACGAGTAGTCATCTAGTCGAGGTCTGGGCACAGGACCTCATCCGACCAGGGTTCCTATTATGTAACCTCTGGAATCCTTACGACCATAGAGGTCGTTAGCCTTAGGGGTTACGACCACGAAGACGTATGATCTTTTATTATGTATTAAAGTAATACATAGAGAATTTAATCCTCGTCAGCTAGCCCCTGAGCTTTAAATGAATTGGTCGTCTGAACACTCTCTCCCGACGAAGTTGTATCGGGCAAACCCTCATTTAATGTCGTGACAAACGAGGCGGTCTATATTCACTTTAAAGTTAAGAAACTACCTTAGGAACCGAAGAGTCCTGTGTCCGTTGGACAAAAGGTTGTGTCTGTTGGACTTTTGGGTAACTCCCGATTGCAGTTAAGGAACTACGGCTATAAAATCCCGCCAGCACAGGGCTTTAGGGGTTTTATGCTTTCATATTTTCCTCCAATCCTTTTCATCTTTTTTGCGAAGAATCTTCTCCGACCTCTCCTCACTTTTCCGTCAAAAGCTTCCTCTGACCTCTGCTCATCCACTCAAAGATCTCATCATGTCGGACTCGATCACCAAGTGGTTGGCTTCAGATCTGAGTGGGAAGAAGCTCAAGGCATTGGAGGAGGTCGGGATTCTCCCCAACAAGGATCTGATCAAGTGGAGGTCCACAGCTGGAGAACACTTTTCGAGCCGCGAAGAAGGAGAAATCCTGATTTTTCTTGCCTACATCGAGTGTGGGCTCAGGTTACTAGTACACCCATTCCTCCCGAAGGTCTTGGAGTACTATAGAGTTGAGTTGGTGAATCTAGCCCCCAACTCCATCGCCAACCTCAGCATTTTCGTCTACCTTTGTGAGACGTACCTGTGGATCCGACCAAGTCTGAAGGTCTTTAGGTATTTCTATAAGATGGCGGGGTCGGGGAAATCAGCGGCCGGGCCAGGGGAGTGCTCGTTGCAACTCCACGACGAGAAGGCCGATGAGTACATTCGGATATACCCGAAATCCTCGTGGTCGTCATGGAAGAAGAGCTGGTTCTACATGACTATCATGAAAGAGGACGGCCGCTACTTCGCCAGGAAGGTGGTGAGCGAGAATCTCAACTGGTGGTCTACCGAGAAGAAAGAAGGAAGGGTCGGAAGGGTGGTCGACGCCATCCAAGATCTTAGTGCCAGAGGATTGATCACTTGGCACGTGGTGAAGGACTTTTCCATGCGACGAATAAGTCCCTTGAGGCTTCAATCACGTCCTCTACTCTGGTATGTTGGTCGTGACGAGACGACTAAGGATACCAGGGAAGGTAAGTCGTGAAAACTTTTTCGACCACTATAGTTTATTTAGTTGTTTTTATTTCCTAACATTGGGACCTATTTGTTCTTTTGAAGCCCTTTCTTCTAATGATATCTAGAAACAGGTCAAAATGATCTGTGTCGGGGAGCCTGATGCCAAGGTTGTTATAACGTCCCAATTTTCTGGGCCTTTTTGAAAATTTTCAAAATAAAAAGAACCATTTGTTTTGTTGAAGTTCTAAAGCTTAACATGAGATTTTGGAATTAAAAGTGCTTTAATGTGACTAAATCCAACTTCAATTAATCCGATTTCGGTTTATTTTGAGCTTGTTGGAGTTCTCTAGTGTTGTTTTCTCTTTTTTTTCCTGTTCTCTCCGTGTTTCCCTCGGCTCAGCTCCTTCTCCAAACCTCCCTTCGTTTGGATCTAAGGGTCCAGACATCCCTTCGTTTGGATCTGAGGGTCTAGACCTCCCTTCCGTCTAGACCTCCCTATTGGTTTAGACCTCCCTTCCGTCTAGACCTCCCTGTTGGTTTAGACCTCCCTTTTGTCTAGACCTCCCTGTTGGTTTAGACCTCTCTTCAGTCTAGACCTCCCTGTTGGTTTAGACCTCCCCTCAGTCTAGACCTCACTGTTGGTTTAGACCCTCCCTTCCGTTTAGACCTCTGGGTGGTCCTGGCGTTGTCCTGGCAACCTCCGGAATTGTCCTGGCGACCTCCGGGTGGTCCTGGAGACTTGCCACGACCACCCCTCGCGCAAAGACCACCCTCTTGGTCTTTTTGCAAAGACAACCCTCTTGGCTTTTTTTTTGCAAAGACCTCCCCTTTTGACGTTTTGCCGTGACCTCCCCTTTTTGTCCGTTAGTCACGACCTCCCCTTGGGTCACGACATCCCCTTTTTGTCCTTTAGTCGCGACCTCCCCTTTTTGTCCTTTAGTCGCGACCCCTCCTTTGGTCACGACCACCCCTCGTGTCAAGACCACCCTCTTGGTCTTTTTACAAAGACCACCCTCCTTTGGTCATGACCCCTCCTTTAGTCACTACCACCCCTCGTGTCAAGACCACCCTCCTGGTCTTTTTGCAAAGACCACCCTCCTTTGACCGCGACCTCCTCTGTGGTCACGACTTCCTCTTTGGTCACGACCTCCCTTTTGACTGGCCCCATTTGTCAGTCTTGCTTACCTTCTTCTTCCTCTCGTTACATCACTGCTGACGCAAAAAGCCTTTTGCGCATTAAATGCTGTTATGTCGCATTAAATGCTGTCATGTCTGCAGTACCCGTTCCCTCTTTTGTCACTTCCCCTACTTGCCCCCATCTCTTCCTTCACTAACCCTTGAACTCATTCATTTTCTCCGGGCTATAAAAGCCTGAGCAACCCTCTTTTGTCTCCTTTAGCCTTCCCCAACTTTCTTGCTCTGCTCGGGACCTCTTCCTCAAGACCTCCTTCGACCTCTCCCTCTCAGTTGGACCTCCTCCCTAGAGCCTGTTTCTAGTTCTTCCGTTAGAATTCCAGCTCTTCATCGAAGGCAAGTCATAGACCTTTGATCATATCGAACCTAGTTTGCAAAATTACTTTGTTTTATATCAACATGCATGGCTATTTGTATAAAAATGGTTTGGGAATTAGCTAAACACCTACTCGTCATTATGACCCCTTGAATACTTGTGTCTGACATGTTAACATGTACCTTTGGACACCTTAGGTTGGGTAATCTTAATTGAAAATCTTATTGTGATAACTAACAAGGGTGCATATATTGCTTAGACCTGCTGTAGTTATGCGACGTCTCTCGATCACATGATTCAATGTTGTTAAACTTGACTTAATGATATATGGAATTGTGGAACGGCCACTTTTGTTAAAAAATGTTGTGCCATGATCTGGGTGGTCTTTTGGCCGGGTTGGACCCAAAATGTTTTCGCTCGGGCGATTGATCGTGCAGTAAAGGGGGTGCGCGAAGCACATGGGATGAGGAGGTCTCGCCTGAGCATCAACTAAGGACTTAACCTTGTAAGCCATTGATCCAGGCCATACCGTGCAACCACATGTCCAGGGTGGGGTGGACCTGGCCGACTAATTAGCAGAAGTTTTGGTTTGGTTCTGTCATGGTGGCGTGATCTCCGAGTTCCGGATGAATCACATGGCGCAAGAGGGGGCCCAGTATGGCGAAACCTTAGCAGGCAGAACTGAGCCAAAATGGAGCTTTGTAAAGACCTTGTCACGTGCTCTAGACTGCTTACCAAAGGTTGTGAGCAGTAGTATCGACGGATGCCAAATAAACTAGGGAATTCGTGTCTTGTGAGTAAAGTTGTACAACCTCTGCAGAGTGTAAATCTATTCGAATAGCCGCGTGGTTATGGACATGCCTGGTGATTTCACGCAAGGGGTAGACTTTCTCAAAATGTTGGTCTTGGTTGGTTCCGAGTGGTCTGGGCCATGACCAGAGTGGTCACGGGAGGTCTGGGTAGTGACCCGGGGTGGTCATGTGTTGTTTTCAAAGAAAACTCGTTTACTTATGTACTAATCTTTCAACTTGTGCTTTGCAATCTACTTACTGTATTTCTAATCAATATTGCTTTTTGCAAAGTAAGCATAAAGACCTGCTTGTCAAGCCTTGCATGATATTAATTGCATATTGTTCGCTGCGACTTGCTGAGTACATTTAAAGTACTCATGGCTTGTGCCCTCTGGTTAATTAGCACATGAAGACCTCCCAGGGACCTCCGACCTCTTCGAAGAGGAGGTCTTTGAAGACTAGGCGTGCTAGGACGTCCTCCACTCGATTGCCTATGGGCATGTCAGGCAGTCTCCACGTGTATTTTGCTTTCCGCTGTGTTGTAGCCCTGCGGGGCACCCCTGTAAAAAAACCTTGACCATAAGGTATTTTGTTGTTAATAATATTAATTTGTTTGCTTCATCTATCGTTTGTGGTATGGTTGTGATGACATCGTTGTTGAACCTGTGCGGACCCGACTCTTGATCTTGGGGATCGGTCCAAGTGTGCACAGGAGGTCCGAAATGGTCTCGCCTGGGGCGCGACGATTGCTTTTCCCCAGATTTTGGAGGTCTTCTCTGAAGAAGAGGGAGGAGACTCAAGGTAGATAACAACTTCTTTTATCTTTTATATATTCTCCTATCTGTATATGATTCTGCTATGATATGTAGGTGATCAGGTTGAGGAGGAAAGAGTCTGAGGAGGGCTCCGACCCAACCGTTGTTCTGACCGACTCCTTCTTAGAGACCACACAAGAGGATGTTCCTCTGAATGTAAAAAGAGCATAGGAACGGAGTATATACTTTTTGGATGGTATACTTCACCACCTAATTAAATTGGATTTGTGACTTAGGTGGAAAAGAGAACGAACCCGCAGCGCGGAGATGCAAGGGTCGTAAGCCCCAAGACGGTCGTTCATGACCTGACAGTTGCTACCAAAGCAACTGTCACGGAGGCTAACGAAGACACCATCTCTGACCAACTGGTCAAGGATCTCGACCGACTGGTCGAGGAAGTTACCTCTGACCAGAGGTCGGGGGATGTCATGGGTACGACCAACCCTACTGGTTCAAAACCGGTCAAATCGGTCGAGAAGAAAAGGAAGGCCAGCGCTACGGATTTTGCTCCAACGCGTTTCAGGCTAAAAACTATGACGATCAGGTATGTATATATGAAAAGAAACTTATGAAAATACATACCTTTTTTTTGTCTATGGTCTGCTAAAACTTTGATTCTCTTTTCTTCTATTTTTATAAATCTTCTGGTGTTCCGGTCGCCTCCGACAAGAGCACCCCTCAAGAGAAGGTTCCTAATGAAAAAGAGGTTGAGCCAGCCCCTCAGCAGGTGGCAGTGCCAGCGCCTACTCAGGAACCTACGGCGGCTCCAACTCCGCCAAAGGAGGCAAAAGTTCCAGAAGGGTCCCAGCAAGTTCCGACCACTGCTGGGGTCCTTCAGGGAATTTCTCTGAAGGCCCCTCATCCTACTGACTTCCCCCATCGTCATCGAATCTTCTATGATGAAGAACCCGACGAGGCCTGGGATAAAATATCAGACCGTCAAGCAGAGATGAGTCATGATACTATCTTTGCCGAATACAATGATTTGGCAATCCGAGTAAGTATCCACGACCACTTCCATATCCTTTCCCTTAAAGTTTATTAAAAAACTTATAGAGTTTGCTATTTTTGTAGCATATAGTGGAAAACTTCGCTGTGGTCAGAGGACTGACCCAGCGAATAAAACTCTTGGAGAAGAAAAACTCTGAATTAAAAAGTAAGTATATTTTCTTGACTTCTCTCCTTCTTTGCTATCTTGTTTGTCTTCTGTTAATTAACTTCTCCTCTTATCATATTCGATAGAGAAGATTAAAGAAGTGGTTATGGCTAAGGAAGACATAATAACCGAGCTTAAAGCAGAATGTCAAGTCAAAGACCGGTCGATCGAATACTTGACGACCAGGAACAAGGAAATTATCAAAACTTGTGAGAAGAGATCACACGGTAACTGGTCGTAAAACTTAACCAGATTACTATACAATTAAGTTTACTTTTTTTAACGTCGATCTACTCATGCAGAGCAAACTCAGAAGTTAGAAAAAGCTCTTGAGTTCGAGCAAGGCAAAGAGGCAGCCCTCGTGCAGAGCTTTGATGAAAAATTCAATGCCCTCAACAAAATGATCTTCGATATGGGATCGGGATCAAGTCTGCCTACCTTAGGAGATCCAGTGGAGAAGATGAACTATCTTGGCCAACTTCTGGAAGATCTCAAGGGCCTACTCGCAACCACTCGGACCAACCACGTACAGACCATGAAGGATGTCGTTACTAACGGAGTCAGCTTTGCTTTGGCAAAGCTGAAAGCTTTCGACCCCTCCATTCATCTCCAAGCTGTTGAGGAGGATTTCAACTGCTCGGGGGAAGAAGTAACCAAGTTATTGGAGGAAACTTTGCCTCTCAGAAACAAGGTTGCTGAAGAGATGGAGGTCGGATCTCCATCGCGTAGCGACTAGTCTTAATGGTTCCGAGAAGTAAATGGTTGTAGTATAAGAATGATGGATATAAAACTTACCTTTTTATCATCAATAAAGTCTTTATTGTATCTCTTCATTTTGCTAAATACTCATATATTTTTTAGCCCCCGACTGCTTGTGGTAGTAGAAGAACTTACTAAAGAAGCAGTAGACTTAGAAAAAAGAGCAAAAGCTACGACTGTAGCACAAAGTATGCACTGATTATGTTGCAAATGAGATATATGTAGCACTAGGAAATCAATTTGGTCAGAACCAGTGTATGATTTTGACTAGTTTTAGATCCATTTTCATAATTGAAAATACTATATAGTACGTTGTGTGGTCGGAAGATGCTACTAGACTTAACTTGATGATAAGAAAAACATGCAAATATGTATGCATAAACGATAAGTGGTCTGGCTTATACATAATATCCAAACTAGTCGTAAGTTTTGCTAAGAACTAAAGACATGAGAAACATTTCGTGAAACATGCTCGTGCTCAAGTCCGACTGGCAGCGAAGATCGTAGGAAAAGGACTGTCACTAGGAAACTCCTTCCAGTGGGCTGGACCATATGCAGAGAGGAGATATTTTGACTAGAAGACTTTCCGTGTCCTGACCAGTAGCCAAACGAGAGTAGAACAGAATGTTGAAATGAAGAAAGGTAGCCTCCAAAATCTTAAGCATGTAAGGAGCTATTTATGGTTGTTTGTATTATGCATCTTTTACTCGTATGTTTCTTTGAGAAAAGAGTGTGGTCGGGCGTGAGAACCATTGACGTAATGGTAACAACTAGGACACTTACGGCGTTTGACTAATATGTCGGAGCCAGAGAGTAAAAGATGTCCTTTAGAAGTATATCGGAGAGAATTTGGTCTTCTCCGACCAGTAAAACAACAATAGTATGCAACCAGATTATGAGTACAATAATATAAACAATATCACTCATCGAAGAAAATAAAGTAATGACAAATCTTTATTGAAATTGACGAAATGTAAAATACATTTATACAAAAAAAAACTTACGCAATTGGTCAATGTTCCATGAATTAGACAAAACACACCCATCTGACATGGCTAGTCATACCGAACCAATTCTGGTGACTTCAACCACAGTGTATGGAGCTTCCCATCTGGGAGAAAGTTTATTGCGATTAGCCTGGTTCTAAATTTTTTGTAGAACTAGATCACCTACAGCTAGGCTACGAGGTTGCACCTTACGACAGTGGTACCTTCACATGGCTTGTTGGTAAAGTGCTGATCGTATCAAGGCTTGGTTTCATCATTCTTCAAAGAAATTGATGTCGTCGAGTCTTCGTTCTACCTAATCGTTATTATTGAAACAATCAGTTCGACTAGAGCCAATTTTAAGTTCAGGAGGAAGCACGGCTTCAGCACTGTAAACCAAAAAAAATGGAGCTTCACCGGTCACATGACTGGTCGTGGTTCGAACGACCCATAATACGGAAGGAAGCTCTTGAACCCAAGCTCCTGACCATTTTGTTAACTGGTCGAACACTCGACGTTCCACTCCTTGCATTATGATACCATTAGCTCGCTCAACTGCTCTGTTGCTCTACGGATGAGCGACATAAGCGAAATATATATTGATACTTAGATCCTCGCAGAATTTCTGAAAATTTCCGCTAAAGAACTGGGTACCGTTATCCGTGATTATGCGACTGGTATACTAAATCGTGTGATCACGCTTCTTATAAGGAACCTCTTAGCAGTTTCAGTTGTTATTTTAACAATTGGCTCGGCTTCTATCCATTTTATAAACGTGTCAATCATGATGAAAAGAAATTCGAAGCCCCCGGGTGCTCTTGGGAAAGGTCCTAGAATGTCTAGTCCTTAGGTTGCAAAAGACCAAGAAGGAGGTATTGTTTGCAAAGCTTGTGCCGGCTGATGTACTTGTTGATTATGAAATTGATATTGTGCGCACTTCGTCACGAGCTCTTTTGCATCATGAAGGGTAGCTAGCCAATAGTATTCTTGCGTGAGGGCTTTACCAACCAGTGTTCTGTAGGAATGATGTGCTCCACAGACTTCTCCATGAATATCAGTTAGCAACTTAATGCCATCTGTTTGAGATATGCATCTCATCAACACTCCGTGAGATCCTCGTTTATACAAGGTACTTTAAATCAGAGTGTATAATTTGGCTTTTCGAGCTATATGATCAGCCTCTACATCATCTTTAGGAATAATGCCATGCCAAAGATAATTGTAGATCAACGTCATCCAATCTCTACTGGGATCATGCTTGACGACCTCTTGTGGAGCATCCATGTCATCGGGATCGATGTGTGCAACCTCCAGTGGAACATCTATGTCCTCGGAAGGCTCGACCATCGAGGGTGAATCGAGTTGCTCAAGAAAAACTCCGGGCGGGACTAGTGACCATGTGGAGACCATCTGTGTCAACTGGTTTGCCAGAAAGTTTTTCTTTGTAGGAATGCATTGGATCTGAAAACCGAAGAAGTGCTTTTCGAGTTTCCGTACTTATGTCAAATAAGATGACAACTTGGTACTTGAGCATTGACACTCTTTCCCGAATTGATTTGCTACTAGTTGAGAATCACCTTTCACTAGTAATCTGCGAATCCCGAGCACTCTGGCTGCTCGGAGTCCTGCCAGTAAATCTTCGTATTCTGCCACATTGTTTGTAACAGGAAAGTTTAATTGAATGGTGTATTTTATGTGTTCTCCAGTAGGGGATATTAAGACAACTCCAGCCCCTGAGCCCTCGAGCATCAAGGAACTGTCAAAGTACATTGTCCACTCGTCGCGCTATTTGTACTCGGGCCCTTGGGTGGGTTCAGGGTTTGTCCACTCATCGCGCTATTTGTACTCAGGCCCTTGGGTGGGTTCAGGGTTTGTCCACTCGTCGCGCTATTCTACTATTGCTTGGGACATGATTGCTGTTCGTGAGATGAAATAGAGGTCAAACGCCCCAAGCTCGACCACCCATTTTGCTATTCGTCCTGATGATTCCCTATTTCCGAGAACTTGACTAAGGGGATATCCGGTTGGTACGACCACTTTGTGAGCCTAAATGTAATACCTTAGTTCCCTTGAAGCCATAAGGATACCATAGAGCAGCTTTTGTACCTATGGATATCTTTCCTTAGGTCCATTGAGCATTTTCACGTTCTACGACCAGTACACCGCTGACTGCTTGTGGCGTTGCAGCCATGTAAATCAGCAATGTATCTCCTGATCTTAAAGAAACTAAGATCGGGGCACTCGTAAGGTACTTTTTAAGTTCTTCAAAGGCACTGTTTGCCTCTTTAGTCCACTCGAAACTTTCATGCTTCCGAAGAAGTTTGAAGAAAGGTAGTCTTTTTTCACCTAACCGTGCTATGAAACGACTTAGCGCTGCCATACAGCCAGTTAGTTTCTAGGCTTCCTTCTTTGTGGTCGGAGGAAGCATCTGGTCAATGCCGATATTTTTGCTGGGTTTGCCTCAATCCCTCTAGCTGAAACTAGGAAACCAAGAAGCTTTCTAGAAAAAAACTCCGAACACACACTTCTCTGGATTTAACTTAAGGTTATGTCTTCTTAAGTTATTAAAAGTCTCTTGTATGTCGAAAATGTGGTCACTAGTATTGACGCTTTTTACGACCAAGTGATCAACATAGGCTTTCAAATTTCGACCTATTTGCGGATTAAAGGTTTTTTGCATTGACATTTGAAAAGTTGCACAACTATTATTTTTAGTCTAAATGATATTTTAATATAGCAGTAAGTGCCATATGGAGTGATGAAGTAAGTTTTCTCTTCATCATCTTTACTCATATTAATCTGTCGTACCCTGAGTACGCATCTAAAAAACTTAACAACTCACACCTGGAAATAGAGTCTACAAGTTGATCAATGCGTGGAAGGGGAAAGTCATCCTTTGGATATGCTTTATTAAGATCTGTGAAATCAATGCATATTCGCCATCTTCAATTGTTTTTTCTATCCATTATAGGGTTGGCGAGCCACTGTGGGTGGTCGACTTCACAAATAAATCCAGCCTTGAGGAGCTTGTCGATCTTCGGCTGGATTGCCTCCTTCCGGTCAGATGTGAAGCGCCTTAGTCTTTGCTTGACCGGTTTTTTTGTCAAGCTGAAGAGCTATCCTGTGCTCGATCTCCTCATTGGGCACTCCGGGCATGTCGAATGCCTGCTAGGCGAATACGTCCTAGTTTGTCTGGAGGAAGGAGACGAGTGACTCTTCCAATTTGAGGTCGAGTCCTGCCCTGACCAGTACCTTTTGGGCAGATGCATTAGCGTTTCCTAATGCAGACGGTGTGTTGGCACTTCCTAGAGGGCCGCCTTTGTCAAGTGGTACCTCCTTGGCTTGGTCGGAAGGCTTTGGCTCCATCTTTGGCCTTGAGTGCTTGACCTGCATGTTAGGTGGATTAGTTTCCCTGGTCGAAAGCTCATCGGCCAATTCTAAGGACTTCTAATCACATGCATAAGCCATTTTTCGATCTCCTTGAACCGTGATGACTCCCTTTGGTCCTGGCATTTTTAAACTATGATAACCGTAATGCGTAGCTATCAGGAATTTTGATAAAGCCAGACGACCGAGGATTCCATTATATGCGGTTTCGAAATCCACCACATCAAATGGAACCTTTTCTGATCGGAAGTTGTCGGGTCTTCCGAACGTAACTGACAGGGACAACTGTGTTGGAAATATGCCCTAGAAGCAATCATAGAGATGATTATATTTCATTATGTCCATAACATTGGATAATATGTTATCTTGTTCCTAGAATAATATCGTTAATATTTATTATCAAGTATGTGACTTGATTGTGAAACTCTATATTTCTGCATTGATTATTCTTAAACGTTCCCTGGTCGGAAACATACGAGAACACATATGAATAAACTAGCATATGTATTGGTTGATGACTATGTTTCACAGGTCATGGATATGGAGATATCAAACCAATAATATGGACACATGTTAGAGAACATGGTGTTGGATAAGACCCACCTTGAGACACTATTGAGATTATTATGATTCTATATGTCGTTAGTTGGTCTCAAGCAATGATGATGTATAATCCTTAGACCTGAGATCAACATGGTTTCCTACATGTGTTATAGCACTCTTAGGGGTTGCCAATCGCTCACTACTACAAAACAGGGTATAGAAGATGCGTTATCACAGACGGTTCATTTGGAACCGCTCAGAAGAGTTATTATCACGAGCGGTTCCAAAAACCGCTCAGGATAATGCACTATCACAGACGGTTTATCACTAGAACCATTCGTGATAAGTCACCTACGCTTCTTATTACGAACCGTGTGTGATATGTTAGACTATCACGCACGGTTTATCACTTGGAACCGCTCAGGATAAGTTGCACACAATTCTTATTACGAACCGTGTGTGATATGCTAGACTATCACGCACGGTTTATCATTGGAACCGCTCGTGATAAATCGCACACGGTTCTTATTACGAACCGTGTGTGATATGTTAGACTATCACGCACGGTTTATTCTCGAACCGCTCAGGATAGTAATCCTGCACGGTTCCATATCGTAACCGCTCGTGATATGCCTTTATAAAAATCACTAGGGCTCGCCCGTTCTTCTCCCCAGTGCACTTAGCCCTTAAGCTCTCGTGTGCTCGTTTCGCCTCCTCTAGGGCTTGCCCTTTCACCGACACCGCCGCCTCCAACCTCGACGCTGCCACCCCCGACATCGGCGACACTGTGCCGCCTTGACACGCGGCCTCCTCCCCGTGTCGGCGTCCACCCTCTGCACCGGCCTCCTGCCCGCGCCGTCCTCCACCCCGTGTCGGCCTCCTCCCTGCACCGGCCTCCTCCCCACGACCCCCTCCCTTGCACCGGCCTCCTCCCCCGTGCCTCCCTCCTCCCTGCGTCGACCTCCTCCCCTGCACCGACCTCCTCCTTGCACCGTGAGTTCTTGTGCGGCATCCTCTCTGTGAGTATTCCTATATTACGTTTGTGCATCACTTGGGCTATATACTTATGTGATGTATTGGCTTCAAATTCTATATTAGATTGTGCACTGAGAGATAGCAAAGTGGTTATGTGCGCTCTGTTGATCAGCTCTGTGATGAATGTCAAATCTGAAATCAATTTGCAGTGCTAGTTGGTACCTTGATCTGTATTAGTTCTGATTTCTGAATCTAGTACTGAAGATATTGCAAATTGATCAGTGGGCTTTGTTGACATGCTCTGTGATGAACTACATCTTATAATCGAGATTGAATGTGATAGTTAGTTCATTCTTGAGCTCTATTGTATTACTTACTCTTGTCAATTTGATATACTGTTAATTGGTTACTTTCGGTTGAAAGCTAGTTATTACGATTCTTCCGGTTCTTTTGATCTCTAGCATTTGAAGTGGATACTCTTATGTCGCCTAATCGGCTTTATCACCGAACCTATGACTTCATGTTCGAGTTCTTAAGAGTATTCGATTTTTGTTGGTAATCTAACGACGAGCTTGTGATTCTTATAGCAATCTGTTTGATGAAAGTTTAACTGTTTTAGCTTAATGCTGAGATCATTTGACAGCTACAAAGTATTGTTTAGAGCTCATAGTTTGAATTTATATTATCATATTCATTTAATGAAGAGTATAGACAATAGGATTGAGATGACAAAGACTTGTTCTTTAGCTACTCTCCTTCTGAGAGCACATAATAACATCAATCTTCAGTGTCTTATGCTGCTAATTGGTGGTTTGTTGCTATTAATACTGGGCATAATATTGTGTTTAAATGACTTGAAAGAATTTCATGGGCACATATTATTATGGTCATTTACTTCACGCGGTTATTATGCTTTATGGCTAATAGTGATTGCTGGAATTAATTATGTTCATTTGACATTCAACAGGAAAGTTTTAGGTTCAGCTCAAGATCTGTTTGATAATTGTTAAATTTGATTAGTGAAGATATATTGACTGATGTATTGAGATTGCAAAGGTTAAATCCTTTGCATCCAACATACTGAGAGCACTCTTTAACATCAATACTCTGAGCTTTTTGTATGACATGGAGATACTTCATATGTATATGTTGATTTGCTCATTTAAATGCTTGCAACAATCCTATGTTGATTTGGTCATTTAAATGCCTATATTGTTTTGTCAAAGTCAATTAGCGAAGAGTATAGATTGGTTGAGATGGCAGAGGAAAATCGAAATTGCCTGCGGACCGACTGATCATCACGGAGGTCAGTGACGTTGGGATCCCTCTGAGTCCCCAGAGATCAGCGGCGAGATTCCGAACCATCTGCGGGATACTTGCAAGGGAACGGGTCCATATCAACACACCAAGCTGGAAGTCTCTGACGAAAGAACAGAGAGGCGCGTTGTGGACAGAACTTTCAAGCAAGTTCACTATCCCAGAAGCAGACATGGCACGCGTGGAACGGTAGGCGTTGCTTTCGATGGATAACGCGTGGAGGACCTTCAAGAGCGTTCTTGTCACGAAGTACGTGAACACGGGTGAGATGCCCTTCGCGAAGTATGGATTCTTGACACGGGAAACATGGGACGTCTTTGTTGCTATGAAGACGACGACCGAATTTAAGGAGCAAAGTACGGCGCACACACGACTCTCCGATTACACGAAATACTCACCCCACGGACTCAACACCGCTGGAGTGCGTGTGTCGGGACCCAAATTACAATTCAGACCTTCAGGTTCAACGACTAGCCGGGATCACGCTTAGTGCACACAAGGGTAACAAAGGTGGAAATCGATCCATACTGGCGAATAATAGCATAAACGAATAACTTTGATTAATAACTAATGGTTTTGACCTTAAGGTCGAAGTTTACATTTATTCAAGCCACGCAGGCTAACAGAGAATTAAAGCAATGAAACAAAAGCGGTAAGCGGCACCCCATCGATTCACCACAGCAACCGATCGATCAAGACTCGCGATCGTGCACCTTCGATAAACTCGCCCTCGAAAGTCGTGAAGACTCCTCCTCTTACGCTTGATTCGTCAAAACAAGCGTGAGTACACACCGCACTCGCAAGCCACACCACGTAAATGCAATATATACACATGCCGACATTTTACAAGGGAAAGGCATTCTGTGGTTCTTTTGCGTAAATGCAAGTTTGCAATTGAATACCAAGAATAGATTGAAAACAGTAAAACAAATAGATAACAATAATTTTAACATTTGATTTCACAAAGACACACACAACCTAGACAATTTTATTCACATAGTTTGGATGATTCAAACCACACGCTCCCTTCCCACACGCTTTTAATAAAATCTACCCCTAGTGTGATATCCCGAGCATTGTCCATGACATGACGCTGCTATTCAATAGATTAAATTACACTCTGCAGAGTTTGTACACTTTACCCACAAGATACAATTAGTGTAGCTAGCACTAATCATAACAAAGCATTTCAGATACCTTATCTTACTATGCTAGGCCTGTCTCAAAATGTACATGTGGTCGTCAGGGGCTCAGTTCAATGACGCACATGGTGAGGTCCTTAATTGACCGAGGTAAGACTTCCACATGCCAACTAAACCACACACCACACAGATTATTATTCACATAGATCACACAGATTATTGTCCACACAGATCACACTGATTATTGTCCACACAGATCACACAGATTCCACCATTTCACACAAGATCCACCACTTGCCTCACCCAAATCCTTTTACCACCAGGGCTGATTTAAGTGCAACACATGCCACAAAGACACATAGTACACACAGATTATTTAAGATTGCATATTCACTTAGTCGATTAATAATTGCGGTCTCACATGAATAAGTGATTCGGGCATGGCTAAGCAATCTACTCGTGCTAACCAACCCACGTTGGTGCTACAATATTTACCAACAAATAGCAACTAGGGTGACAAAGGATCAGGCATAATAATTACACAAGGATGGCATAACAATTTGGGATTAACTCATCGCACCCAAAACATTTAAATAAATACTTGAATTAAGATGCAGTAATTTGAATTAAAATACTTTTGTAAAACTGGGAAGCAAAATGGTCAAGGGTATAGCTTGCCTTGGAATAAGTTTAGGTACTGGTCCTGGTCTTGGAAAGCTCCTTCTTCTTCAACTCTTCCAACAAATACAAGGTCTACTCATGAAGCGAAGCACAAAAACAAAATAAATAAATAACAGAGGCAAAACAACTAAAAAAAAATAAAAAAAATCTCCATTAGGTAGATCTTGATTTTAGATGAATTTAGAAATTTGAATGGGCTGATTTGGAGTTAGGATGCAAAAGATATGGGGTTTCAAAGTTTCAATCTAAAGAAAACCCTAAAATTGATTTTCGGAATTCCGAATTATTTCTTAATGTAAAAATCAGAATATTGCGTCAAGATGACATCGATGACGTCAGCCCAGGGAATTTCGGAAAAGGAATAATAAAGAAAATCGACATGTGGGACCCACATGTCGCTGGCACGGCCACGGACCAAGTCCACCGAGCCTCTGAATCGGGTGGCTGGCCGGCGCCCGATGCTGCTGGTGCGCCCAGCGTGGTCGCCACGCTGCGCGCTACACGGAGCGATGGCGACGAGGCGGAGGGTGACGTGGACGGCGGAGGCGGCTACAAGATCGACCCAATGGTCCCGTGAGCAGTGGCGATCTGGTGGCGGGGGTGGTACCAAAGGGTAGAGGCGTTATTGCGAACCCATCGTGCGGCTCCGGGTGGTCGGGGTGACGGTGGTGGCCGGCGAGGTTCAAGCGGCGAAGAGCTGGGTTTTGTCGGTGAGCGCCCGATGTAGCTCCGGTGACGCGAGGTTTCTGGTAGCTCAAGGCGAGGAAGGCAATGTGCACTCCCGGAGGCAATGCGTCACCGACGGCGAGAGGATCGGAGTTTTAGGGTTCCGTGACCGGCGCCCAAAACTCCGATTCATGGCGCAAGGGCTCGAGAGGGCAATTGGTTTGGGGTTTTTGGAAAGGGTGCATGCGATCCTCGAGGTGCTACTTATAGGGTCTAGGCGGCCTCGAGCGACGTGTTTGGCCAAGGAGGTTGAAACCACCCGAGAAGGGCTCATGGAGATAAAGGAGATAGAGGCGAATTTGAATTTGAATTTTGTTTGAACGAGTCCGGGAGGATAGGGCTTCTAGAAGCGATCATCCGCGCACAAAATCGGGTTTGTTGCGATATTGTCGGACGAAGCCAGAAGCGGCAATGGCGACGCGGGGCCACAGCGAGGAGGAGACACAGTCGGAGACAGCGACCTCTGCAGCCGCCCCACGCTGTTAGAGAGAGCGAGGCTTGCGTGCAAGCGGAGATCTCGAGCGCCTAGTCCCGATCCAACGGCGAGGAATGAGTGGGCGAGTGGTCGGGCGCATGAGAAAGGAGTTGGGCCGAGAGATTCGCCCATCACTATTTGGAGATTTAACTACCTTTTTTCTTTTTAAGAAAATAGCGAAAATTCAATAAGCAATAGAAAATAGCAAATGAACTTGGAAAAATTCCAGAAAATTCTAGAAAATATATCCAAGCTCATAGAATCCAAATAAAATAGTTTTGACCATTGTTCATGTTGACTTTAATCATATTAAATTGTTTTGTTACTCAAAGTCCAATATTAAGCTTTTAAATTAAAATCAAATAAATCCAAATGGTGAATTTTCCCACTACAACTTATTTAAAAGATTTTTAAAAGCTCTGAAAATTGGGATGTTACAAACCTCCCCCCCTTAAAGGAATCTCGACCCCGAGATTCAGGCTAACTGGAGAAAAGGCTGGGGAACTCGGCTTTTAACTCTTCTTCATGCTCCCACGTTGCTTCACCTTCTGAGTGGTGGCTCCACTGCACTTTGCAAAAACGAACCGTCTTGCTTCTGGTCCGACGTTCTGCGACATCCAGAATCTTGACCGGCTGCTCTTTGTAGGTGAGGTCTTCCTTCAGTTCAATTGACTCCAACGGGGCTTGTTCTTCTGGCACACGAAGACACTTCTTCAGCTGTGAGACGTGAAAGACATCGTGTACTCCTGCTAGCGATTGCGGCAGCTCCAACTGATAAGCTACTTCTCCACGACGATCCAAAATCTTGAACGGACCAACATACCGAGGGGCGAGTTTCCCTTTGGCATGGAACCTTTTCACACCTCTGAGGGGCGTAACTCGAAGATACACAAAGTCCTCTGGCTCAAAACTGAGATCACGACGACGATTGTCGGCATAACTCTTCTGCCTCGACTGAGCTATCTTTAGCCTCTCTCTGATCATGGACACTTGCTCTTCTGCTTCTTGAATAATATCTGGACCAAAGACTGTACGTTCAGCTGTTTCTGTCCAATTTAACGGGGTTCTACAGGCACGACCATACAAAGCTTCAAATGGTGACATTTGCAGACTAGCTTGATAACTGTTGTTGTACGAGAATTCTGCATATGGTAAACTCTTATCCCAACGGGTAGCATTTGCTAAGCGCACATGCTCTCAACATATCCTCCAATATCGATTAACCCTTTCATCGTCCATCCGTGCGAGGATGATACGCAGATCGAAATTGAGTGAGTCCCTAGGGCTTCGTGTAAACTTTGCCAAAATCGGAGGTGAACCGAGATCCTCGATCCGACACTATCTTCTTAGGTACCCCATGCAAACCGACAACCTTTGACATATATAGCTCGCTAGACGATCTCTGAGTACGTGGTCTTGACCGCAAGAAATGGGCAACTTTAGTCGACGATCCACTATTACCCAAATCGAATCATAACCGGATTGAGTCTTGGGTAAACCGTAATGAAATCCATTCCGATTTCTTCCCACTTCCACTCTGAATCTTCAAGGGTTGCAGCAGACCTGCCGCCTCGATGTTCTCGCTTTGACTTTCGACACATCGTCGCACAAGGCAACGAACTCGCGACGTCCCGTTTCAAATTCGCCACCAAAACTTATTCTTAACATCCCGATACATCTTAGTACTACCAGGTGAATCGAATACTTTGAGTCATGGGCCTCCTTCGAATTAGTCGTCTCAATCCATCAATATCTCGAACACGATACGCCCATTGATCCACAAGATGTCACGATCATCCATTGTGAAGTCCTTGAACTTCCCTTCATCATCTTCTTCTTGATGTCGGAGAATTACAATCTTTAATTTGAGCCTCGCGAATCGCTTCTCCAAAGTAGATCGCACTTCCAGATTGGCTACAAATCCTCCGATACTACTTCTAGTCTTAGCTTCGAATTCCTCTTGAAGTTCTCAAGACAAGGCTCTTCCACTTCCAAAGCATTGCAAAGGGTTTCGACTACCAAAGCATCTAAGAATCGACATTGGCTTTACCAGATGGTAATGGATTCCAAGATTATAATCCTTTATCAATTCTAGCCATCTTCTCTGCCTCATATTCAGATCCGATGAGTAAAAATGTATTTCAAGCTCTTATGATCCGTGTATATCTCGCAATGACATCGATGAGGTAATGACTCCAAATCTTCAAAGCATGCACTATCGCAGCCTAATTCCGCATCATGGGTAGGATAATTCTCTTCATGAGGCCTTAATCGCCTTGACACATAAGCGACGACTCTTCCTCTTGCATCGGGACACATCCTAATCCTTGACGCCAAGCATCACAATAGATATCAAAATCCTTGCGAATATCTCGCAAAATCAAGACAGGGTCAAGTCAAACGCTTCTTCAATTCTTGAAAACTTTCTTCACAAGTCGGGTCCAAGTAAACTTTTCTCTTTCTTCAACAATTGTGTAAGAGGTTTAGCAATCGATGAGAATCCTTCAATGAAACGGCGATAATATCCTCGCTAATCCCAAGAAATCGCGAATTTGAGTGATGTCTTGGGTTTCCCAATGTAATATCGCTTTAACCTTCTCAGGGTCAATCACCACTCCTGCAATTGCCATCACATGACCAAGAAAATCCACTTCCTTTTCCGTAAATCACACTTACTAAACTTAGCATACAACCGATGCTCTCGAAGTTTCTCTAGGATTAATCTCAAATGCTCAAAGATGTTCTTCTTCCGACTTGGAGTAAACCAAAATATCATCGATGAATACAACTACAAACTTGTCCAAATATTCCATGAATACCTTATTCATCATGTTCATGAAGTAGGCAGGGGCATTAGTCAAACCAAAGGACATGACTAAGAACTCATAATGCCCGTACCGTGTTGAGAAAGCGGTCTTAGGTACATCCTTGGGACAAATCTTCAACTGATGGTAACCTGATCGCAGATCGATCTTCGAGAACACTCCGGCTCCTTTCATCTGGTCAAACAGATCATCTATCCGGGGCAATGGGTACTTATTCTTGATAGTGACTTCATTAAGAGACCGGTAGTCGATGCACATTCGCATGCTTCCATCCTTCTTTTGACGAACAAAACCGGCGCTCCCCATGGCGGCATTTAACTAGGTCTCACAAAACCTTTCTCCAAAAGTTCTTCTATTTGCTTCTTCATCTCCACCAACTCATCGACCGCATCCTAGTAGGGTCTCTTCGAGATAGGGCATTCTCGCACTAGATCGATGACAAACTCGATGTCACGATCCGTGGCATTCCCCGTAATTCTTCCGGGAACACATCTGGATATTCTTTGACGACGGCACATCTTCCAAGGTGACGGTCTCGTGCTATTGACTAGCAGATGTCCATTACGCGACCGAGGTAGCTAGAAACTCCACTTTGTTTCCTTTGGTATCCTCGATTATAACGCTCTTCGCCACAATCTAGCACGGCTTTGTGCTTGGTTAACCAATCCATGCCAAGGATGACATCTATGGTTTGGGTGTCTAGAATAACTAGGTTAGCTAGAAACTCAACTCCGCTTATAAGCAACTTAGCCCCTAAACAACCCAGATAGAACTTAGCTCGCTCCAAGCGATCGGACTAACAGAGTACGCTTAAGAGGCATAACTTCCAACTTATTCTTAGTTGCAAAATTTCCGAAACAAACGAATGCTAAGCTCCGTAATCAAATGTAATCGGATCACAGTATTGAATTTATTAAGAACTTACCCAAGACAACGCCTGGTGCTTCTGAGCTCCTTCCAAAGTGACGTGGTTAACACGACCTCTAACCATCGACCGAGGCGTTCCTCCCGTTGATTGGTTCCCCGAGAAACTCTTTGGTTGTTACTGCTTTGGGGTCTTGGCGGTGTTGCTCCAAGGTTGAAGCGACCGAGTGATAGCTCCTTCGAGGACACCGATTAGCAAAATGCCCAGTTGACGGCAATGGTAACATACTCTTGGTTCATTCTCGCGATTGTTGTTCCCGGGGTGGGGTTGATCGTGTAGGGTTGCGAGGATTCTCAACAAAAGGACGAGGTGCCGAGGCGGTGTAGGTGTTCGAACGAACTCGCTGCCGTGAAACGAGTAAACTGTTGTGGCACTACTCTTGCCCTCTCATTGCGGTGGTGGCTTCCTATTTGAATCATCCTCGCTTGCGGTGATCTTCCAGCTCCTTGCGTTTGTCCTCTATGACCAACGCCTTGTTAATCAACTCGAAATCCGGGAAGGTGTGGGCAAGCGATTGACTTGTAGTAGTCCCGAGTTCAAACCCTTCAAGAAGCGGTTACGGCGAGACCATCAAGAGCGACATCCTCCGGAGCATAGCGAGCTAGTTGAGAAAACTTATTTAGGTAGTCAGTCACTGACATACCCCCTTGCTTGAGAGCGCGGAACTCATCCTTCTTCAGATCCATAATGCCTTCAGGTACATGATATTGGCGAAAGGCTGCGGAGAATTCCTCCCATGTGATATTCTGCGGTGCCTCATGCGCTGCGCAGAAGTTCTCCCACCATTCGGCGGCTATGCCCTCCATCTGATGAGTGGCATATAACACCTTCTCGTGATCGCTGCATTGGGTGATCAGCAGCTTCCTCTCAATCACGCGAAGCCAATCATCAGCTTCTACTGGTGAGACATGTCCAGAGAAAGTTGGCGGACGAGTCCTCATGAATTCAGCCAACTTGGATGGTCCCTGATAACCCTGAGTGACAGGGGCTCCTCCCTGACGATTGTTGCTGTTGTTGTTGTTCATGGCTTGCATCTGGTTCATCATTGTATACATCATCTGAGTTTGTGCTGCCATAAAGGCTCCAAAGTTCTGCAAGTCAAGGGGTGGTGCTTGGGGTGGCACTGTCCCTGCGGGGGTTTGATTATCATCGGGTGCTGGGGTGCCGGATCCACTTGCAGCAGCGTGACGAGTCTGAACCATCTGGTGAAGTTCCATAGGTTAGAGAAGGTAGCAAGCACGAGATGAGTTTAGAACTAGACAGGGGAATAGATTAAACCCAACAAACACAGCTCAAGAAACTCGAATGCAATAACCTTTTATTAATAGCTTACTAGCATGGCTGCAACAAATGCCTAAGGGCCTTTGCAGCTCATACTTGCACACAAGAAAATAGAGCGAACCTAAGCACACAAGCTACCGCCTAAAGGGCGACTCAAAAAGAAATCGGCTAAGCGACTAAACTGAACTTAAACGAACTACTACTCGAGAAAGCCTCCAAAGCCACTGGCGGCTCTGCGCCGTGTAGACTTCAAGTGAGCGGGCATCCTCGCGAATCGGTTCTCGATGTCCTGGATCGGTGCACCGGGCAGTGTGTCTGGTGCAGTACAAGTCTGGTGGCTCCTCTGGTGTCAGGCAGCTCTGCTGGTCCTCCAAGCCGTGGCAACCTCTCGCTGGATTCTCCTAATCTCCTCGATCCTCTTCCGTCCTTCCGAATCTTCCTCTTGATCATCCTCGACCTCATGTTGACCGTAGAGAGCTTGCTCTAAGACGGCGATCCTCTCTCGGCTTCTTCCCAGTTCGATAGGCGACTCGGCTCGGTGGCGGCCATCTCCAAATGACTCCTCTGAAGCAACCGGAATGTGCTAGATGCACCATCGAGGCATTGCCTTCCCGCGCGTGACTGAAAGCGCGAGATATCTCCCCGGCGGCTACGGGATGGTAGCGATAAATGTGTTGCGCTTCTTCGCGTAGATGTGGCGACTCGAGTATGGCCAAACGTGACGACTCATGGATTCCTTGCGTGAAGGTGATCCTCCCGACCGAGACATCCAAAGGCCGGTCGCCTCTAGTGTTCCTTCGGCGTGAGACCGTCAGCGGCAGACTATACCACGATCCCGTCCGCTGACTATGTACTCACCGCCACGGTACATCGGGCAATCAAAGCCTCCGAGCGTCTGCGGCAGCTTCCAAAGCTCGGCGGCAAGTCCTCCGCTACAATCTCCGAAGGTCTCAAGGTACGGCATCTGCCCAGCGCATAAAAGGTAAGAACCAAGTTTTAAACAAAGGAAAAGAGGAGAGATTATAGCAAGAGATGAGTCGAGAGAGATATGAGAGGAGTTAAGCGATCAATTTAGTCTTGCAGATAAATTTTCTTTTAGAAAATAGTTTGGACATTTAAACGGCCGATCTAACTAAGGTCTAGACCTACAACAAGATGGCTCGATACCACTTCGCCGGGACCCAAAATTACAATTCAGACCCTTCAGGTTCAACGACTAGCCCAGATCACGCTTAGTGCACACAAGGGTAACAAAGGTGGAAATCGATCCATACAAGCGAATAATAGCATAAACGAATAACTTTGATTAATAATTACACTGGGCATAATATTGTGTTTAAATGACTTGAAAGAATTTCATGGGCACATATTATTATGGTCATTTACTTCATGCGGTTATTATGCTTTATGGCTAATAGTGATTGCTGGAATTAATTATGTTCATTTGACATTCAACAGGAAAGTTTTAGGTTCAGCTCAAGATCTGTTTGATAATTGTTAAATTTGATTAGTGAAGATATATTGACTGATGTACTGAGATTGCAAAGGTTAAATCCTTTGCATCCAACATACTGAGAGCACTCTTTAACATCAATACTCTGAGCTTTTTGTATGACATGGAGATACTTCATATGTATATGTTGATTTGCTCATTTAAATGCTTGCAACAATCCTATGTTGATTTGGTCATTTAAATGCCTATATTGTTTTGTCAAAGTCAATTAGCTTAAGAGTATAGATTGGTTGAGATGGCGAGGAAAATCGAAATTGCTGCATGACCGACCGATCATCACGGAGGTCAAGGATGGCGTTGGGATCCTCTCGAGTCCCGAGATCATGGCGAGATTCCGAACCATCTGCGGGATACTTGCAAGGGAACGGGTCCATATCAACACACCAAGCCGGGAAGTCTCGATTTAAAGAACAGAGAGGCGCTTGTGGATGTAACTTTCAAGCAAGTTCACTATCCCGTAAGCGATACATACGCGTGGAACGGTGGCGTTGCTTTCGATGGATAACGCGTGGAGGACCTTCAAGAGCGTTCTTGTCACGAAGTACGTGAACACGGGTGAGATGCCCTTCGTGAAGTATGGATTCTTGACACGGGAAACATGGGACGTCTTTGTTGCTATGAAGACGACGACCGAATTTAAGGAGCAAAGTACGGCGCACACAGCTCTCCAGACACGAAATACTCACCCCCACAGACTCAACACCGCTGGTTACGTGTCGGGACCCGAAATTACAATTCAGACCCTTCAGGTTCAACGACTAGCCCAGATCACGCTAGTGCACAAAGGGTAACAAAGGTGAAATCGATCCATACAAGCGAATAATAGCATAAACGAATAACTTTGATTAATAACTAATGGTTTTGACCTTAAGGTCGAGTTTACATTTATTCAAGCCACGCAGGCTAACAGAGAATTAAAGCAATGAAACAAAAGCGGTAGCGGCACCCCATCGATTCACCACAGTAAACCGATCGATCAAGACCTCGCGATCGTGCACCTTCGATAAACTCATCCTCGAAAGTCGGTGAAGACTCCTCCTCTTCGCTTGATTCGTCAAAACAAGCGTGAGTACACAACGTGCTATCAAGCCACACCACGTAAATGCAATATATACACATGCCGGCATTTTACAAGGGAAAGGCATTCTCGGGTTCTTTTGCGTAAATGCAAGTTTGCAATTGAATACCAAGAATAGATTGAAAACAAAAACAAATAGATAACAATAATTTTAACATTTGATTTCACAAAGACACACACAAACCTTAGACAATTTTATTCACATAGTCGGATGATTCAAACCACACACTCCCTTCCCATACGCTTTTAATAAAATCTACCCCTAGTGTGATATCCCCGAGCATTGTCCATTATCATGACGCGCTATTCAATAGATTAAATTACACTCTGCGAGTTTGTACACTTTACCCACAAGATACAATTAGTGTAGCTAGCACTAATCATAACAAAGCATTTCAGATACCTTATCTTACTATGCTAGGCCTGTCTCAAAAGCAGTACATGTGGTCGCATGCAGGGGCTCGGTTCAATGACGCACATGGTGAGGTCCTTAATTGACCGAGGCAAGACTTCCACATGCCAACTAAACCACACACCACACAGATTATTATTCACATAGATCACACAGTTATTGTCCACACAGATCACACAGATTCCACCATTTCACACAAGATCCACCACTTGCCTCGGTCCAAATCCTTTTACCACCCATTGATTTAAGTGCAACACATGCCACAAAGACACATAGTACACACAGATTATTTAAGATTGCATATTCACTTAGTCGATTAATAATTGCGCCTCACATGAATAAGTGATTCGGGCATGGCTAAGCAATCTACTGCGTGCTAACCAACCCACGCTGGTGCTACAATATTTACCAACTAATAGCAACTAGGGTGACAAAGGATCAGGGCATAATAATTACACAAGGATGGCATAACAATTTGGGATTAACTCATCGCACCCAAAACATTTAAATAAATACTTGAATTAAGATGCAGAATTTGAATTAAAATACTTTTGTAAAACGGGAAGCAAAATGGTCAAGGGTATAGCTTGCCTTGGAATAAGTTTAGGTACTGGTCCTGGTCTTGGAAAGCTCCTTCTTCTTCAACTCTTCCAACAAATACAAGGTCTACTCAAAACGAAGCACAAAAACAAAATAAATAAATAACAGAGGCAAAACAACTAAAAAAAATAAAAAAATCTCCATTAGGTAGATCTTGATTTTAGATGAATTTAGAAATTTGAATGGGCTGATTTGGAGTTAGGATGCAAAAGATATGGGGTTTCAAAGTTTCAATCTAAAGAAAACCCTAAAATTGATTTTCGAATTCCGAATTATTTCTTAACAGAAAAATCAGAATATTGCGTCAGCATGACATCAGTATGACGTCAGCCCTGGGAATTTCGGAAAAGGAATAATAAAAAGAAAATCTGACATGTGGGACCCACATGTCAGTGGCACGGCCACGCGACCAAGTCCACCGAGCCTCTGAATCGATCGGGCTCGGCTGGCCTTGCGACCTGCGTTCGCGTGGCGCTGGCGCCCACGTGGGTCGCCACGCGTGCCACTTGGAGGCGATGGCGGCGAGGCGGAGGTGACGTGGACGCGGCGGCGGCGCGCAAGACTCGACCCAATGGTCCCATGAACAGCGGCGATCCGGTGGCGCGGTGGTACCAAAGGGTAGGGCGTTATTGCGAACCCATCGCGCGGCTCCGGGTGGTCGGGGTGATTTGTGGTGGCGGGGCATGAGGTTCAAACGGCGAAGAGCTGGGTTTTGTCGGCCAAGCCCGATGTAGCTCGGTGACGGCGAGGGTTTCTCGGGGTAGCTCAAGGCGAGGAAGGCAGCGTGCACTCCCGGAGGCAATCGTCCACCGACGGCGAGAGGATCGGAGTTTTAGGGTTCGGTGACGGCGCCCAAAACTCCGATTCTTGGCAGCAAGGGCTCGAGAGGGCAATTGGTTTGGGGTTTTTGGAAAGGGTCATGCGATCCTCGAGGTGCTACTTATAGGGTCTAGGCGGCCTCGAGCGACGTGTTTGGCCATGAGGTTGAAACCACCCGAGAAGGGCTCATGGAGATAAAGGAGATAGAGGCGAATTTGAATTTCAATTTTGTTTGAACGAGTCCGTGAGGATAGGGCTTCTAAGCGATCATCCGCAAGACAAAATCGGGCCGGTTGCGATATTGTCGGACGAAGCCAGCAGCGCAATGGCGACGCGGGCGCCAGGCGAGAGGAGACTGTCGGAGACAACGACCCTGCAGCGGCCCCACGCGTCAGAGAGAGAGCGAGGTGCGCGCGCGGGCGGAGATCTGAGCGTCTAGTCCTGATCCAACGGCGAGGAATGAGTGGGCCGAGTGGGTGGCGCCCTGGAAAGGAGTTGGGCCAGAGAGATTCGCCCACCACTATTTGGAGATTTAACTACCTTTTTCTTTTTTAAGAAAATAGCGTAAATCGAATAAGCAATAGAAAATAGCAAATGAACTTGAAAAAATTCCAGAAAATTCTAGAAAATATATCCAAGCTCATAGTCCAATATTAAGCTTTTAAATTAAAATCAAATAAATCCAAATGGTGAATTTTCCCACTACAACTATTTAAAAGATTTTTAAAAGCTCTGAAAATTGGGATGTTACAGTACGCGGCTAAATCCTTGCAATGGGTGGCGGAGGAGGAGAACGCAACCGGGTCATTTCTCGGATCACGCACCTGTGTTCCTAAAATCGGTTAAAAGCGAGGGCAAAAGTCTCGCCTTCGAAAGATCTCTTTCACAAACCCTGGCACTGTGAAGTGTCCCAATGTGTGGTAAATATGTCGAACTACCTAGTTGTTGATAAGTCCATAACTTCATAGTGTCTATAATAACATGATGACCGCTAAAAGATGAATTGACCGCCCAAACTTCCCAAGGCTCCTTCCAAGCGAGCGCAGGAGAAGGATATGCTATCTACTACTCGGGAAACAAGGATCACCCGGGTCGCACGCGAGGCCTTGGGGTTACCATACCTTGGAGTTATGGATTCCGAGGTGACTACGACACGTATAGGAGTAGGAAGAGATCCAAGGCCGATCACGAGGACCGGTTGGTACAGATGCTTACTGCAAAATTTGAAGGACAGATAACACAATTCTAGGATCAACTGAATCAACTCCTGAACCACTCGCAAGCCGCCCCTGTTATTTTGGGAGCCAGTAGCGTCGCGTCCATGTATAATTCTGAACATGATAACGTCCAATTACCTATTGACGACATCAAGGTAATATACATCTCTGGAATACTCCAAAGATAGACCTATAGGACGCCTTAGCTAATTGTGTATCGTTTTGTAGGAGCTGACGCCCTGCAAGCTCTAAGTGAGGATGGTTGGGTCTATTTCTATTGAGGTCAAGGGCGAAATGGGCGTATCCATGCTAGGAAGGACAAGTGTAGCATGGTGTCCAAATGGCCTTGGGTACACGAGGTCCAGTGGACATGGTACATGACAATTTCATGTCCGTCTACCGAGATTCGCCTAGAATGAAGACATCAAAACACTAGGGATGCCATGCACACTTTTATCCAGTGGCCCAAGAAGGACATCGCCCTGGACCTAGCAAAGGCAGCGATCTCGACACGACCATTCCTCTCCAACGGGACCCTCGATGACCCCACCTCATCATCCTTCGCCCCAGAAGGCCACCTCATCGGTTCTCGTAGAGAAGACACCGAAGGAACAAAAAAAGCGTACCGCCGTATCGGTTCTCGTAGAGAAGACGCCGAAGGAACAAGAAAAGCGTGCCACCGTATCTGTTCCCGAGTCGTCTTGCAGGAGGACGCTGCCAATCATTAAGGCCAAATCGAAATCGATGAACATTAAGGCGCCTGCCAACTCTGGGAAGTACTCCATCGGAAAACCGTTGTGCTCCAACACAAAATTACTCCGCAGTGGACTAGCTTGTCAGGATTTGCATGCCTGGTACTTGCGGAAGACCAAAGAGAAGGGGTGTGATACTGGAATCACCGTCAGATACAAGAATGAGCATTTCTTCAATGGGTCGGGCCACTTCGTCATGGGTTTCAACGACTTGTACGACCTATTCAACCTCGTTTCCCTCGACGCCTCGCTTCTACGATGTTGGACACTGTAAGTGTGTGTATAATCAAGTTCTGCATTCACGTAATACCGATAAATATCACAACTCATTGCTTATGTATAGATACATGATGAAAAAAGTTCGAGAATGTTCCGAACCGGTGGGTTTCCTCGACCCACACGTGGTCTCTATGCAAACCATCGAAGCAGACGCATCCTTCGTCGAGAACTACATAACGGCGGGATTGCTTCATCAGGACAACAAGGACTATATAGTGGTGCCCTACAACTAGGAGTAAGTGCTTCACTACTTGCTATACAAATTTCATTTGTACTTTATATGCAGCATGAACTTAGGTTTAATGACTATAGCGACATACATGAGTAGGAACCATTGGATCCTTTTAGTCATTATACCAAAGAGGAACAATGTAATATATCTTGATTCCCTAATTAGCAACAAACACGACTTCAACATTCTGACAGGAATACTCAATAGGCATGCTCATTTCCTTCATACATAACTCTATTGTAGTCTTCCTTTGTTTGAAATGACCGATGATAACTTTTTGGAATCATGTAGGTCGTTCAAAGCCTATGTTCGCGACGGAGGACTATACAAGGGGGGATCGAACGACACACTGACACACAGGACGTGATTTCCGGTACGCGCTACAACACAATAATGCTATATCATACTTAGTAATAATGCATCTCGAATTGACTATACCTATATATGTAATTCTATTTTTGCAGTGCCGCCAGCAAAAAACTGATGAGCTATGTGCATTCTATGTTTGCCATCATATGCGGCAAATCATTAATGCTAAGACGAAGGATCCCCAGGTTTGTCAATCTCGAAATAATTATTTTCGAATTATAAATTTAAATATATATGCTTACCACTTTACTCTTGCTAGCGATAGGGCTTGACGATAGAATCAGATGCACTCGTTGTGAGCGAGATCGTGGACGTTCGAGGGAAGCTATGCGACTTCATCAAGATAGATATCATTAACCCCAACGGAGACTTTCACTCCGTCGCCGACGCAGAGTTTCACCCTGTCGGCACCTCTCAACCACGTGCAAACAAATGATTCAATTCTAATCCAATTGTAACTATAGCGAGAATACTTGAACAAATTCTTTTGTAATTTATTTTGAGTAATGATCACTTTGAGTTGTCAAAAATTGATTATCTGTGATATATCTGTTTTCTGCATGCTTGTTTTCAGAGGGCATGACTAGCAATTCCTAAGGCTAGCCAAAAATAAAAAAAAGTGGTTAGGGTAATGAACTATCACAGACGGTTTCTATTAAAAACCATCTATGATACGTACCTTCACAAACGGTTTTAACAAAAAATCGTCTATGTTATTTGTATCACATACGGTTTTTTAACTGTCTGTGATAACCCCTGTTATCACAGACATACAAATATGTTATCACAGACATACAAATACAGACGGTTCAAAAACCGTCTGTGATGATGGTTCCGAACCGTCTGTGATGAGGCTTCCTGTAGTAGTGGCTACTCGTAACTGAGTAGTTATAAAGGTAGCTTTCGGGTATGCTCTGAAACATGCGGAGAAATGTGACTGGTCGAATATGGGATTTGCCCCTACTAACATAACAGGAGAGATGTCTCTAGGCCCCTCGTTGTGGTCGGATAAAGTAAGTGTATGGCCATGTCACTGGTGGTCGAAGTGTTCGACAATGTGAAGTTATCCGACACTCGATCGAGAAAGCATTGAATAGTCCATGGATGACACAACATCTCACCTAGAGTTCAACCAGATATCGTGAGGCACAGGGAGAATACACGAGTAGGTCACTTAGTTTGATCAGTTACGAACTGGTCGTATGGAGATACGAGCTAGTTAAAGACTGGTCGAACGTAATCACAGAGTGGTCGTAACCTGGTCATAAGGAGTTACAAACTGGTCGTAGAGAGATAGGACCTGGTCGTAAGTGATGAGGACCTGGTCGTAGATCATATTGCAATAAGGTTCGTCCGATATAATTTGTGTGTATTCGGGAATCGTTATATCCTGCTAGGTACCGCTAACGACTCGTGGTCGGAAAGGTGTTTTCGAGTCACAACCGAATACACATAAACCTAATGTGTCACACACTTAACGGGTTGGAACAAACCAGTACGGAAACGATTCGTAAAACGTGTTCGGGTAGGATCCGTCATGGGCACTATATAAAGAGATGCTCGAGGCTATTGGGAAATTGACGAGTTGACGTGAGTTGCTCCACCGAAACCCTAGCCGCCATCTTCCTGAGAGCTCTGCTGTGCGACTTGGTGCTAGCACACTGGCGTATGGTTGTTCCTTCTCTGGATGTGTGGATACCGTAGAGGCACTACTGCGGTTGCTGTTGCGCTTGAGGATGATCCGCGATCTTTATAAGGAACTACAGAGGTTGCTAGAGGAGATGATCGATCAGCGAGGACACTAGCCGATCGACTATGACCACTGCATCGACGTGCTCGACGCTGGACGATCGACTACGACTACTACATCGACGCGCTCTACGTTGGACCAGGCTGTTCCAACTCTTCTTTTGCTACTATGTGCATCTGGTGGTAACGATCTGTGATCATCTACTTGCTTGGCTTCTTGGTTTACGTGGTAAATTTTTTGATTTATTGCTATCGTAGTCTATCCGTACCATAACAAACCGTCCCTATCGCTTATAAGAGAACTGTGAACTATCTTGTGGAAGGCATATTTCACAGGTTTTACCTTAGACTTGGGAGTCTGCATCTCTTCCAGTGCTCCCGTAAATAAAATGTTTAAAGAGCTATCTCCATCTATTAAGACTCGATTAACTTTACAATTATTAATAGTAGGTTCAACTACGGTAGAGAACCTACCTGGTCGAGTTGATAGGATGCAGCAGTGTTCTTTGCTGAAAGAGATTACAGTTTCTGACCACTTGGATGGCTTGACGGTGATTGGGGACTCGACAAGGTTAACCTCCTGCTCCCTGGCCTTCAGATGTTGTCTTGACTCGTACGAGGAGGATCTACTGAAGGTCATGTCAACTATGTGTTGAGACTCCTAGTACTCCATCCCTTCGTCGCCATCTTTATCCTTCTTAGAGCTCAGTTCTCCAAGTTCTATTATGGACGGGAAGGGACCCTTACCCGAGTAGTAATCCTCCATTTTCTTTTGATAGGATCAGTAGGTGCGCAGATCATGCCCTACTGCCTGGAAGTGGACACCATTTCTTTCCTTTCTTGTAATTGTTGGTCGGAGCTTTTGCCTTGTTCCGACTGGGAAAGTCTTTCTTGCGCTGGGTAAATTTTTCTGGAATCGCAATGCTTCTTTGTTGTCGAGCTTGCGATTCTTCTTACTCTTGAGAGACTTCTTGCTTTTCTTCTCTTGCTTCTCCAGGCCTGGTTGGGGATTTTTATCTTTTCGATCAATAGATTCACACCATTCGACCGCTTCACTAGCGGCTTTATACTTGTCTGCCATATCGAAAAGTTCGACAATCGTTCGTGGAGGATTTATTGCAAGATCCTCCGTAAACCGGTGATTCCTCAGCCCTACTTTAAAAGCCTAGATGACAGAAGACTCTGCGATCTCTGGGATAGAGTTTCGAACCTGACTGAATCTCTTGATATATTATCGAAGAGTTTCATTGGTTTTCTGCTTCATCCGATGAAGATCATTGTCTTTCCCGGGATGGTCGTACGTCCCTTGAAAGTTAGCGATCAGAGTATCGCAGAGCTGCTCCGAAGTATAGATAGATCCAACCGGTAGGTTGAGCAACCACGACCGGGCAGACCCTTCAAGAACTGTAGGCAAGTAATTTGCCATCACGTTGTCATTACCACCACCAGCTTTGATGGTGGTAGTATATATTTGAAGAAATTCTAATGGGTTCTGAGCCCCATTGAACTTCTCTATATTGGCTAGTCAGAAGCTGTCCGGCCAACGAACAGCTTGGAGCCCTGCCGAGAACGCTCGACAGCCCGTAATGGAATCGTGGCGCCTTCTCTAAAAAGGTGCCAAATTATAATCGGATGGGGATCGGTTCCTCGTATTTGCATACCTAGGATCTGGTGTCCCAATTCGGTCGTGGACGTTATGATAACGTCTTTGACCACCTGCTTGGTTCAGATGATGCCTGAGATCGCCTGAATCAAGTGGTCGTTTCTCTTGAGGAGGAGGAGTGGTTGCTGTGAAGAGCCGTCTTCCCTCGTGATTCCCTGGTCAGAACCTACGAGGGGGTCTTGGTGTCGATCGATCCTCTGTTCGACCATGTTGTTCTCTACTAAGAGAGGAGTGCTGGGACGAAGTCATCGTGTGACTTTGCGAGTTTCTTTGCCCTCGATACATTTCTGTACGCTACATGGTTTGTTCGAGAATCTCCGACACCTAACCTTCAAGCTGAGCATAACCTAGAGTTCCTGCTAAAGCACGATCTGGATTATTCAGAATATCTCAAACTCATTGCAGGTTTTGTATTGTTACCGAAGATCGTGGAGGATTCCCGCTTGCAGTGGGTGTTCAATGAGTTGAGTTTTCCCTCGACCTTCTGGTTGGCCCTGTCTGGCCCCTTACTCGTGGTGGGGTAGGAACAGATGAATTAATTGATGCACGTCCATTAGCTCGGTTGCCTCCGGTAGTTGGTGCTTGAGCGTTTGTACCATTTCCACCAGCAAGTGGTAGCGAGTTAACCCGTGGAGGATCGTGCATGGCATCCGGATTGGTATCTCTGATTGCGTTAACTTCATGGCGCCAATAGTGATCTTCTGATGAGCTCCCGTCGTAGCTAAGGGAGAGCCTTCCAGAGCTTCGGCAAGGAGCCTCAACGACGGGGAGCGGTTGGAGATTACTGCCTCTGGTGGGATTTGTGGTGGACTCAGCCCGATCCGGTGGATTGCCGATCGTATGCTGAGTTTCACTACGCCTACTTGGCCTACAATTGGTGATAACTTCATTGATACCCTTACCAGATGTCGGCTGACCCCCGGAATACGTAAGAGCCGTTGGCGAATACTGGTCGATCATGACAATATCGAGAGTACATGGACTCTCTGATTGCAGCGCTGGGCTTCTGTCGCCGTTTTTGCCGGTCAAATCGACCGGGCTTGTAGAGGCGTTCGGACGTTCCGAACTGGTCAGAACGAGCGGTTCCTTTGGGAGTGCCATTGATGGTGGCGGTGAATCCTGATCCATCTAGTCGATCTCACTAATCTCAATAAATGGCGAGCCGGCGGAGGAGGATGAGGACGACGTCCCGTTTTTTCCATGGCGCGGATGCATGCATCCATGTCGAGGTTAGAGTAGTCGCTAAGTCGAACTAGTTTTCTTCATTCCAAGTCCCTACTATGTTCGCATGAGCGATGATGGGGCGAAGGAAGTAGATGAGGAATGCTTGAGCGAAGTAGTCTTCAATAACTTACACTGACTTCCCCACGGACGGCGCCAACTATCACCGATCTTACGAAATAAACCGAGGAAAATGGCAAAGAGTTCTTGGGAGAGGATGAGACTGCTCTTTATTGCTATGAACTGGATTCTTTGCAGGGGGTGCTCTCGACAAGGCAGTGGAATAATCCTAATTACACTGAGCGTAAGGCTTACTATGCTATTGAATCAGGCTTGAAACATGAATATAATGTCGATTGCTGTGCTTCAATCTGATGCCCTTGTTCCTCCGTGCTCTATCTTTAAATAACCATCGAAGAGGTGACAGTTACTCGTGGAGAAGACGCCTGTTGGAAGTGACGCATTCGGTCGGAGGGATCAGTTACAGTTAGATGATAGTAACTGATCGTCAATTGGTGTCTGTGAGACACTCAACCGTATGGTGGTTGTTATCAGTGTCTCAGGTTCATGAAACATCGTGTGGTATGAAGCAATTATGACATATGTTCCATTCATCACATGGTAAGGAATATGCTTTGAGTTAGACCCAGATGTTAGTTCATTGCTTCTACGAGCAGTCATCTGGTCAGGGACTAGGCATAGGACCTCATCCGACTAGGGTTCCCATTGTGTAACCTTTGGAATCCTTACGGTCATAGAGGTCATTAGCCTTAGGAATTACGATCATGAAGATGTATGGTCTTTTATTATGTATAAACTAATACATAGAGATTTTAATCCTCGTCAGACTTCTTTTATAAAACCTGCTTTAAGTAGCTTGTCGAGTTCTGACCGGATAGCTTCTCGTCGATCAGGTGTGAAGCACTGTAATTTTTGTTTGACGGGCTTCTTATCAGGCCGTAGTGCTAGCCTGTGCTCGATTATCTCCATGGGATTCCGAGCCTGAATGTTATAGGAAGGGAAACCTGACCAATATGTTTGGTCGAAGACCCAGATACGATACTGTGAAACGAGTAGCATACTGACCATATTTTCGTCTTAGGAACATGTATTTCATCCAGGGTACTCGTAAATAAAATATTAAGGGAACTACCACCATCAACTAGAACCCAATTAACCCGTTAGTTGTTGATAGTAGGTTCGACCATGATCGAAAAATGACCATGTCGAGTAGAAGGGATAAGACAATAATCCTTTTCGAAAGAAATGGTAATTTCCGACCACTTAGGTAATTTATGGACAATAGGCGGGTCGCTAGAGTACCTCACGTTCGACAACCTTAAGCTGTCGTCTCGACTCGTATGCCAACGAGCCCTTGTAGATGTGGTCGATCGTATGTTTAGGGTCCTGATACAACATCTTCTCATCATCCTCTGACTGCTTCCGACGACTTGTTTGTCCCACCTCTTCAATGGAAGGAAGTGGTCCTTTGCCCCACCTCCCCGAAGTGGTCTTTGCGTTTTTGTTGGAAAGCCAGGCAATTTTGAAGGTTGCACCCTTCCTTTTTATGAAAACAACACCACCTTGTCTTATCTGTCTTCCGTTCGGGGCATTTGCTTTTGCCTCGGTCGGAGTACTGTTGAGCTGTGGGGCTCTTTGTCACTTACGACTAGAACTTCCTTCGAGTTCTTCGTTTGAGGTTTTTTGTCTTTAGACTTGCTCTTGAATTTTCCAGCCAGTTTTTCCTTCTTTTTGCCACCATCGCTTACTCCTCGGGAACCTTTGTAGTCACGATCAATTGTCCGATTCCATTCGACTGCTTCAGCAGCAGTCGCATAATGATCGGCTATCTCAAAAAGTTCAGCAACAATGACTGGAGGGTTCAAGGCAATATTTTTGTGAACCTCTGGTCTCAGACTTCCTGCTTAAAAGCTCCAATGATAGATGAATTAGAGACTTTGGGAATTGTATTTCAAACCTGACTAAAGCATCTCATGAATTAACACAAGGTCTCATGTGAATCCTATCACATGTGATGTAGGTCGTCCTTCTTTCCAGGGCGGTTGAACGTACCCTGAAAATTTGCTAGCAGCAAATCACAAAGCTGCTACCACGAATAGATCAACTCGGACGGCTCATTGAGAAGCCACGACCGAGCAGAACCTTCGAGTACTATCAGAAGGTAATTAGCCATTACATGCTCTCCTCCTCCAGCAGCTCGAACTACAGTAGTGTAAATTTGGAGAAATCCAATGGGGTTTTGAGTCCTATCAAACTTTTTCGTGTTCGCTGGTCAAAATCTTGCTGGTCAGCGAACGGCTTGGAGGTTGGGTGAAAATGCTTGACAACCGGTAATAGTGTCATAACGCCTTTTTTGCGAGAAAGAAGGGTTAACATCACCAGGAGATCGTACTCAAAGATAATTAGTGGTAAGGGAACTAGATTTCTCCTATGAGGGTAATCCTCCTTGTGTTCTATCTGCTGATGTAGATTTCTCCGAGGGAGTTGTGACTGTCCACTTCTCCTAGGAGTTTGTCGACCACCAGCCGTTAGAGGTGTACGTTGGTTCCTTCTTCGACCATCAATCCACCATCATGGTCGAGAGATAGACCAGAGGATGGATTAGGTCGACAGAGGTCTTGGTGTTATCTGTGTAGGGAACTATGTGAACGACTAGCGTTTGATAAAGTTGTTCCAGTGTGATCCCCAGAACGTTGTCGTCGGTACCGCTTGACCTTGGTCATAGTATCCTGAAGTCATTGTGCGATGTCTTGAGCAAAGAGATCGTAGCCTGACACTCGTCCAGGTTCTTGATTTGGATTTTCTATAAGATCAGTGATCATTTGCAATTCCTGAGCAGTTTTCAACTCGTATTGGATTTGACCACGTAACATTCTCTGCGTCATAATCCTTCTGTCGATGATTGGAACAAGGGTTCCCAATCGAGCTTATCCGCGAAAATATATGAGAACGCTATCAAAACGAAGATCCTTTATTGCTATGAATACACTGAGTATATGTATGAGAATACAATGAGGATGTTACAGAATCGATTACTCTTAACATTATTGTTGTTACTATTACAGAATATGTAGGCTACCCGTTTATATTATTTGAAGGAGTGGTAGTTAATGTGGCTAAAGGCACCTCTAATCTTCATGCACGTTCGTCAGGAGAGTGTTGAACTATCATGTATTTTAGTCAACTATTGTAAGTTGCTAGATGCGCCAATAACTGCCTTCCCGCTAGTCATGTGGGTAACTGTCATGTCTCCCGACCAGCATGCTGGTCGGGGATTGTCCAATCCTACATAGTCTCAGATATAGATGGTCTTGTAAGCCGCACGCCTCCTCATGTGCACCTCGTAGGGTATAAGTGGGTATTTGTTCGAAAGAGAAATGAAAATAATGAAATTTGGGATTACAGAACCAAACACCTCTCTTTTATTCAAAGATAATAATTCAGTTTCTATTGCCTTCTTCCAATCTTCCCAATCTGATCTTTTCTTATATTCAGCAAGCGATGCAGGCTCTGGATCAAGATTGATGATTGTGGCAATTTTTGTTGCAAAATAAATATCGACACTGACTGTTGTCCTATTCATAGACTCTCCCGTGGTCACATAGTTTATAGCTATTTCTTCATGGGGCGATTTTTCTAATACTTCTACTTGCTCACCGCTACTTTCAATTACGGGGGCAAGTCCCTTTAGTTTTTTAGCTCCAATGTGAGCGCACACATCCATGCTGGTTTCTCCCTCTGTGGGAATGTTTAGATCTGGTATGCCTTTTTCTAAAGGTGTCAGGTCTCAACTGGCTACCCTTCTGGTTTCAGGGAACTTCGGTGATCGGATGTGTCAAGTCCTTCTTATCCTTTTTCAGCAGGTGTCCCTGGCTACTTGGGATTCGAGGGGCCGGAGTTCTCGTCCTTTTATTCCGAGACCTCTGGACGAGATTAGGGATACCTTCATTTTTTTTGGTATTTCAACCCTCTCTGGTACATTGCGTGTAGGCACATGCGACTTGGTCACACTCTTCAAATCACTAAAGTGGTCAAGCATTTCATTCACTAATGCTTGCAAATCAATGATCTTCTGGACTTCTCTATTTGCTTCACTAGTGCGTAGGTTATGTGCATGGATTGACATGGCTTGCCACGTTATTTCCTGATATTTTTTATCAAGAGGTTGATTTTCTCCCCTAATGACGGGAAACTATCATCATCAAATATGCTATCAGCGAAGTGGGTAGTATACAAATCTTCAGTCATAGGGTCCAAATACTGGGTTATGGATGCTGTCTCATATCCAACGTATATCCCAGACTGTTGGAGAGGGCCCATTGTAGTACGTTGTGGTGGAAGTATATGTACATAAACTTTGCACTCAAATTTACGAAGATGAGAAATTTTCGGTGCTGACCCTTGCGCTAGTTGCATAGGTGAATGGATGTTATATGCCGATGGTCTAAAATTGATGAGAGTTGCTGCGTGTAGGACTACGTGTCCCCAACATGTAGTTGATAAATTATAATTCTGTAAAAGCGATCGAGCAATAAATTTAGTCCTTTTAATTAACGACTCTGCTAGTCTATTCTGGGTGTGGATATACGGTACGGAATGCTCAAGTTTAATTCCTATTTCCATACAATAATCATCAAATGCCTTCAAAGTAAATTCTCCAGCATTGTCCATTTTGATGGACTTCACATGATGATCAGGGAAATTATTTTTAATTTGAATTATCTACGAGATTAGCTTTGCAAAAACATGGTTTCTCGTAGACAATAAATATATGTGCGACAATTTCGAGGAAGCATCGATGGACATCATAAAATATCCAAATGGCCCTGACAAGGGCTGTATAGGACCGCAAATGTCTCCTTGGATACGTTCCAGGAATACAGGGACTTCATCCTTCACTTTCAAATGAGAAGGTCTAGTAATTAATTTCCCGGTGGCACATGCGGGGCACACAAATCTTTCTGATTCGGGGAATTCTTTACATTGATATTATGTCCCTATGAATTATTAATTATATTTCTCATCATCCTAAGGCCTGAGTGGTATAATCTATCATGCCAAAGACAGAAAAGTTCAGAGCTTCTAAATATGGTTTTTAGGGCAGTATAGGCTGTAGGTGCCTTAATATTAGTGTAATATAGCCGAGTCTCATATTAAGGAAGTCGTTCTAATACCATTTTTTCACTTTCTTCAGGCTTTGTAATGAGCAGGTATTCCTTACTATACTCTTCTTCAGACTCTACGTGGAAACCGTTAGCGCGAATATCCTTGAAACTTAGGAGAGTTCTAGTCGATTTTGGGTACAATAAGACTTCTTTAATAACCAAAGTTGTGCCCCATCGGGAGTATAATTGTGGCCTTCTTTTCCTGTTGAGCATTTGGCTTGCTTTTCTAGGCTGCAGTCTTGCCCTTCCTTCCCCTTTTCTTCATTATAGGCTTCCGCACCTTGAAGCTCCCATCGTTGGCCTCACGGCTAGTGGAGCTCCCAGGTCGCTAGACGACAAAATTCTTGTGGAGAACGTCATTCTGAGACTCTACAACCTGCATAATATCAATCAATTCAGCATACTCCTTGTAGCCATCTTGATGATAGTTGCGCAGACTGCACTGCACTGGGGTGGAAGGTGGAGACCATGTTCTCAATCTTCTGTTCATCTGTGACTTGCCTGCCATAGAGTTGAAGATTGGTACATATCATGTGCAAGGCAGAATTGTACTCTCCCACGATCTTGAAGTTAGCAAACCTCAGTCGGATCCATTCCTGCTCTGCCTGAAGAAGAATGGTGTACTTTAACTTCTCGAACCGCTTCTTCAGTGCAGTCCATAAGGCTAACTCTCTCTTCTCTGCCATGTTCTCATTCTTGAGTGTGAGGCAGAGGTGGTGCCTGAGAAAGTGAAGTGTCTGATCATTTTCCTCAGGGGTGGGTTTAGCATCCTTTGATGCACTAATCCTAATGGCAGCGCGGAGCTTCTTGGCTCTAAGTACAATCTCGACGTCGGAAGCCCAAGTCAAGTAGTTTTGGCCGTGCTGGGCCAACTCCTTGAACTCCCGGTTCGTGATGCATGTCATCTACATGTGCATGTAAGAAATACATAAATTTACTACAAGTAAAATGCATGAAATAAATTGGATAATGGTACAAAATACTCTCGTAATGTTCCATAATTTTCAACGTATTTTTCTATAATTTTACTACTAATTTCATTAACCAAAGGCAATTTAAGTAATTATGATTAATAAAAAAAATAATAAATAAATACAGAAAACATAGAAAATAATAATAGTGGTAAACATCCTTCAAATGCTAAAAACGATTCAAAAATGAATTTTCGAGGCTCTTTTACGCTGGAATATGAATTTTCGGTGAATCTCCAATTTCTAATGACTTATCCGCTAATTTTCAGTTATGAAATAAAAATCCATGTAATTTCAGAAAACCAGGGGCCTATCCGTAACAACCCCCTCCTCCCCGCGTGGGCCGGATTTCACCGGCTTGCTCGCTCCCATTTTCTTTTTCGATTCTTGGTAGGTAGCCACACCGTGTAGGCCTTTTAGGCCACCAGGACCAAAAGGGCATGGGGTTAGGGTTTCCTGCTCGGTTCCCAGATGGTAGCGGCGGCTCGGCGTGCTGAGTGCATTGCATCGGTCGGTGGGGAGGCGGGCGTGAGGTCTTGCGGTGGTCGGGCACAAGAGCACATGACTTTGGGTTGATGCGGCGTTCTTGGCGGCTTTGGCGGCCAGTATACGGCGCATCTTGATCTGGTGAGCATTTAGGCGACGCGCAAGCGGCAAGAATTCAAGACGCTGCATGGCGACAGTGCGTCTGCGAGACGGCCGTGGCGCAAGCGAGCTAGCGGCGCTTGAAAGCATCGCTAAAGACGACGGTCTGGAAAGCGCTGTGACCGAGAAGCCGACGACGGTGCGCCTCGTGGTAGTCTGAGGGCGGCGTGTGGGGGGCGCCGTGCGGGGCTGCTACGTCGGAGAGGTTTTTTTTTCTTCCTTTTCCTTGCTCTTTCCACGATGCAATCTACGGTCTCTCTTTCAATCAATCTTCGATGGTATTGTACCCGCGACTACATGTTAGCTCACGAAGATTAGAGAAAATTTGTATCGTAAAACCATAAAACCAATCTAGAATGCGAAAATTGTATTGAATAAAAGCAATCTAGAAAGTGATTCAATCTACAAACAATGTCATCGTTCATCAATGATTACCTTCTCAATGAGCGTAGTTGTAGTTGTGCTGATAACGTGTTATGCAACCATCGCCGACGAGTCCGGTCTGATGATCACCGTCGTAGAGGAAGAAGAATCGAACATACACAAATACATAAAGTAAAATTAACACAGAGGTATAGAGAAACTTCTTCTACTCTTTATTCCTCTTTGATCAGTCGTACATAATGATTGATACCCTCTATATATAAACTAAAGTGGATGAGTTGTCCACCATAGACCAAGACCGGCCGGCTAGGCCCAGGTTTCCCAACATCTCCCACCGCGAACTCCCGACCTTCTCTTTCCGTCTCCCTATTTTCTGTCACTCTTTCAATTCACCGCTTTCATGTGCTCGTTTCCTCGTTACCACCATTTTCAGGTGATGGCACGACGGGCAACACGGAGTGTTCCGTGTTCGTGGGGTTAGGACGAACATGGCATTGGAGCGAATAACAGAAAGCGTCCATTTTAGTAGTAAGTAGTAGTATCCATCGTGGCCGTGGGGGCACCTTCAAAGTGCGAGTCCAGGTAGACGCTGGAATGTTGTGCGCTAGTGGCGGCATCGCAGGACCATGCCGTCTCCCAAGTGCGACTTCGCATCTAGTTCTTTGGTCACATGAACTAATATGATCAGTTTACCGATCACCATCACAACTTCTTTTTCTTTTTAAAAAAGAAGAAACCATAGCAGATTCGAGAGTTATCTCTACTATCTAAAAATTAAAATTGTTAGTTGTATGTCCTCCCACCCACGTTACTTTCTCTTGCGCGAATCATTTCTACCTTTTGCGCCGATAGACAGGGCTATCTCATGAAAAAAAAAGCCTTCTGCAACTCACACCAATTGCTCCAGGATCTCATCAACGATTCTCCTCTCGTCGCCCCTCTCAACCGAACACCGTCGCCACCTGTCTCCCACACGCTCAGTCGTCCCCTCAATTCCACTCTGCTCTCCTCCTAGACCTCCAGATTCATCCTGTCCCCCGCCCACAGGCCGCGCTCGCCTGCCTCCCTCTCAAGGCAGGCAATGCCTCTAGCAATTAGTCAATCTATTCAGAAGAACAAAACTGCAATCCATTGTATCTTTTAGTTTGTTCACAAGAATAAAAATACAATTTGTTCACGAGGAAACAAAACTGGAGGATTGCAGGTTGCCATGAACATACATACATGCCAATGCAATAGCAAACATAACAAAATTTCCAAAATCACGAGCTGCAAAGTGCACACACAATGAAATAGAGCAAAACGCCTGGGACAGTCTACTCAGCATATAAAGGTTTCACCAACATAGAAGCAAAATTAGATTGCCATAGAACAAAACACAGCTGCTCCAATTTACAGCTCATGATTTTAGTTTTCGGAGATCAGAAACTATGTTTTAATAATATGGAACTTATGCCTTTAATAATACCTGTCATCCTAATAGTTTTTTGGTGTTAATCTCATGCAACTCCGGTGCTGCGTTTGATAAATTGGAGCAGCTGCGTTTTGTTCTATGGCAATCTAATTTTGCTTCTATGTTGGTGAAACCTTTATATGCTGAGTAGATCGTCTTAGACGTTTTGCTCTATTTCATTGTGTGCACTTTGCAGCTCGTGATTTTGGAAATTTTGTTATGTTTGCTATTGCATTGGCATGTATGTATGTTTATGACAACCTGCAATCCTCCAGTTTTGTTTCCTCGTGAACAAATTGTATTTTTATTCTTGTGAACAAACAAAAAAGATACAACGGATTGCAGTTTTGTTCTTCTGAACAGATTGACTAGTTGCTAGAAGTATTGCCAGCATTGCCCTGCCTTAAGAGGGAGGCAGGCGAATGCGGCATGTGGAACTCTACTCTCCTCACAGACCTCCAGATTCATCATGTCCCCTGCCCACAGGCCGCCTGCCTCCCTCTCAAGGCAAGCGATGTCTCCAACAACTAGTCAATCTGTTCAGAAGAACAAAACTGCAATCCGTTGTATCTTTTCTGTTTGTTCACATGAATAAAATACAATTTATTCACGAGGAAACAAAACTGAAGGATTATATATTACCATGAACATACATACATGCCAATGCAATAGCAAACATAACAAAATTTTCTAAATCACGAGCTGCAAAGTGCGCACACAGTGAAATAGAGCAAAAGGTCTACTCAGCATATAAAGGTTTCACCAATATGGAAGCAAAATTAGATTGCCGTAGAACAAACGCAGCTGCTCTAATTTACCAAACGCTGCACCAGAATTACATGAGATTAACACAAAAAAACTACTAGGATAACAGGTCTTATTAAAGGCATAAGTTCCATATTATTAAAACATAGTTTCTGATCTCCGAAAACTGGACTCTGAAAGCAAAACCAAACTCAGCAACCTAAATATTCGTACGCAGGAGGTCCAATCGGATAGGCAGCCAGAGGCAGATCAGTACTTGTAGCCCTTCACGTGAAGGCTCTCCGAGGCACCCTCGCCGAGGACAGCATCACCCTTGTATGTACCGAGGGTGGCCTCGGAGTTGGCCTTGCACCTGGTAAGGAGGGCCTTCCTAGCCTTCTCCACATTCTCCTCCTTGCCAGCCCAGGCCTTGAGCGTGCTCTGCTGGAGGGCACGGCCGAAGGAGAAGGACAGAGACCACGGCTTCTTGGTGCTCAGCTTGTTCATCGCATTCAGGTTCTGCGTAGCCTCCTCCTCGCTCTGTCCACCAGAGAGGAAGACAATGGCGGGCACAGCAGCAGGGACGGTCCTCTGGAGGGTACGGACAGTGTACTCAGCAATGACCTCTGGGGCCACCTTCTTGGAGTCAGAGCCCGGGGTGACCATGTTGGGCTTCAGAAGGGAACCCTCAAGAAGAACGTGGTGTTCGTTGAGCGCCTTGTAGCAGGCAGCAAGGACGGTCTCCGTGACATAAGCACATCGGTCAATGTCATGCGGCCCATCAACAAGGATCTCAGGCTCAACAATTGGCACCAGGCCGTTCTCCTGGCAGACGATGGCATAACGAGCCAGACCCTGAGCATTCAGATCAATGGCAAGCTGAGATGGCTCATTGGGACCAATATTGAGGACAGCACGCCACTTGGCAAAGCGAGCACCAGCCTCATAGTACTTGGCGCAGCGCTTGCCAAGGTCATCATGGCCCTGGGTGGTGGTCTCCTTGTTGGTGCCAGCAATCTCAATGGTGCCCTTGTCCACCTTAATGCCAGGGAGGACACCACCCTCATTGAGGACATCAACGAAGGGCTTGCCATCCTTGGTCTTCTGGTACAGGGTCTCCTCAAAGAGGATCACACCGCTGAGGCACTGGAGGGCACCAGGGGTGCAGAAGAGGAGTTCACGGAGGGCACGGCGGTTCTCCTCAACATTCTCAACATTGATGCTGGCAAAGCGCTTGCCAATGGTGCCAGTGGACTCGTCAGCAGCAAGGATACCCTTGCCAGGGGTGCCAATGTAGGCAGCGTTCTTGATGAGCTCGTCTGCAAGATAACCAACATGGGTATTTAGCCAAAAAGACAATAGAGATTACCCTAATTATCCCAATCATAAGACAAATAATGCTCAAAATTTTACAAATTACCAACAACTAAGCGAACTTTTTTAGCGTATAGCCAAGCTCGAAGCCCAATTAGTGCACGTGCTACCACCCCCCCCCCCCCAAAAAAAAAAAAACTCAACGACAGACAAGCGAGTTCCACGAAGTGAATGGTAAAAAAGCCCTGGAGGTGACTTCACTACACTTCTTTATAGAAGGAAATAACCGCAGACTTTCTCGTGACCCGGATTGATTTTATTTTCTAGCCCCGGAGGTGACTTCGCTACATTTCTTTATAGAAGGAAATAACGGCTGACTTTCTCGTGACCCGGCTTTTCTTTTCTGCTCCCAGCTTAGAATAAATGCTCAATGAAATTGGAAGGCACCACTGACAACAGAATCAAAAGTGCAACCAATAACATATGTTTAGCCAACAAAAACACACACATAACATCCTGATTATGCTAATTCCCGGTGATAATTGATTCAAAAAAATTTACTAATTTATGAAAATTTGCATTGGTAAAAAACTGCATATGCATAAGATAAACCTAAGGGCGGAGGCGACAAACAATTAATATCATAACAGAGCATAAATACAGCTTGTGATTAGAAATTGCATCTGCATAAGCCAAACCTAAACACAACGATTTATAGATCTAGAAATACAGATGCAAATTTCAATATCTCGAAGCCAGAATAAACCTATGACGCAACCAAACAGAACCATATAATACCACTTAAAACCAGCACCAGATGTAAAAAGATACAATATTACCGGCATATAACGCATCACCAGATGTAACTCGTAATTCCTAAACACCAGATCTAACTCACAGCCCCTAAACCCTTTCGAAACACCTAACCCCTAAAAACAAGCAGATATATACCACCGAACAGGCACAACCTGTACGGATCTTCCAAAACATGGCAAATCCTATGTAGATTTACGAGCATAGCCAGATTTAACGATACCCAACAGCAAACAACTAACAGATCTACACACGAGCCAATAAAATCATAAACAAATTAACGAGGGAACGACGAGTGAGAGAGAGAGGGGAGGGGGGAGATGGATCATACCCTTGAATTTGCCGCAGTAGGCCGACATGGTCGATGCTTGGGGAAGATTCGAGAACAGGGAAGGGGGGTTGGTTTGGCAGGGGCGGCGGCTGTGGAGGAATGGGCTAGAGGGGGGTGGGCTTATAAAGGGGGTCGAGTCTTGGACGAGGGGAAAGAAATGCAATGATGTCATCCGATCTGGGGAATTTTTTTTTTGAAATAATACATTTTTTAAAACAAATTATAAAACTAGGCTATCATCTTAAAAAATTACAAAAATAGAAACATATCGTCATTTCATCTGGCGACAGGTTTCTATCGCCAGATGAAATGGCGGCAGAACCTGTCTGCTGAGGCGAGTTCGCATCGCCATTTGAAATGGCGACAGGAATGTATGAATTTTTAAATATAGTAAATCAACTCAAAAAATTACAAAATTTTTTGTGAAGCATCCAGATAGAGTGTTCTTGCTCGTGTAATTTTTTAATAATTTTATCCATTATGAATTTGTCTCTAAAATTCATTTAAGTATACTATTTGTAGAATTTTAAATATACCAAATGAGGTCCAAACATTATGAAATTTTTTATGGTTGCTCCTTACATAGTGAACTTGTTTGTGTAATTTTTTCAGAATTTTATATGTTATGAAATTATCTCAACAATTAAGGGTACACAATTGAGTACATCAGATCGGAAACCTAAATTCAGAATTTTAGAGACAATTTCAGAGTATATAAAATTCTGAAAAATTACACAAACAATTACACTATATAAGGAGTGTTCAAAAATATTTCATAATTTTTGGACCTCATTTAGTATATTTAAAAATTCTACAAATAGTATACTTAAATGAATTTTAGAGACAAATTCATAATGGATAAAATTATGAAAAAATTATACAAGCAAGAACACTCTATCCAGATACTCCACAAAATTTTTTGTAATTTTTTGAGTTTATTTGCTATATTTACAAATTCATACATTCCTGTCGCCATTTGAAATGGCGACAGGAACCTGCCCCCAGTGTACAGGGTTCCTGTCGCCATTTCATCTGGCGATAGGAACCTGTCGCCAGATGAAATGGCGACAGGAACCTATTTTTGCAATTTTTTGAGATGATAACCTAGTTTTGTAATTTATTTTAAAAAATGTATTATTTCAAAAAAAAAATATCTGGGTGCGCCTCCTCATCAACCATGCGCTGCCGGCCCAGGTCTGTGTTGGTTTACAGATACCTGACATTTGTCAGGTGTACTGTATGGTATATTTAGAGCATGTACAATGGGCTTATGTCAGCCGTCTATAACTATTGCCACATAGGATTTTTGCTGACGTGGATAAAAGAGAATGAAGAGAGAGATGCTGTCTACAATCCTGTAGTCGACTATAGCATAAGAAACAAGAAAAGTATTAAAAGATTGTGTGTTCTATAAAGACAACTAAAGGGACAACAGCCGTCTATACCATTGTATGAACTGTCTTTAGTGTTGTCTATAAGTGATATGGATAGTTGTTATAGACAGCAGCTGTCTATATCATTGTACATGCCCTTAGTGTTTCGCTTCTTATTGAGTCGTGTACATTGGTATTGGTGCTAACAAAAATTTAAATGTACTTGATGATCGTAGAAAAGATCGATATATCCAAAATTCACAGCACGCAAAAACAAAATCTGGTGTATGATGTAGGGTTTCCACAAGAAACATTGTATTATCCCCCAAATTCCCACCGTTCCCAGGGGGCTGTGCGAAAAATTCAATCTGGCTCGCAGCTCGCCCAAAACCTGACCGCACTAGCCACGGGTCCACTTCACCCAACCGTGCCACTCACCCACCCAAACGCGACGGGACGTCCCCATCACGGCGAGGCCACGCCTGGTTTGACCGCGGGGCCTGCGTGCCACCGCGCGGCCACCCGTGCTACAGCCTACATGTGCCGCCTGCTTCCGTATGAGCGGTTTTGTCGCGGCAACACGCGCGCGCGTCGCGGTTTTGGACCCGCGCCGCATGCGTCCGCGAGCGCGGGCCGAGACGGCGTACGAAGCCGTCGGTCGCAAGTGGCTTCCGGAGACCGAAACCTAAACCTGGAGGTGGCGGGCTCCCGTTTTGGGCTGCGCGGCGCGCAGGTTTTGCTCATCTGCTTCCGCTAATGCCCTCCCACCCACGTGTGCGGACTCAACCTTCTCTTCTCGTCTCCTTATTTTCTGCCGCTCTCTTTCGACTCACCGCCTTCGTGTGCTCGTTTCCTCGTGACCACCGTTTTCAGGTGATGGCTCGACGGGCAACACGGAGTGTTCCGTGTTCGTGGGGGTTAGGACGAACATGGCATTTGAGCGAATAACAGAAAGCATCCATTTTAGTAGTAATCAGTAGTATCTATCGTGGCCGTGGGGGCACCTTCACGGTGCGAGTCCAGTAGATGCTGGAATGTTGCGCGCTAGTGGCGGCATGTCTGGACAAGGGCGACTTCGCATCTAGTCCTTCGGTCACATGAACTAATATAATCAGTTCACCGATCACTATCTCAGCTTCTTTTTCTTTTTTCCTTTTTTTTTAAAAAAAGAAGGTAGTTTCTTTTTTTTCTTTCTTTTTTTGAAAAAAAAGAAGAAACCATCGCAGCTTGAGAGTTATGTTACTATACAAGTGTTCCGTAGATACGTTATGCGTGAGCGTGAAAGGTTTAAAAAAACCATGGCAACGAGACAGCAGTAGGTGACTGGTATTTCCATCTTCCACGCCTCACATCGCCGTCACGAAGACTTTGAAATGGACGCTGATAATCTGGTCTCTTCGGCAACGAGTCCGACAAAACGGTTTTGAGTGACGGAGACCTCGAGTTGAAAACGCTATGAATAATGGCCGTTTGTATATGAATGAATAGATGTTTCTTATGAGAAACGACGTGCGCGGCCTGTGGTGGACATGGCCAATTTTGCTACTCATCAATTTAAATAGAAAGCGCAACTCGAGAATCTTGCAACATCAAAACTTAATTTCAATTATACAATAGATGCCTAGTGTTAGTTATTTTACGACTATATTCTATTTTGGGTCGTTAAGTTGAACCCCAACTCTCCAATATAGTAATGGGAGCGACTAGTGTTCGGACGTCATCATACGCAACGACGGGTCGTTGGATTATGTTAGATGCTTTCTAGCTGTCCATTTTTTGCTCCCGACCTCCAGCATCCAACGTGGGCGTGTGCTAGATATAACAAAAAATAAAGTCGTTTGCAACATTTTTTTTCAATCGTTGCAACATATCAAAAAAATTAGCTTCTCTCATTGCAATGAAGAACCGGGGTGGATATCTCAAAAAATGAAGAATGTGTGCTACAAAAATGAAGAACCCGACGCATACATCAAATGCTCAAAATGGCACAACATCTGAGATTAGCTTCTCTCATTACAATATTATTTTCAATGGTTGCAACAAAAAATTTCAATGGTTGCAACAAAAAAAAAATCGACGGTCGCAACATTCTTAGATGCAACATCCTGCTTCGGGAAAAAGATCGGCTCTGCTGCCGTGGAAGAAGGAGTTGGCGCGCGGGGCGAAGCCGTCGCCGGAGTACTCGTGGATGGATGCGTAAAAAAAAGATGCAACATCTCAGAAAAATCATATGCAACATTGTTCCCCCATGTGTGCAACATTTTTTCCCCATGTGTGCAACATTCTTTACCCGGTCGCAACATATCGGCGTGGTGGCGACGGCAACTTGTCGCGCGGCGGCAACGAGGTGGCAGAGGTGGCGCGATGTCGAGCTTAAATTGCTGCGGCCCTACACGACGCCTGGGCTTAGCCTCCATTCGCCGCCAGATCCGGAGTCTGTGTGACGAGGCGATGGGCTGAGCTTGAGCTGCTTGCCAAAGACGCGACGCCGAAGTGGCCTCCACTTTCGCCGCTAGATCCGGAGCGGCAGTCGAGAAGCGAGGATCACGAGCCGATGGCCGGCCCGAGGCCGAGGCGGCCGGGCGCGACGTAGGAGCCGGTCCGGCGCGGGGAGCTAGGCGAGTACGGGCCAGAGCGTAAGCGGGCGTGAGCCGGGGACGGCGTCACCGCCGAGACCGCGAACGCACGCCGAGGGCCGAGCCAGTGGAACAAGGGGCGGGAGAGGAAGCGATGGGAGAAGAGAACGGGGAGATAAGGAAAAGAAGCGAATGGTGGAGAGGCGCCGCGCGGTAGATGGGATAAGGTAGAAGATAAAGCGAAGTGAAGCGCGGCTTCGCGTCTGGTAAAAAATCTCGTTTCGTACGCACGAGCGGAAGCGTTTCCCTATAGAAATTGGATGGGATAGAAAGCCAATAAAGAAGAGGGCCGTCTACGGAATAAGGACATTATGCACGTGGGTTCACCTGAACCCACAATCATAACTGTTGCTTGTTGTTCCAAGATCTGTGCAAAATATATCTTTTAATTTTCGAAATAGGAGAGATAAAAAGGAGGTTGTCAGATGTACAGTGCAAATCGGCCCGCCACAAACCTCTTATCATCTATCCTCTATCCTCTCTCCTCTCTCTCTCCCAATCCCACAAACCAGATGCAGCGGCCTTGCGTACACCACCATCCCGCTGTCGAGCCCGCCGCCTAGCTGCTCTGTCCCCAAGGTGCTCCATCCCGCCGCCGAGGTGTTAGAAACGTGGACAACATTTTAATTTCAGATTTCATTATGAGGCAAAAATTACTTAAAACAATAGATGCATAAAACGATACTAACAGCAGACAACTTATTGAACTTCTAAACATACTCAACATCAAGATTATAGTAGAATAAAGTGGTCGTATGACCAACTCACAATATGGCTCGATGAAGAATAGGAAACAGTGCAGATTGTAGACGTTGCAGTGCAGCAAGTGGGAGTGCAACTTGTTTTTCCCATTGCTTAAGTCACGGGATCTCCGATCAAAAAGGTATGGGCTACTGTTAAGTTGTAACTCTAATGAGCCTCATTCCCATGTCCATAGGCGCAACGGAAATCGCCTTCCGTGCTAGCCCCTTTGTGAAAGGATCTGCCAGATTTTTCTCATTTCGTATATAATTTACAGTAATCACTCCGGAGTTCCTCAGTTTTCTGACAGATTTAAGCCTACGCTTCACATGTCTGGAGGACTTCATGTTATCCTTAGTACTTGTAACCTTAATCAGCAATGTTTGATTATCACAGTACATTAGGATTGCCGGTATTGGTTTCTCAACCAGTGGTAAGTCCAACAGAAGCTCTCTAAGCCATTCAGCCTCAACAGTAGCTATGTCTGGTGCTACAAGTTCTGCTTCCATGGTTAACCTTGTCAATATGGTCTATTTACACGACCTCCATGAAACTGCAGCACCTGCAAGGGTAAACACATACCCACTTGTAGCTTTGATCTCATCTACATCAGAGATCCAGTTTGAATCACTATATCCTTCTAATACAGATGGATACCCAGTATAGTGAATTCCATATGAGGTTGTGCCTCTCAAGTAGCGCAGTACTCTCTCAAGTGCCTCCCAGTGATAATCTCCTGGGTTAGAAGTAAACCGACTTAATTTGCTCATAGCAAATGATATGTCAGGTCTTGTGGCACCAGATAGATATATAAGGGATCCAATTATTTGTGAATATCTCAATTGATCTCTACCTAATCCCTTATTGTTTCGAAGCTTAACACTAGCATCATAAGGAGTTGGGAAATCTTGCAGTTCTCAAAACCGAACCGACTCAAGATTTTCTCAGCATAATGGGATTGGTTTAAAGTGATCCCATCCTCATTTCTGATCAATTTAATATTCAGAATAACATCTGCTTCTTCTAGGTCTTTCATATCAAAGCATCTAGATAAGAAAGATTTGGCCTCGTCAATAACAGCAGTGTTTGTCCCAAATATAAGTATGTCATCGACATACAAACACAAAATCACTCCTTGACCCCCACCATAACGATAATACACACACTTATCTGCCTCTGTAAAAACCAGCAAATGTTAAAGTTTTATCAAATTTCTCGTGCCATTGTTTAGGTGCTTGCTTTAGACCATACAAGGATTTGATTAACTTGCATACTTTACTTTCCTGTCCAGAAATCACAAAACCATCCGGTTGCTCCATATAGATTTCTTCCTCTAACTCTTCATTAAGGAAAGCTGTCTTCACATCCATTTGATGAATGTGTAGACTATGGGAAGAAGCTAATGCAATAAGCATACGAATGGTTGTCAATCTGGCAACAGGAGAGTAAGTATCAAAATAATCCTCACCTTCTTTCTAGGTATAACCCTTGGCCACAAGTCTTACCTTGTACTTATCAATAGTACCGTCAGGCCTCATTTTCTTTTCAAAGATCCACTTCCATCCAACAGGTTTACACCCGATAGGACGATCAATGATCTCCCAAGTCCCATTAGCCATGATGGAATCCATCTCGCTATGGACTGCTTTTTTTTCCAATACTCAGCATCAGGTAATGCATAAGCCTATGAAAGAGTGTTTGGCACATCATCCATAAGATATACAATAAAGTCCTCACCAAAGGTTTTCTCAATCCTTTGTCGCTTGCTCCTGCGAGGAGCCTCTTGGACTAAATTGATATCTTCTTCAGGATTATCACTCATTAGTTCAGTGATGGTGGTAGGTTCAAGACTACTATTCATAGTTTGGTTATCCTTAGTTCGAGAAGTACTGCCAGCAGTTCTCATAGGATAAAAATCCTCAAAAAATGAAGCATCTCCAGACTCCATTATTGTATTAACAATAATCTCAGGAGTTTCTAATTTTACTACTAAGAATCTACAGGCCGTACTATTATGAGCATATCCCAGTAAGACACAATCGACTGTTTTAGGATCAAGATTTCTTTTTTTCTGCAATGGTATATTGACTTTTGTCAAACACCCCCAAGTTCGCAGAAAATTAACATTGGGTTTTCTCCCCTTCCATCCCTCATACGGAGTAATCTCACAGTTTTTAGTGATTACTCTGTTTAGGATGAAAGTTGCTGTCAAAATAGCTTCCCCCCCACCATAACTTAGGCATACCAGCACTCTCCAACATGGCATTCACCAAGTCTGTCAGTGTCCGGTTCTTCCTCTCAGCCACCCCGTTTGATTGAGGTGAGTATGGTGGTGTAACTTCATGGGCTATTCCATGTTCAGCACAGAATTGAGAGAATTCATGAGAGATATACTCTCCTACACGATCAGACCTTAGTCTTTTAATTTTCTTTTCTAGTTGGTTCCCTTATGAATATTAAGGGGTATACTCAAGAGTTATATGACGTCATTATTATCCATAATATGAATTATAGATATATAATAAAATAAGGATTGTTATATCCTCGTCATCTAGCCCCCCAACTTAAGCGAAAATAACTTACTTGGAAAAGGAGCAATAGATGGTCTTACGACCAGTAAGTGGTCGTAGGGAAATGGTCGAAGGAAGAACTCTTCGACTGGTGTTTCATTTGACCAGAAATTTACTTGGTCAAGAAAGTTGTGAAATAATCTTGCGACTTACAAGGTGGTCGTGGGAGATCTAATGGTCACCGAGTGATCGCAGTACTGTAGCTGGAAGCAGGATCTTTTCAGTCGTTGTTGCGTTTTGACCAGAAAAAGACTTGGCCAAGGTGGTAATTTCGCTCGAGGTGTAAAAACAGACCTGACTTCCTCGAGCAAACAAATTTAAGAGTCCCAATCGATTCCCTTACCCTTGTCTGTTGGAGCAGTTCCCGAAGCGTTGGCAACCGTTAGGGTAGCCACGTCTTTTGGACTTCGGGTGTGCGGTTGATCCTCCCAGCTCCCAAGGCCAAGCTACTGGTGCCGCCACCTCCGAAGGAGAAGAAGAGTTAGAGCTCTTCGACCGTACCTTCGGGTTCTTCACTCCTGCCACTGTTGTGGGCTCCCGTGCGTTTAGATCTCGTGATCGTGTTCCTCACCCTAAGGATATTCCTAACAGAGGGGGTGTCTTCGATGACGAGCGTCTCGAAAGGGTTTGGTGGAATCGAGTTGATGAGATTGATGAACTGAGGGACCCTACGAGGGTGGTATCTTCGTTCGCTCGGACAGCTATGAATGCAAGTACCTGAAATTTGGTATTTACATCTATACTTTTTCGCGCTTCTTACTGTCTTTCTTTGTGCAGAACACGCTGGAACAAATTGTCACTGTTGCTGAATATAACAGGCAACTTGTCTAGCTACGACAAGACAAAGTGCTACTCTGTGAGCAGGCGGAGAGGTTGTAAGTAAATGCTTTTTGTAGCCTTTCATGTTTTGACCACTTACACAACACTTGCGGGGGTTTGTCGTAGAAGATCTTACGACTAGGTACTGGTCTTAGGAGGACGTACGACCAGGGTTTCGTCGTAGAAATACTTACGACAAGGAACTTACGAGCATGATATTGTCGTAGAAGAACTTACGACCAGGATATTATCATAGAAAGACTTACAATAAGGAGCTGGTCACAGAAGAACTTACGACCAGGAATTATGCTGACGTCTACCCTTTCCCTTTTTAGGCTCAAGAGTGACGAGAAGTCCTTAGTTGATTCTCTCGACTTTGAGAGAGCTGAGAATAAAAGGCTAAGGGAGGAGATTGAAGACCTCCGGAAGAAGCTTCAAGAGGTAAACTCTGCAAACCAAAAGTTGTAGGGACGACTAAGTGGTAAGTGCTGAACTTAAGACCGCCTTCGACCTCCTTTTCTTTTTCTGAATCTTATTCTCTTTCAGACAAAGACCAAGAGGTCCAAACGTGGGAGCAACGTTACCTTAAGGATACCGCTGCCCACGCTGAAGAAGTCAAGAAGTTAGATTCTCAACTACTTGGTAAGCAAATCTTTACCTGCAATTGGTTGTGTTTTCCTCTCGAGGTCATTTTATTTGACTGACCTTATTCTTTTCAGAACAAGTAGTACAAGTAAAATGACTTCGCGAGGCTTCGACTCGCAATCATGAGGAAATGAAGGCTTTGAAGATCAATCTTCAAAACAATATTTCACTCCTGAACAATGTACTTGGTGGGCTTCATGCAGAGGTGATTACTCCTCGTGACGACACGTTGTCTGCCCAATCGAGTGCCATTGGTGAACAAGTCGGGACTTTGCAAGAGTTGGTGACTACATTGAGAGCTAACGAATTCGACTCGATAAAGGATGCGATCCAAGAGGGAATAAGATTTGTCTTAGCAAAACTTAAATCTCATGATCCCACCCTTAATCTACAATTTTGTCGAGATGACTTCTACCGCCTGAAGCGAAGCGGAGCGATTAATAGAGACAATCTTGACCCGATCATTGAGTTAGTCACGAGAGGGTATGCAAGTCGGTTCTCCTCCGAGTTGAGTAGTACATGCATTTCTGTAAAGACAAATTTTTGTTGATGTTGATATATAATCCTTCCTTCTTCCCAAAAATCATCTTGTCGAGTAGTTAGTAACTCATAAGATAATGAATGGAAAAAGAGCAAGACTAAGAGTTAAAGTCAAGTTAATAACTTTATCCTAGCACCTGACTATTTGCTTGGTTTATTTAGATAAACCGAGTAAATAGTGTTTAATGGGTTTTCTGAAAAAGAGAGAGGTTTAGCTAACTTGTAGTTTTTTTATCACGATAATCTTGCATTGGTCGTAAGAGTAGGAACGAGTCAACACTAAGAAGGTCCTTCTAGTGGGCAGGACCATGTGCAGAGAGGAAAGGCTTCGACTAGGTGATGTTACCATCTCCGACCAGATTAATGAAATCAAGAACGGTCAACTTGAGTTAGATAAACGTCGGGAGTTCCTTAAAAAATTTGTCCAACTTATCTCAATGCACTCAGTATATTCACTCTGGTAGCAAGAGTTAAAAACAGAACGACGCTAGGAAGTTCCTTCTAGTGGGCAGCACCACGTGCAGAGAGGAAAGTCTTCGACTAGGTGTTGCAACTTCCTCCGACCAGTTAAAACAAACTGAGTTTATCGAAAGTAGGCGAGCAAATTTGGAAAGTGTACTCTGCTTAATTTATTTTTCAAAAAGATGGATGAAGAAATAAACTGACTTGACATTATTTCAACCATGTTTCGAACCCAAGCACTTTGTGTTGGTAAAAAAGGAGGGGAACGAGTCGACTCTAGGAAGTTTCTTCTAGTGGGCGGGACGACGTGCAAAGAGGAAAGGCTTCGACTAGGTGATGTTACCATCCTTTCGACCAGTGTAAAGATGAACTGGGTACTGATCGTAGAATGTCTTACGACCAGTGTATTATCGTAGAAGAGTGCACGACTTAGTAACTGGTTGAGGGCGGACCTTTGACCAGGGTATGGTTGAAAGAATTATCAAAGCGCTACTCGAAGTAATACAATAAAGATAGAAAGAACCTGATACTTTATTGAACGGTTGGTTGTTTACACGTAGAATTTGCGTAACTGGTCGATATTCCAAGAATTTGAGAGAATTCGGTCGTCTTCCATTGCTAGTCGTCTCAACACAGTCGCATAACCCGACCCATCGTAAGGACCTTCCCACTTGGGGAAAGCTTGTTCCGATTAGACTGGGATTGAATTTTTCTCAATACCAAGTCACCTACAGTAAGGCTGCGAGGTTGGACCTTATGATCGTAGTATTTGCGTAGAGCTTGCTGGTAGACTACTAAACGGATTAAGGCCTGATTCCTCTTTTCTTCGAGCAGGTTAATGTCATCCGCTCAAAGTTGTTCTTGGGCTGAGTCATTGAAACTCTCGACCCTTGTAGGCCTGATCTTTAGTTCTGGCGAAAGCATGCTTCGACACCAAAAACTAGGAAAAAGGTGTTTACTTTGTTGCTGACTAAGCGGTCATCTGAATCGCCCATATCTCGAGGGTAATTCTTGTACCCAAGCCCCCCGAGCGCTTGACAAGCTGGTCGAAAACTCGAGTTTTAATTCCCTGCATTATTTGGCCATTCGCTCGTTCGACTGCCCCATTGCTTTGGGGATGGACGACAGAGGCGTAACAGAGCTTGGTACCCAACTCGTCGTAAAATTCCTGAAATTTTGCACTCGAAAATTGTTTACCATTATCTGTGATTATTCAACTTGGGACACCAAACCGAGTAATCACGCTTCTCATCATGAACCGTTTTGCGGCTTCCGTTGTTATCCCAGTCACAGGTTCGGCTTCGATCCATTTTGTGAACATATCAATAGCCACAAAAAGGAACTCAAAGTCTCCTGGACCCCTTGGGAACGGTCCTAGGATGTCGAGACCCCAGGTCGCAAAAGGCCAAGATAAAGGGATTGTTTGTAATGCCTGAGCTGGTTGGTGTATTTGCCTGCTATGAAACTAGCATTGTACACATTTCTTAACCAACTCTTTGGCATCGTAGAGGGCTGTTGGCCAGTAAAATCCTTGTCGAAAGGCTTTTCCGACCAACGTTCTGTAGGAAGCATGAGTTCAACAGATGCCCCCGTGTATGTCGTGAAGGAGGTTTAGTCCTTCTCTCTGCAGTATGCATTGCATGAGTACCCCTTGAGTACCTCGTTTATAGAGGACTCCTTCGACCAAAGTATACATTTTGGCCTTTCGGGATAAACGATCCGCTTCGAGATCGTCATCGGGTACGGAACCCGTTTGAAGATACTTGTAGATGGGATCCATCCAAGTGTCCTCGTAATCTAGAGATGTTGTCTTAATAGGAGATGTCTCTGGTGTGTCCACCAGAGACGGCTTCTGGAGTTGCTCCAAGAAGACCCCTTTTGGCACTTGTGATCTGGAAGAAGCTATCCGAGCAAGCTGGTCTGCAAGGAAATTATACTTTCGAGGGATAAATTGTACCTCGAAATCGAAAAAATGCTTTTCAAGCATTGGAACCTCCGATAAGTACCGAGACATGGTTGGATTAGAGCACTGGTACTCTTTTCCGACTTGATTCACGACTAGTTGAGAGTCTCCTCTCACGAGTAGTCGTCGAATCGTGAGTGCTTCATGACTCGTATCTTGACTTTGTAGACCTTTGTGATACGCTATGTTGTTAGTGGCCTGAAAGTTTAACTGTATGGCATACTTTAAGGTCTCTCCGTTAGGAGATTCCAGGACCACCCCAGCCCACGAGCCACTTAAAGTAAGTGATCTGTCAAAGTACATCGTCCACTTCTCGTGGGTATCGTACTGGGGATCCTAAACAGGTTTAGGATTTGTCCATTCGACGACAATGTAGGACCGGAAAGGCGACTAGAGGGGGGTGAATAGGAGCACAAACACTTTTTCACCTTAATTGAATTCAATACTAATTTCACTCCAATAGCTATAAAAGCTATGAAGATCAATATACAAGCACAGTGGAAGACTTGTATTGAATCCAATCAAAACCCCGAAGCAAAACAACCAAAATTATCAAAAACTCAATTCACAATGAGTTGGGCGTCGAGACCTCTCGAGCAGTGATCGACCTCTCCATGGGCGGTCGACCTCGATATTGGCGGTCGACCTCCGGCTGACGATGAACAAATTTCAAATGACTGAAAATCGAAACTCAAATCGGTCTAACTTTTGATCTATGAGGCTAAACTCCGCCAAACTTGAGACACACCTTCTCTAAGATATTAGGAACCTATTCCAATCAAGGATCGCATAGATCCATGCCAAAGTTCCTATCTTTTTCAAATTGAATGGAGGGTTCTCCAAAAACGGGTCAAATACGAAAATGGTGATTGAGATGATTTCGTGGGAGGAATCAATCCAAGATGGTTATGGATGGTCTCTCATATGTCTTAGCACTCTCAATCACAGGAAGAATCAAGCCAAAAGCTCTCAAAAGCAAAACCCCCGAAAATCACCCTTTCTTCACCAAAACCGGACAAAACCAAAACTTAGATCCAAAAGCTTGCTCGTGGGTGGATGATTATCAAGATGGCCTTAGATCATACCCCACACATCCCAGCAAGCAAGATCAAGAGGAAAAACCATGTAAAAACTCCCGGATCAAGAAAAGCCCCAAAAACATCAAATAGAGAGGATGAACACAAGAACGAAATAGGGACTCATCTTGTGAAATCTGGTTGGATTGATTTGGATAGATGAATGATTGTTGTTTACAGCCACTCCTACAAGGAGGACAAAGCTCTCTCCAAGAGCACTCACTCTCAATCCCTCTCTAGAACCCTAGCTCTCCTCCTTTCATCCCAAACCCTAAAACACAAAATAGGGTTATCTAAATAGCCAAGGATGCTAAGTGCAACCAACACTTAGCCCTTATATAGTGGATGCTATATCATAGAGAATATTCCATTAAGGCACCCATTAGACCCCACACACAAATGGGTTAGCACATGCACGCATCTCAAAGCGTCGTCTTCATCATCGATTGACCTAAACCGCTTCACCATGTGCCGACCCGCGCTGCGTTTTAGCCAAAAGGTCGCCAAGGCGGTATTTGGTGAAATTACCAAAATACCCCTTCTCGATCCTTCTCCAAAAGATCGAGTCCACAGATCGCGAAGCAATCCCATGCTTCGTCACGTGTAGGTTGATCAACGGCTCCATGTCGGCAAGTCTCTCCAGTCCGGATCCCACCGGCATCATAGCACTTGCACCGACTCCTACGCCGCTTGATCCAACTAGTCGCACCGAACCTCCCGTTTGGTCATCCATGTCCATTCTGCGCCCCGCTTGAGTCCTCTGACCTCACCCAGCATCCATGATCGTTTTGGACCTCAGCTCTCCAAGCTTAGTCCCAATCCTCCTCGCCGTTGACCGTCATTGACCTGCAAGCCACCTGCATAGCAATAGACCAAGAAACCATTTCTGGGAACAAGTTCTTCACAACTTGACCCACGTTAGTCAAAACATGCATCATGCAACACATATGCAATGATAACCCTGAACTTGACCTAACAAGAACACGTCGTCGCCACGCAGTGAAGCGAACAACAAGCCAAACCGGTCGATCGCCACCCTTGGCTGTCGACCATATAACGGTCGGCCGGCCTTGATCACAAAGACAAGGCCGGCCCTGACCCACCCCGACTTAGCCAAAATTTCTCTTAAGGAAATCCGAAACTCTCTGGAAATTTCAAACGAATAGAACTTTTGTAGAGGCTCCAAAATCATGGGACCAAGTCTTGAAGAACCTCTCACTTGCCTACACCCTCTATTTTTGGTCCACTCCAAAATCAAAGTCATTAAAGTGGCCGGTCGGACCGCTCGGCAAAGCCGGTCGAGACGGTCCTTGACCCGGTCGACCGCCACCACCATTCGGAAAGAACCACACAAGGCATGACCGGTCGGCCGCCACCATGGCGGTCCAGACCGCCAATGGGCTTGACAGCTGAGCAACACTGAAAATGGGTGATTCCGCAAACCCTCAACGCCATTGCCAATTGTCTCATCATCCTAAGATCGTGGACATATCCCCATGATATCCACAGACAAAGTCTGCCAAGATCTGGGATTTAATGGCCGCTCGGGACACGAATTGGAGGTCGAACTCCCCAAGTTCTACTGACCATTTAGACATGCGTCCCGATGCTTCCCTATTTTGGAGGATCACTCCTAAGGGAAACTCAGACGGCACAATTATCTTGTGCGCCTGAAAATAATGCCCTAATTTCCTCGAAGACATGAGGAGGGCATAGACAAGCTTTTGGACCTGAGGGTAACGCTCCTTAGGTCCGTGTAAAACTTCACTTACGTAGTACACCGGTCGTTGAATATTTTCACGTTCTACAACTAATCTCGCTCCTTTGCTCGTGGCGTGATGACTAGATAAATTAAGAGCGTCTCTTCTGGTTTCGGGGAAACCAGAACAAGTGCACTCGTAAGATATCTCCTGACATCCTCGAAGATAGCGTTTGCCTCTTCTGACCACTCGAAACCCTCGTGCTTCCTTAGAAGTTTGAAGAAAGGTAGTCATTTTTCCCCCAGTCGTGCTATGAAACGACTTAAAGCCGCCATACACCCTATGAGCTTTTGGACTTCTTTCTTCGTGGTTGGAGAGCGCATTTGAACAATGGCTTTTATCTTTTCGGGATTTGCTTCAATCCCTCGTACGGAGACTAGGAATCCAAGCAATTTTCCCGAAGAGACTCCAAACACACATTTCTCAGGATTGAGTTTCAAGCGGTGTTTTCTGAGGTTGTCGAACGTCTCCTGCAAGTCCGAAACATGATCAAGTCGTTTGATGTTTTTTACGACTAGATCGTCAAGATAGGTTTCCAAATTTCGGCCTAGCTGAGGTGAAAAAGTCGATTGCATCAAAGAAAAGAAGCGTCAACATTTTTTAGACCAAATGGCATTTTGACATAGCAAAATATACCAAATGGAGTAATAAATGCGGTCTTTTCTTCATCTTTTAGACACATATTAATCTGATGGTAACCAGAATATGCATCTAGAAAACTTAATATTTCGCAACCAGCAGTAGAGTCAACCAACTGATCGATACGAGGTAAAGGGAAATCATATTTTGGACAAGCTTTATTAACATCAGTGAAGTCTACACGCATTCGCTACTTGCCGTTAGACTTCCTAACTATTACAGGGTTGGCCAACCACTCTAGGTGGTCGATTTCTCTTATAAAGCTTGCTTTAAGTAGCTTGTCCAATTCTGACCTTATAGCATCTCGTCGATCAGGGGCAAATCTCTATAATTTTTGTTTTACGGGTACTTTGTCAGGCCGTAAAGCTAGCCTGTGCTCGATCACTTCCCTGGGGACTCCGGGCATTTCGGATGCTTACCACGCGAAGACATCTGCATTTGCTTGGAGGAAAGTGATGAAGGCGTCTTCCTACTTGGGGTCGGAAGTATCCCGATCGACAGAGCTGAATGTTCCTCCCGATCGAGGGAACTTCTTTGACTCGATCGTTCGGCTTGGTAGCAGACTTTAGGCTTCGAGCTCTTGGTGAAGGTCGCCCTTTTCTTCCCGAGCCGGTATCGACCTACCACCTCGAGGATCGGCGATCACACGTGTGCGCCATCTTCTTATCACAATGAATTGTGATTACTCCTTTGGGACCTGACATCTTAAGACATTGATACCCATAATGAGTTGCCAGAATTTTGCTAAAGCTGGTCGTCCAAGTATGGCGTTATATGACGTATCGAAATCGACCACATCAAAGGAGATTTTCTCCGTCCTGAAATTACTTGGTGAACCAAATGTTAAAGGAAGAGAAAATAGACCAATGGGTTTCGCCGAAGACCCTAGTACAATACCACGAAATGAATATCTTACCGGTCTTACCTTGGTCCTGGGTACTTGCATTTCGTCCAGGGTGCTCGTAAACAGAATGTTTAACGAGCTACCACCATCAATCAACACTTGATTTACTCGACAGTTGTTGATGGTGGGTTCGACCACGATCGGAAAATGACCAGGTCGGGTTGAAGGGATCGGGCAGTCACCCTTTTCGAAAGAGATGGTGACTTTCGACCACCTCGGTACTTTATTGACAAGAGGAGAGTCAATGGAGTTTACCTCACGTTTGACTGACTTAAGCTATCGTCTTGACTCGTACGCCGATGATCCTCCAAAGATGTGCTCGATGGTGTGCTTGGGATCTTGAAATGGCATGTCCTCGTTGTCATCCGACTGTGTACAACCACTGGCTTGCCCTACTTCTTCGAGGGTAGGAAGTGGCCCTTTGCCGTTGTAATAGTCTTCGAGTTTTCGTTGGAAAACTTCGGCGATTCTGAGGTCATGCCCTTCCTTTTTGTGGAAAGGGCACCACCTAGGCTTATCGTTCTTCTGTTCGGGGCGCTTACCTTTGCCTCGATCGGGGTATTGCTTGTCAGTTCGTGGCTCCTTATTGCTTACGACCAAGACATCCTTAGAAGCATTGGCTTGAAGCTTTTGTCCCTTTGCCTTGTTCTTGGATTTCTTGGCCTTCTTATCCTTCTTTTGCTACCTTCGCCGATCTCACGAGGGTCTTTGGTCATCTCGATCGATGATTTTGGTCCACTCAACCGCTTGTCGGCGATAGCGTCTTGATCGACCATCTCGAAGAGTTCACTCTGATGGCGGGAGGGTTCAAAGCGATGTCCTCCGTGATCATACTCTCTACGGACTCCTGGCAGAACGCTCGATAACAGATCGTCGAAACCTCGAGAATAGAATTGCGAACTGGTAAACGCTGATGAATTGGCGTAGTATTTCGTGGTCGTTTTGTCGCATCCTGTGTAGGTCGTCCTCCTTTCCGGGGCGATGGTAGGTGCCCTGAAAATTAGCCAGCAACAGATCACAAAGGTGTTGCCACGAGTAGACCGACTCGATTGGTTGGTTTAATAACCACGAACGAGAAGACCCTTCGAGCACAGTCGGAAGGTAATTCACCATGATGCGCTCTCCTCCTCCTGCTGCTTGGACAGCGGTTGTGTAGATCTGAAGGAATTCGATGGGATTTTGAAACCCATCAAATTTCTCCATGTTCCCTGGTCGAAATCGCGGCGCCGATGAATCGCTTTCGGAGTCGGCGAGAATGCGGGCATTCGGTAATCACGTCATCGCGCCTCCTTTGTAGAAAAGAGGGTTGGCGTCGCCAGTGTCGTGCTCGATGATATCCGGCAAAGGGTGAATCGACTTATAGTAAGTCTCGATCCTCGAGGTAATACTCCTCGTATGTTGTCTCATTGCTCCAAACCTCTTGGTGGAGTGGTGAATGATCACCTCTCCTAGGAGCTTTATGATCGTCGGGCATTCGAGGAACTCTTTTCCGGATTGGGGAGCGACGACCTTGCGGTGATCTCCATCTTTGCGATTATTCGATTATTCGGAAGTCGATGGAGTCGATCGCCATGACTCTGGAATGACACCGACGGGGTCGTTCGAGTTTGCTCATCGTACTTGGCAGCCTTCGTGCGATCTCTTCGGCGAAGAGGTCGTAGCCAGGTGCTCGGGCAAGTTCTCGAGATGGGTTCTCGAGCAGGTCATTGATATGCTGAAGTTCCTGAGCTTCTTTTGATTGGTATTGAGCGCGCCCAGGCAATTTTCTCTGAGATGCGACTCGTTTTCATCGGTTTATTTCAGAATCATTCATACCTGATCCTTGAGCTTGCCTCAATGGAGTGCGACGATCTCGAGAATTTCCCACACGCTCATTAGAGTATTGACTCTAGTCGTCGTCGGTGGTGTCTTTTTCATTGCCACGAGCGGTCGTAGGGTGTGATCTTCGGGGAGCATCTGCAACCTCGTCTCTAGGAGAGTTATTGCTACCTGAGGGTAGGACGAAGACCTCCCGTTGATGATCTCCACTTGCGCTAGAGGCCTCCTCGCTTGAGGAGTCGTCGAATGACACTATCTGACGACTTGGAGTAAACCCCTCCAGGAAGGGGAATTCCGGGTTATAACCGTCTTTGTCGGTAAGCGAGTCCTACGTTGGGATGGTCGAACTCGTAGGAAGAGCATGTTCGATCGCATTCTTGGCTGGGCTAACCGGAGAGAGAGAATCACCAGATGTTGATGAAGATCCGGAATTACGACTTCTAAGAGTTGTCGCGCCAGGTCGGACTGTCTTAGGCGGACTTGGACATTTGGAGAGGGAACCCTCACCGTGTTGTGAGTTTGCCTTGGGACAGCCCTCATTGTGGTCGGATTGACCCTTGTCCTCTGAGGAAGCTGGTTCCCCATCTGGACGTATAGTTGTGGGGGATAAGGATCCCTCCTCAACTCCATCGATGGTAAGGTCTCCTGGAGAAAGATCTCCGGAGGCGACATCACCATCGGATGATGCATCGCTCGGCTCATAGTAGAAACCAGCATACATGTCGATATCTGCATAATCGGTCAAGTCAAACCAGTTCTTCTCGTTCCACTCTCCTGTCATGAGAGCATGAGAATCGAAAAGATAAAGGAAAGCTGATGACTCAAAGATCCGCACGGACGGCGCCAACTGTCGGTGTTTTAGAACCGAACTTACGTAAAGATTATTTGATTCGGGGGTTCCTCTAGGCTCAAAATCATACAGAGATGGAGACACGGGGATTTTTATACAGGTTCGGGCCTTCTCCTGGGAGAATAACAACCCTACTCCTGTGTGTATGTATTGAGTATACTGGATTACAAGATGGAATTAGAGACTAGAGTATTGTCCTTCTAATCTTCTTTCGCCTCCCTCTTCCTGATGATCCTTGCATTTTATACTGTCGCCGGGGTGTGCCGTTGGATCTTCAGTATAAAGGTCACATTAACGCACCAGATCGTGGAGCCATTACCGGAGGTTATTACGGGAGTTGTAACGTTCCCACGTTGCCAGGCAATTATCACCATAATAGGGAGTTAAGTCGTGCTGTTATTTCAGGGAATAACAGCGTAATTGATTGCTTATATCCTTGGATACGGTACATGAGATTCACGATCGACTAGGCCCACATGTCTCGTGAGTCTTGTCGATCGAGGACGGTCGAGAAGAGCTTACGACCGGTGGTGGTGGTCGAGGAGAGCCTACAACCACGATCGATCGTAATAGAGCTTACGATCACGGGATAGTCGTAGAAGGGCTTACGACTATGGGGTAGTCGTAGGAAGACCCACGACTACAGGGTGGTCGTAGGAGAACTTACGACTTCCAGCTTCTCCCTTATGAATATTAAGGGGTATACTCAAGAGTTATATGAGCGTCATTATTATCCATAATATGAATTATAGATATATAATAAAATAAGGATTGTTATATCCTCGTCAAGTTGCAACATTCAGATTATACTCTAAAGTACTCATGCGGAACAAGCCTCCGCTCTCATAGCCTTTACCAACAAAGTTACCAAATTTAGACAATACAATTTTATTTGACTCAAATACTAGCTGATACCGATCCTTGCAAAGGAGGGAACCACTAACAAGATTCTTGTTTATGGTTGCCGCATGCTGCACGTTATTCAAGTGGACAATCTTCCCTGAAGTAAGTCTCAGATCCACCGTGCCAACACCAAGAACAGAAGCATGCGACCCGTTCCCCATTAGGACGGAGGAAGCCCCGGTTGCCTGATAAGAAGAAAACAAAGAAATATCAGAACATACGTGAACATTAGCTCCAGTATCAACCCACCAATCAGTGGATTAACATGCTGAAAATACAACTGGTGGATTACCATACCCTCCTGTTGAGGCCTCGCCTATGATCACGTTGACAACCTTTTTCTTTGGCTGTACACCATCCTTGCTCTTGTGAAAATGACAGGCTTTCGCCATATGACCCTTTTTCCTACACACAAAGCAGGTGATGTATCTCATATCCTTCTTCTCAGTTTTCTTCTTAAAGCTAGTTGTCTTTTTTGGTTTAAAGCCTTTGTTATTCTTGCCATATCTCTTCTCTATGACATTTGCATTGGTCTAATTGTTCTGACTGGAAGTGCTTGGTGCCTCTTTTGCTCTTGCCTTTTCTTCCACATCAAGAGCAGCAATGAGATCCTCAATAGATATCTCTTCCCTCTTGTGCTTTAAGCTAGTGGCAAAACCCCGCCATGAAGCAGGAAGTTTGGCAACAATGCCCGCAGCCACAAACTTAGGAGGCAAGACACAACCCAGATGTGCAATCTCTCCGACCAGTAACTGTAGCTCATGATCCTCTGCAACTATCGACTTAGCATCGTCCATGTTGTAGTCAAAGAATTGCTCGCACATATAGAGCCACCGACCAGCCTCTGCTTCGGTATATTTGTGCTCGAGTGCATCCGACAACTCTGTGGCGGACTTGAAGTCCATGTACACATCATAGAGTTGGTCAGATAGTATGGTCAGTATGCATCCAAGGGTTGTGTTGTTGTCTGTGTCAAAACGCCTGGTCTGTTCATCCGTAATTAGATACTGTGTATGGATCACCCACCACAGCCCCAAAGACATGAGCCTAAACTTGACTCTTGTTTGCCATCTACGAAAGTTCTGACCAGAAAACCTCTCAGGTTTCATAGCATCAGAAGCACTAGCCATTGCTAGATCACAAAAATATCCACAATAAGGTTTCTGGATTATTGGAAATGTGGACAACATTTTAAATCCAGATTTTATTATGAGGCAAAGATTACTTAAAACAACAGATGCATAAAACGATACTAACAGTAGACAACTTATTGAACTCCTAAACATACTCAACATTAAGATTATAGCAGAATAAACTGGTCGTATGACCAACTCACAATATGGCTCGATGAAGAGCGACAGAAGCGGTCTGGACTCGATGTAGTACAGATTGTAGGCGTTCTTGATCACAAAGCGGTCGCGCAAGATTCTTGCTTGCCAGAACCTTATTGCCGCCCCGTGTAGATGAACTCTGCGACAATGGTTCGGAAATACCGCTCACCCTTCTTCCCGGTGCACACTGAGGAGAAGGGACGGCTTGGTTCAAACAACACAACCCTCCAGCACAAGAGAACAGAGAGGAAGAAGAAGAATAATTGGAATGGTCAAAGATATCTTCTGGTCTGGACCTCTTGAAAACCTTTTAAGGGTCAAGTCAATTACTCTATAGTAACTGCTCAATAAAGCACACATTAGAACACTGGTAACTTCTAATTAAAAACCAATTAATGGTAATTAAGCAGAATTTATCATATCCTGATTACACGTTGGTCTTCAGCTTTGACCATGTTCTCCAAGGGAGATCCAAGAGGATCTCTCGAAGATGTCCAATGGGACCATAGTGTTCTGACCACACTCTCTTGGAGTGATCCAAGGGAGGTCCAACAAATCTCTTGGAGGTCCAAGAGGATCTCCACACAGACAAGGGAGGTCCAAGAAGATCTCTTCCAAGACCACCCGGGAGGTCTTCTAGGAGGTCTCCTAGGACCACCCGGGAGGTCTCCTAGGGCCACCTAGGAGGTCTTCCACGACCACCCCGGAGACCACCCAGGAGGTCTTCCACAACCACTCCAGAGACCACCCAGGAGGTCTTCGAGGACCACCCAAGAGGTCTTCCACGACCACCCCGGAAACCACCCAGGAGGTCTTCCACGACCACCCCGGAGACCACCCAGGAGGTCTCCAAGGAGGTCTCCCAGGACCACCCGGGAGGTCTCCTAGGACTACCCGGGAGGTCTCCCAGGACCACCCGGGAGTTCCAACCGAGAGGGAGGTCTGGACTGAGGGGAGGTCCAAACGAGAGAGACTAAACCATGCATGCTTTGGAATTTAAGAATGAATGGGCCTTTACAAATAAGGGCCCAATTCTAACACGAGGTGCTTCATCTCGTCGTCGAGGTGCTCCACGTATATTTGCCCTGCTCTAACCTGAGCGGCGGCAGCGGCCAGCGGACGGTGCACGGTAGTGCTCGGCGGGCGTCGGGCGGTGAGGCGATGGCGGTGTACCTTCCCCTTGCCAACGTGCCACAACGGTCCATCCGACGCTACCGGAGTTGAGGAGGATGGATCGCCGGCACCGCTGGATCCCGCCGCCCCTGCCGGATCCGCCCGTCCCCGACGCAGTCATCTTCTGATATGACCATTCCTGACCCACACCCTTTCGGATCAGCCGTCCCGACCCCTTCGCTTCACTCCGATTTCTTCCTCATCTTCATCGTCCACTGCCATGTACTACTTTGAGGTGCCCTGCCACCGTCGCCATGTACTACTTCGAGGTCGTCGTCCTCCTCTTCGGATCTGCGCATCCCCAACATGCTCTAGGCACTGTTGTGCCTCCTAGTCGTCGGCTCTGGAACCGGATCGACTTTCCCTTAGGCCACTGTCGCCGGATTTCGTCGGATCTCGTCCACCTTCCTTAGCTCCGGTGTCCCCGAGGTGCACCGGTGCCACTGTCCCCATGCACTGCGCCGAGGTATTCGCGTAGGTACACCACCAGTCTTCTTCCTCACCTATACATTGTGCCATCGCTCGTCTTCTTCCTTGCCTAGTGCTCCGACATGCACCTGCTCTGGCTTGCACTGGTCATTGTACTTGCTTCACCGTCCTCTTCACATCTCCTCAATGTACATACGGCGTACATGTACAATCCATGTATGCGGCTCTCCTCTCTCCACACCTCTATGTACATAAGGTGTACATGCACACGTTTTTGGCCGTATTGGCTCGTATGGCGGAGGAATTAGCGAAAATGGTATTGGCGCGCGGTATTTGCAAAAATGGCTCCTCCACCGCACGGTCACTGCATAGGACTCACCAATGAACAACACGCGCCCGCTGCCGCACAGACACCGTGCGGTGGAGGAGCTCACGCACAACCACAGTGCGGTGGAAGCCTATGCCGCACGGCCACCATGTGGCGGCCCGATTTTTTTTCGTGCACGGTGGAGGCCGCGCGGCAGACTGCCCTTCCCTTTCGCACAGCCACTGTGCGGTGGCCCTCCACATGGCACCCACCCACGGACCCACCCCCAAAGAATCGGTCCGGTTCTCCGAAGAAACAAAAAAACCGTGCGGGCATGCAAATGTCCTTCGGACAAGCCTCCTAATCCAGGCCCCCATCCATCTGTCCTTCGGGCAAGCCTCCGAATCCAGGCCCTTCCCCTTCCTCTGTCCTTCGTACAAGCCTCCGAAGCCAGGCACTAAGCACCCGTGACATCTAGTTCCATCAGTCACCATCGGTTTAATCGTCGCCCCATTGTTGTCTGCCGCATGCATGCAGGCTTCAATTGTCTCGCACGGGGGAAGGATTCCCTTCCACAGTGGCTATAAAGAGAGAGCGAGCACGATTTTGTTTCGCCATCCCTCGATCGCTCACTCTGGCTCTCCGTGGATTTCATTTTCGAAGACATTTTAGTGTTATTAATCGCTGTCATTAGAAGCCATATTAGCAGGTAATTTTTTCCTCGTTTGTGAACTCTTTATTAACTGTGTTGTTAGTAAATAAGTCATAGTAAATATTTAACCGGCAATCCAGAAAACAAATCCATGCATGCGACATCAAGACATGAATACAGTGAACTTTCTTGTGTCCACTAAAATACTTGAATAGCAGTAATCAATGCAACTATTGCATGAATGCAATTACGCTGCGCTACTGGCCGTTAAGAAAATGCCATGTGATGCATGCACTACTGGCCATGCAAGCAAGTAGTTGCTAGTTATTTATGTACGCATGCACCAAGCAATCAACACACATATATACAATTAATATTTATTTAGCAAAGGGAAAGAACAGGGATTAACTTGTAAAATTATTGAGGTGTCGTTAATTTATCTACAGAAATTATGATGGTGTAGTAAATTATTGCAGCGTGATTATTATTTGATCAACCTATGACTACGTGAAGTTCATAATTACTGCAAATAGAAAAATAAGAAAAAAAATAAAGTTTTGGTTCAATGAAGACGTTACGTGTATTCATTAAATATATCATCCATTGTATGTGCATGACCATGTAGGATTTTTGGAATAATATGTGCATACTTTTTTTTTGTTAGTATGTAATACAGGTTCATTTGCCGTAATCAGTTAGCCCTAATTAATTTAGTCATGTTTAAATAGATGTATTTAATTTTGTACTAGTAAATTAGTGTACATTAATTTGTAATGTTCATTTGGTCGTAATTTTTAATTTGCACAATTTTAGCGTCATTATCAATCTTCTCACTAATATTCCGTCCATTCCATCTGTTGCAAGCCATGTCTCTACGTCTACGATGAGGACTGCCGGTGCAAGCTGTGGATTGTCGGTGACGCGGATGACCCTCCGCCCCTGTTGCTTCGGTTAGGGAGGGATTACTAGGAGCTGGACGCTCACTACGTCCCAATCCACTTTCGATGGGGGTGAGATGATGGCCACTCTACAGGACATCTCGTTCTTGACCGGTCTCCTAATCCAGGGTGAGACACTTGTTCCAGGCCGTCCCGGTGGACTGGAAGGCTAGGCTGGAGCATCGGTTCGCCCTACCTATCCCAGAGCATGCACGTGGTGTTCCCCAGACTTGGCTGAGGCATTTCAGTCAATGCCCGCAGGATGCACCTGATGAGGTCGTTAGGACACACACCCCATTGCTAACCTTCTTCAGCTCTTTGGTTGGGTCCTGTTTCCAACCACACACGGTGATTGGTGCTACCCCAGCGTCGTCCGCGTCATCGAGCCTTTGGTTGATGCGGAGGCTGGGACAATGCCTTAGTATAGCTGGGGATCAGTCGTCCTTTGCGCCACATACCAGGGGTTGTGTGACGGTTCGCTGTGCTACACCGGTGCAACCCTAATCTGATCATTTGCTACGTGCTTCTGCAACTGTGGAGTTGGGAGCACTTCCCTGTTGGGCGGCCGACCTTCGAGACAGCGGTGCACCTGTACGCCAAGTTGGACAACCCGATAAACAGGCCCACTATAGGCTTACGGTGGACTGCTGCCCATTTACACTGGGCCAAGGACAGACCAGTGAGGTGCTACTCGTTGTTCCACAACGAGTTCGAGTCGTTGCATGACAACGACATCATCTGGGCTCCATGGACTCCTTATTTTATGCAAGCGGTAGCACCACATGGGCTGTCTCTGTAATGCACCCAGGACGCCGGGTTATGGGCGACGACCTGCCATCTAGTATTCGTACATATGGTGGAGCCTTACGCATCGTGGCGCGTAATGCGACAATTTCCTTTGTACCAGGTCGTGTCCCCTCCGAACGGCGGGGTCCTATAACGAGCCGTACACCTGTGAGTCAAACTTCATCTGAGTAATGTTTACACTTCCTATGTCTTCTTTCTAACATCAATCCTTCCAGTAATGCAGGCAATCGAGGGCGGGCCGGGGGACTGAGGACTGGCAAGTAGTCCAACACGAGTGGACTACGGCATGGACGGAGATGGCACACTTGGAGGTCCTGCAGGAGTAGTATCCGTACGATGTTTGGGCGTACGGTGAGTACCTGGAGTGGTACATACTACGGTCGCGCGCCAGACTCACCCTTCCTCCAACGGAGCGCTCGGAGCAAGTGACGCACCACGAGAGCCTCCACCTCTTGTTTGATCGTCACAATGCTTCGTGGTGTGATGACATCGTAAGACACTTACAACCTCTGGTCATTTCATTGATGATATTTGTACTCTTTGTTACTGAACCTGTTATGTATGTCACTTCAGTTGGAGCGGGCACATCGCATCGCAAGCGCATCGGAGACCACCATCCGCAGCCCAAACACAACACCGGGGCTGCTAAAAACTTTGAAGTACATCTTCGTGGAGTCGAAGAACATAATAAAAAACTTGAGATGCAGTTGTTCGACGGACAATGTCCTGCGCATCAGGCACCAAGTGGGGGGACCGTGCTCACCCGCTAGGTCATCACGACCTAGCGAGTCTGGCCGGCGTCGTAGCATTGCCCATCGATCATCCACGGCCAAATCGGCGGGGAGATAAGTTATGTACAAATCTATGTTCTATTTTTTGGTTATGACTTACGTTTCGCTAACATCATGTCATTCTCCCGCCGCAGGTCCATCGGGATGCATCATTTCTACCGCCCGCGTTCGGTACACAGACTAGCGCTCCCCTTCGGTCATCTGCACTGCACATCCGAGAGGTACGAGATTCTCAGTTTACATCCAGAGTGTTTATTTTGACTAACATCGTTCCGTCTTGCAGCCTTCAGTTGACCGTGGGGGTGACGGCTAGTTCATGTCCACTGCTGATGAGGATACGGACCTCCCAGCTGCTGCTAGGGAGTAGTACACGGCGTCAGGGTTTGGAGCGTACGTAGGGCAGAGCTCCTCTGTGGCGCCCCGTGTCATTACCCCGGAGGGTAATCACACTTAGGCATACGGATTACTATTTGTCTGCCCGGTAGGACACCGCTCCGACGAATAGTAAGCCTTACCAAAGTCTACGCAGCAGAACAATAAGATAGAAACCGTACTTTATTTCAGTATTTAGCCATGCAAGGCTATGGTTTGCATTACAAGTAGTAATTTACTACTGATTAATGGGACTAAGTCCCTTCGCTTGCCTTCCCTGCTCCATCAGTCTTCTACTCAAAACATGCGCCGGATATGGTGCCCATCTTGCCATGTTCCTCGTGGTAGGCGCCCTCATCTTCTGCGGTCTCATCGGTACCTACTTGTCCTTCGTCCCACTCGGGATAGTTCCCGGCCAGACTAGGATCGAACAAAGGAGAATAATGGCAAGTTTGAGTACTAGTGTACTCAGTAAGCATTAATAGCAAAAATGCACTGGCTAACTCATCTCTGCTTGTTGTTACATTTTCTAATTCATCCCTCTTTTTTGGAAAATACTTTACCAACATTTAAGTTGCAATTTTAATTCTGAGAAGACTACTTGTCACTCGAAGAGAAGATAGACCCCCCCTAGTGGTTCCCGTAGACTCTAATCCAGGAGACATGCATAAATTCATGATTTTGTTTAGCACTGCATAGGCTTGTACCACTTTATCCATAGCTACTCTGAGCTCTCTTTGAGCTGGGTTCCCCTGCATTTCCTTTGATGCGGGTTTGAGATCAGAATACAGAATGTTTCCAAGTTACGTGATTAAGTGTCCACCAATTACTTTTTGTCAGTGCTGACCCCGTCACGTTGCTGATTTCGTCATCCACCGAGTTCTAGTAATGTTGGTTGGTCGGCCCTCCGGTCCCAACACTCCATCGCGTAGTAGTATATCGTCCTGGGTCCCCCAATTCTGGGTTCCTCTCCATATCTATTATCCAATATGGAGAGTATAATTACGTAACATGTAGTATTTTCTGCCCGTCGAAATGGAAAAATGGTTGGCATTTAATTTACGGCCCCTGATCCGGGTGAGAGTTTTGTTGGTCCTTATATATTCACCATATGTAAAGGGGTCCCAACTCTTCCCTCATCTCTTTCCTGCCCTGGGCCCCCTTTATCAGCCGTAATATTAATTATTTTCTCATCTCTTTCATCTTCTTCTTTCATTTACCCGATTTAATTTTTGAGACATAGTTTTCATGCACATATGTATATTAGTACAGAATGTAACTTTTATATTTAATATAACTATATTGATGTTCAAGAAATAAGCTTGCCTTCGGAATTGTAGAAAAGATCGTCGTCGACCAAATCGTTATCATCTACTCCTGCTGGCGTTGGTTCGTCTGCTTAATTATATAATGGCGCGAATAATAAATAAATAAATATATAGTTGTTTTTGGGTGCTATTATGCGCACAATAGTTAGATGATTTTCTTTTTAGCAGATTTTGATTTTAATAACATTTTTCGGATCCCCCGTTAAGTTTGCACTCCCAAACAACGGTTATTCTAGTCTGACGGCTCTAAGGTCAAGGTTGCCTATACTCATGTTTTAATCGGGAAAAATAAAATACTTTACTAATCCTGCACACAACTAAGTCTATTCAATTCTACGCGTACACAAAAAGCCTAATTAATTTTACGCTTGGTGCTGTTTAATTAAATAATTCATCTTGAATAAATTATGTCTAACGCGTCAGATTACTTATTTATTTATTTGGGGAGTTCTATAGGTGATTTAGTTTATTTATAAAAAGCTCCAAATTGATTCTACATTTCTTTTTTGCTTTTATTTTCTACCGATCTGGTCTACTGCTATCTAATCGTACGTAGCTTAATTAAATAAGTTTGGTCCCAAAAATTACAAAGGGCTGACAATTAATTTTACTGGGGCTTGCCTAAATTTATTACCATTAATCCTCCCTAAAAATACCATTTCCCCCTCTTTTTATTTTCCCCCCTTTTCTTTATTTTCTTTCTTATCCTAATCTCCTTTTCCTCTACCCCTTTTCTCTCTCCTACTTTCCCATTCACTCGGGCGATGCAAATCCCCTGGCGCATTCTTGCCTTCCTTCTTCTTCCTATTTCTTCTTCTCTCAATTTCTTCCTCTTGGGGCTTGCTTTGGTTGGGCTTCTCAGTCTTGCCTCCGTGGGTCTTGTCGGCTTGCTACTTCTTCTTGCCGCCCACTCGCCAGCTTCATGCCCACGCCCCTAACTTCCCACGCCTTTGCCTCCCCTCAGTCCTTCTCATGGTGCTGCCTCCTTCCGCGCCTCTGACTCCCCTGCTCGCCTCCGGCCGCACCCTGCTCGGCTTCCTCCCCTTCAACCGCCGACTCCCCCTCTATTTCTTCTCCTACTGCTAAGTCAATTTCATGGTTTGCTTGGTTCATATTTTGATGTGTGCTGATTTTTAGTGGGTTGTTGCTTATGCAAGATGAAAGTGATGGAGCAAGGTTGTGCCAGCGGTGGTGTTGCCGCGGTTACACTAAGGTACTACTACTACTACTCTACTCTCTATCCCGCTCCCTCCCGTTGCTCTGTGATGTGAATGCTAAGGACTATAGTTGATGCTACTACTATTGCTTCTGTCAGTGGTGCATGCTCTGTGATGGGGATGGATGGGTGATATGCTACTAGGGCTTATGCTCTTTGTGTAGGTGTAGTTCATATGGTGGGTTTAGTTTGGGCAAAATGACCGTGGATAAAAGATAGTGGGTTTACCTCTGTTGGTTGGTTTGGGTTGGGGCTGGGGATGGCGGTGGTATGTAGACACGAGATGGGTCGGCTTTTAGGGCGACGCCGGCTTCGACAAGACGGCCAAATTTATACACTCGGCACGCAAGACGCCACGTAATGGGTCGGCCGCAAGACGGACGGCGGCGCCGTGGGCGCCCCGAGGACGGCACGACGGGCGGCACGGCACGCGCGGGGAGTTGGGCGTGCTCGGCCGGCCAAGACGATCAGCTGCGGACGCCAAGACGACGCGTGCCAAGCCCTCGTCCGCGTCGCAACCCCGCCGGTCATGACATGAACAAGAACAAAACCCACGACGAACGAATGTACTCCAGCATCAAACTACGCATATACGCTTTTTTGCAACTACGCATATACAAATCACAAAAGCGAGTATCATTTTCAAGAAAAAAAAATCAAACAGATCCAACGAAATCAAGCGAGGAGAAGCGCCGACGGCGCCCATCACCAGCCAGCCAAGCTGCTGCCATGGCCCCGCCGCCGCCTAAAAGCCCCACTCCGCTTGCCCGCGCTCGAAGCTGGGTTTGAGGCCCGCCCAGCGCCAAGGCCACAAGAACCCCTCAAGACGCGACGCCACCACCAAGACAAGACGTGCAAGCCCCGTCCGCAGCTGGCCCGCAATGGCCTTGAGACCTCGGGGCGGCGATGGGGAGAGGGGTCGAGGGGACGCCGGGGTGGGGACGCTGGGGACGCTGGGCGGTGGGGGCCAGAAGTGGCTTGTGGGGCAGATGGGGATGAGAGGGTCGAGGCTCTGAGCCTCGGGGGGGACGCCAAGCGGTGGGGAGATGGGGACGCTGGGCGGCGGTGGGGATGGGGAGACGGGGGATGTTTGCGGATGGGGAGACCGGAGATGGGGATGAGGATGACCGGATTCATGGATTGGGGAGAAATGAGAATGGGAGATGGGGATCGTGTTAGTATTATCTCATGGCCTCATCTCTCGGTGTTCGTAAAGCATCCAAGCAAAGATCAGAGATCGCAGTTGGTATGGGCGGCGTATGGTCATGGTCTCATGGATGGACTCGGTGATTTGACAAAACAAGACACGGCCAAAAAGTCTAGCTAGCGTGCTCGAGACAAAATTTCGCGGCGACCGAGAGACAACGGATACCGACAGAACGGCTCTTCGTTAGACAAGATAGGATGTTATTTTGATGTGATAAGATATGATAAGAGGGAAACGCAACGGGCAACACAACGGCAATATTTTTTCTCTTTGACACTATCGCGAATATGCCTATAAAAACTCTAGTCTGCAGCTCATTCGTTAACCACACGAAGCTTTTCTCTTGTGCTCTACCGATTCTCTCGTTATTCATTTCTTCTCTACACTAAACTCAACTCTTCTTTTGCTCTAGTTATTATCTCTTGCATATTTCTTCTCCACACGAAACCCAAATTCTCTTTTGCTCTACTAATTCTCTCTTTGCTCTAGTGCTCTATTAAATAGAAAGCATGCTACCAAGGAGTCGAAGCATTAAACCCATGAGGAGCGGCGGAGCTTCGGTAGTCTTGTGCTATCGAGAAGTCGTAGCACGAAAGCGAGAAGAGGAGAGGAGACGATCTCACGCCGCTCAATCTCCGCCGCTCCCTAGTCCTCCTCCCCGTTTCTCCCATCCATGCTCGTCGGCTTTCCCCAAGCATGGGAGACTATGGCATGGATGACCGTCACATGGACGGTACGGAGGGATACGAGGAGTACCAACGCGGTCCGGACCCGATGGAGATGCCAGACTTCGGTACCCCATCCACGGATGGCAATATTGATGGGTCCACTCCGGCGTGACGGCAGCTAGCCACCGCACGAAGGGCTTTGGAAGCATATGACCTGGAGCGAGGAAATTCGAGATGGCCAAACGGTAGAGATCGCAACTTGTAATTATTGCAAAGCTCAATTAACTGCTCGTACAGGTGGAGGGACGGGGCACTTGAACCGGCACTACAAGGCATGCTTGAAAAAGATGGGGCACACACACGAGGTGGAGGAGTCCAGACGCACTCAACTTCGAGGCTGATGGCTCTGTAAGTACTTGGACATACAACCCTCATAATGCTCGTGAGGAAATTGCTAGATTTATTGTTTACGAGGATCAACCAATTAGGATGGGTGAAAGTCGCTCATTGAAAGAATGATCCAACGCGCTTTGTCCACAAACCAACATGTTAGTAGGAGAACGACATCATCGATATTTTAGGGATGTATAGTAGAGAGCTAGCAGCACTAAAAGAAATTTTTCTAAAAGTTCAATACTCTTTTGCTTTAACTTCGGATATTTGGACATCATCGCACCAAAGAACTGCCTACATTAGTGTTGTAGCTCATTATTTAGATGATGAGTATAAGCTAAATAAAAGAGTCATAGGGTTTAAGTTAATTACTGAATCACACACGGGAGATGCTATTGCTGAGCTCATACTGGGGGTAATTGATGATTTTCAAATTGGAAATAAGATTGCTTCTATAACTCTTGACAATGCATCGTCGAATACAACGACTATGAACATCCTCACCCCAAGGTTGCGAGACATATATCGGTGGATATGTTCTCCACCAGAGATGTGTATGTCACATCCTCAACCTCGTTGTGCAAGATGGTATGGAGGTCATTGGTGTTTATTTGAACAATATCCGCGATGCCCTTCGTTTCTGTCAAATTCAGCGGTGGTGGCGGCCCGATTCATGAGTATTATGTAGCCAACAACAAGGCCCCAAGAAAATTCGGTCTTGACATGAAGGTGAGGTGGAACTCGACATACATCATGCTGAAAAAGGTACAAGGGTATGAACATCTTATATCTGTCTTTGTCAATGCTAACGCAAATAAATTGGTAGTCGCTAACTCGAGTTGGGAAGCTGTTAGTTATTTTCGAGAGTTTTTGAGACCTTTTTACAAAGCAACTAAGAGTCTATCCGGTATTTACTACCCTACCTCTTACTTAGTTATAGATTTTATTTGGCTAATTGCAGACAAGTTTGCTAAATCTAGAGAACATCCCCTTTTAGGCCATGTTGTTGCAGCAATGGAGGAAAAATTTGTTAAATATTTTGGATCTATTTCACACCTATATTGTTTTGCTATCATTTTGGATCCTACAAAAAGTTAGCGGTGTTTGCAGATGGCCATGGAGGAATAGGTGAGTGCCTCGGCCTTGACTTCTCCGAAGCTTTCGAACACGCCAAAAAGAGTTTGTATGCGTGTTTTCCGCTTGTATCATGACAAGCTTGGCGGCAAAGACGAGATCGGAGGCCTCACAGCAGACGCATCAAAGCAAGACAAGCTTGACAGCACACCTGTGGAAGAAGCTGAAGGAAAGTCTAGTTCTTCACCTTCTCAGTCTCAGGCGGCCCCCAAGTGGAATTCTACCTCCGAGCTGAACCACTACTTGGAGCATGATTTTGCAAACATGGATCCTGATCTTTCTGGCGAAGGCAAGTTAAACTTGCTCGATTGGTGGAAGAACAATAAGCGAATATTCCCTGTGCTGTGCCATTTCGCACGAGATGTTCTACTAGTTCCGGTGTCCTCTGTCTCTTCAGAAGCGACGTTCAGCATGGTCGGAAGAATAATTGAAGAAAGAAGGTCATCTCTCACGCCTAAGATGGTGGAGGCAATCACCTGCCTCAAGGATTGGGAATTGGCAAAAGAGCGACAACAGCATCAACTAGAGGATCTTTGAGATCGTGATCGTTAGCCGATCTCAATGTCGAATAGCCGACATGTATGCATAAATGTAGTTACTGCACTCTTTTCCTTACCGGGGAAACCCCGCACTGGGGCGTAAGGTTTTTAACGAGGCAGTAACAATGTGTGTGTAAAATATCAATGAAATCTTATTTTTCCCTCTAATTTTTAAGTGTCCATAATTTTACATAATTATAGTTTTACAGACAAAAATAATAAACCATGTCATGCACAAAAATAACGTAAGATCTCATTCTCTCTTTTTTTTATGGTCTCTCTCCTCGCAAAAATCAAGACCACCCATCAGGCCATCACAAGCAATTTGGTAAGGTGGCCTCCAGTCCACTTCCCATCCCATCAACACTCTTTTTTAACGAGGCAGTAACAATGTGTGTAAAATATTAATAAAATTTTACTTTTTCCCTAATTTTAAATATCCATAATTTTATATAATTATGATTTCACACAACAAAATAATTAACCATACCATACATACAAAAACCGAGATCCTTTCTACCATACTAACTAACAAACATAAATGCATAATTCTAGCACATACACTACTAAATCGTCTCGGTTTCTCTTAAAAAAATCGTCTCTGGTTACAATAATATAGACCTCCTTCCCTCTCTTTTTTTTTGTAGTCTCTTTCTTTGCAAAAGTTCACCATCAAAGCAATACGAAAAGGAGGCCTCTCTCCACAAGTCCACAGAGCGGCTCTGAGCTCCACTTCCCATCAATTCAGATCAACAAGACAACACAAGAACACACATTAACCCATACAAAGCACTCTGAGGCTCTGACCCTCTGACCATCTTGCCTTGGAAGTTGGAATTGGAGTTAGCTAATAGCTAGTAGTAGCCACAAAGAGTCAAAGAGAGCAAAGAAGACAGTCGCACTGCTGCAGCCGTTGCGATTACACAGTGTAGCCTGACACGAACCGAGCCGCGCACTGACGGCCTGCAGCCACCACAAATGAGCGACACACTCATCTGAGACATACACTAAGCGGCTCGAGCCATGGCAGATGGCGGTGGCCGGTGTGGCGTCTGGTTCGCCTCAGCGAGGGAAGAGTCTTGGCTACTGCACGGTGGCCCGTGGCCATCCTGGGCGAGCTCCTCACCTCCTCCTCCCGGCCGCCCTCGCCGGCTTCGTCGGCGCGTACTGGAACCGCCGTCGCCTCCTCGCCTTCTACCTCTTCTCCATGGCGGCGCTCATCGCGCTCCTCGTCTTCGCCTTCGGTCTTTGCCATCACCCGCAGCTCTGGGGCCTACCCGGTGAGTCGGTGACTGGTGCTCGGCCGCGCCTACGGCGAGTACCGCCTCGTCGGCTTCTCCATGTGGCTGCGTGGCTGTCTTCGACGACCCCGGCCGGTGGGAGCGCATCAAGGCCGACACCCCCGAGACGCCGGCCACAAGCCTCGCCTCCCCGCCTCGCGTCGCGTCGTCTCCTTCGCGCCGAAGCTGCCAGATGCCGTGTGCGTGTGCCGTCTTGGCCGCTGACGCCCAGCCGCAAGACGGCGCGTCGTGCGTCTTTGGAGCCTCGCCGATGGCTCGCGCCGTCTTGCAAGACGCAACCAAGCTTCGCCGTGCCGACCACCACTGCCGTGCCGTGGCATGCGGCTCGTGCGTGCCGTCGTGCGGCGGCGGCCGGCCCGACTCCCACCTCTGGTGGTATGGTCGCGGTGGTGATGTCGGCCGTGGTGGTCATGGTAGCGGTGCTCCCCTTGTTCGTGCGGCTCCTTCTGGTCCTCGCTGCCCTTGTCGGCTTGGCGTGTCCCTTGGTGGTTCGTCGGTTCCAATCGTCACCTCCTGGGTCTTCCTCGCCTCCCTTGCTCCCCTCTTCTCCTCTGTGGCTGTGGGTGTGGATGGGTGATGATGGTGAGTGATGCTTGGCTGGGGCTTTGCTTGGGCTTGCTTACCTATGGAGGCAGTGGATTGCTTGCTTGTGCTTGGGTTGTGGCTTTTGTTCTTGGCTTTCGGTTTGAGGGGAGGAGATGGGAACGGGAGGTGCTGGCCTTGCTTTGCTTTGTGTTGGAGAATGGGTGGGGCTTGTTGTGCTTGGCTTTGGTTGTGTGTGTGAAATGTGGCTGGTGAGTGTGGCTTACGGGGAGGTGCTTGTGAATGGTTGTGCATGAGGGAGAGACTTATAGGGGAGGTGCTTCCTGGTGGTGCTTTAATTTTGGCTAGGGTGAAAGAAATGAGAGGCTGGTGGCTTTGTGAATGGTTTTGGAGGGAGAAAAATGGTTTTATGGGGAGGGAACTTTGGCTGGTCTTTTCCTTTGGCCATGTTCATGCCATTTTTGTCCTTGTCCTTATCCTCTTGGCTCTCACATGATACTATTAGGTTAAGAGCCTTTTGGTCCATGGAGAGCTCTCTTCACTATTCTTTGGCTTTTCTACTACGGGCGGTAAGTCGGTAATAGAGAAAGTGGGAATTGGGTGAGGTGGTTTGACGGTTGGCGATCAATGGTCAAAGAAAGGCTTCGCGGCATGCATGAAGGTTTTTATCTTATTCTTTTTTTTTTGTAATAAACTCAATGTTGTAATTTATATATTCTGGTCTGGTGTAATTAAATTTTGTAATTAATTCGGAGATTGCACTATTGTTTTATTTCGGCTTGTAAGGCATTCTTGTAAATGATCCCAAGATGTAATATTTTACTTTTGCTTGCAATGTATTTTTTGTAAATGACAAGGAGGTTATATGGATGATTTATTATTGCGGCAATAATTTATGTTGTAAATTCTATTGTTGAATTCTAATTATATTATTTTATATGAAGTTGCTCGACGATGTGTTTGATATTAATTGGGATTATGATTTGCTCTTGATTAGAAAGTTTTAATTTATTGCTAAAAAGTGATTTGCGTTGTTTTAGATTAGCCTGATTGTCCGGGTTCTCACATCCTCTGGGTTCGTTGGCACACCGTACATTCAAGGCCATAGCTCCTTTTGGTGAACTTTTTTTTTATTAATTAATCATTTTTAAAATTTTATTTTAAAGTTAACATCCGGCGTACTTTATTTTCAATTCTGACCCTTTTGGTCACGCCACAACCCGTGGTGTGACAAAACAACGCTGTCACACCAGCCCGTATCTAGGCAATCTCTTGTCATGCCACCGTCTGTGGCGTGACAGTGTTGTTTGGTCACGCTATCACCGGTGGTGTGACAAAAATTGCTATTTTAACGGACTTATCCTTTAGCGTGACAATGTTGTTTTGTCACGTCACGAGTCGTGGCGTGACCAAAGGGGTCAGAATTGAAAATAAAGTTCGTCGGAGGTTAACTTTAAAATAAAATTTAAAAAGAGGTTAATTAATAATAAAAAAATCCCTTCGGGTTCGATGGCACATCGTACGTCCAAGGCTAGAGCTCCTCCGCACGACCGGAGTTGCAGACATCGTACTTTGGGGCAGACAATTCGGGAGTGGATTTATACAGTCCGTCGTTCATGAATTCATTGCAGGTGGCCCCAGTTCGACATGTCTCATCATGACGATATGGACGCTTACCAGACTCAACTTACTGGTGCACCTCTGTCCACTCAACATACTCAACAGTCTCTGTACTCCCTCCGATCCGACACGCGCTCTCCGGACCGGCTGACGTAACTCACGACATGCTCGACGCAAAACATCCAGACGCACGCGGACACAAACATAGCGAGCAGAGAGTAGTGGCTCAGACGAATGAGCCATGTTGTATCCTGTGTTATTGCGATTCCGATTTGGTATATTTGTATTCATATTTTGCTTTGCTATATTTGTATACATATTTTGTATGTTATGTGTGTATTGTTGCACCATATTGTATATCAACATTTTCAATAGAGTTGCAATGTAGCTTTTTTCCATAGATAAAATTGACGACGTCGAGGAGGAGGACACTGCGCCTGTGGGGTTCGCGAAATACTGTATTGTACCATAGGCTAGCTAAGCTTGTCTATGAACTAACTGAGGGAAATGTTTGGCATGAAACCCGAATTTTGTTAGATATGATTAAGCCTATTCTGTTAGGAGTACTTTGTGTGGGAATTAATGAAACCCTAATTTCCGAAACGTAAAATCCAAATTTTCGAGACCTAAACCCTTAATTTTTTGAGACAATTTTGGAGCACTTATAAAATTGTAGAAATATTACACAATCAAGTCCACTGTGTAAGGAGCATTCGAAACAAAATTCATAATTTTTGGAGCTCATTTTCTATATTTAGAAATTTCTACAAACAATATATTAAATGAAATTGCGAGAAACATTCATAATGAATAAAATTATTTAAAAATTACACAAGCAAGTACACTATGTCGGGAGGCTCTCCAAAAAACTTCATAATTTTTTGAGCTCATGTGTTATATTTAAAAATTTCTACCAACAGCACCATTCTGGAGGAGAGAGAAAAGGTGGCGACCGCACGGCCACCGTGTGACATCCTCTCCACCACACGGCCACCGTGCGGTTTCTCCTCCATCGCACGGCCACCATGCGGTTTCTCCGCGTCGGTCCCAAGAGCTCATTCGCATGGCCACCGTGCAGCATAGCGCCCTTTTTGTAAATAACGAATGACGACGACTGCATTTGCACATACGCAGCGCAAAACTACCTATACGGCCAAAAACTCCACACACATGTACGCGTCTCCCCTCTCTCAATATGTACACCATATATTTTTCTCTTTTCTTTTTGAGATAAATTCATTTATGGTGTATTCACGAATAGAAAATACATAGTATTTTGTAATGTACACTAAACGAGTGATTTTGTTTGTGATGTGTACTGATTGTTTTACAACTAGAACGAGCCACGCACTACGCTACGCCTATGTTGCTTCTGTCTAAATAGCTTGTCGTGTGAAATTGGGTAGCTGAAAAGGTTTTTTTTTGTAGTGACGTAAAGGCTAGAATGTAAGCTATAGACGATAGTTTTGACAGGAATCTTTTTTCGTTGAATTTTCAAAGAAACTAACATGTCTTTTTGATCTAGGACCTTGGGCAACTGATGAATGTAACCTTGCATCAATTTAAGTTGTTTTATGCTACTGCCATTTCTTGTTAGCATAAAAAGGTAAGAAATCCTTTACCAAATAGAAGACCAGGTATAGCACAGAGTAAAGTGACATCCTGAACTGAGGTAAACAATACATAGGAATATGTTCAAAGGTATAACTAGCAAAAAAAAAACTGTGGAAAAAAAGTTTATTCTGGAATCCAAGAAGTTGTAATTTTTTATATAACCAAGAGGGTCATTAATCAAAGGTGGAAATGACAGGGACTATTTTAAGAAAAGAGAAATCATGTAATCTGGAGCTATCGAAGGTTAGATGGCTTGAGTTCAACATACCGGTGAAATATACAATCACTGGGAAATTCAAGTCTTCCGTGAGTTCCTGTCTAGTTTTCTGCTAGTCGACCTAAACTTTGATGCCAATCATGGCGACCTCCAGTGCGGGGTCTCATCGCCTTCGGTTATGCTTTCCTCCGCCTTCCACATGACGTCCTTCAAGTCATTTGAGATGCTATGGTAGAACTGTGCAGACGTAGTGAAAAATGTTTCAAATTAATTCCAGTATGAAGCACAAAGTGTTGGAGTAATTTCAGTGTTACATCTCAGTATGAACTATGGAGCTGCACACAAGCAATACCTTCTGGAATTCGAGGGTGTCGCCGTTAGACTTGCAGATTTCAACCATATGCAGCGAAGGTGTGATTTCAAAAGGCTTAGTTACAAAGGAAATGGTTCCAGATTATTTCCCAGGTAAGAACAATTGAACACAACATATAACAAGGCAAAGTACAACTATGAACTACAGCTATATATATATTGTTGTACCTCTATTGCAATTGCCAGCTGACCTTTCCTTCCAAGATTCTCTCCTTGCAGCTTCAGCTGATTTAGTTCAGATCAAATGGAAACTTGTCATCAGAATAATGTTCAGATCAAATGGAAACAAAAGTGTTGTATTTTAAATCTAGTACCTTGCAGTTGTGCTTCTGTACATTAAAGCACAGGGGTTCTATTGCTGCTACATTTTTTGACAATATCTCATTGGCAAGAAGCCTTGAAGCAAATTTTGTTCCTCGCTTAACAGAACCCTAGTGCGCATAGCGAGATATTCAATTAGATGAAAATCTCATGGTTGGAGATTTGTTTCATCATCTTCAGTTCAGGATCACCAATTAGGACTATGATCATATCGTTTGCTTCTCAAAGTGTGTGCCTAGATTGAGGGCTTGAGAAGTAGAAATAAACTCAGAAGCGTTCATCACTAAAGGTCTTTCTTCTCTCTGAACAACAAGTTGTGTTGGGTCCTGCATTGGAAGCAATGTTACCAAGTCCATCCACCTCATTATGTGACATGATATGAGCTGAAATGTGCAAAAGCTTACCCCAGATTCATTAAAAAACAGAATTGACATCATCTAGATTAACATCTGGTGTCTCAAATCTAGACGGCTTATATCCCTTCTTGAACCACTCGTTATTAATGAGCTTCTTTGCACTTGCGGAGAACCAAGATGGGCAACTGAAGTCCGCTTTGAAGATCTGCATAAACAATCAGATTAGTTTTCAAGCATCCATTAGGGTAAACATAAATCAAGCACACGCTGTGATTGTCAGTGTTGTGAAAAATGGTGCACTCAGCCGATTAGTTGGCCGATTAATCGGTGATGGTGGCTAAACCATCATGAATAGTATAATCGGAGTGTATTAACGCCGTCAAACGATTAATTGACTGCATAATCCGAATAATGACTCGTTTTCTGATTACTCATTTGTTTAATCATGGAAACAACCTAGTTTCATTAACTAATTACGATAAATTAGTTTATAAAATTGTGTGATGGTGTTTGCAGTATGTACCATATGGATGAAGTATAAACAATGAAATGCAAAACATAGCAAACAATGTTTTGTAGAGTGATGATTTACAATACCTTTGGGTTAAAAAGGTTTGTAATTACTTTTAAATATAAATAAATATATTAATAAGAACGCATAATCGTCCGTTAAATTACGATTAATCAGCTATATCACGATTAATCGTTTAGTAGTACACCATCCCTCTATCGAGCGCATACCGTTTTCCACAATACTGGTCATGGTTAAGAGTGACAGACCTTCTTGTAAAGTGACATGAGGTTTGAATCTTCAAAGGGAAGGTAACCCGCCATGAAGACAAAGAGAATCACTCCACATGACCACAGATCGGCTTTGGCTCCATCATAACCTTTGTTATTTATAACCTACACATCCAAGAGTATTGAAACATGAGAACAAAATATTCACTGAAGGAAGACAAGTATATAATTTAAGGCATGGATGTAACATAGAACCTCATGGAAGTAACAAAGAACCTCGGGAGCAACATAACTGGGAGTTCCACAGGTTGTGTGCAGAAGACCATCCTTCTGCAAGTCTACAAAAAAAATATGGAAAAATAATAAGATTCTATTGGCTTATTTGAAATAATACATATATTAGCACTGTCAAAAGTGAGAGCAATACATGAATCAAACAAAACATATTGAAAGCAATTTTTTTATGACAATAGTTTTCATCAACCTAAACAAAAGACTACAGTCAATTTACTTACGTGTACCAGTTGAGACAACGCGCTCAATAAAAAATCTGATACCTTGAGAGTGCTGCTAGCATCAAGTAGAAGATTTTCAGGCCGAAAATATGATAAAATACTATTAGATTATCCACTTCTTGCCACCTGTAGCATATCAGTAAGCACTACAAATAGGACTCACCTTCAGATCGGCAGTAATGAACAGTGTTGATCAGCTGATGGAAATACTTCCTCGCATCATCCTCTTTCAGCCTCCCACGCGAAGGCTAAACCAAGAACTACAACAAATTAATCACATGTGAAGCACTGATTTGGGCGTGAACCGACCTGATAAGAAAACAGCGGGAAAAAACAAAACGATGAGAGAACGAATTGGCACAAGGAGTAACAAACTGAGGTAAAAAATTTAGGCGGCATTGAAATAGAAGGTCTCAATCCCAGTCTTAGAAGTAACCTAGGAGTTAATCAAGTTGATAAATGATAGCTACCAATTACAGCATTGGTTTCGTACCTAGCATCGATTACCTCAAGAAGCTTGCTCTGGTACTTGTTACCCAACAACTAAATAAATGCAAAGTTCATGAAACAATCCTCTAACTGAACACTGGATAATAAAAAAAAATCCTATGATGAGATTAGAAGAAAAGTGTGAGAAGACCATCCTTCTGCAGGTCTACAAAAAGATATGGAAAAATAATAAGATGCTATTGACTGATTTAAAATAATACGTACATTAGCACTGTCAAAAATGAGAGCAACACTTGTATTGTGAAATTGGGTAGTTGGAAAGTGTTTTTTTTTTTGTAGTCACCAGGAGATGTAATGGTCAGAATGTAAGTTGTAGCCGCTAGCTCTGGCAGGATTCTTTTTTCGTTGAATTTTCAAAGGAACTAAGACCATCTCCAATGTTGTGCTTTAGCCGGTTCAAATGAGAAGAGAGAAGGCATTGAATCGATTCAATACATTAGAGGGGTCGGTTCAAAAAAAATGCATGGAACTGGACTCTACTTAGGAGTCGATTGAAAGCATTAAACAACTCATATGAGCATTAAACAACTACATAAGAGAGAGTGCGTTTGACAGAAGATATTATTATTTTGTAGTTTTTTAATGTAACATGGGCACAAATATGAGTAGGAATCGGTTCAATACATTGGAGAAAAACAAGCTCAATTTCTAGAATGCTTACATGGCATGACTTTGAATCGACATCGGTTCAATACACTAAAGATGCTCTAATATGCTTTTATGATCTACGACTTTGGCCAGCTGTTGAATGTAATCTGTCACCAATTTTAGCTGTTGTATGCTACCGACATGTCCTGTCGGCATAAAAAGCTAAGAAATCCTTTATTAAATAGAGGAACATATCAGGTAAAGAGCAGAGTGATATCCTGAATTGAGGTAGACAATTTATAGGAATATGCTCAGAGGCATAGCTAGGCAAAAAAACATGTGAAATAGAATCTGTTCTGGAATAAAAGAAGCTGGCATTTTCTATATAATTAAGAGGGTTATTAATCAAAGGTGGAAATGACAGGAACTATTCTGGTAAAAGAGGAACTATGTAATCTGGAGCTAGTGAATTTCAGATGGCTTGAGTTCAATATACAGGTGAAATACACAATCATCAAGAAATTCAAGTCCTGGTAAGTATTTATAATAGGTGAAGACATGGTAGCATAAGTGATTTACAGAGTATACAACAGTGATAGGTACAATGTACGGTCCAGTGTGCACTAAAAGGGGAATATACAAGATCAGCACAGTAGGCAACAGTCGTTGTTTTTTTGGGATTGATCAGGACATACAAGCTAGCTTTGTTATATGTAGGTAAAGTAGAAAGAAGCAGTGAGCTAACAGTTTTCTAATGTGCTTCTTGCAAAACGCATCACAGGTACAGACTGGTGCAAAAGTCATAGTGCTTTATTTATTGTTTTGGTGCAGTTGTACAGACGTTTACTGTTAAAATGCTCTGTACATTCCAGTATCAGCAAAAACAATTCAGAATTAGTTGTTTGCATGCTCCATACATTTCAGCATCAGCTAAAAATGAAAGACATTAAATGTGTTACTTCGTAATTCAGTACGTCCAACGAATTGTAACTGTGTTTTGAAGGGAAAAATGAGAAAGCTTTTGTAGGGTAAATGAGAAAGCAGCAGATGTTAGTGTCTAACTTATTTTTAACAATACGGTACTACCAAACGCGAAATGTAGGTACAAATACTCTTTGAGGGCGACATCCTTGTCACATGGTTTTTTTTTTTGAGTCAAACGGAATGGGTAAATGAGTGAATCGAAGGTTCATAACTAAAAGAACTCGCATTCTTGTGGAATCACTTTAAAAACATTCTCAGGACTAACCCGTTGTAGTTTTTTTTGTGTACCGTTAATATGTGAGCTATGATAAACATGCTATAACAAACCAAGTATCACTCATATCCGAGAAAGCATGTATTAAGCAAATACTGTATAGGAGAGCAATTACTAATGCTAATTGATAAAACAGATATTATGGCAAAACATCAGTAAGACAGTATGTAGTAGCATGGTATAGGACGCATACAGGTACTGACATATGTTTGTAGGTAGTATAGAATTTGTACAATCTATTAGAACAATCTAGTAGTAGTTTTTGGTGATCAGTCATGCAGAAACGGCAAGAAAATGAAGGAGAAGCATCTAAGTAAGTAGAGGAATTCAATAGAAGCACACAATCTAAAAGCTGATGTTCACAAGGAAAAAAAAGGAGAACTAAAGAAAATCCCAGATTAAATCATGGAAGTAGATATCTATCTACCGAAACTAAATACCTGGCTTTTGGTCAACAACTGTAGGTGACCCAGCTGAGACCAAACAAGTGAACCATGAGCTTGATATAATAGGAAATCGATGAGGGTGCATGAGGTGCATATGGCAAGAACTGAGCACTAAACAAACATAATCGTAAAGCATCACCAAGAAGGCAAGAACACTGATAATTACCCATAGAACATAGATCTTCAGATTGGAATAAGCTGTGAGGTTGTCATATCTAGTTTTTGTTTTCCCGTTCAAGCCAATAAGGTGATTCGATCCCTCAAGTAGCTATAAAGAATTCACACATCAATTTAACCTCGAAAGGAATAACATAGTGTTAGCTATCTAGTCATAATTCATCTACAAATGGCTACAACTGCTACAACCAGACAAATAAACACCATGCATGTAAACTGATAAGGGGAAGCATGATCAAGATACTAACCTACATGCCCAGTAGGATGAAACCCTGCCACCCAATCGGCAAAAACCACCAGTGCAACCTCTGTTCTCGGCCTTGTCTGCAACCAAATAGAAGGGTGGAGTGCCACAACAAAACAGGGCAAATCCCGCACGAAGTAGAACATTAGAAATACAAATAGATCAATAGAAGAACCCTACTTGCTAACTCAGAATGCTTGAACTGATAAAACTATCAATTGAGTGCCAAGTAGAGAACATGACTGTCTTTTTCTATATGTGAAAGAAGGCAAAAGTGAACACGCTGACAATATCATCCGGCGGATCAGATTCATGATTACAGCCATTACCCTAGTTTGAAGAATCCTAGAAAAAATTCCGCATTAATCTCAAGAAAGGACATCAAGTACTCTGCAGTATTTTAGCTTCCTAATGCCATGAACATATCTGAATATCTCACCTTCAAAAAATTTCTTCGAACTTGAGTTACTAAAAATGTCTTTGCTATCTGTACCACTTTCCCTGCTAACTCAAAATAGTTGAACTGAGCAAATCATCAATTCAGTGGCAAGTAGAACACAGGATCGTCTCTTTCTATATGCGAAAGAAGGCAAAAGAGAACTGCTCTTGAAGATCACCCTGTTTTTTTTTTGTGTGTACATCTTGACAATATCCGCCAGTGGTAGATCAGTTTCTGCCTGCAAAGCAATTAATTCCTCACCTCGCTCAGTCTCTGTGATTTGAGCCTCATCCTCATCAATTGTGCGTTCATCATCTTCCTGCAGCACCAAAGACAAACATCATGAAAAAAAATACGTCGAGCTTACTACAGGGAGAGGACCTCACCTGCCGTCTTTTCCTTGTAGTTGGTTTGACCCTCACTGTCGAGGGCTCACCCGCCGTCCCCATATGATGTCGTGTCTTCTTCCCTTACCTCTGTGAGAGGACAGGAGGGAGAAGGGGAAGGAGACACCTATGGCATCCGAGGATTCAGGCATCTGGCAACCTAGGAGCGACTAAGAAAGAGTGGAGGACGAAGAGGAGGGCGAAGAGGAAGGAGCGTTGGCGAAGGAGACGGGGACAATGTCGAAAGGGGGTAGAAGGGAGCAGTGGTGGTAGCGGCGGCGGGGGAGGAGAGGGGGAGGAAGCCAGTGCGAGGGCGACGCGACCGAGGGCAAGGAGGAGGCGAGGGATGCTAGGCGAGGGTAGGTGTGGGTGAAGGGGAGGGGAGGACGGCGCGGGCGAAAGGGAGGAGTGGGCGTCATGGACGAATGGAAGGAGGGGGCGTCGCGGGCGACTGGGAGGGGGAGGGTGGCGGGAGCGATGCGGGCGAAGGGGAGGAGGCAGGCGGCGAGGGCGCGAGTGAAAGGGAGGATATAGTCGAAGAGGAATGGGGCAGGAAGCTTCTCGCGACAAGCAGCGCAACACAAAACATCTAACCGGTCCACGTCCACACCCAAGATTGGCAATCGTACGACGCACAACGGCTGTGAACCAAAGGAAGAAACGCAGCGAACGCAGCAAGCCAGGCGCATGGACCAGACGCAGCGAGGAAGCCAAACGAGCGCACTGAAGGAGCCGAAACCGAGCAAAGGAGCTTGGCGCCAGCGCGCGATCGGGGCCTTAACCAACCAAATGAAGCGCATTTACCGGCAGACCGAGAAACAGAACGATCGATGTGCGTTCACCGCAAAGCAGCAGATCGCTCGCACACGCGGACGAACCAAATTGGGGGACTTAATGTACGGAGTGAACGAGGAGGCTACAATTCCTTCCGTCATAATACCAGGGAAGATGGTAGAGTATTGCACTAGTGGCAAGTATTGCAGGAGTATTGTACATTGAACTTTGTATAGTACATGAGTACGTGGATGCCTTGTTCAAATTTTGAATCGAAGGAGAGATTGGGGCTTGGGATTGACGATGAGACAATTAATTTGCTTTCTAATTTCCCATTAATTTTTTGGCACAAATCTCGAGGCTGCAATGGAGGGTAGAGATAGTAGGTGCAGGTGCACTCAGTGTAGATCGGCATTTCCTGCAGTGTAAACCTTTAATAGTCTACTTCCCATGGCTATCCACATGTCAGCTGGATTGCAAGATTACTTTAAACCCAGGATCTTATATGCGTTTTAAGCGATATAAACATTGAACAATATGCTTGCATATGCTGTCAGGCTCCAAATGTTTGACCTATCAAAGTTTATCAAATTGCAATCAGAATAATTATACTAACATCCACCAGCAGTACCTAACAGAAACAACATTCATTAATCAAATTGCATTTGCTTCCATTCTCTAAGGGTGTATTTGGATGGATGAACGAAGCTGAACGGGACGATTCGGTTCAAGTGGATGGGATATGGTCCTGAATGGAACGATACCAGTACCGTGTTTAGTTCATTGGATGAGACTATACAACCTTTTTGTTTGGTTGGATGGACGAACAGGGAGACATAGAGAGAAGGGGGTAGCAAGCAGAGGTCGGCGTGGGTGGGCTCGTCGGCGGTGAGGGAGCTGCGGAGCGGAAGGGGTGACCCCAAAAATGGGTCCCTACGGGGAAGAGGAGTCAAGGGGCGGCGGTGGCGCGGCTGGAGATGGATGGTGGCAGCCGGAGTTGGGGGAGGAACGGGGGCGGTGGTGGTCGAGTGGGAGAGGGAGGAAAATAGGGTGAGCATGAGCGAAAGGGCTACAAGGGAGCTCACCCATGTGATTGGTCGGGGGAGAGGAGGACTGAGGTGGCCTAGCGACGAGGGCCAATGGCGGCGCGGTCGGCTCCATCGGGTAGGGTAGAGGGAGTGGGTGGTGGGGGAAGGAAAGGGGAGGGCGAGGAGGTGCTCAAGTGGAGAGAAAATCGAAACAATACTCATTGGAAGAAGAATTGCGGCCGTGGCGGCAGCTTTTGACCGAAAACGAGGAAGACAGCGGCGTGCGGAGCTCCAGTGGGGGAATCTTGGAATTAATGGAGGGAAAGTGTCCTTGAGTGCCGAAACACGTCGTGACGCGAATAGCTTTGAGAGGAGCGCACTAGGCGGTCGGAACAGCGACGGTGACGGACGACGCGACATCACAGGCTCAGGCCAGCTCGAGGAGGGAGCAGAGGGCATTGGGGGGAGGGGAGCAGAGAGCAGGGGGCATTGGGCTAGCTTACTGGGGGAACAAGGGGTTCCAGCGCTAAGAAAGAGTGAGCGCAAGCAGGAGAAGCTAAACCACATGGTTCACTCCTTTTGCTCGAACGAGATGGTATCACATCTCGTATCACATCTCCAGCGAATATGCCCTTCGGTTGAACGCTTTGGTCCTGAACCGATCAGAGCGAACCAAACACGTGAACGTCCTCATTTCCCTAACCATCCGATACATGACCACTCCATTCACTCATCCAAACACACCCTAAAACAAATAGAACCAATATGGAACATCTCTTCTTCAATCAGCTCGTTACATATCTATAATGTTACAAGAACTATGAGGTGCAAACCTGTTAGGTGACGCTGCTTGAACACCAAATTCAATAAGAATGAGAGCCTAACAATCAATAAGCAATCAAAGAAGAAAAGAAAAAATGATGGAAACAAAAAAGGAGTGTACAACAAGGAGCCCCACAAAATTGAGGATTGAATTTCTGGTTGGCTTTCCTAGACATCGTACTTCTTTGGCTGGTGCCACTGCGCTAAAGTTCTTGACAAGTAACCAAGCAATGATGTTCTAGGAGGGTATGTCCTCTTGCCATATAGATGCTTCCCTCCAAGATCAGTATACTTCGAACTGTTCTCTCTTTCAATCTGCAGAACCATAACAATTAAAATGAGGTGTATAGAGGAGCTGAAACAAAGGTCATTCTACCAGGTGAATTTTCTTAAAAGATTGCAAAAAGAAAATGGTTTTTCATCTAAGGAAAATTGTACAAAATATGCTGTGTACCTTGCTTATTTTTCCATCTCTCAGGTAGTACCTGATACCAGACCAATTAATTGATTGGGAGAAATGAGACCGGAATGCAGATATAGGGTAGAGGAAATTGTCTACCAACACAGCAATGAACACCTGAAATTGAAATCCAAACAACATGAAGTTTGTAAATAATGGCCACATGAAACTCAAGATTCCTGAAATAAATTGGCGCTTTGGACGAGACACTCACAAGCCCCCAGTTATATGAACCAAGGGAGACTATTGGTCCTTCTGGAGATAACATGTTGCAGAGTTGAATCTCCACCTTCGTCAAATTCCACATTGAAACGAGTTCTGTGAGAGTGCATATTAACAAGCAACTCGCAAGTTTCAGACCTGAAAAAGCATGCCACAACATGATAAAAGCTGTATGAGAAATTTTGACCACAGCAGGTGGAGGTGTATTTGTTATAATTGGAATATAGAAGATGTCAGATCTATAACACTCAATACTTAAATACAGTTCATTGTCTTGACTTTTACAGCAATAACACTGTATCTGCAATCACGAATCTTAGAGACAGGGCACTGACCGCAAGATGAGTTAGATGCTTCCTTTACAATTTCGCTGTATGGTGCTCTCAGAGCAGTCACAACATGTACCAAAGCCATAAAATAGGGCCAAACAAATCCCCATGACAAATAGCAATGTGATGCAAATAGTGCACGGTTCATCGTCCAATTGACCTTTGATACATACGATTCAAGAACGAAAGTTTGTTTCCTTAGATAATTCCAGTACCTGCGTGAAAACGAAACATGCATATCAAGAAGGTGACATTAGTCAAGGTTCAAGATGCATATATTTGTTTTATTGACTGCGCATGAGATGTATATGTTTCCAATGTAAGATTTAAAGTACCTTGAAAAGCTAAGATCACTTGCAAGAGGGTGTGGAAACACAGCAACAGGTGGTGAAGATATGAGCCTTTTATGCTGCCCTGTAAAGGATGCACTCAAATTATTTGTAGGAAAAAGTTGTGTGGCCAAAATGAATGCACTAAGGGTAGCACAAAATTTGATATGGGCAAAAGCCAAAGCCTCAAAGAGAAATAGGATAAGTAGCTGCTGTGAGCTGCCTTTAAACATAGAAAACAAGGTAGCAAATTGTATTTCATTCTCAACACTAAATTCCCATGCTTAATACTAGATTTTTGAGCTATAAAACAAAAAAGACGTAATTCCTTGCCCAAAACATTACCAGCTAGTGCAGCCAGGGTCATATCATCTGAGTAACCACCATCTCTTAATCCACTGACTACACCATATAGGTCTTGTCGAAAATCATCAGCATGCATCTACAATAAACTTGTCTTAGCAACAGAACAGGATCAAATCAAAGTTTATACCGAGCAATAGCTGAGAGAATTTTTTTCTTTGGAGAGGAAAGGCTAAAGCAGACCCTACCATCATACAGCCACCCCACAAAAAGAAAGTTTTCCCACCAGTTGCAAATCCAATCGAACAAGGCTGCAATATGGTTGTTATCAGTAAATTGCAAAGAGAATAAACAAAAAGAATCATAAAATTAAGATACAGAACTGAATAACTAGCTAACAAACTCTAAAGACTAACTTGACACAATTATATGTGCTTACAAAAAGACTTAATGCAGCTAAACAAATCAGCACCCTTGTTGTGGAAACTTTTAATACATAAACAACCACATCAATGACCCAAGGGGCAATAACAAAGAGCAAAAAGCAAAGCTCACAAAGTTCAGATACTATCACATCAGTTCCTTGAGGGCATCTTATTTTAACTGACGGCTTTCTTTGTTAAAAAAACCTACAAAAGTCAAATATCTAAAAAATTTCAACACAAGCAATCAAATGGCGATCACAGAATCTTCAGAAACCCTTTGCCAAAATGGTAAAAAAAAAGGAAAAAAAGAAGTTTTTGATGCACCGGTAGTGTGTTTGTACTATCCAGAAACCAGAATGAACAATTTTATCTATAGAATAACTTTGCAGTATGTAAATTCTAACTGGACTTTTTTGCACTTTAGTGAAAGCAGGGCATCCATAACCTCCTGATCTACAATGAATAACTTTGCAGGATACCGTTATCATGAGAAAGCAACATACCATGTGATATTCATATATGCAATAGCTTCCCAAGCTGCCAGAAGGTAAGTCAAGGGGGTATCCAGTTTGGATAAATATCTGTCAGATGCAAGAAGCATATCCTGTTAGGAGAGAGAGGGAGAGGGCGAGGGAGAGGAAGGGAGGAAAAATCAGACCTCAGGATTCTTCACCATTTCTTTTGTGAGAGCTCCAATTGTCCCAGGATGCAGTCTCACATCATCGTCCAGAAACAAAACATATTTGCTGTCCTTGTGCATCTTTTCAACACCGATCTGTTTCAATGCATGAGCAAAAGTCTGTTACCCTGCCACCTCACTGGGCTTGTTTGGTAAACAAGAGAATAAGACAAATATATGATCCTATAATAGCTGCAGAAATTTTGAAATTTCTCCCCTTGAGTTCTTGTTCAATATCACCATCCCACCATACTCGTACGATACAGCACTTACAAGTTACAACTTATCAACTTTTCAGGTTCTTTAGATAATTTAAATAGTGACGAACGAAAGATATGTAAAAGAATTATGTATGGACAGCCTGTGTGCATGTACCAAGAGAGAGAGAAGGGAAGGGAGAGGAAAGACATCAGTGTCATCCCTCTGTATTTTCAACTGATGTCAATACTTAATAGCATTCCAAGTGTAATAAATCAATACAGCATTTAGAAGCATGAGCTAAATAGAACATTCAACTTCGCCAAATGTGAAAGGAAAACAGAATACACATCAAGGGTGGGATAGAAGTCCTTCACGTACTAACTGATTATGAATTTTCTGGCTACACGTTGTTGAGAACCCAGCTACAATCACCTTTGCCTCCAATTTGTCCTGAAAATTATATAATCTAAAAAGGTTACAACGGATGAAGAGAGTGATGAGATGCATAACTTGGGAGAATAAGACTATTAGTTACTTATGAGGGCTTCCACCTACCTTGTACTCTGCGATCAAACGGGAAACAGCATGATAAGCTGGATCATCTTTGCTTTCTACTAGAAACAAGAATTCCAATGGTCCCCCATAAAGAGAGGTAATCTGCAGTTTTTATGGGTGTTAATAGCATAATAATTAACACTATAAACAACAATGGTTACAAATTGCAGTCTGACCGTACCTGAGTTCTCCAATTCTGCAAATTGTGTTCGCCGAAGCCCTTCAAGGGCATGATTACAGAGACCCTAGGTAATTTCTCCTGAACAGTGTGTTCAAGCTCATCTATGTCATCACAAAGAAATGCAAAACTATTTCCATCTACAATTTTGCGCCTCATCTTCCGTATTTCTTTTTTTCTGGTACGAAAGCATCGATTGTAAAATAAAATCAGTTGCCGCTGGATTTCTGGCCTTGACAAAACATAACCAAGAAAAACTTTGATTACAGAATTGCTTTCTTGAAGATCCACATTACCTGACAAATGCGGCAACAGCCCAACCAAGAGCAAGTGTTAAGCAGATCAAACACCCCTACATAAATTGTGGGAAATTGCATTAGAAACAAGAAGCAAGCTATAGTGTAAACTGTAAAAGTAAAGTTGAAGCACCAAAACGATATAAGTTAAGATGCAAAACACTCAGCTTTAGAAGAAAATCTAAACTTTAACCTAGACTACAGGATATATACCATGTCATATTCTCATGGACATTCAAAATGAATCAAACAAAGGTCGAATAGCCCAAAAATGGTAACACATTACGCATACAAAACGAATAAGACAAGTTGAGATCGGAATCGCTTGTCCGAACGAAACCGACAAATCAATAAAGCATATGTGCCTTATATCATAAGTATGCAAACATTTTCCGGCGTGAGACGTAAAAATCAAACTTGTCCGTCACCATCACCAATTACAACACTTCGAAAGCACAAATATCTCATCTTTCCCCACTGTGTAACCTTGAACTTCCTTCCCCATGACAATTGCGCCTTTACCATACACAGGCGCCGGTAGAACCTCACGCTAAGTTCCAATTGGTACGGAGAAGAAAATTATCCGCCCAAAATTACTCCACGAAAAGGGCACCGATGTAAATAATTCAAAAACTCGGCGCTTTTCGTAGCCTCCAGAACAATTCCGCGCCGCCGCCACGAATGCCTAGCGTGGGAGAGGGGGGCGGAGAGCTCGGGGGAGGTGGGGCTCACCTGGATCTGGAAGAATACGGCGACGGGACTGCAGAAGGCGCGGCTCGCGGCGGCGAGCATCGCGTCGGTGGCGGCTTCCATTGCCGCCATTGCCGCGGCGTCCCCTCCCTCGCGCCGCGGCGGCCCCCTCCCGAAGCTCCTAGACGCTTCTAGGGGGAGGAGGAGGAGGAGGTGGGGAGCGAGAGGCCGCGTATGGGACGGGGTCTCTCGCTGGATCTCCTGAGCGGTAAGAAATCGAAGCTAGGGCCCCGTCCCGTGGGAAAATTGTATGTGCAGCCGCAGCAGCGTGTTGTGTGGGGGTGCTCCGGGTTAATTTGGGCTGGCTGGGTGCTCTTTGTGAATTGGGAAAAAATTTTATTAATTAATCTTTTTTTAATTTTATTTTAAAGTTAACCTCCGACGCATTTTATTTCTAATTCTGACCCTTTTGATCATGTCACTACCCGTGACGTGACAAAATAATATTGTCACGCCAGTCCATTTCTGATCAAACTCTTATCACGCCACTGAAAGTGGCGTGACAGTATTATTTGGTCACGTCACAACCGGCGGCATGATAAAAAGTGCTATTTTGGAGATTTATCCTGGCACGTGACAGTGTTATTTTGTCACGCCACCATCCGTGGCGTGATCAAAGAGATCAGAATTGAAAATAAAGTGCGTCGGGGGTTAACTTTAAAATAAAATTCAAGAAAAGGTTAATTAATAAAAAAAAGTTTGTGAATAGGGGTCTGTTTGGTTTACGATCTCATGTAGTTAAAAGAAAATTTTACAATGCTAAAATTTAGGTAACGCCAAAACCTGAGTAAAAAAATTGGTATTTTGATTGTAGTCATACCAATTCACGGGCAATATCGAAATTGATGTGTTTTGATTGCAGCTATACCAAAATTTGCTAAAATTGTGAATATCACACATAGGTCCCGTATGATATCTTTTTTTCCCTAAAATATGTAAATATAGATCTTTTTTATTGATAAAATGACAAAGAACACAACGGTTCAAACGGAACACAAATCGGACACTCGGTTTAAGAAATACAATCATTTTAAGCTTGTAAATTAATATAACTAAGCAATTAATGCTAAGATTCCCATCCAACCAAAACTTGCCACGTCATGAATCAAATGCATGCTGCCTTACCAGAATTTCGGCGATGGAATTGGCCGCCCCAGAATCGCCCGACGGAAGCCAAATTTTGTGCTAGAGATACCAAATTTTCTAGGGTATACTAATCCCTTGATAACAAAACAAATACTAGCCAAAATATTAAGATATTATTAAAAATTTAGTTTGGCTACTTGAGATTCCAATCCAAACAACCCCTAGGTCCTCGGGCCTCCTTCCCAAAATGCTTCTGGCACCCTGTGTCCCTATTTTTGAATCGGGCTACTAGTCTGCTATACGTACACCGATGTTAACATGTGGTCAAACTCACTTAAGCATCTTTTCGACTTCCTGCAATTCCTCCGGGGCACAAATTTTTCTGAAGTCCCCTTGTTTTTTTTGTCTATGTTGTGTGGTGGTTCGAAGTAATATGTAAAATGTATCGTCTACAACGTTATACGATAATATACTCATTTATACTGATTTTGCATCTGCCATGACCATTAATCGGTGTTCCCTTAGGCGCCCGTCTAGACCGCTTAGACGCTATGTGTAGCCCTCCCGCCTAGACCGTCTAGCCGATTTATCCCGCCTAGCCCCGCCTAGACCCGCCTAGACGGCGATTAGGTGCTAGACGCTGGTCAGCCGTACGCCTAGCGCCTAGAGGAACACTACCATTAATATATTACAATTTTTTATACGTTAGCTCTTGCAACTTTATGCATTTTGTATGAATTGGTATGGTGTGTTGTGTTTACACAAAAAAAAATATACAAATAGTGTTTTTTCTAGTTAATCATGACTCATATTTATCCCCTTGATAAAAAAAATGCCTATATCTATCTACAATTATGATTATGTTTTTTTACTTGTACACTTGTTTCCTGTTGTAAAGCTGAATGTGACATCGTAAGTTAGTGTTATTTATAAAGTTTAATACCACAAGTTATAACTATGAGAACCAAAGGTCTAAAATATTATTGAACAACACTTTTTTTCAACCTCTTTCATATTGGTTAGGAAATACAAGTGTGTTTTTGTTTCCAAATGAAATTCATGATATTAGTTGTCAATCCGTATTTATAAAAGAAAAACAAAAATGAAAAATATTAAATTAAAGCCGATGGAAGCATAGCCCAGTTGGGTAGCCTCTGGATCGCTAGGCTAAACCAGTATAGCCTGATATAGTCAACAAGTTTTGCAAAAAGGGGGTCAATTTGTGAGTACATGTAATAAAAACATCAGTTTTAGCAAAGAAAGCAATCTGCCCCTCCACAATATCCTGGGCCGGGACAGGGAGATGCCAGTTGATGCGCATCTTTTCCATATTTCGCGTTGGCCCATCCTCTCGTCTCCTCTCCTTCTAAACCGTCCAAAACTCTTCAGAAAATTGATCTGATTTCAATGTCACTAGTACAGCCTGTTATCGCATTGTATTTGCCTGGTACTGCCCCCACCCAGCTCCTCCTTTCACAAAGAAACGCACGCATGCTTATATATACACTCCATCTTACTCGTCTAAATGAATGGTAAATTCGAGCTATATATGGTTGTAGTATTCAGGTGCAATTCACTCACTAATCGCAAGTAGCCGTAAAATTTACATAAATTTTGGAGGAAAATAAGTATTGCGATAGCTTATAGGAAGGGAAAAAAAGCTATCGAACATAATGTATGCACACTAGTGATGGAATTTGGGGATCGACAATTCAGGATTCCCCAGGCAATCAGCACTGTTCCCTCGCTTCTTGACCACACGATTCTGATTGGCAGGCTGCTGTACTAGTGTACCTCCATGGCTGCACATACTCAGTTGTCCAAAAGTAGGTTTCTACGACAACCACAATGGAGTCTCTCAGGTAGTTTTCTTTTGTCCTTCCTGAATGGTAAAATATCAATTTACACACCATTCAACACTTCTCGAAATGTCAGTGGCAGATGAACGTTTCTTTCGAAACTCTGAAAGCTTCCAAGCTAAGGAGTGTGTTGTAGTATAGCTGTTTGAAGGCAATGTAACTGTCAACTGCACTCTGAATATCAGATTATGCATACTAGCTAGGTTGTGTATCCCATTTGTGTATATGCAGAAGAGGAAACCTCGAACATAACGGTGACAAAAATCTGAATAACCAGCTCACAAAATCTGAAGAATTGAGGTCTACATCAGCCAGTTTTCAAGATCTGAACAAATGAGGCCTGCACCACATGGTTTGTTTATTCATATAAACTAGTTACAGAAAAACAGTAGTGATTTACTTCTCGGAAAAGGACAAGCGGCTCTTAGCCAACAAGTCCTTAAGACTAATCTCAGATAGGATTCACAAACAACAGAGATTAATCAAGTGATCAACAAAGGGGAATTAATTTGCTGCGTGATACATGGATGGCCGGGCACACATCACGTGCAACGTGTACACTGGAAAATGATGGGAGCTTGTTAAGGTATCGTATGGGACTAGTCCAAGAAAAGAACATGTCAGGTGGAAGTTATACATGCCAGTGTGGCAGCGTCCTTAATCATGCTGCCATGATTGACCGCTGAAAAAAAAATTATGATCAGATCGGCAAATGGAATCATGCTGCAACTTGATGCTACTTCTCTAGACCAGTCCACAACTGATCTATCGAGAAGCCTGGTTAGAAAGGCGTAGTTCCTATGCGTCAAATGGTCGATGAAGTGTTAGTATATTGTCTACTTTTTCGGTGAATTGGTTGGTACGTTAATAGGTATCACCGGCCGAGGTTAGACATGGTAGGCTCAGATTTTTTTTCTAGAGGTAGCTCTATTTTGCGGGGAATTTTTTTATATATGCTTAGGAGAGCAGAAAGCTTAAGCTTTTGGCAGTACGAAGATGAAGCTCAGAACACCTCTTGACATGCCATCAAACCCGTTTGTCCTGGAGTCTGAACTACTGTTGTGCTAGCTAGCTGTTTTGAGTCAGATCTATATTTGCTGGCATGTTCTGTATTTGGAAAGACCGTAGGGACCCGTGTACAGAGGAGCAAAGCATCCCAATATCCCATTCCCCGCCTGCCCAATTCATGAACCAGAGGAGGCCGGCGATTTTGCCTGTACATGCATGTGCATGTGGGTTGTGTTGGCCACGACCCACGAGCAAGCGGCAATAAACTTTTCCGAATCGAAGCACGAAACGCGCACCAACCAAGCACAGACACGCACGAATTCTTTGATGCTCAAGTGAACAGCTATGACAACCGATTCTGCACTGCAGAAAGGGAAGCTTTACTGAGGCTCTCTGAGAACATTTTCAAAACTGACAGTTGAAGTATAAGTTAATTATTCGTCTTTCTTAATCAGTTTAAGCTTTTGAGTGAACTGGTTAGTACATACAACTCAATATGATATCAGGATCAGAAAACATTGAGTTTAAGACCTGACGGATACAATTAAAAAACAATAATTACAATATATTTATATTTCACGTCTTAAGTCTGAGCAAACCTACAGGGAGTTGGTTCGCTTCCCTGCAATCTCCCCGGCAAATGATCTTGATCACTTAATAGGTGGAGGGATCTTGTTAATGAAAAATCTGCAAACATACGCTGCAAGTCAGAGTGACGCGTTGCACTTGATGGATGGACTGACAAAAGGAAGATAAGAATGGACGTGTTGATCTGCAAATATGTGTGATGTTTACCTGCAACTCCTAAAATCTGAAACGGCGCTGTCAGGGCCGGTCCTGGGCTTTTTTGGACCTAGAACGAAGCTAAAATTTTAGGCCTTTTTATATGAACATGATAATGCTACTAGTACTACCCATTGGTAGTATATACACACATATACAAAATATTACTAATAAGCAGTTCACTGAATGCAAAAGCAACATTCATATGAAATAATTTGTATACATATTAAATTACCTCAAAAATTTCTTCTAACATTCCTTGATGCGAAGTCATCGATGATGGTTTCAATATCAATCTCATCCAACAATCGCTTCTCAATGCATAATGTTGCCAATCCATTTAACCTCTCTTGTGACATTGTAGATCTCAAATAGTTCTTGATAATTTTAATTTTGAGAAGCTTCTTTCACCGATGCCACGATCAGCGGCATAGTAAACAAGATGCGATAAGCAATGGAAGTACTAGGATAACAATCACCTTCTGTAACAAACTCAAAAATCTCCATAGCTGTCATTTCTCTATTTGGCAAAGCGGATTGCAGAACCCTTAGCTCAGAAATTAGATCATTTAAATCAATGTCAGATGAGCCATTATGAGAGAAAGCTACTGCCAATGTTGTGCAACACAAATTTAGTTTAGGACCATCCAAGGACTTCAAGCTTGTTGAACTCATTAAAACCCAAATATCTCATTAAATAGTGGAGTTGTTCAAATCTACTTTTCAATGATCTTTTGCCATATCAACCATAACCGAAAAGTAACTAACTTTAAAATCCTTCTCGACTTGCAAGATGACTTCCTCACTATTATTTTCATCAAAATGTTTCTTTCTAAAACCACGACGCTTTACGAAATGATGGCTCAACACCCATTTCAGATGCAATTTCTTTAGCAATGACCATACTAGAAGCAAACCCATCATTCCTATAGGTCTCAAAGTAATCCATTATGCCTTCTATCCGTCGCATGGCGTAATCAATGCACATAGATGATGATTGCAATTTTTGCTCACTTTATTGACAACAAATAGAATGTCATGCCAAATAACCATGCCAAAAATGAATTCAAAGTGCCAAGCACATCAAATAAATTCTTTCGTCACTCCTATCCTTGGGTTCAATATCGGGATCTTCACTTAATGCAAGTAAAGCGCGCCCTTAGGTGAGGAGCTTGATATCTAATTCTTTGTAACACTTTTAATCCGACTCTCCCAACGTGTGTTGCATAATGATTTCACAGTTAGACCATCAACATAATCAAGCAAAAATTTCCATCTTTTGGTAGAACCAGCAAATAATACATATATCCGTTGCACAATTCCAAAAAAAGTGACAGCTTTATTGCAAGACTTGGCCATATCACAAAGAGTAAGATTAAGACTATGACAAGCACATGGCATATATTTGGCTCTTGGATTAATTTCAAGCAGCCGGCTTTGAACCCCCTTATGTTTTCCTTTCATATTAGAACCATTATCATAACCTTGTCCCCTAACATCATCAATATCAAGACCAAATGACTTAATGGCATCAACCAAAACATTGAAGAGCCCATGACCAGATGTGTCATCTACCTTCAAGAAACCAAGAAAGTATTCCTCTATTTTAATTTTACCATCAACCATGTTAACACATCGGACCAATAAACTCATTTGTTCTTGGTGACTAACATCTGGGGTACAATCAAGAATAACAGAGAAATATTTGGCTCTTCTAACAATCTTGATGGTAGAATTTGTAATATTAGATGCCATAAGAGAAATCAACTCATTCTGAATTTTGTGGCTGAGATAATGATGATGAATGTCTTTGTTTTGAATACGTCTAAGATGGTCTTGCATTACCGAATCAAATTCTGCAACCATCTCACAACAAGCTAAAAAATTCCCATTTTGATCATTGTAAAGCTGCTCATTAGATCCTCTAAAAGCCAAATTACGTTTACCAAGAAATTTCACAATGGCAACTATTCTTAATAATACTAGCCTTAAGCGCTCTTTCTCCTTTGAGATTTGTTGTTGCAACTCTTTGTCAATTGTTTGTTGTTTGCTCAGCCTAATTCTCAACTGATTCCATGAGGTCATATTGGTAATGTGCTCAACACTAATTTCATGCTCCCTCAACCTCTCATTGATATGCCTCCAATCTCTAAACCCATCATTCCCCAATGAACTCTTGCATTTGTTAGAATTAAAAAGCTTACAATAGAAGCAAAATGCTCATCCAAGTGTTTGGAATAAACTAACCATTTTCTATCATGTACCTCTCCATTGCTCATTTTTCTAGAGTAATAGGCATAGGAAAAATGTCTATCATGAGCATCCCAAGGAATTCAAGATTCTCTTCTCTTATAGGCCCTTCTCAACTAATGTATCCCTTGCTTTGTTATCAAGATTATCCCAATTTCTTGGATCATAAATATCGATAAGCTGGACCCTCATCAACAATAGTAGGTTCTGTTTCATTTGAATTAAATCGTGCTCATGATCACTCACATTATGTTCATCCATGTCGATGTCAACATTGTCTTACATATGGTCTGATCTTACGGATTAGCATTAGATGGTTCCTCCACAGCAACTATCGCCAATGCATCTGGATCTCTTGGAGTGCTTGTATTACTCTTAAGAAATTTATGAAGAGACCTCTCTGTGATTGTATCAAATCATCTATTAGCTTTTCTTCTTTCTTTTATCGTTGCGAAGCGTACTTTTTGATGACATGGTCTCGTTAAAATTTACAAAATAATTAGCAAATATAATTTCATAAAAAAGATCACATGAGAAACAACTAGTAATAGTAAGATTCAGACTTGAGAGGTAAGGTAGGGCCCTTGCTTCTTTGTTGGTCGTTCTTCTTGCCGCTTTTCTTTACTTGCCACATTGCCGGCGCCTATGACTTCTTGCCGCCACTTTACTGCTCCTCTGAATCTTGGCCTTGAGGGAAGGAAGGCAGATGCGGAGAAGCCGGAAGGTCGCGCGACTCACGCTCACGCGGTCTCCTGCGTGCGTGATGACGGGATCCCGTATTGGTGTTGGTGTTGTACTGTTGTTTCAATAGATAGACATACGTATCTGCTCGAAACATGCAGAGGTCTTTGCCGCAGACCACCTATATACATATCTGGTGGGGCCCATCTATTTCGTGGGCTGGGGCGTCCGTCCTCCCGCCCCCCAGGGCCGGGCCTGGGCGTTGTGTATGGATTGCATTCAACTTGCAGGTTTCGTGCCAGATTGATATTGTTACGTATGTATATTAGATCAGGGCGTCCTTTTCGTATTGCTAATCCATTACATGTTATATTGGTCTTTTGGCTCACGAGTATAGATCAAAAGTTCTTATTATAACATAATATTAGAGCAAGATTTAGGGTTACCCCGTGGCCGATGACCCCGCGTCGTGCACGCAGGACATTCGGCGGTTGATATCAGCGAATGACGTAACCACATAATGATTATTATCAGTGACTTAGAGCCATGAAACGTCGTGTGGTTTGGAGTGATTAGGCATATGTTCCATTCATCGCATGAAATATATATACTTGGAATCGAGTCCAAGTGCCAGTTCATTGTTTCTATGAGCAGTTACCTGGTCGGGTAGTTAATACAGGACCTCTCTGACTAAGGTACCCACGATGTAACATTTGGAATCTTTACGACCACGGAGGTCGTTAGCCTTAGGGGCTGCGACCATGAAAACATATGGTCTTTTATTATGTATTAAAGTAATACATAGATATTTTAATCCTCATCAGCTAGCCCCCTGAACTTTAAATGAATTGGTCGTGTGAAAACTCTCTTCCGATAAAGTCGTATCGGGCAGACCCTCATTTAATCGTAATATACGAGATGGTCTATATTCACTTTAAAGTTGAGAAATTGTCTTCGGAACCAAAGAGTCATGTGTCCGTTGGACAAAAGATCGTGTCCGTCGGACTTTTTGGGTAACTCCTCTTTGTAGTTAAAGAACCGCGGCTATAAAATCTCCATTGCGCTTGGCCTTAGGGTTTTTATGCTCCTAGTTTTTCCTCCAATCCTTTTCATCTTCTCGTGAAGAATCTTCTCTGACCTCCTTTCACTCTTCCATCGAGAGCTCCCTCCGACCTCTGTTCATCCACTCAAAGATCTCATTATGTCGGACTCGATCACCAAGTGGTTGGTTTCAAATCTGAATGGGAAGAAACTCAAGGCTCTGGAGGAGGCTGAGATGCTTCCTGACAAGAATATAATCAAATAGAGATCAGCGACCGGACAATACTATCCGAGCCATGGAGAAGGGGAGATTCCTATCTTCCTCGCCTATGTTGAGTGCGGGCTCAGATTTCCGGTGCACAAGTTCCTCCCAAAGGTTCTAGAGCACTATGAAGTTGAGCTGGTGAATCTGGCCCCAAACTCCATCGTCAATCTCAGTATCTTCGTCTACCTTTGTGAGGCATACTTGGGGATCCGACCAAACATGAAGGTCTTCAAGTATTTATACAAGATGGCGAGGTCGGGAAATCGGCTGCCTGACCTGGGGAGTGCTCGCTGCGACTCCACGACAGGAAGGCTGACGAGTACATCCAGATGTTCCCGAAGTCTTCGTGGTCGTCATAGAAGAAAGGCTGGTTCTACATGACGGTCACAAAAGAGGACGGCCTTTACTTCGCCGGTAAGGTAGCGAGCGAGAACCTCAACTGGCGGTCCACCGAGAAGAAGGAATGATGGGTCGGAAGGGTGGTCGATGCCATTCGAGACCTCAGTGCCAAGGGATTGACTGCTTGGCACGTGGTTAGGGACTTTTTCATGCATCAGATTAGTCCCTTGAAACCCCGAGAGCATTCCCTGCTCTGGTATATTAGTCGTGACGAAGCGATCAAGGACTCAGAGAAAGGTAAGTCTTTGAAAAACTCCGACCAGTATAGCCTATTTAGTTGATTATCTTATAACCTTGAAATCTCTTTGTCTTTTTGAAGTCCTTTTCTCTTATGAAGTTAGAGAACAGATCAAAATGATCTGTGTCGGGGAGCCTGATATCAAGGCCGCATTTCCAGGTATTTTGGTCATTGTCTCTAAAGAAGAGAGACTAAGAAGACTCAAGGTAAATAACCACCTTTTCTTCATCTTCTATATATCCTCCGATCTGTATATGATTTTGCTCTAATATGTAGGTGGTCGGGCCTAGGATTATCAAATCAGGCGAGGATTCTACTCCTACCGTTGTTCCGACCGATTCCTGCTTAGAGACCACACAAGATGATGGTCTCCTAGAGGTAAAAAAGAGCATATGTATAAAGGAATATATAATGTAGATGGAAAATTGCATCGCCTAATTAAAATTGAGTTGTAATTTAGACGGGAGAGAAAGAAGATCCGCAGACCGGAGCTGCAGAGGTCGTTGACCCGAGGGCGATCGCTCATGACCTGACAGTTGCTACCCGGAAACCAACGAAGACACCATTTTTGACCAGCTGGTCAGGGACTGCGACCAACTAGTCGAGGATATCACTTCCGACCAGAGGTTGGGGGGATGTCAAGGGTGCAACCAACCATACCAGTTCAGAATTGGTGAAATCGGTTGACAAGAAAAGGAAGGCTGATGCTACGGACTTTGCTCCAACACACTTCAAGGTCAAGACAAAGAAGAAAACCAGGTATGCATACATGAAAGAGAATATGTAAATACATACCTTTAATGCTTTTGATGTCCTTAAGATCTTGAATTTCTTTTCTTTAATTTTTGAAGGTCATCTGGTGTTCCGGTAGCCTCCGACCAGAGCACTCCTTGGGAAAAGGTTCCTGAGAAAAAAGGGGTTGAGTCAGCCCCCGAGCAGGTGGCAGTGCCTGCTCAAGAACCTGCGATGGCTCCAACTCCGCCTAAGGAGGCAGAAGTTCCAGAAGGGTCCAGCACGTTCCAACCACTGCTGGGGTCGTCCAGGGAATTTCTCCGAAGACCCCTCATCCTACCGGCTTCCCCCATCGTCATCGAATTTTCTACGATGAAGAACTCGACGAGGTCTGGGATAGAATATCGGACCGTCAAGCAAAGACGAATCCTGATATTATTTTTGCCGAGTATAATGATATGACAATCCGGATAAGTATCCATGACCACTTCCATAGCCTTTTCCCCTAAAGATTTAAAAAACTAAAAGAGTTTGCATATCTGTAGCATATCATGGAGAACTTTGTTGTGGTCAGAGGACTGACCAAACGAATAAAACTCTTAGAGAAAAGAAACTCCGAATTAGAAAGTAAGAACTTTCCTCTTGTCTTCTCCTTTCCTTCTTTGCTATCTTGTTTCTCTTCTGTTAATTAACTTCTCCCCTTATCATATTTGATAAGATTCAGAGAAAATTAAAAAAAGAGATCATGGCCAAGGAAACTGTAATAACAAAGCTTGAAGGTGAATGCTAAGCTAAGGACCAATCGATCGAATTCTTGACGACCAGGAACAAGGAGATTATCGACACTTGTGAGAAGAAAAGTCAAGGTAATTGGTCGTAAGTTTAACCAGGGTACTATCTGTTTTGATTATAATTATTTATCTTTGGTTCACTCGTGCAGAGAAAACTCAAGAAATAACCAGAGTGAATAAAGCTCTTGAGTTCGAGCACGGCCAGGGGGCAGAACTTGATCGGGGCCTTGACGAAAAAGTTAAGGCTCTGAACAAGATACTTTTCGATATGGGATCGAGATCGCAACTGCCTCTCTTGAAGGATTCTACAGAGAAAATTAACTTCCTAGGCCAACAACTCGAAGAACTCCGAGGTTAATTTGCTTAAAGGTACTCGGGATAACTATGCACAGACGGTAAAGGAAGCTGTCGCTAATGGAGTCAGCTTTGCTCTGGCAAAACCAAAGGCCTCCGACCCCTCTGTGCATCTCCAAGCTATTGAAGAAGATTTCAACTACTCGGGAGGTGAAGCAACCAAACTTATCGAGGAAATGGCGCCTCTCGGAAACAAGGTTGTGGAGGAAATGAAAGTCGGATCTCTAGCGTGCAATGACCAATCTAGTGATTCTAAATAGATGGTTGTAATACAAGAATTGTAAAAACTTACCTTTTACCATCAATAAAGTATATGTTTTATCTCTTTATTTTGCTAAGTACTCATATATTTTCTAGCACCCGACTACTTTTATTCGTAGAAGAACTTTACTAAATAAGCAGTAAACCAGAAAAAAGAGCATAAGCTACGACCATGGTACAAGTATGTGCTAATTATGTAATAAAATGATCTAAGTAGCACTAGGAAATCACTATGGTCGGAACCAGTGTATGACTTCGATTAGCTTTAGATCCTTTCCATAATCGAAATACTGTATAGTACACTAAGTGGTCGAAAGATGTTTTTTAGACTCATCTTGATGATAAGAAACCATGCAAAGAATGTATGCAAAAAAAAAGATAAGTGACATTGTTTATACTTATTATCCAAACTGGTCGTAAGGATTGCTAAGAACCAAAGACATGAAAAACACTTCGCGAAACGTGCTCATGCTCAAGTTCTGTCTGGCAGCGAAGATCGTAGGAAAAAGACCATCACTAGGAAGCTCCTTCCAGTGGGCAGAACCGCATGCGGAGAGGAGAGACTTCGACTAGGAGGCTTTCCGTGTCCCGACCAGTAGCCAAAACAAGAGTAGAACAGAATGTTAAAATGATGAAATGAAGCCCATAAGTTCTATAGCATGTAAGTAACTATATTAAGTTGTCTGTATTATGCTCCTTTTACTCGCATGTTTCTTTGAGAAAAGAGTGTGGTCGCGTGTGAGAACCATTGATTGAATGGTCACAACTAGGACCCTTACGACATTTGACTTATATGTCTGAGCCAGAGAGTAACAGAGAAAGTTTATTGCAATTAGCCTGGTTCTGAATTTTTCATAGAACCAAATCACCTACAGCTAGGCTGCGAGGTTGCACCTTACGATTGTGGTACCTTCGCATGGCTTGTTGATAGACCACCGATCGTATAAGGGCTTGGTTTTGTCGTTCTTCAAGGAAATTGATGTCGTCGAGTCTTCATTCTATCTAATCATTCTAATTGAAACAATTAGTTTGAGCGGAGCCAATGTCGGACCCGAGAGCGAAGGATCCCGGATCCTTTGTGTATTCCACTCTAGTCCCATGATCAGTAGCTGGAGTACACAGTTTAAACAAAAGGTGATAACATAACCATAATGCGCGATATACTCACATAAGTTCAAGTTTACTACAAAAGGAGCATAAGTCCAAAAGTAAGATACGGCAGAAGCAAAAGTAGTAGTAGTAGACCACATGATTCGTCACAGGCAATCGTCTGAGGGCGTAGCCTAGTCGTCCACGTTCTCATTCTCCTCAGAGTAGTCATCTCCTGATCAATAATTTATTAAGCAAGGTGAGTACAAATGAATGCACTTCGCAAGTTACACCCAATAACAGATGATAATGCATGAGGGTATAACAAAGGATGGCTTATAGGGTTTATTTTGCATAAAGCGGTGTTTTTCTTTAAATGCTTGTACTAAGTTCCAAGGCAGATATTCTATAGCTAAAATCCATTTTCTAAAATTCTCAGTTTTATAGTCAGATAACATTCACACAAGAATGGTGAAGGATGCCCTCCTATCACAAGGCTACCCGCCCAACTTCCCATTTGGATAAAAATCCAAAACCATTTAATAAGTCTTTTGAAAATAAAACCAAAATCTAATGTTGAGTGGCTTTGCTAGCATGTCCTTGACCGTGGACATGGCTATTTGAATAGTTTTACACTCTGCAGAGGTTGTACAGCTTTACCCACAAGAGACAATTGACTTATAATGTCCGTCTGACACACTACCATAGGTGTGCAACTAAGTCATTGTCACAAGGCCTTTACAAAGCATCATCCCACTGTAGTTTCGTCTCGCTAAGGTTTCGCCTCCTTTGGATTAAACCATCCACCAGATCAAGCCCCCTCTTACGCCATGTGGGAATATATAAAGGTAGGTCATAAAAGACACCCACGCAACCAAATGGCACAACCACGGTGAAATGATATAGATTATTTAGCCAAGTCCCGCCCACTTAGGACATGTGTTGGCCAAGTCCCGCCCACTCAAGACATGTGGTGGTACGGTAGGGCTTAGCAAAATGCGCTCGAAGACCGGTCCTTAATTGACTTAGGCGACTGTCGACGATCTAGTCGCCGATCTTACGAAATAAAAGAGAAAAATGACGTGATATTTCCTGGGATAGAATGGGGCCACTCTTTGTTGATATGAACTGGATTTACAGGGGGTGCTTATGACCCAACTAGGGACTAATTCTAATTACACTGAATATGAAGACTGCTATCCTCTAATATGATGATGCTGTCTTGCTTGTCTCAGACCAGATTGTGATTATCGATGTGCTTCTCGACATCCCTTGGCTTCTCTCTGTATGTGTCTCTTCCCCTTTGGTCTTCTGTGCTCCACCTTTAAATAACTTCCAAAGAGGTGGCAGTTACTCCTGGAGAAGGTGTCCCTGGTGAAGGGTTGCGACTGGTCGGGGCGAGGCATCAGTTAACAATGTGTTAACTGCTCTGTGGTTAAGTGTCTTAGAGACACTCAACCGTATCGTGGTTGTTGTCAGTGTCTTTAGGACTATGTAACCGTGTAATATGAAGTATACAACACATGCTATATTCATCGTACGGTAAGAATATACTTGGGTCAGTTATAGATACCGAGTTCATAGCTTTTAAAGCGACTACAGTGGGAGACTAGATCTTGAGACCTTGTCAGGCAGGGTACCCTTATGTAACCTCTAGAATCCTTACGACCAGTGAGGTCGTTAGCCTTAGGGGTTACGACCATGAAGACGTATGGTCTTTTATTATGTATTAAGATAATACATAGAGGTTTTAATCCTCGTCAGCGACTTCCATAAAAAACCCTGGACTTCAACCCATACCTGGATTAAGCCCGTGTATAAACCTGCACCCACCAGATATCCAAGTCCAAACCAATTCTTCATTTTGTTTTGCTTTTCATCAATCATTTGCAAAAAGTCATATGGTAACACACTACCATAGGCTCAAATAAATCATAATTGAAAATTTGGCTAAATTCCCCTAGAATTCAATATTTTTGGTCTAAGCATGACTAAGCATAAAGTTTTTCAACAGATTCTAGCTCATACTATTGTATCAACTAGATTTTTACTAAGGTGTCAATGACTGACTAATTTAATAGCAAAGTTTGGCTATATAAAGGAATTAGGAATAACTATAATTTAAAACAGGAATTTAAATTGCTGAATATAAATAAGCATGCAATAGTAATTTAAATAATTTGAAATACTGGTATCAAATATGATCAAAGGATGTAACTTGCTTTGCTCATTTGCTTGAGTGTCTAATTCTTGAAAAAGATCTGTCTCCCCGGAGTCATTGAGATCTATACGCGAAAAGGAGCCAAATTCAAATAATATTCAAAAAGATTAAAAAACTCCAAATTGAAAAATTATAGTATAAATAGGTAGATCTTGATTTTAGATAAATTTAGAAATTTGAATCACTGAAATCAGAGCTCGTATGAAGGAGAACGGGCTCCCGGAAGTTGAAAATTACATGAAATGATAGAAAAAGGAAATTTCCGATTTATTTTTCTAAAGGAAAACACTTTATTGCATCATGATGACGTCAGCAGCCGGATTAATGATTTTTGGCTGAATTTTCTTTTAAAGGAAAAAGTGGGGAGCCAATGACATGTGGGCCTGCGGGAATAGGCCTTGCCACATGGGCTTGCCACTCGGGTGCGCCAAGCGTGCAATTTGGCTGAGTTGGTGCCAATGTGGTGTGAAAGTGGCACCATGTGGCGGCCACATCGGCACGAGCAAGGCGGTGGCCTCGGCGCAAGGCTCGCTGGCGTTTGGGTGGTCGGCGGAGGGCGGCGAGAGGCTCAATAGAGAGATATGGGTAAGGGGATCTTCATGCACGCGGTTTAGTCACCAGAGGATGCGGGGGTTGCCGACGACGAGCACGAAGGCAACAGCCCGATCCGGCTCGCGGTGGCACAGAGCTTCCGATGGCGCACCGGCAAGGAGGAGGGAGACGCCGGGTAGCGCATGGAGGCGCGATGCCGAGGAAGGTGATGGGAGCGCCGGCAAACCAACGGGGCGGCGCAATCACCGGAGTATGGAGCTCCGGTCGACAATCTTCAAATGCCAAATACAGCGAGGATAGAGGGGGTGGGGAGAAGTGAGTGAGGAGAATGAATAGAGGAGGGAGAGGCACACGATGACGGGGTTAAGGTGGCGGGGGCGTCACTGGAGCGGTGCTTCGGCGGTGGTGCGGCACAACCGTTGCCAAGGAAGAAGAGGGGAAAATGGCGGTCTTGACTCTGGCGAAAGAGAGAAAGGGAAGGAAGAGAGGCGTGGCTTTTTATAAGCGCAAGGCGAGCGGGCGAGGAATGGTGGAGCCGGGCAGGGAGCGGGAGCGCGGGTCGCGGCGTATGGGCAGGGCACAAAGAAGCGATGCCACGTGTGCAGGACGTGGCGTGCGTGGCAAAGAAGAAGAGCATAAGCGGCGGCCCTTTGGCGGCGAGAGAGAGCGGGAGAACGCAGTGGCGTGTTGGCTAGAGAGAAAAAAGGCCGTAGAGGCCTAGGCATTACCTGAAACATGAAATGGGCCGAATGAAGATTCGGTCCAAGGAGACTTTAGGAATTTTCTTTTGATTAAATATTTTCATAAAATGAAATAATACCTTTATGGTTTTAGAAAATAGCTAAAGGAGTCCAAAAATAATGGGAAAATTCACATAAATTTCCTCAAGCATTCTGGACTTAAGTAAAATATTTCCAACTTAACATTGGTATTTAATTTTGCACATAAATTATTTTAGCTTTTACATAATTAGGAAAAAACTTTTAAAATTTCAAAAAATTCAGAAAACTGAAGGAAAATAATTAAATTTTATTTTTAATCAAAATTAAAAATTTGGGATGTTACAGCCAATTTTCACTTCTGGAGGAAGCATGGCTTCAGCACCGTAAACCAGAAAAAATGGTGTTTCATCGGTCGCACGACTGGTCGTGGTTCGAACGGCCCATAACACAGTGGGGAGTTCTTGAACCCAAGCTCTTAACCGTTTTGTTAACTAGTCAAACACTCGGCATTTCATTCCTTATATTATGATACCATTAGCTCATTCGACTGCTCCATTGCTCTGCGGATGAGTGACAGAAGCGAAATGTATATTGATACCTAGATCCTCGCAGAATTCTTGAAAATTTCTGCTAGAGAACTGGGTATCGTTATCTGTGACTATACGACTGGGTATACCAAATCGTGTGATCACGTTTTTTTGTGAGAAACCTCTTAGCAGCTTCAGTTGTTGTTTTAACAACTGGCTCAGCTTTATCCATTTTGTAAACGTGTCAATCATGGCAAAAAGGAATTCAAATCTCCCGGGTGCTCTTGGGAAAGATCCCAGAATGTCTAGTCCCCAGGTTACAAAAGGTCAAGAAAGAGGTATTGTTTACAAAGCTTGTGCTAGCTGATGTACTTGTCGATTATGAAATTGATATTGTACGCACTTCGTCACGAGCTCTTTTGCATCATGAAGGGCAGTTGACCAATAGTATCATTGCCTGAAGGCTTTACCGATCAGTGTATTGTAGGAATGATGTGCTCCACAGACTCCTGCAAGAATGTTGGTTAACAACTTAATGCCATCTGTTTGAGATATACATCTTATCAACAATCCGTGAGATCCTTGTTTATACAAGGTACTTTCGATCAGAGTGTATAATTTGGCTTTTCGAGCTATACGATCAGCCTCTACATCATCTTCAGGTATAATGCTATACTAAAGATAATTGTAGATCGATGTCATCAAATCTCTACCGGGATCGTGCTTGACGACCTTCTGTGGAGCATCCATATTCGCAAGATCGATTTGTACGACCTCCAATAGAACATCTATGTACTCGGAATGCTCGACCACTGAAGGTGAATCAAGTTGCTCGAGAAAAACTCCAAGCGGGGCAGGTGACCTTTGTGGAGGCCATCTGTGCCAACTAGTTTGCCAGAAAGTTATACTGTCTAGGAATATGTTGGATCTGAAAACCAAAGAAGTGTTTTTCAAGTTTTTGTACTTCTGCAAAATAAGATGACATCTTGGTACTTGAGCATTGATACTCTTTCCGGACTTTCGCTACTAGTGGAGAATCGCCTTTCACTAGCAATCTGCGAATCCCGAGTGCTCTGGCTGCTCAGAGTCTTGCTAGTAAACCTTCATATTCTGCCATATTATTTGTAGTAGGAAAGTTTAGTTGAATGGCGTATTTGATGTGTTCTCTAGTAGGGGATGTTAAGACGAATCCAACCTTTGAGCATTAAGGAACCGTCAAAGTACATTGTCCACTCGTCGTGGTGCACATACTTGGGCCCTTGGGTGGGTTCAGGGTTTGTCCATTCGGCAATAAATTCTGCTATTGTCTGGGACTTGATTGCTATTCGTGAGATGAAATAGAGGTTGAACGCCCCAAGCTCGACCGCCCATTTTGGTATTCGTCCTGATGATTCCTTGTTTCCGAGAACTTGACTTAGCGGATATCCAGTCGATACGACTACTCTGTGGGCCTAAAAATAGTGGCTTAGTTTCCTTGAAGCCATAAAGGAGACCATAGAGCAACTTTTGTATCTGTGTGTATCTTTCCTTAGGTCTATGTAAGACTTCACTTACGTAATATACCGGTCGTTGAACGTTTTCACATTTTACGACTAGTACACCGCTGACTGTTTGTGACGTTGCAGCCACGTAAATCAGTAATGTTTCTCTCGATCTTGGAGAAACTAATATCAGGGCACTCGTAAAGTACTTCTTAAGTTCTTCAAAGACATCGTTTGTCTCTTTAGTCCACTCAAAACTTCCATGCTTCCGAAGAAGTTTGAAGAAAGGGAGTCCTTTTTTACCTAACCGTGCTATAAAACAACTTAGCACTGCCATACAACCGGTTAGTCTTTGGACTTTCTTCTTTGTGATCGGATGGTGTATCTGGTCGATGGCCGATATTTTTGCTGGGTTTGCTTCAATTCCTCTAGCCGAAACTAGAAATCCAAGAAGCTTTCCAGAAGAAACTCCGAACACACACTTCTCTGGATTTAACTTAAGGTTATGCCTTTCTTAAGTTATTGAAAGTCTCGTGTAGGTCAAAAATGTGGTCGCCAGCGTTGACACTTTTTACGACTAAGTCATCAACGTAGGCTTCTAGATTTCGACCTATCTGAGAATTAAAAGTTTTTTTTGCATCAACCTATAAAAAGTTGCACCAACATTTTTGAGACCAAATGACATCTTAACATAGCAGTAAGTGTCATATGGAGTGACGAATGAAGTTTTCTCTTCATCATCTTTACTCATATTAATCTGATGGTACTCTGAGTACGCATCTAAAAAAACTTAACAACTCACACTAGGAAGTAGAGTCTACAAGTTGATCAATGCGTGGAAGGGGAAAGTCATCCTTCGGACAGGCTTTATTAAGGTCTGTGAAGTCAATGCACATTCGTCATTTTTCATTCTTTTTCTAACCATTACAGGGTTGGCAAGCCACTCTAGTTGGTCGACTTCATGAATAAATCCAGTCTTGAGGAGCTTGTCGATCTCCGACTAGATTGCCTCCTTTCGGTCAGGTGCGAAGCGCCTTAGCCTCTACTTGACCTTTTTTTGTCAGGCTGAAGAGCTAGCCTGTGCTCGATTACCTCCCTGGGACTCCGGGCATGTCGGACGTCTGCCAGGCGAATACGTCCTGGTTTACTCGGAGGAAGAAGATGAGCGACTCTTCCTATTTGGTGTCGTGTCCTGCCCCGACTAGTACCTTTTGAGCGGACGCATTAGCGTTTCCTAACCCAGACAGTGTTGGCACTTTCCAGAGGAGCGCCTTGCCTAGTGGTACCTCCTTGGTTTGGTCGAAAGGTTTTTGTGCCATCTTTGGCCTCGAGTGCTTGACCTGCATGGTGGGCGGATTAGTTTCTCTAGTCAGAAGCTCATCGACCAGTTCTAAGGACTTTCAATCACATGCATAAACAATTTTTCGATCTTTTCGATCCGTGATGACTCCTTTTAGTCCTGGTATTTTTAAACTCTCATAACCGTAATGCGTGGCTATCAGGAATTTTGCTAAAGCCGGACGACCGAGGATTCCATTTTATGCGGTTTCGAAATCCACCACATCAAATGGAACCTTTTCTGTTCGGAAGTTGTCAAGTCTTCTGAACGTAACCGGTAAGACCAACTGTCCTATCGGTTTGACGGTAGAACTAGGAACTATACCGTGGAAGACATATTTCACATGTTTTACCTTAGACTTGGGAATCTGCATCTCTTCCGGTGCCCCCGTAAATAAAATATTTAAAGAGCTACCTCCATCTATTAAGACTCGATTAACTTTACAATTGTTAATAGTACGTTCGACTACGATAGGGAATCTACCTGGTCGAGTCGACGGGATGGGGCAGTCTTCTTTGCTAAGAATATTACAGTTTCGGACCATCTGAATGGCTTGATGGTGATCGGAGACTCGGCAAGGTTGACCTCCCGCTCCACGGCTTTCAGATGTCCCCTTGAGTCGTACGAAAAAGATTCTCCGGAGATCATATCCACAGTGTATTGTGGTTCCTGATACTCCTCTTTGTCGCCATCTTTATCCTTCTTAGAGCTAGGTTCTCTAAGTTCTGCTACGGAGGAGAAATGACCTTTACCTGATCATAGAATTGTACGATTTTACGACTAACTCGTGATTTTAACAACCTTGGATCCCAGCAATGGTGGCTCAATATGCTAAAGTAATATGATTTTTTTTTACTATTCGTAGCAAAACACGAGCATTTAGCTAGCTAGTGATTATGGTTTCTCTTCTGCTTAATATAACGCCAGCAAAAGCTGGAACTTTCAACAACAAAAAAGGTCTCGGCGTGGGACTTCACCTCGTCGCGACGTCGTGCCTTCTTTTGCTTCGAAGCCCGCATCTTTTTTTTTTAACTTTTGGAAGGCCACATATGTGTCGTAGGTCACGAGTCATCAAAAACTACGTTGGCAACAGAAACTTCCCATTCAATGGAGCAATCTGTCTTCCACATATTAAAAGGCCCAAGGCTCGGTTCAAATCTAGCCCAATTATGTTCCAAAAGGCTATGTGCGCATGTTCGGCTTCTCACTTCTCAGGGCGCTGAGTTTCTCGGACACGCATCTTCTGCCGTGCCGTTCAAAAGGCACGAACGGCACGGCAGCGTGGGTCGTTGGATTCTCCGAATAAAAAACACAAATAGTCATATCCCCCAATTCCATCGTCCGTCTCCCGCTGTTCCATCCCCAATACCATCGTCTCCCGCGGTTCCAAACTTCCAATGGCGTCTCTAGCGCCTACCAAAGTTCAATGCGAAAGGTTTTTTTTATTGTGCTTCACGACTTCTCGAGAGGCCGCAAGCACCACCACTGCATCGGCAAGTTCGCTGCCTCCGACCGAAACTGGCTGGTCGGCTGTGTGGACGAAGGCGATCGAACCAACCAGCTCGTTAGCTCTTTCCTGATTCGAGAAAGATGCGAGTTTTCCCCCACGTATCGGTTTGCGACTCGCGTGTCGTTAGGAAACTTGTAAATTTTGTTCCTGAACTCGTCATTAGTCGCGAGAACAGATTCCCCCCAATGAATTCGGCTTGTTTTTGTGTCTATGTGCTCTGTGCTGACTGGTCTGGCGAGATGCTAAGCAATAGTGGCCGGTGTTCGGTGTGTGGTGCCCAACAGGTGCTCGACGAAATGTGCAAGCCAAGCAGCTCTTGCGTTGACCGGCCGCGTGCAATGTTCCACGTAGCGCCTCGTTAACCCCTTCAAACCTCTACTACGTTCTGCATTTTTAAGAGTCCCCTGTTGCTTGGCTCGATCAGAGACATTGCCTCGGAGGTGGTTTATACTCCCTGTCCTACTAGGTTTTGTTGTTGCAATGATGCAATTTCGACTTGCCCGTCTGCGCGGTGTGTCTGGTGACTGGTGCGGCTCCATGTTGTCGATGTCCACGCACTCGTCGTCCGTGCTCGCCTTCACGAGGACGGCCCCGCGCCCGCGGAGAGAATGCATTGTCCGCGGCATCTCATGATGCCCAGCGAGAGATGGACCGTCGCCGTAGACGGCATGCCAAACAGCCAAGAAGAATCAGAAGGCACAAATCTTAAGGCGTTGTAAGTTGTCCAGCCCAATCGTAGTAGAAGATGCGGCCTCTCACATCCTTTCAAGTCCAGCCATCGATACCGCGAGATCGATCTCCATGGCGTTCGCGGGGCACGACTCTGGAGTTAAGCTCAGCTGCCGTGTGCGCCAACCCGACGGCGTCTCGACCAGGCTGAGCTGCGCCAGCGCCTCGAAGACCGCCGCCGCCGGCCGTCGACGTCGAGGTGTTTGGCCGCCGCTGGACCCCGAAGTGGATGGCCGTTGACTTGGAGGCCACCGTCACCCCGCACAAGGATCCACGAGCCGGTGCCAACGCTGTGCTGCCTGCCGAGTTGGACGGCGACCTCGGCCGCCTCCTGGAGAGTGGGAAGGGCGCAGACGTCAACTTCCGCGTCGGCGAGCAGACCTTCGCCGTGCACAAATGCATCCTCATCGCGCGGTCGCCGGTCTTAGCCCGCGGAGGTTCTCGGCACGTCGCAGTCTTGTGTCACTGTCAGCGGCATAAAGCCTGTAGTCTTCAGTGCCACTCTTCGTTACCTTAGGATAATCACACTTAGTTATGTGGATTATTATTCGTTTGATTAGTAGAACACTGCTTCAACGAATAGCAAGCTTTTACCAGAGTTAACGTAGCAGAACAATAAAATAGAAACGGTTCTTTATTACAGCAGTAGTCACACAAGACTAGAGTTCTGAATACAAATACTCCCTCCGTTTTTAAATACATGACGTTTGACCAAACGTACAGTCAAACTTATCTAACTTTGACTAATAATATATGGAAAACTATTTAGTTTGATCATGAGTAAATAATATCATTAGATTTTTCATTATAAATATTTTCATAATATAATAATTTTGTAATTTTTTACTAACAAAATCATATGAAAAGTAATGGTCAAAGTTATATAAGTTTGACTGCACGCTTGGTCAAACGTCATGTATTAAAAAACGGAGGGAGTATTTAATTACAAACGGAAATACACTTCCTGCTATTTCCTTCTAGGTTCCTACGGCAACCTACTCGCCCCACAAGTCGAATAGAGCGTCTATCTCGCCCTGCTCCTCGTAACCAACGCCCTCGTCATCTGCGGCCTTCTCGGTACCTGCAATATTCCTCATCCCATTCGAGATAACTCCCGGTCGGATTAGAATCGAAGCAAGGGGAGAGATAGCAAGAGTGAGTACTATAGTGTACTCAGCAAGCATTAATAGCAAAAATGCATTTAATGACTCTATCTCTAGTCCTTATCAAATTTCTACATTTTCTCTTATTCTAAAAATAGTTTTCCAAAATTTATGATGCAATTTTAATTCTAAAAAGACTACTTGATTACTTGGAGAGAAAAAAGACCCCTAGCGGTTCCCGTAGACTTCAATCCAGGAGACTGGCATGAATTCATAATTTGATATAGCACTGCACAGGCTTGTACCACTTTACTCATAGCTATCATGAACCCTCTCTGGGCTAGGTCCACCACATTTCCTTTGATGCGCTTTCGGGTTCATAATACAGAACGTTTTTCAATTACGTGATTAAGTCTCTACCAATTACTTTTCGTCGATGCTGATTTAGTCACAGTGCTGACCTCGCCATCCACCGAGTTCCAGTAATGTTGGTTGGCCGGTACTCTGGTCCCAACACTCCCCTGCGCGGTAGCATATTGCCCTGGGTCCCCCATGTTCTGGGATCCTCCCCGTACTTACTTACCCGATGTGGAGAGTTTAATTACGTAACAGGTAACATTATCTGTCCGTCGAAACAGAAAAATGGTTGGCACTAAATTTACGACCTCTAACCGAGTAAGAGTTTTGTTGGTCCTTATATTATAACCATCTGTAAAAAGGGGCCCACCTCTTACCTCATCATCGTCGTCGTGTTCCCCCACCCGGGCCCCCTTTTACCAACCTAGTAATTCTCATTTCTTTCCTCTACTCATTCTAAGTTCTTATCTTCCCATTTTCATTTAGTTGATTTGATTTTTGAGAAATAGATTTGATGCAATACATATAGTATAAAGCAATATACAGTTTACATTTAATATAGCTAAGTTTATGTTCAAGGGAGTAGCTTGCCTTCAGAACTGTAGAAAAGATCGTCGCCGACGAAGTTTGTATCAACTACCGTGGCCTGTGTCGGCTCGTCTGCTGCAAATACGCGACGAAGTGAATAATAAATAAATTAAGCAAATACTTAGTGGTATCTGTGTGCTATTAGCGTACGGTAGTTAGTTGATCATTCTTTTTAGCAGATTAAATAATAACAACTTTGCGGGTTCTTCGCTAGGTTAGCACTCCCCACTACGGTCGTTCTCGTACATCGGTTCTGGGGTTAGGATTGCCGATACTCACGTTTTATCGTACGAGAAGAATATACTATACGTGATCGCATCTTATTAAGTCTATCAAATTTTATTCGCGCAAAACTAAGTCTATCAAATTTACGTGGGCAATCAAACGATTAACTTGATTTTATGCCCGTGCTAAATAAATGAACCTACTTAAATGAATTATCTCTAACGCCCCAAATTACTTATTTACTTAATTTGGGAGTTCTATCGGTGACTAACTCAAATCTGAAGTTTCAAATTAATTTATATGCATTTTTGGCCTTTATTTCCTACAAGTCGATTTACTGCTAAATATTCTAACGTAAATTAAATAACCTACTTTACTGGTGACCCAAACGAAAATTGTAGCTATACTAGTAATTCAATTTATCTACCTATTTTGAATTTTATAACAATTTTCTACAAAATTTTCCTCTATCTTTTTTCTTTTTTGTCTTCCCTTCCTCTATTTTCTTTCTCCCAACTCCTATCTTTTTCCTACCCTACCCTTACCCGGCCGACATCCCCAGCCGGCTCCTTTCCCCTTTCTTCCTCACTCTCAAATCCCTAACTCCCCACCTCACTTCTCTCTCTCTCTCTCCCTTCCTGGCGCCGCCACCTGGCTCCCTAGCTCTCCTCCAGCCTCCAGATCTTGGCGCCCATTGTATGCTTCTTTGATTCATTGCCGCCTCGCCCTTCGGTCCCACGCCCGCTTCAGGTGCCTCCTCCCAGCTCTCCTGGTGACCCGGCCCCGGCTCTGGCCTCCCCCTTCCTGGCTCGACTTGGCCCGGCGGCTTGGCCTTTGGCCACCACCGGCTCGCTGCTATGCTCCCCCTGGCTCCTAATACCGCCACCACCTCTAACCTCCTCAGCTCGGTCCTAAATCCAGCCTGTTGCCTACTGACTTCTCCTTTACACTTGCTCTGCTACTGGTGTTGGTTCACTAAATTGATTTATGTTGTTTTTCTTACTGAGATGGATTCATTGCATTGATTGCTGCTGGGTTGCTTACTGATGTGTGCTATTTCATTATTATGCATGGTATGGTGATGAGTTGGACTCTTTGGAGGTGGGTTACGTGATGCTTGATGGTTGCAGATAGAGGTGGGGGATGGTTCATCCTGGGTTCCCTGAGGTACCTCCCTGACCCCTTACTCTGTGATGAGATGAGCTGAGAGCTACAAGTTGTTGCTGCTGTGAGATGTTCTACTTGTGAATGATGTGTATATGTAACGCATTCCGAGGTGAACTGAGGTTACCTCTGGTGGGGATTTGAGGTGGGGAAGAGAATGGCAGTGCCAGCTTCGTGCTGGTGCTCTTCTCTTCTCCCCGCCATGGGTGGCTTGCAAGCTATGATGGCGAGAAGGCTGGACTTGCCTTGGTTCCCTTGCTGCCTTGATGCCTTGCTTGCGGCTGGTTTGAGAAAGGAAGAGGCTGGGTGGTTTGGTATGGCTGGTGAAGGGCAGTGACCTTTGTGTGGGAGAATGGCATGCTGGTGGCCTTCGGCTGGCTTATCTCCTTCCTGTGGCGCTAGGTTATCTCTTGCCTATGCATTACCCTCTTTACCATGCTCCTATTCTTTTCTTTACCATGTTCCTATCCTTTACCTTCACTGTGAACTAGAAGTGCTAATACTATTGGCTCAGGGGTGAGGTTAAAGAGGATACGCACTATAGAGTTTTATTACTATTGAGGCAAATTAGCAAAGTGGGTTATGGGATTTGATGACGCCGTATGATGAAACCCTTGGAAGTAAGAGGTGCCTATTAACTTAGGTTGGCTTGGCTATCTTAATCATCAAGAGCCGATTAATTTCGATTGATCAGGGTACTTTGGTGATCGAGGGACCGGCTGACTTAGGTTGATATGGGAACCCTATTGAACTCTCGGGAATTCTGACAACCACTTCCTATATTCTAATACTCACCTATACGGCTTTTGACTTAGATTGCGAACTGTTTTCTGATTTTCCTAACGAGCGATGAAAATGGATCGAGAGTTGGTTCTAAGGATTGGCGCTCAATGGACACGATGGCAAGGATGGCTGCTGCTACATGCATGCAAGAAATGAATTATGATTTAATTATTTTTTGTTATAGACATTGCAATTGGTTGTAAAATTAATTTTGTAACAAGTATTGGGTTTGTAATATATTACTTCTGTTTTGCAATTGGATTGATGTAATGTTTTCATGGTTGTAACAAGGGCGTATTCGTTGATTGTATTGACTGATGTAAATACTTCTGAGTTCGAGCCAAAGATCCATTTATGCCTGTAATGGATTTCTTTTTGTAACTGAATCTTGAATGATAATGATGTTGGAGAAATTGTTTTTATAACCCTCTTATTGCCAGATGTAACGATTATGCGTTTGATATTAACTCTGAAATTACTATTTGTTCCAGATTTAAAGGATATTAATTATCGCTAATTACCGATTACTGTTAGTTAGTTTAGGTTAATTATGCTGGTTCTCACATCTGTAATATCCTGTGTTTTAGAGCCTTTTAAAAAAAATCAAAATTAAAATTAACCATTTGGTTTTACTAATTTACTAAAGCTTAATTTGAAATTTATAATTTAAAAGCAATTTAATTGGAATTAATTAAACTTCAATTAATTCAAGTTGGCTTAATTGAGCTTTACGGATTTTATTGGATTTAAAAGTCAAAATTATTATTTTAAAGCCTTTCTTGGATTGTGTTGGATTTTAAAAGAGGTTTTCCTTTTGACCTATGTTAAAATAATTAATTACAAAATTAAAAGCAAGAGTTAAGCTGAAAATATTTTTATTAAGTTCTAAATAATTCAAGAGATTTACATGCATTTTCTTGAATTTTTGGGCTGCTTTAGCTATTTTCTAAAGATGGCTTTTCTTTTCTGGTATTTTATTTACTCAAAAATCCCTAAAAAAAACTTTCTATTCATCTTGGGCGAATCCTTCTTTCGTTTCCTATTCTTCCATGCCCAAATACCCAAATTTCATTCCTCCATACATACCACGTCCCGTCGCTCGGACATAGACTGTTTCATGGGCGGCCGGCAAAACACTTGTCGGTCGTCGACTTGGCTTGATCGAAAACCGCCCGACAAAAGCCCTACCAAATTGCGTAAAAATAATAAAATAATCAAAAAACTATTTATTTAATGCTGAAAATCAATTAAATATTAGTCTTTTTATTCCAAAAAATGATTAAAATAATGCTTTTTTAAACTGAAAATCCCGATTTCGGGCTGGGCTCGGGCTTGCTATTTTTTGGTCGGCTACTCGGACACCGTCCGATCTTGATCGGACGGCCACCAAGCCCCGCGCCCTTCCTCGCTTCCCCCTCCTCTCTCTCTCTGACCGGTGGGCCCGCCCTGTTAGCCTCTGTTGTTGCTGTCGTCGTCTACCTTCGGCCCATGCCGCTAGCGTCCGTCCGCGTTAGCGCCGCGCCGTTTTTCGCTGCTCACCTGCCCCCGTCCTGCATGTCGCCATCGCCCCATCGCACGCATTCAAAGCATGGACGACCTCCGCACCCGCTGCCGCCACCCACCCTGTCGTCACCTCGCCCCTGGTCATCTTCCTCCGCACGCCTCCGCCCACACCGCTCGCGTCAGCGCCCGCGTGCCGCCACCCACTCCGCCTCCCGTGCCCTGTCGCCTCCCCGCACCTGCTCTCGTCCCGCGTCTGTCCTCGCCGCCGCGAAGTCCGCCACCACCCATACCTCCCTCCGGCCTCCCTACGCCTATTTAAGGCGAGCACGAGGAGCACCAAGGCCTCCACTCTCTTTCCCCTCTCCTCCCCCTCTCTCTCCCGCTCTCTTTCGGCCACGATTGAAGCTCCTCGCCGCCGGCCACCTTTGGTCGCCGCCGCCTATAGCGCCGCCGTGGAAGCTCAACCGCCGCCTCCGACCACACCGCCGACACCGCCTCGTCGCGGCTCACCTGGTGCGCACACTCACTTCTCCCGGAGCCTACCGAAGCACCATTGCCACCACCGAGCTGCCGCCTTCGCCGCTTCTCGTCGTCGTCGTCGGCCATCACCTCACCAAACCCCGCCGCTTTGGTGCGCCTTGGATTCACCGCACACTCCTCTACACGTTGCCACCACTCATCGGGCTCGCCACGGCGTGAAGCACCGGCGAGCCACGCAGCTCGAACGCCACCATCGTCGTGCCGACGTGGCGCCACCTCATCGCTGACGTGGCTCCACCTCGCCGCCACGTGGTGCCACCTGGGCGCCACCTCAGCCCCACGCTGACGTGGCCGCACCTGCCCCGTCGCGTCGCCCTATCACGCGCATTGAAGGCGGCGTGCTCCTCCGCACCCGCTGCCGCCACCCACTCCGCCTCCCGTGCCCTATCGCCTCCCCGCACCTGCTCCCGTCCCGCTTCTGTCCTCACCGCCGCGAAGTCCGTCGCCGCCCATACCTCCCTCTGGCCTCCCCACGCCTATTTAAGGTGAGCACCAGGAGCGCCAAGGCCTCCTCTCTCTTTCCCCTCTCCTCCCCCTCTCTCTCCCGCTTTCTTTCGGCCGCGATTGAAGCTCCTCACCGCCGGCCACCTTCGGACGCTGCCGCCTTTAGCGCCGCCGCCTCCGACCACACCGTCGGCACCGCCTCGTCGCGGCGCACCCGGTGCGCGCACTCACTTCTCCCGGAGCCCACCGGAGCACCATCGCCACCACCGAGACGCCGCCTCCGCCACTTCTCGTCGTCGCCGCTTCGGTGCGCCCTGGATTCACTGCGCACTCCTCTACATGTTGCCACCACTCATCGGGCTCGCCACAATGCGATGCGCCGGCGAGCCGCGCAGCTCGAACGCCACCGTCGTCGTGCCGACGTGGCGCCACCTCATCGCTGACGTGGCTCCACCTCGCCACCACGTGGTGCCACCTGGGCGCCACCTCAACCCCACGCTGACATGGCCGCGCTACTGTCACGCATGCGTGGCTCTGCACAGTGCCGTGGGCCCCACCCGTCAGTGGCTCAGCTTTTCGGAATTAAAAATAAATATGAAAATTCCGAAAATCCATTCCTTTTGTCATTTTATGTTTTTGCAATCTTCCGGAGGCCATAACTTCCTCATTCGAACTGCGATTCGAGTGATTCAAATTTCTAAATTCATCTAAAATCAAGACCTACCTATCTATGCTAAAATTATTTGATTTTGAGTTCATTTGAGTATTATTTGAATTTGGATCCTTTTCGCGTGTAGATTTCGAAGACTCCGGGGAACCCGAATATTACGAAGAAGTAGATCCTCAAGCATTTGAGCAAGGCAAGTTACATCATTGATCATATTGAATCCCAATATGTTAAATTATTTAAATTCTATTTTAAATTATTATTGCATGCTTATTTAAATTCAAGTAATTTAAATTCCCGTTTTAATCTTATAGTTATTCCATATTCCTTTGTATAGCCAACTTTGTTACTAAATCAATTATTTCTTGATACCTTAGTTAAAAATCTAGTTGATACATTAGTATGAGCTAGACCATGTTGAAAAATGCTATGCTTAGACATTGCTTAGACCAAAATGTTTACTTTGGGGAAATTAGCCAAAATTCAATTATGATTTGAACAATGTTATGGTATATCTATACCATACAATCTTTGAAATGTTTAAACTTGTTAAATAAAATGAAAAATGGTTTGGACTTGGGCGAAATGGATGTTGGATGGTGCATGTTCATGCACGGGATCGATCATTTCTATGATCGAGACCCATGGGTTTATTGGAATGTTGCCCAAGTCAATTAAGGACCGATTTTCGAGCCGCATCTTGCTATGCCCCATCGTACTACCACATGTCCTGTGTGGGCGGGACCAAGCCAACTAATTTGTATTGTTTCACAGTGGTCGTGCCATTCGGTTGCGTGGGTGTCTTTTATGACCTACTTTCATGTATTCCCACCTGGCGCAAGAGGGGGCCTGAACCCGGCGGGTTTCTATCCAAAGGGGGCGAAACCTTAGCGAGGTGGGACTACAGTGAGATGATTCATTGTAAAGGCTTTGTGATAATGACTTAGTCGCACACCTTCGGTAGTGTGTTAAACGGACATTATAAGTCAATTATCTCTTGTGGGTAAAGTTGTACCACCTTTGCAGAGTGTAAAACTATTCGAATAGCCGTGTCCATGGTCAAGGACATGCAAAGCAAAGCCACTCCAAGTTAGATTTTTAGTTTTGATTTTAAAAGACTTTATTAAATGATTTTGGATTTCTATCCAAAGACTTTATTGATGAATGTTATCTGACTATAAAACTTGTGATTTAGAAAACGAATTTTAGTTATATGTAAACTGCTTTGGAACTTAGTATGAGTATTTAAATGAAAAATATCGCTTTATGCAAATTGAGCCATATAAGCCTCTCTTTGTTGAATCCTTGCATGCATTATAATTCTGTTACATTGGGTGTAACATACGGAGTACATTCATTTGTACTCACCTTGCTTAATAAATTGTTGATCAGAAGAAGAATACTACGAGGATAATGAGACCTTGGACGACTAGGCTACGCCCTCCAGACGATTACCTGTGGTGAATCGTGTGGTCTACCTTAATGCTTTTTCTTTTGCTGTATTTTGCTCTTCGGCTTTATGCCCCTTTTGTATTAAACCTTAAGTATTTCAATGAATGACGTTGTATGTTTGTGTTATCCACTTTTTGACTGTGTACACTAGCTGTTCCTGGACTAGTGTGTGTTTCACAGAGAATCCGCGATCATTCGCTTCCGGGTTCGACAACATCCTACCCTCTTTGGAAAAATTTCGTCCCCGAAATTGAAATCTCTCCTAAGGGGGTTTCGGGGTAGGCTTCGTGTAGTGCATGCCTTCTTTTTCCTCATGAAGCTTCGCCGACAAGGTGATCCCTCCACTGTATTTTGTATGAACGGATCTTCTGGTTCCTTAACTAACGGTTTCTTATAGCCAAAATCTTCACGGGGGTTTTCTTCGGATGTAATACTCCATTCAATCTTTAGAACAATATTTGAATTTCAACTATTTTATCAGGAATTAAAAAGGGATTTCAAAATTTCTCTTGAAGGAGGATTAAATCTTGGGCCAAAGCTCCATAGCATTGGCCCATTAGGGGCAGCCAAAACCCTAGGGGCTACTGTAGCTACAGTACCATGCCACCTGCTATAGTAGCGCCGCCACTACAGTAGCCACACCCTCCCTTGCTGCTGTCCAAGAAGAAGAAGAAGGAGGGAGGGAGAAGAACCCTTCGGGTGCCACCGGCCAAGGAGAAAAGAAGAGGAAGAGAGGAGAAGAAGAGGAGAGGATCATGTTCGAGGCTTGATCATCGTCTTCTCGCGGGTCTACAAGAGTAACTAAGTGTTTTCCCCGCTGTTTGTTGTTGATTAGAGGCGAATTCGATGATTTGGGTTGGATCGTTTTGCTGCCAGTAGACGTTCAATTCTGTCCAGTACATTACGTGGTCGATTTCGGGTTCTTAGAGATAGAATTCGAGATGTCCATCTCCTACAGATAGTTAGATAATGTTTTTAGCTTTCCGTGGCCGCCAAGAACACCTAATTCTGACATACGGATCAAGAGTTATGATAGTTTCAATCTTGCTGCCCAGAATTCTGACGAGATTGATCTGTTAATTTGTCTTTTAAGTTATGTTTATGTTAGAGGCAAATTCAGGATTTCCACCCAACTAGATTATTTTATAAAATTTCATAACCTTTCCATAATGATAAATAATGCCCTAATCAAAGTTGTAGATCAAAAGTTGTGATCTGTTCTTTACTGCTGTCCGATTCGTCTGGATAGAATCTGTCTTTTAAGTTCAACTGCCTGTTAGCATTTGTTTTTGGCTGAATTGGGTTATGTCGCCAACTAAAATGTTGTAGATATATTCGTTAAGTTTTGTTAGGAACTAGGCTCACCTCGTTCCGAGTCCCAGGTCAATAGTTGTGGTTATTTCCGTTCTGCTGTCCAGATTCGATTCTGTGGTTGTGTTGCCTGTTTTCAGAATAGGGATTATGGCGATTTCTTGGGAGTTTGGGAAGGTGTTGTAGAACATTACTGGTAGTGTCATATACCATGTTGTTCTTATTTCGAGTACTTACTTGTGTAGGCGGAGAGGCTTCGGGTTTAGAGGCATCTTCATTGCCTACTAACGCGTCGCAACACAAAAGGCAAGTACTTTGATGTTCTTATGATTAGTGAATGTTGGATGCTTGATGTTCGTATTGTGCTTTTCTGTGATCCATGAGAATATTCAAAGATTATGTTCCTTTCTTATGTGTTAATTCCCTGTGTAGACATGACGTCTTTCATAATTCATATTTCAATACATGCATCCATTTTCATGTTCCTTCCACGGGAGTGGATTATAAGACCCATCAATTCCATTATGGGCACGTAAGACCCACCATTCCAATGTGGGCAAATTTGGACACCCGTATAAAACGTTCTTCATACGGGACTTGGATCCCCGTATTTTGTTAAATGCGGGCTTAGGTGAACACCGACGGGTGTGTCACTAGCTATACCGGTATAAACACGTGTGCAGTCCATTCCTTTCATTCAATCCATCCATTTCATTCATTCATATATTCATTCGGTGTTATGTTCATATTCTTAAAAGATGTTGCCTTGTTCATAATTGTTGTATGTTCAATTATTCACTATACTTCTTGAGTCTCGGACTCATTCTTGCTTTGTTTGTTTATTTTAGGTGATCGTTGATGATGGCTCTATTGGGAGGAGTAGACATGCACTATTAGTTCACTTCACCATATTTCAATTCAATAATAGGACTTGGTTCTAGCCTTCATTCATTAATTGATGAACTGTAATAAATAAATTTAGATGTGGTTGATAACCCTCTCTATGTTATGGTTGATTAAGTATTGCTTGTGATCTTGATCACCCTTTGATATCTTGCTTGAATTGGACTATTTTCATGCCATGGTTCTATTAAATAGTGATCTCTTTATGTCATTAGATGATATTATTCAAATTCTTCCGCATTATGGTTGTATGTTAGATGTTTTAGGTGACATCTTGGCTTCCGAATAGGCAGGGTATTACAAGAGCTTTCTCAGGTATTTACTGAGCTAGGAGATATGGAATACGTCGTGGATTCGATGATTGACTTGGTAAATCCAGTAGGAACGCGAAGGTGCCTTTTCGCTTTTTTAAAATCCAAAAGTGTCCAACATACCCTGGACTTAGGTTTCCTTTTTAATCCGAATCAACGCTCCCCGCGCATAGGTGGTACTTTTAGAGACACGCAATCCCCGACTTCAAACTGAAGGTTTCTTCAACGTTGGTTTGCGTAGCTCCTTTGCCTACCTTGAGTGATCTTGAGATATGCTGGAATTATTTATACTTTCTTGTCGTTTTCCTATACCAGTTGAGGGCCTGGCGATGGTCTTGTATCTCTCTTTGTTGGAAGGCTGACCGGGCTAAGGTTCGAGGTTTTCTGGCAGGTTCTGATTCTGAGGTGTTTGCAGTCGTATCTTGTCGGATCTTCCAACATGTATTGCGATGCTGGTATAGCGGCGAATTGATGTGCAACGGTATAAGGGTGACCTGAAGGTAAGTTACTAACTTATTAGAAGGTCATCTGCAAACTGTGAGTGTTGCTTAGTGGCAGGTGATGGCATGGCCCGTGCCACCTTGGGTGGTTTGTGGCTGCTAAAGCAGGATGCATCCTGAAGCCCAATTCCTAATTGACTTGGGCTGCTTCCAATAAAACCCAATCTCAATCATGGTAATGAATTGATCCTGTGCATCAACTTGCATCATCCACATATTCAGTTTGCCTAGGTCTAAACCAACTTCCATTTATCTTCTAAGTTAAATCATTTGCAAAAATTTCTATGGTAAAATCAATATCATGGCCTCGTTTTAAATCATAATTGAATCTTTGGTTGAGCTCCCAATTTCAATCTTGTTGTCATTTCTAAGAACAGTGAGTCAAGTGTCTATATTAAAATAATACTCTCAAAATCAATCTATTATGCCCGTTGATTCACTCCCTCATTGTCTCCATCAATCCACCAACAACTGTAGACTAACCAATCACTATTATTCAATTAACGCTGCTAATTCGTTAATCCTCTATGATTCAACACATGCACCTGAATTTCACATCACAACTTAATATAGCAATCCAACTCCAATTCTTATTCATTACCTACACCTATTCAGATAGCCAATATTAGATTTCTAGCAATCACTAATAATACATCTAAATCCAAATTCACCATGCCATCATATCCCATATATCCAACATAACCAAATCATCCAATTAATTCCACAAGGCTTACCCATATATCATGATTCAACCAGTCCACCAAAAATTAACCTCCTGCATTGCTATGAAAATTCAATCTTTTCGTATTTCAATCACCACCTTTACTATATCAATTTCTCAATACTAATTCTCCAACAATTACTAAGATTCATTTAATTCCGCCAAGATGTATTCTATAATCTAACTAATTTTTATTCCTACACTCCAACAAAGATATACTTCTATAATCCAACATTAATATATTCTAAAATCCAACAAATGTATTTCTCCAATCCAACAATAATATATTTCTAATAATCCGATCATAATATATTTCTACGATCCAATAATGATAAAATTCGATATTTCAACTCCAACAATTATATATAATCCCACATTCCAATCTTCAACAAGTTTTAGTGGTTTTCTTCTTGTTGTATACACAATCAATACAACAACACAGGAGTAGGATTATTATTCTCTTAGGAGAATGCCTGAACCTATATAAAATTCACGTGTCCTTTTCTATGTGATTTCGCTCTAGGAGAGCCCCTAATATCCATTCATAAGATCGATACTAAACCATCGACAGTTGACACTATCCGTGGGGAACTTCTATTTCTCCTTTCCTTTTCGATAAATTGTCTTCATTTTCAACTCTGATGCTTTCATGGCAGGAGAGTGAAATGAGATGAATTGATTCGATTTGGCAGACTACGCAGGACTTGACATGGATGCCTGCTATGAGTACGAGCAGAGCATCATTTCGTCTGACGATAATGCCAGTTCCACGGATCTTTCACCAGACCTAGGGAACCATGCCACAGACAAGGTTGATGAGGGAGCCCTCTCTCCCATGACATTACGCTCAGAGGAGGAACCAGAATCCTCAAAGGGCAAGGGTCTAACTGATCAGGATCAGGATCGCCCCACGACGAATGTTGAACACAGTGAGGGTTCCTCCTCCAAACGTCCAAGTCCGTTTGATCTGACACAGCAAGTCCTAGAATCCATGATTCCGAGACTCAATCAACACCTAATAATCGCCACCCTTCAATTACCCACACGAGGTGTGTGGTTGAGCCCGCTTCACCTGCGGATTCGACCATACCCCCGTAGGGTTCACCTTCAACCGAAGACGGTTATAACCCGGAATTCCCCTTCCTAGAGAGGATTGCTCCAAGTCGCAAGGTATTGTCGTTCGACTACTCCTCGAGTCAGGAGGACTACTGCGAGTGGGGACAACAGCATCCAGGAGGTCTTTGTCCTCCCCTCAGATCCTAATCTCTATCCGAGAAGCAGAACTAGGGTTGCTTCCTATCGCGCAACCGCTTTGGGCTCTCGTGGTGATAGGAGAACACATCTGGTGACGACCAGGATCTCCACATTCGTGAGTGTGGCCCAAATCCTAGAAGTGATCGCTTGTCACAACCCGGCCTAGGGCACACCCGAGAGGTCCCTCAGGACCTTCTGGGAGGTCCAAAAAGGAGCCCCCAGGACGTCCCGAGAGGTCCCTCAGGACCTCTTGGGAGGTCCGTAGAGGACTTCCCAGGACGTCCCGAGAGGACATCCCGGTAGGACCTCCAGACCTCCCGAGAGGTCCAATAGACCACCCGGAGGTCTGGGGTCCCGACCCGAGGAGGTCTTTGGACCTCAGACCTCCTCAAGCACCACGCGCTACTCGAGGGAGGTCCGAGAGGAGCCAACCCGAGGAGGTCGTGGGGCTTGAGGACGAGCCTTAAGTCCACTGCGATCCAAACTGGTCCCCAGGGATCATCGACCAGTTCTCACAGCACGCAAGTGACAGCAAAACATCCACACAACTTTATTGCCAATTTTATTTCAAATACAAGTATTAAGTTTCAAGGCAGGCTACAATAGTTAACATTCATTTTTGTGAAATCCATTTTCAGTTGGATAGCATTCATCATGAAGATGCTGAAGGATACCCTCCTGCACATGGCTTCCCGTCCAAACCTAATTTGGTTAAACCACCAAAACCAATTTCATAAGTCTTTTGAAAACCAAAACCAAGAGCTAACTTTGAGTGACATTGCCAGCATGTCCATAACCGCAGACACGGCAATTCGAATAGATTTACACTCTGCAGAGGTTGTACACTTTACCCACATGACATGAATTCTCTAGTTTGCTTGGCATCCGTCGATACCACCTCACACTTCCTTTGGTGAGCGGTCTAGAGCACATGACAAAGCCTTTACAATGCATTGCTCCACCGCAGTCCACCCACATTAAGGTTTCGCAGATCCCCCCCATTGGATACAAACCCGCCGGGTTAATGGGGTGCCCCTTCTTATGCCAGGTGGGACTACAACAGTCGTAACATGACAATCCACCGCCTCCGCCGGATCAACCACGAAGGAGCTTTGCAAATTAGTTAGCCAGGTCCCACGCCCCATACTGAAGACATGTGGTTGCACAATTTTGGCATAGCCCATTATAGGCTTAGCAAGTGGTGTCTCAAAGACCGGTCCTTAACTGACTTGGGCGACAAACCTCAACCCTGGGGCATCGGATCACACAACCCCCGTGCATAGATATGCACCAACCAAACAACCAGCTTTGCCCAAGTCAAATCCATTTTTCATTTACTTTGCTTGTCAAACCTCCATGGCACACCAATGCCATGGCCACTTGTAAAACCTCCATGACACACCATTGTCATGGCCAAAATCTCCATGGCACACCAATGCCACGGCCCAAATTATTTGATTAAGTGATATTTTGGTCAAAACTCCCAAATCAAGATTTTGGTCTAAGCGAGACTAAGCATTTCATTTTTCAATGCTACGGGTCCTCACTATTGCAAGAACCAGGTTTTATCTAGGGTGACAGTAAAGTTGATTTCAACATGGACAGTGGTCATACCAAGCAGTAGGCATAACTATGAATTGAAAGATAGGCATTGAAATAACTTAGTAAAGTAAGCATGGATACATTCTTGAAATCAACATAAGTACTTTGAAGTATTGGGTGCAACATGATCAAGAGTATAACTTGCCTTGCTCAAAGTCTTGAGCTGCTTCCTCTCCCTCACTGAACTCGGGCTCCCCACAGTCTCGACAATCTACACGTGAAAACCAAATGACTCAAATAAAGTTCAAACAAGATTCCAAAGGACTCCAAATAAGTTTAGATACAAAACCAACAGAGAGGATAGGAGGTTGGGAGGAGGTCCAATGAGCTTGATGGAGGAGGTCCAGAGAGTCAAGAGAGGAGGTCCATAAACTTGGAGGGAGGTCTAAGGTAGGCTCGGTTGAGACAGAGAGGAGAAATGGAGAAGAAAGTGAGAAAGGAGGGCTTCCCAAACTATATATAGTGGAAGCCAATGCACATGACCCAGGATAGGGTCATCAGGAGTTGGTAAAGAGGACAATGGGAGTAGGCAAGGAATGTGACAATGGTATGACATGAGTACTGAAAAAGTGAGAGCATTTAACGTGATACAACATGCATTAAATACTGTGGAGACTTCCTTGCACTAGGACATAGTCAAATGTAAAGAAAACTGGGAGCATGACTGCCCCGTGGGGCAGCCAAGACCCGCAGAGGAGGTCCTACAATGACCTTGAGGAGGTCTTGCAGTGAACAAGGGGAGATCCTCACCCACAGGGGAGGTCCTGACGGTTGGATCTCCAAAGAGGATGTCCAAACGGCCAGAGGAGGTCCGCAAGGGCAAGGAGGAGGTCCTCTCCTGCAAGGGAGGTCTAGACGGTTGGATCTCCGGAAGGGAGGTCCAACGGTCCAGATCGATTACGATCGGGGACATCTGCAAAGGTAAAAGGAGAACCTCACCCGCAAGGGAGGTCAGAGCCGTGGGATCAAATCCAGGGGAGGTCTAAACGGTTAGGATTTCCAAGGGGAGATCCTCACGATCGGATCTGCCAAAGGAGATGCAGACGACCAAGATCTCCAAAGGGAGGTCTTGACGGCGGATGTACAAGGAGGAGGTCTGGACGGTTAAGATCTCCAAGGGGGAGGTTTTAACGGTCCAGATTTACAAGGAGGAGGTCTGGACGGTTAAGATCTCCAAGGGGGAGGTCTTAACGGTCTAGATTTACAAGGGGGAGGTCGAGACCGCTGGATTTCGATCGGACCGCCCAGAATGATCTAAGGCTCAGGGAGGGTGGGACGTTCGGACCATCCGAATGTCTCACCAGGATCAAACCGTCCAATGTAAATCGGACAACTCATAATCAATCGAGATGCAAATAGGCAAGGAGGAGGTCCTGGGGAACCCGGGGAGGTCTGGTAGGACATGGAGAGGTCCCGAAGGACGCGGAGAGGTTCAATAAAGGTAAGGGGAGGTCCTAGAGGACATGGAGAGGTCCTGAAGGACACGGGGAGGTCCAACAAAGGTAAGGGGAGGTCCTAGAGGACATGGAGAGGTCCTGAAGGACGCGGAGAGGTCCAACAAAGGTAAGGGGAGGTCCTAGAGGACATGGAGAGGTCCTAAAGGACGCGGAGAGGTCCAACAAAGGTAAGGGGAGGTCCTAAGAAGCGGTAGTACCGCATGGTGTGGGTGGTACTGAAGGGAATCTCCAGAGAAGGTTTCAAGGATACAAGCGGCGAGGGAAAGTCCAAGTAACTGAAAAGCTTCAACAGGATTCCAAAGGAGCTCAGATGCACATAAGGGTGGCGTAGGCTTGGGGAGGTTGTAAGCCAGAGAAGACCCGAGAGGGAGAATCGGACCCAGGGAGGTCCAAGCGTTTGGGAGGTCTAGACCTAAGGAGGTCTAGACCAGGGGAGGACAACACAAAGGAGGTCTGAACCTTTGGATCCAAACGACGGAGAGGTCTGGGCCATTAGATCCCAGATGAAGGGAGGTCTAGACCAGAGGTGGGTAAAAGATGAACAGAGAAAGGAAGATCTTCAAAACTCCAACAACTCAACGAACCAACAAGGAACTTTTAGTTGAAGTTTGGGTTAGTCAACTTAAATCCATTATGAAATTTCAGGTTAAGCTTTGAATTCTCATCAAAACAAAATGGTTCTTTTTATTTTGAAAATTTCAAAAAGGTTCTGAAAATCAGGGTGTCACATCGCTCTCCACTAAGACACACTCCGGCTGACTCAGATATCGATGATCCTGAAACTGCCAGGAGACGAAGAATTTCTACCCAGAGATCCTCTGGGCGCACCCAATACCAGTCGGAGGAAGCTCAAGAACTTCAACGAATTAATGACCTGATCGAAAACCCGACTCAGGAGCTTGGACAAGCGCCAGGCTACAACCTCTTCGTTCAAGAGATCGCACGAAGACTTCGGGACACAATGGTTAGGCTCGAGCGGAATCGATAACACCGTCCTGGAAGTCGTACCAGGGCAAATCCATCGAATGCTAGTCGTTCGAATGACTCTCCTTGTGGAGAACGACAGAACCACAAGTCTGGTCAATCTCCCGACCACGACACTAGTCGGAGAAGAGTTCCACGAACAACTAATGATCAATAAGCTCCTAGGGAAAGTGGTCGTTCACCACTTCAACAAAAAATCTGCACCAGCAGATGGAGCACGAGGGGTATGTAGGACTGAGATCTATGATATTCCAAGTCTATTTACTACTGGGTATCGTCAAGTACGATCGTCTGGTGATGTCAACCATTCTTTCGTCTGACCTTTGAGCAGTTCGTTGGTCGCCCCGGTTCTGACCAGTGAACATGGAGAAGTTTGATGAGTCATAAAATCCCATCAAGTTTTTTCAAGTCTGTACCACCGTAGTTCGAGCAGCAAGAGGAGGAGAGAGCATATCATGGTCAACTGCCTTCCTGTTGTACTCGAAGGATCTGTTTGATCGTAGCAGTTAAATTAGCAACAAGAGTCGATCTATTCGTGGCAGCACCTCTGTGACTTACTGCTGGCCAACTTCCAGGGCACTTACAACCACCCTGGAAAGGAGGACGGTCTGCATAGAATGCGACAAGATTCTCACGAGACCCTAAGTCAATTTACCAGGTGCTTTAGTCAGGTTCGCAATTCAATTCCTAAAGTTTCTGACACTTCTGTCTTCAGGGCATTCAAGCAGGGAGTTCGCAATCGAAGGATCACAGAGGATATCGCTCTAAATCCTTCGGTAACCGTCGTCGAGCTCTTTGAAATGGCCGATCGTTATGCAACTGCAGCAGAAGTGGTCGAGTGGAATCGCACGATTGATCGTGACGATAAGGACACCTGAGGAGTGGGCGAAAGTAACAAGAAAAAAAGATTAAAAAAGGCCAGAAAATCCAAGAGCAAGACTAAAAGCCAAAAACCTCACGTTAAAAGCTCTAATGAGATAGCCGTGAGTGACAAGGAGCCTCGGAAATCCAAACCATGCTCCGACCGGAGCAAAGGTAAACACCCCGAACGGAAGAACGACAAGCCTAGGTAGTGTTCTTTTCACAAAAAAGAAGGAAACAACCTTCGCAACTGCCGAGTTTTTCAGCGGAAACTCGAGGATTACTACTCTGACAAGGGACCGCTTCCTACACTCGAAGAGGTGGGACAAACTAGTGGTAAAAAAATAGTCAGATGATGATGAGAAGATGTTGTTTCAAGATCCAGAATACACCATCGATCACATCTATGGAGGATCTTCAGCATATGAGTCAAAACGATAGCTCAAAACTGTCGAACGCGAGATAAATTCCATTGACCCCCTCTTGTCAATAAAGTACTAAAGTGGTTGGAAATCACCATCTGTTTTGAGAAAGGTGACTGTCCAATCCCTTCTACTTGACATGGTTATTTTCCGATCATGATCGAGCCCACCATCAACAACTGTTGAGTCAATCGTGTGTTAGTTGATGGTGCAAGTTCATTAAACATACTCTTTACGAGTGTGTTGGACAAAATGCAAGTTCCCAGGACAATGATCAAACCAGTATGGTACTCATTTCATGGGATCGTACCGGGGTCTTCGGCCAAACCTATTGGTCAAGTTTTCCATCCTATTACGTTTAGGCCGCCAAACAATTCCAGGACAGAGAAAATCTCTTTTGATGTGGTCGATTTTGACACAACATATAATGATATTCTTGGTCGACCAACTCTAGCACGATTCCTAATGGCTGCTCATTATGGTTACCAATATCTTAAGATGCTAGGTTCCAAAGGAGTAATCACAGTTCGGTGTGATAAAAAGATGGCGCTTACATACGACCGTAAATCCCTCGAGATGGTTAGCCAAATACCAACTCTAGAAGCAAGTAAAGTGCAACCTTTGACCAAGCAGTCGAAGTCTAAAATTGCCTCAGAGCCGAACGACCAAGTCATAGAAGTTCTACTTAATAAAGAGGAGCCTTCGAAGACTGTTCGCATAGGAATCGCTCTCAACCTCGCATAGGAAGATGCCATCATCACCTTCCTCCAAGCAAATAGAGATGTCTTCACGTGGTAAGCATCTGACATGCTCAGAATCCCCAGGGAGGTGATCGAGCATATGCTAGATTTATGGCCTAACAAGAAGCCCGTAAAAAAAATTACGGAGACTTGCACCTGATTGATGCGATGCTATTAGATCATAATCGGACAAGCTACTTAAGGCTGGTTTCATAAAAGAGGTCGACCACCCTGAGTGGTTGCCTAACCCTATAATGGTTAGAAAGTCTAATGATAAATGACGTATGCGTGTAGACTTTACTAATCTAAATAAAGCTTGTCCAAAAGATGATTTTCCCCTTCCTCATATCAACCAGTTAGTTGATTCCACTGTTGGTTGTGAAATATTGAGTTTTCTAGATGCATACTTTGGTTATCATCAGACAAATACAAACGAGGTAATCAAGGGGTTTTCATGCAATGCATATCTCAGAAAGAAGGATTAGATATCCTTCAAGAAATACACGGAGACATCTGTGGGACTCATGCTTCCTACAGAACGCTGGTCGGAAAAGCCTTTCAACAAGATTTTTACTGGCCAATAGCCCTCCATGATGCTAAAGAGCTCATTAAGAAGTGTGTAACAATACAATTTCATAGTAGGCAAATACACCAATCAGTTCAAGCATTACAAATTATACCTCTTTCTTGGCCTTTTGCGGCCTGGGGTCTCGATATCCTAGGACCGTTCCCAAAAGCATCAGGGGGTTCGAGTTTCTTTTTGTGGTTATTGATATATTCACAAAATGGATTGAAGCTGAACCTGTGACTGGGATAACAACGGAAGAATCCAAAAAAATTATAATAAAAAATATGATCACTCAATTTGGTGTGCCATGTCGGATCATAACAGATAATGGTACACAATGTTCGAGCGCAAAATTACAAGAATTTTTATAATTTTGCGAAAAATTGGGTGCTAATCTATGTTATGCCTCTGTCGTCCATCCACAAAGCAATGGGGGCAGTCAAAAGGGCAAATGGCCAAATTATGCAGGGAATCAAAACTCGAGTTTTCGACTAGCTTATAAAGCGCTCGGGGGCTTGGATAAAAGAATTACCCTCAGTATTATGGAAAATTCGCACGACCGCTAGTCGGGCTACAGACGAAACAACATTTATCTTAGTTTTTGGTGCTGAAGCTATGCTTCCACATGAACTAAAGACTCGGTCGACAAGGGTCGAAACCTATAACGACTCTGGCCAAGAACAACTTCGAGCTGATGACATCAATCTACTCGAAGAAAAGAGAAACCAAGCCTTAATCCATTCACAGTCTACCAACAAGCCCTACGCAAATACTACGACCGTAAGGTCCAACCTCACAGTCTTGTTGTAGGTGACTTGGTATTGAAAAAGATTTAATCACAGTCTAATGGGAACAAATTTTCCTCTGAATGGGAAGGTTCTTACACAGTGGTCAAAGTGACACGACCAAGCTCGATACGACTAGCAACGAAAGATAGTAGAGTTCTTTCCAATTCATGGAATATCGGCCAATTGCGAATATTCTATGTGTAACCTCCTACATTCTCAATAATGTTTATGTTTTTTCTTCAATCTTTGTTGTCTCTACATATCCATTGAACAACATTTCAATAATTTTTCGATCACCTTTTTACAACACTTGGTTTTCCTTACACTGGTCGAAGGAAGATAACATCATCTAGTCGAAGCCTTTCCTCTCTACATGTTGTCCAGCCTACTAGAAGGAACTTTCTAGCGTCGATATGTTCCTAACTTTAGCCGCCAATACAAGGAAAATGAGTTGAAAAAAATGTGGTCGAAATAATTTTAAGCAAGCTCTTTTTAATCATTTACTTAATTTCTTTACTTCATTTTACATAAAGATTTCTAAGTGAGTTGGGCATTTATAGAATTATAGTTTGTTCAACTAATTTTGATACACTCGATTTGATTAACCTGGTTGGAGGAAGAAACATCACTTAGTCGAAGACTTTCCTCCCTGCACGTGACTTGCTCACTAGAAGGAACTTCCTAGTGTCGATTTGTTCATAACTCTTGTTACCAGTACAAGAAAATCGAGATCAAAAGCAAAGGTCGAACGGATTTTTTAAGCAAGCTCTTTTTTCACTATTTACTTAGTTTATCTCATTAAACTAAGTAAATAGTCGATGTCTAGGATAAAGTTATAATTACAACTTTAATTCTTAGTCTTAAAATTTCAATTCTCATTTTTTTTATCTTGCCTTATGAGTTACTAACTACTTGAAAAGACATATTGCAGGAAATGAAGTTTTATATACATAAACAAGAAATTATTTTTACAAAGGAAATCATATTATAAACTACTCTGATGAAGGAGATCCAATCTGCATCTCCTCTGCGACCTTCTTACCGACTGGCTATACTTCTTCAATCAGTCGTGTTGTTTCTGCTTCAGGGCAGTCGAAGTCAGTTTCGACTGGTTGAAGGCTAAGACTCCGGTCATGAGCCTTAAGTTTTGCAAGAGCAAAACTTACAGCGCCTTCGATCGCTTGTCTTATCGAATCAGCTTGATTGGTCTTCAAGGTAGTTATCAACTCCTGTAATGTCATGACCTATTGCCCAATGGTGCTCATTTGTTCGACCACGGTGTCTTCAAGATGAGTGACCTTCTCAGCACCAAGTCCACCGAGCACATTGTTTAGGACAGAAATATTGTCTTGAAGATTGATCTTCATAGCCCTCATTTCCTCCTGACCGCGGGTTGGAGTTTCCTGAAGTCGTTTTATTTCTACTGCTTGCTCTGAAAATAGAGCACGACTAGTTATAAAAACACTTCTCAAATATCAGTAAATAAAACTGGTCGTAGGTAAAAAAAATTTACCTGCCAAGCGAGAGTCAAGCTTCTTGATCTCATGATCATGAGAAACAACATCTTCCTAATACTTCTTTTTCAATTGTTAACCTTTGCGACATGACTTTTTCGTGGTCGAGCAAATCGGTTATGATCTTTCCATCACTTTCAAACCAACAAGGGAAAAAGTGATACATGTTCTAAGCAAGTACTCAAAAGCTATCATTTTCCTTATCTTTCTTTTCATACCTTTTGATCCTCCTTACACTGGTTGAAAAGTGGGAATGATACCTAGTCAAAGTCTCTCCTCTCTACACGTGGTTTTTAGATCACTACAAGAAACTTTCTAGTGTCGACCAGACCTTTATTCATACTAACAAGATAAGGAATTGATTTCAAAGGATGTGATCGAAACCAATAAAACAAAGCTTTATTTCATAAAGTCCAAAAGATACATTTTACATGTTGCAAAAGTAAAAAAAAAACCTAGTTACATTTCTTCTACGACCTTTCTTTTATCTGGTTAGCCTTTTCGACCAGTTTTTCGAATTTCTTCTTCAAAGTGGTTGAAGTTGATCTCCATTAAAAGAAAGCAGAAGATATGAGCGCTTGTCCATTATATTACTTTTCTCCGATATGAACTTCAGTCTTAATTGGAAATTACATCATAGACAATGAAGTAATCACCTGCTCATCGGGATCTTTTTTTTCCTAATTCCTGAGAACTTCAATCCATGGAACAAATTGACTTTTCGACCACCTTAAAGTCATGTTCCATGGATTTTCTTTTTCCACAATCTTACTCATAGTGGAAGGATACCAAGGCGATCTGAGTTCACACTCATAAAAGCTTTGAAGATAGAAATCTCACATTTCTCTTTTAAAAACCACCATTCATCATCTATCCTTTTACACTTCAACAAAAGTGATGAGGACATCCCTTCCACTGATACAACCATCTCTACTGCTTCTGACGTGCAAGGACCAATTACTAGAGCACGTGCTCGCCAACTAAATTATCAGGTAACTTCGTTTCTCGAAGTGCACCCATATTCTACGAACTCTATGATGCTGCCTAAAGCGACATTCTCTAGCTCGGCCGCGCTGTGTTTTCGTTTGTATTCTAGGCTCGCGTCTCTAGTATGGTCTAGCCTAGGGCCAGCACTAACCGGCGTTGAACGATTTTTCAACTTGCATTCTCTGATTTGATTATTGCTACTTCTTGCTGCTATACTTAAGCATGTCCAGCTCCACAGCATTACTACACCCGTGAAGGCTACCTTCACTTACAATCACTCCATTCAATCTTTGACGACTAGTTTGACACCGACACCGGTGTACTAATCACCACCCGCTGCTTGGTAAGAATTGGGTAAGAGCTTTAGTGAAGTTTGAGTGACCGAGTGATTTTCAGCCCCACATATTAGTAGTATTAGGGACTTGTTACTTTCACCTTCATTTTTCTATTTGCTATTGCCATGTCAGGTGTACAAGGAATTGAAGAAGAGGGGGTCCTCACCCCACATACAAGAGGGCTGCGACAACATTTTGTAAAGATGGTCAACGAACGTTGTGCGCAACTCGAGAACACTCACGATGAGACCATTACAGGACTCGATGGAGTAGAAGCTAGCCAAGCTGAGGTGAACGTAAAGCTTGACGCTATCTTGGCACGTTTGGAGGGGCTAGGCCGAGCTCCTCCACCTCTCTCTTGGTACCCTTCGTCTTTGCTCTCGCTACTCTGAGCGCTTAGGCCATCGCCGCCAAGCTTCCATAGCCAACACCGTTTCCTCATCGGCTGAAGAAGAAGAAGATGATGATGATGAGAACAACTTTGCTGATTCCGAGGACGGGGACCTCAATTTCAACAACAATCGTGATCACCGTCGACGTCGTTTCAATAGACAAGGTGTGGGAAGTGATCCACCACCACGGGAGGTACGTGACCGTGATGATGCTTTTTCTAAGATTAAATTTACTATGCCTCCATTTGCTGGTAAATATGATCCTGATGTTTATCTCACTTGGGAGCTAGAAGTAGAACAAAATTTTAATTGCCATGATTTCCCTGAGAATAGGAGAGTTAGAGATGCTACTAGTGAGTTTACAGACTTTGCTTGCGTATGGTGGAGTGAATATTGTCGTACTAATCCTAATAACATACCTGCCACCTGGGAGGCTTTAAAAAAGAGCTATGCGTCATCGTTTTGTTCCCTCATATTATGCTCGTGACTAGTTGAATAAATTGATCCATTTGAATCAAGGAAGTAAAACTGTTAAGGATTACTATCAAGAATTATAAACTGGTTTGCTTCGCTGTGGTATAGAGGAAACTGAAGATGCTAAAATAGCTAGATTTTTAGGTGGGCTGAACCATGAGATATAGGATATACTTGATTATAAGGATTATAACTCTATCACTCGCTTGTTTCACTTTGCTTGTAAGGCTGAACGGGAAGTGCATGGACGTCATAGCAGGCAACGGAGCGGCTCCGAAGGTATTTTTGCAGGTCTTACAAGTTAATTCATGAACCGTATTCCCACGACCACCTCCAATCGAGCTGCTGACCGAGCTCATCAAACAATTCCCGACGTCCAACGGCCACTCCTACACCTTCACGAGCATCCGAGGCAAGCAAAACAGCCAATTTGGCCCCTGCATCGGGTGCATCCTCAGTGGCATCAACTGGACGAGCGCACGAGACTCAATGCCATCGCTGCAAGGTCTTTGGACACATACAGAGGGACTGTCCTAGTAAGTGCATCCTCTTGATCAAGGATAATGGTGAGTACACTTCCGCTAGTGACATGGAAGAAGAACATACGTTGCTTGCTGACCCTGTAGGAAACAACAACGATTCTGATCGTGAGGAGGAACAAATCAGCGCTGACCTCACGGATAGGTACTTGAGCATTATCGCACAACATGTACTTAGTGCACAAATGGAGCGTGCTGAGCAGAATCAACGCCACAACTTGTTTCAAACAAAATTTGTCGTCAAGGACCGCTCGTGCCATGTGATCATCGACGGGGGGAGCTGCAACAATTTGGTGAGCATAGATATGGTCGAGAAGCTTTGCTTGGCCACTCAACAACACCCCCGTCCCTACTACATCCAGTGGTTCAATAATTGTGGTAAGCTAAAGGTAACACACATTGCGAGAGTACACTTCCCATTGGTTCATATCATGACTATGTTGAGTGTGACGTAGTGCCTATGCAAGCTTGTTCTTTGCTGCTAGGTAGACCTTGGCAATATGATAGAGATGTTGTACATCATGGTCGGACCAACCGATATACTCTCACATTTAAAGGCAAGAAGATTAGCTTGCTTCCCATATCACTTGAGGCTATTTTAAAAGATGAATTAGAGAGAGCTAAGCGTGACAAGGCTAGTAGTAAAAGTGAAAATCATATTGTTGCGAAGGACTTTGTCGATCAATCAAAGAAGGAACCTAGTGCTAAAAAGAATGAAATTAGGTTAAAGGGTCATGTTCTGCTTGCAACCAAATCTGAAATCAGTACTTTGCAGCCCCATGACTCTGTGTGCTATGCTTTGGTATGCAAGGATGCTTTGTTCTCATTTGAGGATATGCCTTCATCCTTGCCTCCTGTTGTTGCCAACCTTTTGCAGGAATATGTTGATGTATTTCCAAAGGAGGTGCCACCGGGGCTGCCACCTATTCGAGGAATAGAGCACCAAATCGACTTGATTCCCAGTGCCTCGCTGCCAAACTGTGCACCGTATAGGACCAACCTAGAGGAGACGAAAGAAATTCAGTGCTAAGTACAAGAATTGCTCGACAAAGGTTATGTGCGCGAATCTCTTAGTCCTTGTGTTGTTTCTGTCATATTAGTTCCTAAGAAAGATGGTTCGTGGTGTATGTGTGTAGATTGTAGAGCTATTAATAATATCACCATTCGTTATCGTCATCCTATTCCTAGGTTAGATGATATGCTTGATGAATTAAGTGGTTCTACTGTTTTCTCTAAAGTTGATTTGCGTAGTGGTTACCATCAAATTCACATGAAGTTAGGAGATGAGTGGAAAATAGCATTTAAAACTAAGTTCGGATTGTATGAGTGGTTAGTGATGCCTTTTGGTTTAACTAACGCACCTAGAACTTTCATGAGATTAATGAACGAAGTTTTGTGTGCTTTCATTGGCAAATTTGTGGTAGTATACTTCGAGATGATATATTGATTTACAGCAAGTCATTAGAGGAACATTTGGAGCATTTACGTGTTGTTTTTAATGTTTTACGTGATGTATATTTATTTGGTAACCTAGAGAAGTGCACCCTTTGCACCGATCGAGTATCGTTTCTTGGCTATGTTGTTACTCCACAGGGCATTGAAGTTGATCAAGCCAAGATCGTCGCTATCCAGAGTTGGCCGGCCCCTAAAACGGTCACACAAGTGCGGAGTTTTCTCGGGCTCGCTGGTTTCTATCAGCGTTTTGTTCGGGATTTCAGCACCATCGTTGCACCGCTGAATGAGCTTACGAAAAAAGGGTATTCCTTTCACTTGGAGCACCATACAACAACAAGCTTTCGACGCTCTTAAAGATAAGTTGACACACGCTCCTTTGCTGCAACTTCCTGATTTCAGCAAGACTTTTGAATTAGAATGTGATGCTAGTGGCATAGGTCTTGGTGGTGTGTTAACCCAAGAAGGAAAATATGTTGCTTACTTTAGTGAAAAATTAAGTGGGCCTAGTTCGAACTATTCTACCTATGATAAAAAATTATATCCTCTAGTTCGAACTTTGGAAACATGGCAGCATTATTTATGGCCCAAAGAGTTTGTAATACATCCTGCTCATAAATCTTTGAAGCATATTCGAAATCAAACCAATCTGAACCATAGACATGCTAAGTGGGTTGAGTTTATTAAGTCTTTCCCTTATGTCATTAAACATAAAAAGGGCAAAGACAATGTAATAACTGATGCATTGTCTAGGAGATACACCATGCTTTCACAACTTGACTTCAAAATCTTTGGATTAGAGATAATAAAGGAGCAATATGTTCATGATGCTAATTTTAAAGATGTGTTGCTCAATTGTCAAGAGGGAAAGGGTTGGAATAAATTTGTGGTGCATGATGAGTTCGTGTACCGTGCTAACAAGCTATGCATTCCAACTAGCTCTGTTCGTCTTTTGTTGTTACAAGAGGCGCATGGAGGAGGATTGATGGGTCACTTCGGCGTAAAGAAGACTGAGGATGTTCTAACCCAACACTTTTATTGGCCAAAGATGAGGCGTGACATTGAACGCTTCATTGCCCGCTGCACCACGTGCCAAAAAGCTAAGTCACGACTTAATCCTCATGGTTTATACATGCATCTTCCTGTTCCAAGCACACCTTGGGAAGATATTTCGATGAACTTTGTTTTAGGGCTGCCTAGAACAAAGAAGGGGAGGGATAGTATTTTTGTTGTCGTGGATAGATACTCTAAGATGGCTCATTTTATACCATGTCATAAAAGTGATGATGCTACAAATATTGCTGATTTGTTCTTTAAAGAAATTGTTAAACTTGCATGGTATTAGAATCGATAGTTTCGGATCGTGATGCTAAATTTCTTAGTCATTTTGGAGAACTTTGTGGGCTAAGTTGGGGACTAAGCTGTTATTTTCCACTACTTGTCATCCCCAAACCGATGGATAAGCTAAGGTAGTCAATAGAATATTGTCTACTATGCTTAGGGTTGTGCTTAAAAAGAACTTAAAAATATGGGAGGAATGTTTGCCTCATGTGGAATTTGCTTATAATCGCTCGCTGCATTCTACCACAAAAACATATCCTTTTGAGATTGTTTATGGTTTCATACCTCGTGCACCTATCGACTTGTTGCCTCTTCCATCTTCAGAGAAGATAAATTTTGATGCTCAACAACGTGCTGATTTGATACTTAAGATGCATGAGACAACTAAAGAGAACATTGAACTTATGAATGCTAAATATAAAGTTGCTGATAGTCAGAGACATAAGCATGTTACTTTTGAACCTGGTGATCTTGTGTGGTTACACTTGCGTAAAGAACGATTCCCTGAATTGAGAAAGTCTAAACTCATGCCTCGTGCAGATGGTCCTTTTAAAGTGTTAGAAAAGATAATGATAATACATATAAGCTTGATCTGCCTGCAGGGGTTAGTCCCACATTTATCATTGCAGATTTGAAGCCATACTTGGGAGCAGAAGATAACCTGGAGTCGAGGACGACTCCAATTCAAGAAGGGGAGGATGATGAGGACATCCCTTCCACTGATACAACCATCTCTACTGCTTCTGACGTGCAAGGACCAATTACTAGAGCACGTGCTCGCCAACTAAATTATTAGGTAACTTCGTTTCTTGAAGTACACCCATATTCTATGAACTCTATGATGCTGCCTAAAGCAAGTGATATTATTTTACTTAGGAATTAAGGATCGGGAGGCAAGCTAAAGGGTCCACGACCACTTCAACAAGATCTATGACCAGTTCCTCAGGGTCCACGACCACTTCCAAGTAGTCCCCGAGGAGGTCTTCAGGACCACCCCGGAGGTCTCTAGGACCTCCCTAGGATCTCCTCGTGACCTCCCTAGGACCTCCTCGCCAGGACCTCCTCCAAGACCACTTTCCTCTAGGACCTCCTCAAGACCTCCTTAGGACCTCCCTCTAGGACCACTATAGGACCTCCTCGGGGCTTCCTCAAGACCACTCCAGGACCAGTCCTAAGACACTCGATACTCGACATGAATAGTATTGGTCGTAGATAAATTATAGTATATATCTTTTGGATGGAGTCGGTTGTAATCTTTCCATAACTGTATTAGGAAAGAATCTTTGTGTGATACGGGAGTTAAAGATAGAATCGATAGTAGGTCGTGTGTATGTTGGTCGCACCCTTAGGTGCCAATATAAGGCCAAGCATCGCCCATCTAGTTCGGTAGGTTTTGTTAGATTGATTTCAGCTTAGGCTAGAAACACCATTGTTTGCTTGTACAGCTAGTGCAACCAGACGCTGCCTTTGGAACCCCAAATTATTCAATACATCTATCTTTGTTCCTCAATTCCTATTCAGCAAGTTCGTTGCTTCATCTATTTTTCTTGCTTGATTCTTGATGCAGGAAAAGACCTTCGTGGTTAGGTCGATCTCGCTACCGGCAAGGTCGATAACGAACGTGAAGTTGGTTCAACGATTGCGGGTGCAACGGTCGTCACACGGTTGTAGCCTGGATCGTGAGAGTTAGCTTCTACCAATCAAGTTGTATCATCCTCATCGAAAGATCGGGACAACGTCCCCATTAAAAAGTTTCAGAGAAGTTCTTCTAACAACATCAAAGATAGTTGTCTTCTTCATATCCATCCTTGATTCTTCCCATTCAAACTTAGGTCCGACTATTTATTCTAAAGAAATCGACTCGGACTTGAGAAGTTTAGGGATAGAATTTTAAGAAGAAGCAGAAGTGGGAAATATAGAAAGGTTGCGAGTGAGTTTTTCTTAGTTCTGCCATTCTGATGGTTATTTATAGCTATCAACTTGCGACATAATTCAATGGATAGGGACAAAAGTCCAACGGTTCAAATTCTATTAGAAAATTTTTCCCGATGAATTATTGGAAACCAAAGCATCACTATCTCTTCGAAAACTGTTCTTCATAAATAGAATCATAAGAGACAGTTGGCATTCTTTTTTCTGTATATTCAGGAAAATGAGTTTTATTTTTTACAACTCAAGTAAAATTACCTTTTTGACTAAGTCGATTTCTGGTCAAACAAAGTGCTAGTCAGAAAGACCTTACTTTTAACTACTATCCTACGACCTTTTTTCCAAGTAAGTTATTTTCACTTGAAGTTTTTTTTTTTTTTTGGGGAGGGAGGGAGGGGGCTAGATGACGAGGATCAAATAATCCTCAATTAATTAAGTTATTTATCGTAGTATTATATATAATAATATCTCTTATACAACCTTCAAATGTACCCCTCAATATTAACAATGAGGGAGATCATAAGATCATACACACCTAGTGGTCGTAAGTTCTTCTACAACTACCTATTGGTCGTAAGTCTTAATAGTCATAAATTCTTCTACGATGACTCTATCGATCGTAAGTCTTACTACGGTCACCTCATAGTCGTAAGTCTTACTACGACTAGGTCAGCTATGGCCACCCTATAATCGATAAAACCTACAAGCATGTAGGCCCAATTGACTAGAGACATTTGTGCGTTGTGTTTAATACACGCAGTAGTTAATATGTGCATTTATTCCTGTGATAACCGCATATATTAAACCTCTGTCTTTGACATAACCGCAAAACGACATGAAGGGATATGTCTCTAACAATAACTGCCTTTAAACATGCGCATTGCATCAAACGACAAAACGCCTCTTGACGTGGACAACTACTACCCCTTCAAACGCTATATAAGGAGTAAAGTCGATGAACAGAGAAGATAAAGAACCAAGTGATCAAGCGATCAAGAGATTCGACATCTACAACAAAATGCAAAAGTCATAAGCCCTAGTTTTAGTGACTTTCTTCTTGTTGTAAACACAACCAATACAGCCACACAGTCAATACAGTAACACATGAGTATGATTATTAGTCTTTTAAGAGAATGTCTGAACCTGTATAAAATTCACATTTTCTTTCATGTATGATTTTGCTCTAGAAGAGCTCCAGAATTCATTCATAATATTGATACTAAACCATCGACAATTACTAACACTAATAAAATCACTTAATACAGCTGAACCACTAGCTCTCCGCAAAGCAAGAAAATGCGCCAAAAAGGTTTTCTCATTATACACTGAAGGTTAGAGTACAGGCATGCGTTGTGGAAAGAATTTCCTATAGCTATGTGCACTGCAAGCGAGATGCAAACTATATGAACAAGCAAGAGCAAAATTTTATGCATTAAAAAGCTTGCGAAATGGCCCGTCCTTTCGATCTTTGGCCGCCTCTGTCAATGCAAGGAACCTCTTGAACCCTGTCGTCGCTGCTCCCCGCCCAAGTGCTGCAGCACGGGCGAGTACATCCTCTCGGTTGGCCAGAGCTCCCGTCAAGACAGCCATGCTTGGTGTAATTGAAACAGCTGGAGTTGCGACTGGTGCGATCGGGATAGATGCAGTGGCAACTGGTGGCGCAATAGTCGGAGCCACGGTGGGGTGTTTGATGCTTGGGCTATGCTTGTTGAAGTCTTCCAGTATAGCTTGTTGGTCTGCTTTCTTCAAGCCCTGTGACAAGCGAGAACAACACGAGCAGCAATCAAGTGTGTCAGGTTAAACTAAGTGATGGGAGATTGTACTTGGCATATTAAAGAGGCCAGATTTTTAAGTAAAAACCTTGAGGTCAAGTATCCGCTGAAACTCAAGAGGGGTGCCTTCCGGAAGGAGAGCACGGTACGTATTAGCAACAGAATCAACTGGTGACAAAATAACCTGCATCAAGCGATGTTATTAGCTTGATCAATGTGAAGTGCATATTCAGCAATACTGATATAGATAATTAGAACTCGAGTTCATTTTCCCCAATATACCTTAAGGAGTGCTTCAGCTTTACTCATTTCTCGGCTTACAAATTTTGAGTAGCTAGCAGCAACTGTACTCTGTTACATACAATTGAAAGAAACCACATGTAAGTGGAACCTAACTTGAAATCTCATCTTCTTGCAATTTAGTTTAAACTATAAATCTGCTTCCTTTTGCAGCCAACATCCTTGTTTGCGTAACCAAATTTGTTGCATTTGTTTGCTGCCAACCTTCTTTGAGTAACATAAGAATCAGATCACTTTTGCAGTTTGCTACACACATTTCGCTCTCCCTAGGGCCAAATTTCTTCCACAGATTCAAGGAATGCTTGATACAAAATAATCACTCCGCTTGGCAGGTTTCCTCAACCCGCCACTAATAATTAAAAATACATAGGCCATGTAATATGCCAAGATGATTTTGTGCTGACAATACCTGTTTTCCAAGAGCTGGGATGTCTAGTAGAATAGTCTTCACTGCTTGAGTATCCAAAAGCATCTGCAGGGAAAAAAAGAAGCACAGTGATGATTGATGAGAAATGTGCTGAATAATACAAAAAAGACTAAAAGAGCATTGTATAGAATTAATGTGGACCTGCTGTGCACCAGTTTCTGATATATGCTTGCACTTGTATATATTGAGATAAAAACGAGGTCCAAGAGAGGCTGCCAGCTGCATCAAAACAACGCAGGTAAGTATAATAAACTACGCTGATAGCCAATATATAGTTCATGACAAAAAGATGATAAGAACCCATAAGGTTTTTACCCATAATAAAGAAGAATGCTTAACTTACTTTGTCCAGGAAATACTGGAAGTAGGTAGGTGAAAGCAGGCTACCAAGCACAGGAATACTGCTGGACAGAATAGAGCTAATACCATTCACGTATCTGGCATGGAACAGTGAATCCACTTAGCAGATATATATATACATGAGAATAATCATGTGTTTTTTGGCTGATCTGAAGAATATGCAAGGCAAATAATGTTTATAAGCACAAATTAAGATTTTTTTTTCCCAATTGAACGAACAAAGAAGAGAGTGTTCCAAAATTTTAAGGATCCATTTTATGTGTATATGTATGTAGTGCAAAACTGCAAAACCCTATCTGGAACATGCTAATTCTCATATGAGCCATTGGGCGACATTTCACATTTGGATGGACTATCGACAATGTTTTTAGGCAAACTTGAGGGGGTGGGATCCCAAATGCATAATTTTGCAATTTCTTAGGGGTTACTTGCAATCTCCATACATGCGACCTCCAGTCCACCTATATCTGTTCCGTCCAGCAATCCACCATCGGAGTTAGTTACAGGCTATGGGAGTTCATATATTTGCTTTATTTACAGGCTATGAGATGCAGCTTCTGATAAGATAGATCCCAATTAGCAGTTCATATAGAATCATATCTTCTCTTCTTTCCAGTGGAATAATTGCTATGTTATGTTACAAACTCCTATATTTTTCACTTGCCCATCAAATCTAGGCCGTGGGACTTGGACTCTTGTAAAGTGTATATAACTTGTTATTCCATACTATTTTCAAATATGTAATAAGACTTCACACAAAATGAAATATCAGCAGGGATGTACTATAAAAGGGGTTTAATAAAATCCTACTCTGATTGGTCGCCAACGCTTTCAAGGGTGGCCCATGGTACACGAGTCATTGCGACCATTTCAGCATCAAATTTGGTTTCAAGGCCATGCACAAGTGTCATCAATGCTTTTGTGATCACAGCTGAGAATTCATCCTGCAAGTATTGAAGTATTGAGGCATTTTCTAGAACTTTAACAATAATATCAAAGAAATAACATAGCAATCTAATGGCTACAATATTCACAACAACTAGAAAAAAACGACAAAAGAAAATGATCAGTCACCTGAACTTCAGACATGTCCACCTTGTCAGCAAACTGAGGGTTAATCATCTTAGCAACATTCTCAGCTAGCTCACCAGACTGTCAAATTTATACAGAGAAAGTTGATAATCATAAAAAAGAGCATGAGAGAATCTCTCAAGCACGCACACAGAAGGAAAAAATTAGCTATATGCCACTCTAAAAGTGCTAGGTTTGCAAAATGCCACCGCAAACATCGGATAGCTTGCAATCTACTAAGACATTTTTGCCCCTAACTTTGCACTGAGACTGACAACAGGCCCGCTTGTCAGCCTCAATTCCTCCTCTCCCCTTTTCTCTTCCTCCCTCTGTTTTCCTCTCTTCCCTCTGAGTAGATATGATACAAGGCCCAATCTGTGGAGAACTTCTAGCGGCAACTCCCCTCAGCCTGCTGAATGCCATCATGAAGGCAGCCTTGGTGGACGATGATGACAAGCTACCATACATGAGACTGTTCTTGGATCAATTGCAATCAGAACATAAGTATCCCATCTTTTAGCCAATAAACTTAAGGATTTGTTGGGATCTCCAACCAGAAACTATTGCGCTGCCCATTTCCAGTGCCACACACTTCCAACGCTAGCCTTCCGATGTGAAACGGCACGACGGGTGAGGTCTTCTAATGAGGGACTGGGAAAGTGCCAAGTGGTACCCATGGGGAACTATGGACTAATAACATAAATTTGGCAATAAAGAAGGGCTAGATGCAAAAAAAAAAAAGGGCAAGGGGCAAGGGGCAATCTAGCTAAATTGAACTCCTATTATTCTTTTTAAGGGTTAATTTACTCAGTACCATCGCAATCGCGTGTCACTTGCAAAGTACCATCACGAACACAACGCGCTGCCAAATGCCACGCGAACACCCGAAATTCTTCGAAATGCCCCTGCCGTGAGGGTTCCGTCACCAGATTGTGACACCCTGATTTTTAGAACCTTTTTGAAATTTTCAAAATAAAAAGAACCATTTTGTTTTGATGAGAATTCAAAGCTTAACCTGAAATTTCATAATGGATTTAAGTTGACTAACCCAAATTTCAACTAGAAGTTCCTTGTTGGTTCGTTGAGTTGTTGGAGTTTTAAAGATCTTCCCTTCTCTGTTCATCTTTTACCCACCTCTGGTCTAGACCTCCCTTCGTCTGGGATCTAATGGCCTAGACCTCTCCTTCGTTTGGATCCAAAGGTTCGGACCTCCTTTGTGTTGTCCTCCCCTGGTCCAGACCTCCTTGGGTCTAGACCTCCCAAACGCTTGAACCTCCCTGGGTCCGATTCTCCCTCTCGGGTCTTCTCTGACTTACAACCTCCCCAAGCCTGTGCCACCCTTATGTGCATCTGAGCTCCTTTGGAATCCTGTTGAAGCGTTTCGGGTTTACTTGGACTTTCCCTCGCCGCTTGTATCCTTGAAACCTTCTCTGGAGGTTCCCTTCAGTACCAGCCCGGTAGTACCACCCGCACCATGCGGTACTACCGCTTCTTCGAACCTCTCCATGTCTTCTAGGACCTCCCCGTACCTTTATTGGACCTCTCCGCGTCCTTCAGGACCTCTCCATGTCCTCTAGGACCTCCCCTTACTTTTATTGGACCTCCTTGTGTCCTACTGGACCTCCCCATGTCCTCTAGGACCTCCCCGTGTCCTTCAGGACCTCCTCCTTGCCTATTTGCATCTCTATTGATCGTGAGTCGTCCGATTTGCATTGGACGGTTTGATCCTAGTGAGATATTCGGAAGGTCCAAACGTCCCACTCTCCCTGAGCCTTAGATCATTCTGGGCGGTCCAATCGAAATCCAGCGGTCCCGACCTCCTCCTTGTAAACCTGGACCGTTAAGACCTCCCCCCTTGAAGATCTTAACCGTCCAAACCTCCTCCTTGTAAATCTGGACCGTTAAGACCTCCCCCCTTGGAGATCTTAACCGTCCAGACCTCCTCCTTGTAAATCTGGACCGTTAAGACCTCCCCCTTGGAGATCTTAACCGTCCAGACCTCCTCCTTGTAAACCTAGACCGTTAAGACCTCCCTCCTTGGAGATCTTAACCGTCCAGACCTCCTCCTTGTAAATCCGGACCGTTAAAACCTCCCCCCCTTGGAGATCTTAACCGTCCAGACCTCCTCCTTGTAAATCCGAACCGTTAAGACCTTCCCCTTGGAGATCTTAACCGTCCAGACCTCCTCCTTGTAAATCCGGACCGTTAGGACCTCCCCTTGGAGATCTTAACCGTCCAGACCTCCTCCTTGTACATCTGGCCGATAAGACCTCCCCTTTGGAGATCTTGGCCGTCCAGACCTCCTTTTTGGCGGATCCGTCGTGAGGACCTCCCTTGGAAATCCTAACTGCTCGAGACCTCCTGGATTTGATCCCACGGCTCGACATCCCTTGCGGGTGAGGTTCTCCTTTTACCTTCTGAACCTCCCGATTGTAATTGATCTTGACCGTTGGACCTCACTTCCGAGATCCAGCAGTCTAGACCTCCCTTGCGGAGAAGACCTCCTCCTTGCCCTTGCGGACCTCCTCAGTGCACTTAATCTTGGCCGTTTGGACCTCCTCTTTGGAGATCCAACAATCGAGACCTCCCTGTGGTGAGGATCTCCCCTTGTTCACTGCAAGACCTCCTCAAGGTCATTGCAGGGACCTCTCTCTGGTCTTGGGCGCCACAGGCGATCCACTCCCGATTTTTTACCTTTGACTATGTCCTAGTGCAAGGAAGTCTCCACAGCATTTAATGCATGTTGTATCACATTAAATGCTCTCACTTTTTCAGTACTCATATCATACCATTGTCACATTCCTTGCCTACTCCCATTGTCCTCTTTACCAACTCCTGATGACCCTATCCTGGGTCATGTGCATTGGCTTCCACTATATATAGTTTGGGAAGCCCTCCTTTCTCACTTTCTTCTCCATTTCTCCTCTCTGTCTCAACTGAGCACTCTCTGGACCTCCTCCAACAAGCTCATTGAACCTCCTCCCGACCTCCTATCCTCTCTGTTGGTTTTGTATCTAAGTTTATTTGGAGTCCTTTGGAATCTTGTTTGAACTTTATTTGAGTCATTTGGTTTTCACGTCAGATTGTCAAGGCCGTGGGAGCAGGAGTTGATGAGGAGAGAGGAAGCGACTTCGAGACTTTGAGCAAGGTAAGTTACATTCTTGATCATGTTGCACCCAATACTTCAAATTACTTATGTGATTTCAAGAATGTATGCATCCTTACTTTACTAAGTTATTTCAATGCCTATCTTTCAATTCATAGTTATGTCTACTGCTTGGTATGACCACTGTCCTCGATGAAATCAACTTCATTGTCACCCTAGATAAAATCTGGTTCTTGCAATAGTGAGGACCCGAAGCCTTTGGAAAATGAAATGCTTAGTATTGCTTAGACCAAAATCTTGATTTGGGAGTTTTGACCAAAAATATCTCTTAATCAAATAATTTGGGCCGTGGCATTGGTGTGCCATGGAGATTTCGGCCATGACATTGGTGTGTCATGGAGGTTTTACAAATGGCCATGGCATTAGTATGCCATGGAGGTTTGAAAAGCAAAGTAAATGAAAAATGGATTTGCCCCATTTTTTGCGTTGGTGGTGGCGTCGGTGGTGGTTGCGGTGCGACGCGTTCTTTGTGTCGATGGTGCGGTTGCGGTCTTTGGTCTTGGGGCGAGGGTGGTCGTTTGGCTGCCCCTCCTTTTGTCTGCGAGTTCGGGCGCGAGTCATGAGCCTTCTGCCGGCTTCTTTGGTGCAAGGTCGTTGAGCGCCCTCGGCGCCATTCCTCCTGAGGCGACACTTTTATGTCTCCGCCTGTTTGCTTCTCGGGTGAAAACCTTGTCCGGATGTCCGGACGGGCGACGACGGCATTGTTGTCGTCACCTTCTTGAAGGCGTCGCTTCGAGAAGCCCCTGCCCTCTTCGTTTTCTTCTGTAGGTTTACCCCCAACATCCTCGATTCACGGCGGCTCTTCCTTTTGGTTTGGCGCTTCACGATAGCTTCCGGTTCAATCGCGCTCCTCCGGCGGCAAATGCCGACTTAATGTGACTAGAGAGGAGGCGTGGGGCGAGGGTCCGCCGACCGAGTTGTGTCGATGAGGCGGCGTGGGAAGCGAGGCTCCGCCAGATTAAAGGCGGCGTGGGGCTGAGCTCACGGAAAATGCGGTGTGGCGTGGGAACGGGGCTCCGCCAACCATGTTGTTGAGTTGGTTGGTTAGCGCGCGAGTTGAGTTGGGTTGGTCTTGCCTGCTGTCTGGATGTGCCTCCCGGTGTGAGTGTCGTTCTGTTCGAGTTGAGGTCGTTTTGTCGTCTCGGGGTTGGCTGCCGGTTTTCTTCTCTGAAACCGCGCGTCTGTTAAGGTTTTCGGGCCCGGTTTCCCTTATAAATTGGGTCAATTCTCTTCTTCTTTATATATAAGCTCGGTGGAGCTCCATTCAAAAAAAAATGGATTTGCCTTGGGCGAAGCTGGTTGTTTGGTTGGTGCATGTCTATGCACGGGGGTCGTGTGATCCGATACCCCAGGGTTGAGGTTTGTCGCCCAAGTCGGTTAAGGACCGGTCTTTGAAACACCACTTGCTAAGCCTATAATGGGCTATGCCAAAATTGTGCAACCACATGTCTTGATATGGAGCGTGGGACCAGCTAACTAATTTGCAAAGCTCAGCCGTGGTTGATCCGTGGAGGCGGTGGGTTGTCATATTCTGTTGTTGTAGTCCCACCGGCATAAGAGGGCACCCCATTAACCCTGCGGTTTGTATCCAAAGGGGGAATCTGCAAAACCTTAATGTGGGTGGACTGCGGTGGAGCAATACATTGTAAAGGCCTTGTCATGTGCTCTAGACCTCTCACGAAAGGAAGTGTGAGGTGGTATCGACGGATGCCAAGCAAGCTAGAGAATTCATGTTATGTGGGTAAAATGTACAACCTCTGCAGAGTGTAAATCTATTCGAATAGTCGTGTCCGCGGTCATGGATATGCTGGCAATGTCACTCAAAGTTAGCTCTTGGTTTTGGTTTTCAAAAGACTTCTGAAATTGGTTTTGGTGGTTTAACCAAATTGGGTTTGGGCGGGAAGCCATGTGCAGGAGGGTATCCTTCACCATCTTCATGATGAACGCTGTCCAACTGAAAATAGATTTCACAAACATGAATTTTAACTATTGTAACCTGCCTTGAAACTTAATACTTGTATTTGAAATAAAATTGGCTTTATGCAAATCAACCCTAATATGCTTCCCCTTGATATATCCCTATGCATGTCATTCTGTTAATTGACGGGTGTAACTTGCGAGCACGATTGTTGTGCTCACTCTTGCTTAATTCATGAATTGAGTAGGTGAAGATTCCTATGATGATGAAGATGACCAACTCAATTAGGCCGCGTCCTCCAGCCAGTCACCTGTGGTGTAATGTGTGGACAGTATCTTTTGTTTTCCGCTGCGTTTGTGTGCTCTCGGTTGCTGGAGCTTGTAAGCAACCCTTGTAATCAAACCTCGTTTTGTTGTTAATAAAGTTGTGTGGATGTTTTGCTGTCACTTGCGTGCTGTGAGAACTAGTCGATGATCCCTGGGGACCAGTTTGGATCACAGTGGACTTAAGGCTCGTCCTCAAGCCCCACGACCTCCTCGGGTTGGCTCCTCTCGGACCTCCCTCGAGTAGCGCGTGGTGCTTGAGGAGGTTTGAGGTCCAACGACCTCCTCGGGTCGGGACCCCAAACCTCCGGGTGGTCTATCGGACCTCTCGGGAGGGCTGGAGGTCCTATCGGGACGTCCTAGGAAGTCCTTTACGGACCTCCCAGGAGGTCCTGAGGGACCTCTCGGGACGTCCTGGGGGCTCCTTTTTGGACCTCCCAGGAGGTCCTGAGGGACCTCCCGGGTGTGCCCTGGGCCGGGTCGTGACACAGATGCCGTTTGGGGGTGCGATTTGACCAAACTGCCCTCGTTAAAAATGGAATGGCTGGTGCCAAAGCAAGTGCGGTGGTGGCGCCAAAACCTTGTGGGTCTATAAAATCATTTCCTTCCCTTCCATTCCTCCCTCCATCCAATTACTCCACCCCATCCGGCAGTAGGTAGAAATGAGCCAATCCGGAGCGTATTCATCAACCCTCGCGTAGTTTGCCCCAATTGCAATGTGCTGGTCCGGCGGAAGACGTCGGGGAGTAAGAAGAATCCTGGGCGGCATTACTTCAAGTGCCCATTTTACTCCTGTCGCGGCGCGGCTGGGCCATCAGTGGCGAAGGGTCCACCAAAGTCATCGGTGCGCTCGCGGCATCCATGGATTGACTCCTGTCATCCACCACTGGCGCAGGCTGGGCCGTCAGTGGCGAAGGGTCCATCGAAGTCCCTAGTGGTGTCGCCTTCACCACAGACAGCGGTGGATGCGCAACACGCCTCAACTTCGCCGCATCCGTAAACCGCTCCATTGGGGACTTCGGTGGACTCGCCGGACTCGAATTGCCCCAGCTAGAGCTTACCGTCGTATGGGTCTTCATCTCTCATTCCACGCGAGTGTGTTAGTCGCTCGATTCTTGCTCTTGGTGATAGCAAGATCCTTACTCTCATTGAGAGGATGACACTTGGAGATGGGGCAATTTTCTTTGTTTATTTCTCACATTAACGCCATGCCAACTCGAGGGTTGGGGATACAAATTATAAGTCGCTAACCCGACCAAGCATATGCTAAGATGCTAGTCTAAGATGCTCAAGCATATGCTAAGATGCTAGTCTAAGATCTTTGTCCTAGATGCTAGTCAAAAGTCATCCTAGATGCTAGTCTAAGATCTTGTCCTAAATGCTAGTCAAAAGTCGTCCTAAAGAGATCTTTGTCCTTGAGGGCAAAGAAAACAACACAAAAGAGACTTATCCATCACTCTCCCCTAAGTCTTGTGTGTCTCCTTGTGAGAATCTGAGCCATCCGATCTGGCGCCAAGCTCTGGAACTTGATCCGCCCAAGAGACTTGGTCGAGGTCATGAAATGGTCTTGGGTGTTGATGTAGTTGGCTTGACGCTCCCTTCATCCAGCCGATGAAGTGATACCTCACCCGGATGTGCTTCTTTGCGCTCATGGAAGACAGGGTTCTTTGCCAAGGCCAAGGCGGACTTCTTTGTCCACCTGAGCTCCACTGCCTCTGCGTCTCTGCCAAGGAGATCGCCATAGGCCGTGCCGACCCAGAGCTGAGTAGAAGCGGTAGTGGGCGCAATGTACTGTTCATGACTAGACAAAGCCACTACTCGCCGCTTGACCGATCGCCGGTGATCGGACACTTGCCGAGGAAGTCTGACATCCGCCGGTGCTCTTGCTCGTGTCGATGTCGCCGGCGTGGTCATTGTCGTATGCAGATGAAGTCTTGTGGGCACCTTGGGTGGTGTGGCCGTGGTCGGAGGTGCCCGCGACGTGGCGGAGGATCCTTTTCACGACTTCTTTGGTGCTCGTCGTCGGTCATTGCATGAACCGGCCGTGGCGTGGACGGCGAACGCTAAGTCCGGCGTGTGGACAAGGTAGCGAAGGTCGCCCGCAATGTCTTGATCTTGCGTCGCGTCCGCCTCTCCGCCAGTACTCTCACGACTTAACCGACCTCTCTCCTCCATAGGAGTGTGGGGTTTGGGTTGCGATCGGTGAGGCCGCCACTCCACGATGCGCTTGGCGTGGCGGTCGGACGAAGAGAGATCTGGGAGTCGTCTGGTGGACCTCGATCCCGAGGTAGAAAGAGAGGGCCCGAGGTCGCTCATCCGGAAGGTGGCCTTCATCTCCGCCTTGAGCGCCTCGATCTCCTTCTCCTCGCACGGTGATCACGAGGTCGTCGGCGTGAGACGCTATCGCCAGGCATTGCCTCCCTTGCCCCGATGAGACCGCTGACCTCGTGGCGCTCTGCTGAATCCCATTTGCTTGAGGGTGGAGTCGACTTGGCGTTCAAGCTCGCGGTGCTGCCGCAAGCCGTAGAGGCCTTGCGCAGCGGAGGACCTGCTTTCTTCTTGGGGATGATGAATCCGGCCGGTGGCGACGAGACCTCCTCCTTCAAGTCCGTCGCAGACTTGACGTCCATGTGATGGGCGACCGCCACCCTCTGGGCTGCGAGGCGAGGAGGAGACGCCGCGGACTCCATCCGTGCAACAGCGCCGAAGGCATCGTCGGTCGACTCCTCCTGCTGACGAAGCCTCGTGCCACGAGACGCGCTTTGTGCTTGATCACCTCTCGGCCTCGTTTTTCTTGAGCTTGAAGACCCACTTGAGAGAGATGGCGTGGTGGTGGTGGAAGATCGGCCAGCCCCACGTCTTGTTTCGCCGGCAGCGTCCATCTCTTCTCCTGCATCGCGGCACGCCATGCCGCTCTCTCTGCCTCGGCGAAGAGCGAGGCTCGCCGTAAATCTGTCACGAGGTGCAACTTTGCTCGGTCGCGCCGCGCCAGATTCGAGGACCGTTGCTTTCACCGAGGAGGTCGCCCACGATGCTGATGTAGCAGAGGCTCGCCGCCGTGGTAGGCGTCGACGCGATCCTCGCTGTTGAGACGGAGCGGCGAACTCCACCGTGTCTTTGCTTGTCGGGGTAAAGCTGCCGCTTGAAACTGAAGAGTAAGCGCCGCGTGGGAGAACGAGCGTGGCCGTGATCTTGGCATGAACTTCGCCGAACTGTGGGCTTCTTGGGAGCTGGTGGCGGTGGTGAAGAGCCGCGCGGAGGTGGTGGCGACTCACGGAGGCGGTGGGGTAAGCGAGCTCGGTGAAGGCGAAGTTGTTAGACGAGCCGCTGGTTTCGAAGTGGGCGTGGAGTCGACAACGAATCGCTGGTCGTCGGTCGAGCCGTCATCCACCATCTTGTCCCACGTCGGCCTCGCCGCCGTCGAACACGACGTCCGTGTGATGCGCGACGCGCCGTCGTAATGGGATCGAGGACGGTAGGCCTTGGCGCCTCGTAGCCGATGAAGACTCTGGCGTGCTCGGCCGTCGAGCTTGCCGACGTGGTTGAGCTCTCGACGAAGACCAGCGGTAGAAGACACGGAGGTGGCTCCATCGCGGCTTCGCCGTGCGTGCCTCGTATGGCGTCTTCTTGCCGCCGAGGGCCTTGGTGAGGCGGTTAAGCAAGTGAGCGGCGATCATCGCCACCTCAAAGAGAATGCCTCTGCGATCATCTCTCTGCTTGAGGAGGCGCGCGATGGCCACCACCGTCTGGTTATTGCGGCGCTTCGGCAGCTGCTCACTGCGGGGTGTACGGCATGAGAAGCGACGATGGATCCTCGTTGGCGCGATGACGCCGCGAACTTCGGCCCGTGAACTCACCGCCGTTGTCCGTCGCGTGGGACCCTAAGCTTATGGCCGCGCTCGCCCGCAGCGGCTTGAAGGCACTTGATGGCGTCCGCCGGGCGCCTTGACGTCGGCGGGGCGATGCCCACATGTAGCAGGACACATCGTCGGCGAGGAGGAGGAAATGGCGCCGCCCCAGTGTGGCCGGTGTCACGGGCCACAGAGGTCACCGTGTCTGAGCTCCGGCTTTCCCTGGCGCGAAGCTTCGCTGGCGAGGAAGGAAGCCGCCGCGGCTTGGTGAGACGCAGTGTCGCAGAAGCGCTCCCGTGGTCGACGTCGCGATGCCCCGCACCATCTCCTTCTTCGCCGAAGCCGTCTCGGGGCCTCAAAGTTGAGGTGCCCAAAGCGCCGACCGCTTCGTGCCACCTCAAACGTCGTTGTCGCGGCGGTCGAAGACAAAGAGGTTGCGCCACCGCGCGCGTGAAGGGCGTAAGCGGTTGTTTCGCACCTTGACGAGGAGCCGGCGACGATGATCCCAGATCGCGACACCGTGCTCAATCTCCACGCGATCCGTTCTCATCCAAATATCCCAAGTCGATGATGGAGTTCTCAACACGGATGTAGTGAACCGGTGAAGCGGCCGGTGCTCGCTGCTCTTGGCGACAAAGATGACAGAGCCGACGCCTTTGATCTCCACGGCGAGGCGTCGCCGAACTTGCGGTGCCTCGAACGCTGAAGTCGAGCTCGGAGAAGAACTCCCGCCGCCGGTCATGTGGTGGGTGGCGCCGGTGTCGAGGCACCGCCCGCGTCGGTCTTGTCGTTCTTTAAAGCGCCGCCGGAGGCGTGTGCTTTGGCTCGTCAATGTGGAGGAGAGCCGCGGCCGGGTCTGCGGAGGTAGTTCGATGCTCACATGAGCAATGAACAGAGCCGGCCTCCTCCTCCTCACTTCTTGGCGACGCTGGGCTCGCGCGTCGTGGTATCGACAATCCTTGGCCCAATGACCAGCTTGCCGAGCTTGTAGCAAGAGTCGCCTCGTCTTGCTTTTGCTTGCCAAAGCGCGCATGCTGGCGCCCACTTCGGTCATCGCCCTCGGACGTCCTCGCGCCGTGCACGGCGTCTTCTGGCGCTTCTTGCCATGCCACGCTGCGTCGCTTTGTCGTGGAAGAAGGCTCCTTCTTCCTGTCACCTTGGCCGTGACCATCGCTTCCCGAGTGAGGAGCTTCCGCCAATGGTGACGGGTCCCGAGAGACGCCAGGGCTCATCGCCGCTATCCGCTTGAGGCGACCGCGCGCCTCGATCGTCATCGTGGAGAGGTCCAGCGAGACTTCGACGAGCGAGCCATCCGCTTGTACTTCTCGGGGCGCACGGAAGAGCTTCTCCACGCCTCTCTCGCCAGTGGTGTCGTCGCCGAATCGCACCAACTTCGCAACAGAGTGTTGAGGCGGAGAGCAAAGTCATCAACGCCCTCACCGGCTTGAAGGCGGTGTTCTCCCACTCCTTGCGTAGTGCTGCAATGTAGACTTGCGGGCGCGATGCCGCCGTCGTCGTTGCGGCGATGGCGTCCCAACTTCTTTAGCGATCCGCTTGTTGGTAAGCGAAATCGCATCTCGGGGGGGCTGCGGCGATGAGAGCATCCAGCGCCCGTCGATCCCGGTCGTGGTCGACGTCTCCGTCGGATCAGATCCCACATATGCCGCGCTGGAGCTTTACCTCATCACCGCATGACCCGCTCGGCGTAGTTGGTCTTGGTGAGGTAGGCCACTCGCCGCCGGGCCGACGCCCTCGACGACGACTGGTACTCGTGGTGACCACGATGCAACCGGGAGAGAGCGCGTCGCTGTGAAGGCATTCTCTCCGTCGACCAGTCTGCCGCCGCCGTGCACGTCTCCTCGAGAGCGCCACGCTGCGTCACGTCCGTTCTGTCTGGCCACGCCGCCGCTCGTGCGCGTCTTGTTTGCCCATCGCCCACTCGCCTCATATTTGCCTCCTTCTCCAGCCTCGAGGTCGCGTCCGCTATTGCCATCGCGAAGATGGGCTCTTTATTCTTCTGCCATGAGAACCTCGACCTCCGCTTCTGCCAAGCCGCTGCCATCTGCCGCCGCCATTGCTTCCTTCCCTCCGCTCATATCTTGCCGACTCATTTGCCGACCTCGCCGCCTTTTCTGCGCCAAGGCTTTGTCTGCCGCTTCGCTCGCGTTCCTCTCCCAATGATAACTTCTTCTTGCCGCCAAGTCTTTCGAGGCGATCGAAGGCCGAGATCGTCTGCGGACATGGCGTGCACAAGAACTAACTGCGTGGAGAGAGTCGCTTTCTTGGTTGGAAATGCTGCTGGGCCGGAGGCGAGGTGGAGAAGGGATTGAGCGAGAGATGCTCAAAGTTGCGAGGATAATCTGACTCGATACCACTTGTTAGTCGCTCGATTCTTGCTCTTGGTGATAGCAAGATCCTTACTCTCATTGAGAGGATGACACTTGGAGATGGGGCAATTTTCTTTGTTTATTTCTCACTTTAACGCCATGCCAACCTCGAGGGTTGGGGATACAAATTATAAGTCGCTAACCACCAAGCATATGCTAAGATGCTAGTCTAAGATGCTCAAGCATATGCTAAGATGCTAGTCTAAGATCTTTGTCCTAGATGCTAGTCAAAAGTCATCCTAGATGCTAGTCTAAGATGTTGTCCTAGATGCTAGTCAAAAGCTGTCCTAAAGAGATGCTGTCCTTGAGGGGCAGCAAAAAACAACACAAAAGAGACTTATCCATCAGAGTGATGCGGGCGACGGCGAATCAGCTGATCCCGCGGGGGGTCTAGGGTTTGGGAGGGGAAAAGGGCGGCTCTGTTGTTACCACTGGCTCACGGGTGCGGGTTTTGGATGAGCTTGCGAAGGGCAACCTTGGAAATTAATTTCATTTCTCTCTCCCAATCGGCCCCCAAACAACATCTGGTGACGGAACCTTCACGACAGGGGCATTTCGAAGAATTTCAGGCGTTTACGATGACATTTGGCAGCGCGTTGCGTTCGCGATGGTACTTTCCAAGTAGCACACGATTGCAATGACACTGAGCAAATTAACCCTTCTTTTAAAGCCAATGAGGCATTTTGCACCCTAATCAATGTTTGCAGTAGTATATCTCATAGGCTTGTTTGCAGGGGCATTTTGCAAGTGTAGTAGTAATGTAATGGCATATAGATAACTTTCCCAAAAAAAGGAAAAACATGCTTTGTTGAATGGCAAAAATGTAAGCATCACTGAAGAACATAATGTCACTAATACTTAAATGCATGAACCTATAATTTATTCTGAATTTGTTTCTGTCTCTCCAAACAAGAGATTAACATAATTTCATTCCATTTCCTTCTACACCAGGCTACCAGTTATGGTTTACTTTAAGGGAAAATAAACTTACCGTCTGGTGACAATATTCTGCAGTGTTAACAATGTGACATATCATTTTCTCGTCCCTGTCAGAGGTCTGCAGTAATGGCCACAGGATATAAGATGATGATGATGCTACCAGATGAGGAAAACAAGAAATAGGGGGGGGGGGGGGGGGTGGACGCAATGATAACTGTCATACCCTGATCTGCCCATCAGTACCAGTAGCAGCTGCAACAATACCAGTACCACCTTTTGGTAACCTGGCATATAACTTTGCTGCATAGGCTTTAAGTATTCTTTGAAATACCTAACAAAAAATATATTTTATCAGTAATGAACCCATTTAAAGGCCAAACTTCATCAGATTTGGTAACATTATAAAATCTTGACAGACGGAACCATAGTCAACATGTGCTCGAATAGTTCATCAAATCTCAGAAAGGTCGGTATAGTGTCTAGAGATAATTCATATAGACAGCAACTTTTATTTCATATGATTCTTGTGCATGGTTAGTCCATCGTACATTTCATCTTCTGTAGATATGATTCCTATCCTCCAGTCTCTTTCACCAATTGAACAAACGAACAGCACATAAAGATCAATAGCAGAGGTAGCAAACAAGCAGTAATGAAGATACCAAATAGTGAAATCAATCAGCCTTCATGGCTTCATCGCCATAGCAGAACAAACTGCTCAAGAAGCACTATGCAGCAAGCAGATGAAATTAGAAAAAAAAAATCCCAACAGCTACATAAACAGCATGCACGAAGGAACCATTTGTTGGGGCCTGGGGCAAACAACATGGAACTGTCCATAAAAAGGAAAAGTGCTAACAAACGCTGGAGAAAACTGTCTACCTGAAACAAGTTGAATAATGTTTGGTTCTTTGTTAATGCACTGCACCTCTTTAAGCTTCTCCTAATTACCAAGAACACCTGACCAAGTGAAATTGTAAAGCAGATTAACATAATAGTTTGATAAAAAAATCGCAGAGCATCAAATGCTTAGTTGCATACATCTAGAAGGCCAGCTTTGGAAAACATATTCCTAGTTTGAGTAGTTTATACCATTCCACATAACACAAGATTAATAAATTCTTCCGAGACAACCCCAAGGTGGAACAAGGAAAAAGCGGAAATGAACCATTTTTTGGCCAATTCCAAGAGGAAATAGTAGGATTTTGGCAATATTTTTTACCAAGCCTGGAAACTGCTATCATGTACCTGCATGCTGCTTGATAGAATGTTTGTCTGACTCCCTTCCTCTGTTTCCCATTTTTCATCCTGCCAGAATTGAAGGGTTAGCTCAAGGTAAAGAGACCTCGAACAGTAAAGGTTCCAATTATAAGTATGCTTCTTGTACCTGGATAAGTTTATCTAATTGTTCCACCAAAGATTTCTCCTCGAGTTCTATGTACACAGCCATATATGGTTCAAAACAAGATGATATAATTCCATGGAAGTTGAACTGCAATAACAGAGTGGCAAAATATGAGACATGAGTATATGATACAGTTCATCATCCAAAACTTATGGAAACAGTAATAAACATGCACTGCACAATAGCTGATAGACTACTAACCCCGGCACCAGTAACCGGTACATCTTTCTGCTTGCCTTTGTCCTGCCAGTAGAGAATTGCAGAAGAGTTGGGAAAAATATATAGTAGAAGGGGGGGAAAAGTTTGACTAAACAGTAGATACTTGTTCAACTCCATCATTTGGCAATGCCAGTTTCTTCTCGTACTTCTTCCGTATGTCTGAAACAATTTTATTGCGTTCTCCACCCTCATTTTCATCGTCGCTTCCTGACTCTTTATTCCGAGCAGTCGTAGTTCCACCACTGAATTTCTCTGCCAATTCTTCTTCAAATTCAAGGGTTCTCTGCAACGCCTGCATCGCAGGAATCTCAAAATGTTTGGTACAGATTTTATATTGCAAATGAATCAGCTTACATGCTCAATTCACCTGCTCAAATATTTCACTAATATCTCTAGCACTCCAAGACTTGTGATGTTACAGCATCATGAAGTGCATAAATTCTGCTTGTTTTCTTGATTTTTTATTATATTAATTTAAAGCCAATAGAAGATCTAACAAAAGACCTTGAAGGAAAATAAAACCACTAGAAAAGTCACCCAAAAAACCCAAAATAATTAATACAAAGTAGGCTATCAATCATTTGCATAGCATGGTAAGATAGAGGGCACATAGTCATTTCCATCTGTTATTCATACTTCAAAAAAATAACAAGGAAAATTACCAGTAACAAAGTTGCAACGTCTGGCTTTTCTTTGAGATTGTTAAGGATATCAACAATCTGGGCCCTGAAAAAGAAGTAATTTATCACCCGTAAATTGATGTGTGAGGCAGAAGACAAAAATTGATCTTAAATTATTAATGTTATAGCACAAATTTGCAGCTGAGTGATTATGGTGGGCCAGAAATAGACAAAAAAAAAAAAGAGTCCAATTTGTACAAATATGAGTAGCAACGTAATGCAGAAAACAGAACTAAGTTCAAGTGACAAATGGTTACTGAGGAAGTTCATTAACTCCAAAATTGGAGAGGGTGAAATCAAACCTTGTAATCTTACAGAACTGGATACACAACAGATAGTCAACGTGCCAGGAAGGTGGAAATATTTTCCAGGTATCCTCATTTGACCGTAGCCGACGCTTAATCCATGCATACCTCCTTTCAGTCTTGTCTAACTTGGCAAGTTCTGCATTTTTTTTTTCAGAAGTATCAAAAAAACAATAAAGAAAGAGGAGAGTGTAAATTTACACTAAAATGGCAAAGCAATTTGATCTAAGTAGCAGATGCAAGGTTTTGACCTGCTCCTTCAAAGATCTGCTTATAAGAGGTAAGCTCCTTGCTGCAAAAATTCTTTACTAGTTCTTCCCTCACAGATGGCTCCAAAGCATCAACCACCAAGCAAGCATCAGATAGCTGCTGCAATAGAATGGCATCTTCTGTTTCCTTCCCAGTTCCTAAACTGCATAAGTATAACAATTACTCAGCTGTGGACCTATTTCACAGTAAGAAGTAGTAGATATAAAAAAAACAGAATGATTGCCTATTGGGGTAAAACTTTGCACAGCTCCACTGTCCAGGCACGAAACACGGTCAGGGTTCTCAAACTGTTGGTTACCAGCAGGGACCAGTATTTCGTAAACCAAGCAATTTAGGGTGCAGATATTACGGCTTTTCCTATCAGATTTTCGGTATTACATTGGATTTGAATTATTCTGGCCAAGTTCTTCACTACTGATAATGACAAACAAATGAGAAAGACGCCACACTTTCAAAGTTAGGCCACCTGTTCCCTGCTGACTCATGGATTTTAACTTGTCTTTAGCCATGTTCTCACTTCTAGTACCTGACTGCCTGACTGGTTTACTGCTGAGGACTTGGCCAGAAACTGGTACTGCCACCAACAGGTAAGTGGTAACCAGACCGGTACCTTTTTCACAAACTTAACAACAAAAGTTTATTTGTTGTGTACCTTGAAAAATCGGAAAATACATGAGATTTGAGGATTTTCTTGATGTTCTTGAATTTCTCTCTGAGCTCTGTTATCTTTGGCACATCCCTATAGGCTTCAAAATGACTGCACAACTGGTTTACTGCCTGAAGAAAGGAAAAGAATGGGAACTTTTGCCAGAAATCTTGTGCACACAATTATAAGCAGCAGCATGCCAACCATGCAAAACGGTCACGGTAAGCGGTAAACTGTTGCAAGCATGGAGATCAATGCTAGAAGGTTTACAAGTGTATCAACTATTGTCTTACCTCTAGCTGTTCAGCTGCTTCTTTATACTGGCGTTTTGAGGCCATGACCTGAAGTTGCTCGACGGCAGAAACTGCACGTGACACATGGAACAATATGACTTAGCTTAGGTGGACGTATATTTGTTATTGTGTCAAGTCTTTTTAAGCACAATAGCACACATTCCAAAAAAAAAGTAAACTAAAGAAACTAACCAAGCATAGTAAGACGGTGAAGAGCGGTTATTGTAGTTGTTATATGCCTCTTGGCACAATCCAGCTTTTTTATATCGCGGCAGATTTCTTGAACCATTGTTTCGCTTTGTTCAGCCTTTGTTTTTATCTCATGTATCTTGTTCATTAGTTCCTGTTAGTAGACAACAAAGGTAAGCTCCAATCAAGCCATTAAGTGCTCATGCTAGTATCTGATTATCTTTTCCCCCCTTCCCGGAGCTAATCCAACTATAGTAGAGCAAAGCATGCTTCTTGATGAATTGATCCAGCAAGTTCATTCTGGGCAAAATGCACACTAAGTGAAAAGTGAAAACAATGACCTGAACAGCATTTGTCGCTGCAGCAAGTTCTTCCTTCGCCTTGGTTCCCGAGTTGCTCTGTGGAGTAACAATAGCTTCCCATTATGAAATATAGTATAAGCACAAGCAATAAGAAGCACATACCAGGCAATTCAGCATATTTCAGTCTGGAACTTCCAGCGGCACATTTTCATTAAGTGTAATGCAAAGTAAGTTTGCCACTATTGCATCATCACAATACACATCTAAGTACATAACCACAAGGCCGAACCTGCTGCCGAACGGCGGCGAGGATGCTGGCGTCCACCCGGCGAATCTCGCTCTGTATCTTCTGCATCAGCGGCTCGACTCCCGATAACGATGCCTCTGATAAACCGCAAAAAAAACAAGCGCAAACTGTAACCCTAAGTGCCCCGAACAAATACTACTAAATCTCGGAACAGAGTAGCTTAAACGAGCGCATTGCGGCAGTACATCGCGAGCGAGTTTGCGTGCGAGGAATCGATTCATTTCGAGCGGCGCGCGTACCAGTGGGGAACATCTGGTTGATGTACTCGAGGGCGCTGGACTTGTCCATTTCTAGCCGAGATCTCTCTCCCGCGAGCCCGCGCTCGGAGGATCTGGAGAGGTCTAGAAGGATCTGGAAGAAGGGGAGGGCGACAAGAAGGGAGCGGATCTGGTGGGGCACGGTCGGGGGTGCGAGAGGCGGCAGCGGGCTTCCTCTCGCGCGCGCGGTGGGAGGAGGTGGAAGACGAGAATCGTCGGCGGGGTCGTCGTCGTCGTCTGCTCGGCCGATTTGTGTTCAGTGGTGATGGCGTCGAGACGTCGAGTTATGAGCCGGTTGCTGCTGGTGGAGCCCCGGTTACCCGCTTTCCAACTCTAAATAAAGAGTGGCCCCTACCCGTACTGCGTTTCTGCAAACAATTGCGAAGTAAATAACTTTTTTTAGTAGGATTGAGCGTGGAATTTTGTCTTTTAATCTCAATATTTTGTCTGGCAAGAGCGGTGAAAAAATATAAAGAATTGATTTGTAGCTTTTTTGACATTCTAACAATAAGGCCAGCGTGTGTAAGTCTTTTTTTATTAATTAACCTTTTTTTAAATTTTATTTTAAAATTAACCCTCGGCGCACTTTATTTCCAATTCTGACCCTTTTGGTCACGCCACGGGTGGTGACGTGACAAAACAACACTGTCACGCGTCAGAATAAGCCCTCAAAATAGCACTTTCTGTCACGCAACTAGTTGTGAAGTGACCAAATAACATTGTCACGCCACTTCCAGTGGCGTGACAAGAGTTTGACTAGAAATGGGCTGGCGACATTGTCACGCCACGGGTGGTGGCGTGACCAAAGGGGTCAGAATTGGAAATAAAATACGCCGGGGGTTAACTTTTAAATAAAATTCAAAAAAAAGTTAATTAATATAAAAAAATTCGTCATCGAACTTGATAGTTACATATTTATATTTATACCCTTAAACTTGTTTAAATGGCATCGCATGTCCAAATAAGTCCAAGCTGGCGATAGACGCTGACGTGGCTTACACATGGCGTATTTTTGCGACTTGACATGTCAACCTTTTCACCTTCGATCCGGTAACTGTTGCCTTCAACTTATGGGAGCAACGCGAGCTCAGGCAACTTGCACCTGCTTTGCTTCCTCGTACCCGACTTCGCATCTGGCACCGGTGAGCAGCTTCTAGCTTCCTCATGTGACCCTACTTGCCGCAACTCTAGGCCGCCTGCTTTGAGGCCACGTGCGTCGATGAGTGGTGGCGCTGTCTGCTCTGCTATCTTGAACATGCGTCATGGGGAGATGGCGACAGCAATCAGCGAACTTGTGCATTGGTGGCAGTGGTTGCTCAAAGCGGTGAGGTTGCGCCTGGCACAACGACTCCCATAAGTGAAGTTGTGAGGCGATGGTGGTCGCAACTAACGCAATGTCGTCATCTAGCTCAAACAGCATCCTCATAGCTCGCAGTGAAGTGGAGCTTCGTAAGTGACAAGTTTTTGCTTATGCGGCAAGTTTTTGAAGCAAAATAGCAAAATAGCTTCTCCATACATGAAATGGCAAAAATGGCATCCCTATTGTAATACCCTGTTTAAATATACAAGAAATAGAAATTAGTAATTTGGAGTTAGGAAAGGAAAATTCAGAAAGAAAAGAAAATTAATTACTGTGTGCCAATTGGGCCTCTTGGGGGCCAGGAGTGGATGTAATTAAATCCTAATCAGAGCCTTTTCTAACTTAAAGTCCGAACCAAAGTGAGTGGGCTTTTAGTCTATACCCAAGCCCAACTAATACCCTATTTATATTTCTCTGGTTTCGTCCCACGTGACCCTTCACCTGCCACATCCATCTGTTCTCCCTGTTGCCACCTTCTTGTGCCCAGCCGCCTGCACTTGTTTGCTCTCACGTCGCCCTTTGCTCTGCTGGTTGCCCTGCACATGCTAGCATCTAGCCCATGCCAGCTTTCTGCATGCACCAGTTGCTTCGCTATGTCTGCCTCCTGCATGTGTTGCCGAATCCACATGCTGCATGCCAACCCGTGTGCTAGTTTTCCATATGCTGCCCTGCGCCACTTTGTTGTAGGCTGCATGCAAGCCCTGCTAGCCTCTACACATGATACCCCTCTATGCTACAGGACGAAAGACAGAGACAGAGAAGGGAACTTGTGCTGCTGCGCGTGCTTTTCTAGATGCAAGCTGTTGATTCTTTATGCCACATGCGTGTGCTTGCCTGTGCCACCAAGGAATCAGCAGGAGCAAGAAGGAAAGGGCAGCAAGAGAAAGGAACTAGAAGAAGAAGAAGGGAAGAGGAAGGAGAAAGGAAAAACTAGGGCATCGAGATCGTCGTCGATTTCTTATGGGTAACGTCTGACAATCTCTATATTTATCATGGAATAATTGTTGTTCAATTCGTAGATCAATTGGTAAAGGGAAGGGTATATTTCTGTAAACCCTAGTTCAGCAAGATGCGACGCAAAACCTTGTGGGGGCAATTAGAAGTATATAAGTTCGGATTTAAAGTTTCGTACAATTAGAAAAGATGTATATAATTTCATTAGCTTTCCAGGAAGGTCTAGAACACTAGATTTGGAGTTGTGAGTGAAACGTTACGGCCTCGGAAGTGGCCTCGGGAAGGCCGCTGTCCAAAAAACGAACGTCGTTGGCAGCTGTCGTGAAGATGGACTATTTTTGCCTAGTAAATGAAATAATTTAATACTGGTGATAACTTGAATAAGCTAGAAAATTTTGAGTAAATTCCAGAACTAGTATCATTTATTGTTTTTCTAGTTTTAGAACTAAAGATACGAAATTGCGGTTGATGCATCTGACAAATTCTCGGGCGATCTTGAGTAAATGCAGTGGATTCAGTAGTTCCTCGTAACTAGGAAGTTGTAGGTAATTTCATGAGGATTCCAATTTTTTTTGGTTTTTATAGATTTTGGTTTCAGATGAGGTTGTTAGAGCATTTTTACTGCTGGGACAACAAGTAGTACGTCCGGTTGAACCGAGTGAATTGTGTCGTTTTAGCGTAGACATGCAAGGGCGATTAGTGTAATATTTTGGTGATGTGATTAGGTGATTTTTATAATATTTTTTAATTATTTGTTTAGGGAGTGTGACATCTAGTGCCTTGCCGTCGTCTCGTCACTCGGCTCCTAGAAGTTAAAGAGGCAAGTGCTTGGTATAATAGTGAACAACAAGTGGTTGTCGTTGCCTTGTTGATTTATTACCATGAGATTTAATTATGTTTTGTTAAGTTATTTACTTGTCATGGTATTATTGATGAAAAGAGTAAGATTGTGATAATGATGCAATTATCATGGGGATGACATGGTAATGTTGTTAAAGATAAATGAATTATTGCATCATTCACTTGTATAAGGGCTAGGGCGATTGTAAGGACCCGAGATTAACACTTCCAAATCCTCTGTGTATTACTGAACTAGTCCCATGATCAGTGGCTAGTTCACATAGTAACCAAATATGGTAACATCCATAATGCGTAAAACTTTATTAATAAATATCAGAGTTTATTGCAAGAAAGGCTTACGAGCCAACCATACAGAACACAACGGAAGACAAAGAAAGAAGCAGTAGAGCCCAGCTAATCTGCCACAGGCAATCGACTGGGGTAGCAACCTAGTCGTCGAGATCTTCAGCAGTTGCAAAGTCCTTCTCCTCTGAACAACATTTTATTAAGCAAGAGTGAATACAAACAACCGTGCCCCGCAAGTTACACCCAATAACAGAATTATAATGCATGCAGGGATATATCAAAGGAAGGCTTATAGTGTTAATTTCGCATAAAGCAATGTTTTCTTTTTAATTATCTGTACTAAGTTCCAAAGTAGTTATTCTATATCAGAAATCAATTTTAAAAATGCAATTTTATAGCATGATAACATTCATCCAAAAGTGGTGAAGGATACCTTTCTATCACATAGCAAACCGCCCAATTGCCCAATTGGATAAACTATCCAAACCATTTGATAAAGTCTTTTGAAAACAAAAATCAAATTCTAACTTTGAGTGGCTTTGCTAGTATGTCCATGACTGTGGACATGGCTATTCGAATAGTTTTACACTCTGTAGAGGTTGTACATCTTTACCCATAGAGATAATCATATTATAATGTCTGTTTGATACACTCCCGAAGGTGTACGACTAAGTGATATCACAAAGTCCGTAGTCCCACCTCGCTAAGGTTTTGCTTCCTTTGGATAGAAACATGTCGGATTTAAGCCACCTCTTGCGCCATGTGGGAATATATAAAAGTAGGTCATAAAGACACCCACGCAACCGGATGGCACAACCATGGTGGAATATTGCAAATTATTTAGCCTAGTCCTGCCCATTCAGGACATGTGGTAATACGATGGGGCTTAGCAAGATGCGGCTCGAAGACCGTTCCTTTACTGACTTAGGCGACTTCCAATAAAACCCTAGGCCTCGATCATAGAAATAAATATGCACCCATCCAAACATCCATTTCGCCCAAGTCCAAACCAATTTTTATTTTCTTTTGCTTTTCGAAATCATTTGCAAAAGTTCTATGGTAAAACAATACCATAGGCTCATTTAAATCATAATTAAACATTTGGCTAAATTCCTCAAATTCAATATTTTTGGTCTAAACTTTGTCTAAGCGTAAAGTTTATCAACAAGAGGCATCTTGTCAATACTATTGCATTGACTAGAGTTTTATCTAGAGCGACAAAGTATGAGGGATTGATGTCCAAGAATTGTCACTCCAAGATCAGCAAGACAACCATTAATACTAGAACCACAATCTCCAGATCAATATAATTATGTCTATTGATCCACAACATCATTGTTTACTTTAGTCCACCAACAACTATGGATCATCCAACACACTATTATTCAATTAACTCCACCATTTCATCAATTCTCTATAATTCAACCAATGCACCAGAAATCCATTCATAACTTACTATAATAATCCAACTTCATTCTTTATTCAACACCAACCTAGTTATCTTGTCAAAACTACAACTCCAACAATCACTAATAATACATCTAAATCCAAATTCACTATTCAACCATAACCAATAAATCCCATATAACCAGATCATCTAATTAATTCCACATAGTTTGCCCATTCTTCATGATTCAACCAATCCACCAAAATTGACAACATTATTTGCTATGAAAATCCATTCTTCTCGTATTTCAATCACCGTCTTTACTGGATCAAATTTGCAATACTAATTCTCTGACAACGATTACTAATCCATTCAATTCAATAGCGATTTGTCTAAATCCAAAAATCTCCTCTCGATTGTTGATCAATACTAATTCTCCAATAATTGCGAAATCTATTCAATCATATCCGATAAATCCAATATGACCAAAATACCCAATTAATTCCATACTTCTTGATTAAACATAATCCTCTAAAATCAACATAATAAATTGGTAATCCTATAATCCAATCTCCAACAATAATCAAATTATATAATCCAATATCCATTAATAATATATTTCTACGATCCAATACCCATCAATTATATAATCCTACAATTCAACATCCAACAATAACTATTATAATTCGACATCCATTATCCAACCATAACGTAATCCTATATCCAACAAAGGTATAATCCAGGTATCCCACAAGGATATAATATCATGATCTAACTAGGATGTAATCCGATAATGATGTTTTCTGATAATCAACAACGATACAATCCCAGTATCCAACAATCGTGTATTCCTATAATCAAATAATCATGTATTCATATAATACAATTTCCAACAATAATGCAATCCTATAGTCCATCATCCATCAATACTATATCCATCGATAATCTATTTCTATAATTCTTTACGATCAAATAGTACCCACAATATACATTTGTTTCCCTCGAATCACGAAAGTATTATCCAATCTTTTCAATCTCTAACTCCAAATTATGTCATACTCGAAATGATTCTCCATACTTCCTATATTGATAATAAATGACTATACAAGGGATTTGGGAATAGCTATAAAGCTTAAAACATGAATTTAAATTACTTGAATATAAATACACATGTAATCATAATTTAAAACAAAATTTAAATAATTTAAAATACTAGGATTCAAATAGATCAAAGTATGTAACTTGCCTTACTTAAATAGTAGTTGTTCTCAAACAGCGTCGAAATCCGGTTCTCTGAAGTCGTCGAAATCTACAAGCGAAAACAAGCTAAATTCAAATAAAATCCAAATAAACTCCAAATTAAATAATTTTGATTCGGAGAGGTAGATATTGAATTTATATGAATTTATAAATTTGAATCACATGAATCGGAGCTCGAACGAAGGAGAATGAACTCTCGGAAGTTTGAAAATCACATGAAATAATGAAATTGGGATTTTCATAATTTATGGAATTAATTTTCTAAAGAAAAATCAATTATTGCGTCACGATGAAGTCAGCAGGGGAATTTTTTTATTTTGGCCGAAATTATTTTTCAAAGGAAAAATGGCTTGAGCCACTAACATGTGGGCCTAGGTCTTGTGGACCGGGTCCACGAGATTGAACCTCGGTCCATGGTGGAACGGGTGCAAGGGAGGAGACATGGTGGCTACCACGCAGGCAGCCACGTGGGCTGGAGAGCTGAGGTGGCGCCAGGTGGAGGCGACGTGGGCGGTCACGTCGGTGAGAAGCCGGCGGTGGCTCGGGAGCGAGGCTCGTCGGCGCTACGCGCCACGGCGAGCCTTGGCTGGGGTACCAAAAGGAGCAGAGGGATGAGGGGGACCTAGTGCTTGGGGTTTTGTCGACGAGGCACAAGGAATTGGCCAGCAGCAAGGAGAAAGAGAGGCGGTGGCAGCAACGGTCAGAGATGGCGACGGGGCTCCGGTGAGTTTCCGGTGAAAGCAAAGTGAGCACCGTGTAGAACACGGCCGTGCGAATCCGTTGGTGGAGACGTTGGCGGCGGAGGACCTTTGTTGGCGACGGAAATGGTGCCTGCGGTAGCTTCGGCCGAAGCACTTTGAGCTCAAAAATCCGGCGAAAGAAGGCGAGAGAGAGAGGGAGGAGTGGGGGAAAAGAAAGAGGAGGAAGAGGGGCTCTTGGGGCTTCCATTTATAGGGGCCGAGGTGGAGTAGGGAAGAAGGTCGCGCGTGGAGCGTCGGCAGTAAGGATGGCAATTATGCCCGATTACCCGCGTACCCGCGGGCGAATACCCTAATAGAGGCGGGTATGGGCGTCTTTTTTTGCCCACGGGTATAAAAACGGGCACATTCTTACCCATCGATGGCAAGCGTGGTATGGGTAAGCTCCACCTGCGTGCACTTCACTGGATACCGACCATCTACGACCGACAGGTGGGACCCTCGTTAAGTAAACACTAAAACCCTAGCCACTAGTCGCTTCCCACAACCCCCACTTTCAATCCAGCCGCCACAACTCCACAAGCCCTCCGCCTCCCAGGCTCCGGCACCAAATCCTGCTCCTCCCGGGCCAAGCCCGCCTCCTCTCCACCGGCCATGGCGTCCTCCTCCCGGTCCACCCCCTCCCGTGCCATCACCTCCTCCTCCCGATCGCCACCATCCTCCTTGTCGCCGCCCCCTCCTGTCGCCGCCTCTTCTTCGCCCACCGCCTTCTCCCGCCCACCGCCCTCCTCCCGGTCCACCGCCTCCTCCCGGCTGCCGCCATTTCTAGTACTGAACTATTGATGCTCTCCATTTTGTAGATCTAGTACTTATACTACATTTTGTAGATCTAGTACTTATACAGTTATACTACATGCTCACCATTTACTGTCTTGAACTACTGTACATGACCATTTACGGTTGATGCTCTCCATTTCTAGTTGATGTTATCTTTTAGCCAACTTGGCATCAGTCTCTGGAGACTGAATGAACCTCAAGAACAACTCATAAACAATATGCAAGTGTGACCATGCAGGGTCTGTCACAGGCTCCTCCTCATCGAAATCAAAGGCTTCAATCTCGTTCTCTTTGGGAGGGGTAGTCAGTGTCCTGAACAAGTTTACAGAAACCATTCTTGTGATCTCTTGCATAATTACCTCTGGAAACTTCCCATTGGCCGAGGCAATATAGTCAACAAGCTCCAACAAAGTTTGCCTCTTTATTTCCTTCTCCTTTATGCTCTTTGTCGGATTAGTGAAGTCAAATGTGGTGCAGCACAAGTTCAGCTTCTTGACGAACAGGTTATGCTTCTCCGTGTTGGGCACATCCTTAAAGCTTGGCAACAACTCAAAGGTTGCTGATACTGAATAACCATTTACCCTCGAGTTTGCATTCCCAACATGCATGTCGTTCCCATAACTGAGCCCAGAACTCGAGATAATCGGAGGCTGGCTAGTGGCTACTCAAGTTGGAGGCCCTTTCTGTACCTCTGGGAGCCAATGGCGGTAGTGTAGAATCCCACGGTAACAGACCAGAGGACGGAACCAAGTAACTCGCTCTACCTCCGCAGCAAAATGGAGAGATCAGTTTATAAATTGTGTACATTGTGAATACTTTTTATACTCATTACAGTATATAAATTGTGTACATATTTGTAGTTGTTGAATGTGTGATGCACTGTTGATGTGAATTGAGATGAACTTGATGTGTGCATTGTTTGTGTGATGAGTATGCCCGTGGGCGATGGGTACCATGAGCGATGGGTACCACTGGCGATAGTGCATCGTTGGCGGAGTAACGGGCATGCCTGAGCGGCGACGGCATGGGCGAGGTTCTTCGCCGTCGTCCTTCGCGGGCATGCCCGTGGGGGAAAATTGGGGTCGCGGGCATGGGTATGGACGAGCACTACCCATACCCGCCGCGCCCAATTGCCATCCCTAGTCGGCGGGATGTGCGGTGGCCAGGGCATGGGTGCGTGAGGGCAGCAGCGGGATGGGTGCGGGATGGGCGGGAGCCAGGGCATGGGTGCGGGAGGGCAGCAGCGGGACGGGGCAGGTGTGGCTTGCTTACTGGAGCGGCATGGCGCAGCGCGGTATGGGGCTCGTCGGCATGGGCGGTAGCGGGTTAGGCTCAGGCGTTTGGGGAAGAAAAACAGGAGGGAGGAGAGAGGGCCTGACAGGTGGGGGCCACTAGTCGGTGGGAGAGAAAGGAGGCGGGGTGGCGCTAGCTGGCGAGCGAGGACGAGCCGAGCAAGCTGGGCCACGGAGAAAGAAGGAAACGGGCCGAGCGAGGAAAATGAAAAAGGCTAGGAAAAGAAAATCGGCTCCTTGCCATTTTTCGGATTTTGAGGCTTTAATAATTACCGAAAATGCAACAATTCAAATAAGCATTTTAGAAAATAGCAATTAGTGTCCAAAAATTAAGGAAAAATTCACAAAAAAATTCTAACTTATTTCTAACTTAATAAAATTATTTCCAACTTAAAGTTAGCTTTTATTTTTGCACATAATTTATTTTTAATTTCTAGAAAGTAGGAAAAACCTTTTTACAATTCAGAAAATTCAAGAAAATTAATTAAATTTTTATATTTAACTTTAAACCCAATAAAACTCTAGAAAACTCCATAAATTTTATTTTTGACTTTTAAATACTAGGAAATTCAGAAAAAGCAAGGAAACTCTTTTAAAATGCAGAAAAATAATAAATTATGAATTTTAAATTTGGTAAGAGAACTTTGGGATATTACAGTGATGAGTATTGCCATGGTTATGCCTAATCCGGCGTGCCTCGTGTTAAAATCCTACAGAGGTAGAGACCCCACCCTCAAGAATGCCTTCTTGGGGTTGGGGGGGGGGGAGAAAAGTGTGTCACCGACTTGTGAGCACTTCGCTATACCAGTATCAGCTGAAAGAGGTGCATCATGACATTTGCATTCTTGAGAAAGATATTGATGATAATTGAGAATGAAGAGTATGGGATTTATGATAATGCATTAAATGTTTAATGAACTTGTGTATTTACCGTTGTATCGTGTACTTGCTGAGTCGTGGACTCACCATTGCTTTATTGTTGTTTTAGGTGGTCGGTGATGGCATCTCGCATGGAAAGGGATAGCGCACATGGAATAATTGCACTCACTTCAAATACTTGAATTACATGGCCATAAAAATATTTATTATAGTGTGATGATTGATCCCTTTTAGGACTTGAAAATCATTGAATAATTCCAGGTGATTGTTTGGAACATGTTTATTCATTCATTAGACTATGTATGGACTACTTATTACCTATTTGTTCTTTATTAAGTATTGCTATCTAGTATGTTGATTATTATGCAGTTTAGTTGCATTTAATATTTCCTATTGTGACATGTGGATGGGTTTTTGTTCGTTAAGTGCTTACTGGAATTTATTGTAATATATGGTTTAAATTAGTAGTTGAGTGGCATTCCAGGCTCAGTGTTGGACCGAGGTTTTACACCTGTCGCTTGAAAAGTCACATCAGGTTGTTTGCGCGCGTCACTTGCCGCAGACTAGGTTAGCAACAGGTGCCCTACCACAAACTGAGTGCACGACAGGCCCCCTGCCACGACGTTTTTGCACAGCAGAAGTGTTATTTTTGCTATTTCATGTACAGAGAAACTATTTTTGCTATTTCACTTAAAAATATGCTAAATGAGCCGAAAAAAACTCCCTGAGTGACCTTGACTTTGTTGCATATCCTGTGGTGCCACATTTTGGACCTCCTCGCATTCGCGGAAGTAGTGCGGCTTCTTGCTCCACACCGTCGCAATATTGGTTCAGTCAATCCAATGTCTTGCGCAAGAATGGGCTAGTATTCATTGTGGCTCGGCGGCCATGGCAGATTGATGCAGCTCTCTACAACACATGTTTCTTTGCTATTGGTTCCTTAAATCCTCCCGTTTTCTCAGTTTCCTATTCTTGCATCCCAACTCCAGCTATTATATCTTTCTCTTCCACTAAAATTTATGCCCAAGTTCTCCCCTCCTATTTTTTTTTCTTTTGCCAATTTTTCCCTCGACATTTCAGTTTATAACCAAGTCCCTAGTCACGCCAAGCAAGTTTGCGGCAGCCAGGCAAGTTGGAGGAGGGGGAAGCCAGGAGCGCTGGGAGGAGGCAGCGAGTGCCGACGAGGGCTTTGACGGGATAGTCATGAGGAGGAGGAGGAGATTAGAGCGGATAGGGGAAAGGTGAAGTTGGGAAGAGGAGGAAGAGAAGGACTTGACAGGGATAACCATGAGGAGGCGGCGGAGATTGGAGCACATAGAAGAGAGGAGAAATTGGAGGTAGAGAAGGATGAAAGCAGACCCATGTTGTAATTCACTCTTAGAAGCTTCTGTTACCATAACCATCCAAACAACATTTGTTGTAAATAAATGTTAGTTTTGAATTTATGTTGGGCAAAAGTGGGCATTCAAGTTTTGAAATTATGTTGGGCAAAAGTGGGCATTCAAGTTTTGAAATTTTGGAATACGGAATTTTCAACCTTGAATTCGAAAAATGAAGTCGTAATATGAAATTTTAAAACAACTGTTTTAGTAATTTAAAATTGATTTTTATTGTCAAATTATACTTTGAAAATAATATTCAAGAATTTCATACTCGAACATGAAAGTTTCATACTATAAATCATTATTAACTAATTTGAAACTCTAAAGTCGGGGGTTACAAAATATCTAACTTGGAAATTGAAAATCAAATTTAACATTTAATGCTCATGAAAAAAATTAAAATCGAATCTTGTGATAATCTTTGCCCCAAAAGTGTTCAATTCACCTTGTAAGCATCGTTACCGATATACACTACCATCTATGATACCCATATCAAACTACTAGTTTTTACTAGAATTGCAACGAATAATTTTCAATTACCAAATTAGATGAACCGTAAATTAAGTGAGGCTTTACTGTTTATCTCGAAACTAATCCATCACCAAAACAAATACAACGGTAAACTCCTCTCAAAGAAATTCCATTTTATGAACAATACATAAGCTGAACATCCATCATTACTCATAGCAAAAAGAAAAAGGTAAAAACACTTTCTATGTTATTATCCCAACAATACATAAGCTAAATATCCATCACACTTAAAGAAAAAGAAAGGGAAGACACTTCCTATGTTATTGACTTATTTTTCCCATTAATCTTGCGGCCATCATGCTCGTTTCCTCCAGGCCTGAATAAACAAAAGAATTAACATAATAATCAATAATAATAATAATATGGATCACAATTTAACTCATACTACTAAAAATATAAGAAAAAATAAATAAGAATGGATAACTTTTCTTGGATTGTCTTGAGACCACAGACAGTTCGAAGGTTCTTAGGATGCACAAACCAATAGTAAAGAAGTTTCTTGTGGATTTTTGGAATGTCACACTAAAGAAGAAACACTCATAGCTTTTAAAAAAACTGATATAATAACAGTTACTACTAGTAAATGACATCGAGATGTAGTAAAAAGAGACATACATCCTGTATCATAGGACAGTGTCTACCGTTCCAATGCTCCATGAAAACATCTGCATGTATACCATTGTCATAACTAGAAAAACAATGCAAAGTAATAAAGGAACATATTAGTGCAAAACAACCAAAAGTAAAGAAAAAAATTATTGTGAAGCAATCACCAAAGGAAAGTAAAGTAAAACTTAAAATGCAAACCTGTTCAATTGTTTTGTTACTTCCCCATAACAAACTGCAAAGTCTCTTGGATCAGGTCTTGAATTAGGGACTCGTGGCTTAACTCGGTTTTGGATCATGACTTCAATCAGCTACATTCATTTGCTAAGAAACAATCTATGTTAATTTCATAATTTCTAGCTCTAGAAGATATTATGACATAATTCTATTTGTCGCTATCTGAAATAGCAATACAGGAATGCAAAGATCTACAATAGAGACTTGGCAAAGTGCAGTTGAATGATTATTTTGACCTATGGACATTCCCCGTAACAAACTACAAATTCTCTTGGACCAGGTCTTGAATTAGGGACTTCTGGCTTAACTCAATTTTGGATCATGACTTCAATCAGCTACATTCATTTGCTAAGAAACCATTTATGTTAATTTCATAATTTCTAGCTCTATAAGATATTATAACATAATTCTATTTGCCGCTATCTGAAATAACAATACATGAGCTCAAAGATCTACAATAGAGACTTGGCAAAGTGCAATTGAATGATTCTTTTGACCTATGGACATATATATGGCCATGGGGCTCTAACAAGTTTGACACTGCCAATTTTATGCAATTTCCTTAGGAAGGATCAATACATCAACTCTTCATTTCTGTATATGGAGAAACAAATGCATGGTAAAATATAGAATCTTTCTATGGATCCTAATCCAAAGGAAGTTACATAACAAGGAAAAAAGGATTTTTTTTTTGTGTGTGTGATCTGATCATTTTGCTCTTTGCAACTTTGGATATCAAGAAGATTGGTTCCATCTATTCTTTAAATGCAATTTTAGTCAAGACTGTTGGCCACTCATTAATATTGACCGAGATATTTCTCTAGAAATCCTAAGAATGCTACAAAAGGCTAGATATTCAGATGGCATAAGAAATAGATTCTTAAGGAGCTAATTACTGTTGGTTGTACAAAGAAATAGGTGTACTTTTTGATGGGGTGACCCCGTATAATCATATATGGGAATAAAACCGCTTTTTGTTGACATATATTAGTTAAAGAATTTTTGAGAAAGTTAGTGCACACATATCCTAGTGGCTGGGTTTTTACAAATTCCTATTATTATTTACTTTTATTATTAATATAATATACTAACAACAGGGTTGTCCCCTGTTGTACACCCTGGAAAAAAAATCAGCAGTTCCATTGATCTGTATTTTCTAGGAATTTTGTGTTCATTATTTGTAGAAACCAGAATGCCCCCACACCATCTATTATCTTATTAAAGCAGAGTAAAAAAAGCCATCATGTTCGCTCTCAAGGGCTAGAAATTTCCACGTTAATCGGTGAAAAAAAGAGAAAGATACAGTGTTAATCTTGGTGGGTCCAAATTATAATGGTCTAGATTAAAAGAAAGAGTCTGGTTCAATTAAAATAAAACTGCAATTCAGAATAAAAATAAAATAAAACAATCAATTTGATTTCCACACGAATTCCGAAGTAAAAGGATCAATGTCAAGTACAATAAAACTAAAAGTCAGAATAAAACATAAAATAAAATTAGCAATTTGATTTCCATACGAATTTCTAAGTAAAATCCCCAAATAATTATAATTTAGAATAAAAATGGAAATTAGATTTATATACTGAAATAACAAAATGAAATTAGGAATAAAATTAAAATAAAATAAGCAATTTTATTTTGATACAATTCAATAATTATAGTTCGTAATTAAAATTAAACAACAATTGACAATTAGATTTGTATATGAAATCCTACGAAAATAACTATAATTCAGAATAAAAAAGAAAAGAAAAAATTGCAATTTGATTTCCTCATTTCCATACGAAATCAAAATAAAATCCCTAAATTACTAAAATTAGGAATAAAATAAATAAATTTAGCAATTTGATTTGTATATGAACTCCAATAAAAATAACAGAAAAGTTGAATGAAAATAAAAGTTATAACGAAGATAGCACGAATGGTGTCGAAAGAGACACAAAAAAAGCCATAATGTTTTCTCTCAAGGTCATATGTTTCTATTGTTGCCTCCTATGAAATAAAAATAAAAAAAACTGAAATTTTGATTAAAAAATACAACTTATAACGATGATAGGATGAATGGTGTTGGAGGAGACCACGAAAGAGTGCAATGACATCAATCTATTTTGCAAGAAGACATTGACCTATGGGGAAGCGAAGAGCCGAGGCGGCGACGACGGAGATGAGGAGAATGTCGTTAAAATGAAATTAGCAATTTGATTTCCATACAAATTCCAAAGAAAAATCCCCAAATAATTATAATTGGGAATAAAAAAACGAAAATTGGAAATTAAATTTATATACGAAATCCAACAAAAAATGAAATTCAGGATAAAAATAAAATAAAATTAGCAAATTGATTTTTATACTAATTCCAATAATTAAAATTCAAAATAAAAATTAAACAATAATTGGCACTTAGATTTGTATACGAAATCCAACAAAAAAATAACTGAAATTCAGTATGAAAATAAAATAAAATTAGCAATTTGATTTGCACATGAATTCCAAAGCAAATCCCTAAGTAATTGTAATTCGGAATAAAAATTAGAGAGAAAAACAGAAATTGGATTCATAAACGAATTCCAAGAAAAAAGAACTGAAATTCGTAATAAAAAATAAACGAAAATTTGCAATTTGCTTTCCTTACGAATTCGAAAGTAAAATCCATTAAGAACTAAAATTCGGAATACATTAAATAAATTTAACAATTCGATTTGTATGCGAACTCCAATAAAAATAACTAAAATTTTGAATAAAAATAAAAGTTATAACGAGGATGACATGAATGATGTCAAAGGATACACAAAAGAAGCCAACATATTCGCTCTCAAGGTCACATATTTTTTTTGTTGCTTCCTATGGAATAAAAATAAAAAATAACTAAAATTTTGATTAAAAAATACAAGTTATAACGATGATAGCACGAGTAGTGTCAGAGGAGATTACGAAAGAGTACAATAGCATCGATCTGTCCTGCAAGAAGACATTGACCCGCGGAGAAGAGAAGAACCGAGGCGGTGGCGATGGAGATGAGGACAATGTCGTGTTGCTCATTGTAGCCATTGAAGAGAAAGTCCAGTGTTGAAGGAGCTTAGAGTCCTGGTTACAAGTGGTGAGTCGGCGTTGTTGAAGAAGTTAGTGGCCGAAGAAGATTGATGATGGGGAAGCTCTGGTAGAGAGGAGATGAACCTTTGCATTGAAGATGAGCTATGGACGATATGGGGCCATCAGGTAGCTAGGAGCATGCGATTACTGGTGAGGGACATGTCCTCGCCGGTGATGGCAACAAGATTTTTCATATCGTTAGATAGCGACTAAAGCAGACATGCTGACATTAGTGAAGATGGGAGGTCGCCGCGGTTAGTGAAGAGGCCACAATATTGAGTTGGCCAACATCGAAGAAGAGGAGTGATCGACATGAGAGAAGAGGACACCAAACATATATAACATCATGCACGTGTATGTACATTCATGCATCTGTACGAATAGAAGCGCGAACATACAAAGGCAGTGGAGCGAAAAGCTTGGAGTAGAGATAGCGTGGTCATAGGGAATATGTTTGGAGTCACCAAAGATAGCGTGATATGTCTCCTCAGCTGGGATCAACGACAGTTGCATGTGTATGCGTGTTGATGTCACAATGGTTAGCATTAAGCAATAATTGGGGAGAAGTAGAAGATAACTATGTGGTAAAGTATTGCATTGGAAGGGGTAGCAGCTGAGAGGGATCGATCAAGATTTGGTCTTATTGTTGGAGGTTGAAGAAGAAAAAAGTTGTGACGACAAGATGAGATAGAAGCCACACAGTTTGGTGAGGCAGCCAGCGTGTGAGGGAAGATAAGTTCAAGGTAGGTTGTCCATGGTATATCGGTGTATGCGTATGTAAACTAATAAGATAATTTGCCGCACACGTAATCAATGTATTGCTTGAGATTAAATAAATGTACATGTGTATGTATACTTTTTTTTTTAAAAAAAAACCTAACAGAGTAAGAATAGGAGTATGCAATTATCTATTCATGATGGAGCGTGGTTAGTTTCTAAGAACCTCAACAACTTATCATGCTCAATAATTTTCTTTCATCAAAGCACACACTTCAATCATGTTCATCGGGTTGTAATTTCCTTCAAATTTCTATTATCATTTTCGATGTTTAGGATATTTTAAAAGTCTAAATAGCGTACATGAGACGTAAATATATTCTCAAGCATCTATACAAACTTCGAAATAAATCTAGTTGCGTAAATATGTGGGCCACCCTGCTAGTTACCAGTAAACTATAGTACATTAGGGATCTACAATTACATCAAAGAAAAGAATCGGCACTCTTCAGATTTTCCCACTTCAATCACTCTAAGTTGCTATGTTGACTTCTAATTTGATGTGATGCACGCGAATTGTGACAGTAGTGGATAAAGCAAAACTAAACATATTTACTTAAGGCTGCTCTATGGAAGTGGCTAAGACTAAACATTTCGTAGGAAAAAAAATAGACAATAAATAGTGCGTCAACTTACTGACAGCTGAAGCCTTGCACCATAACTCTACCTCAGCACAATGAATGGTTTTCTTGGTGCTTTCAGAAGAACTTTCAACAGCACTTACAGATGTGTATGCATTAACCTCCTGTGAATCAAGCAGAAGCTTGCTTGATGTTTGGCAATTCTCGGACTCGGACTAGATAGGACACATTCTATAGCAGAAGAGAAAAGTATAAAGCTAAAGCAATATAAGGGCACCACGCAGTTTATTCAGAAGTTGTTGCATATCTAAGAGCAGAACTTCCGTTTTTGCTCAGATATCGTTCAAAGATCACTTTCTTTTGAAACCCTTCTCACCACATAGATTCAAAATTGTAAAACTAGAGTAAACAATATTGTACAGCATTCTCCCTTTGGAGAACTTACCGATAAATCAGCACATCTGCTATTGGTAGAAGTAGTAGCATAATCCGTCACATACTTCTGCTTGGCATAGCTACTTGATCCCCATTGAAGTGTCCAAAGCATCCTTTTGGATTTGCTTGCTTGAGAGCTAGACTTTTCATCAAAACCCGAGTCTAGCTTTTTCTGAAAAAAGGGGAAGGAAACTAATGATGAGTCAAAAAGGCAGGCTGCATAAAAAATATTTCAGAAACAAAGATGAAAGCAAAAGTCACATATTTCTCCCAATCGAGGGGGGGAGAATCCACAGCATAACCTAATTCAGTGTAAGTTTAGTAAATTTAAAAACAGAACAAAAGAACGGAAAAATTACTTCTTCAATGAACACATTGAGCTTGTACAACAAACTGTAGGAAATGTACGATGCATCTCGATGAAAAAAAGGAGAGAACAAGTAAATATTTCTACTATGTGTCACTCGAAGATATATTAAAAGTTTGAATTCATTTATTCAATAGAAAAGATCTATATGGTCATTTCAGCATTCCAATGCACCAATCCTGTTTCGGGACACTGCAATTTCCCGCCCAAAGCAGCCTTCGGGTCCACACTATAACAGATCAGATTTCAATTTTTATCAAGGGCTACTTATGGACTTATCTTGGGAAATTAGGTCAGTAACATCGCAAAAAGTTGAAATTAGAGAAATAACACCGCAATGCAACTTGACTGCTAAATACCATCCAAAATGCTAAAAAAATCTGGAAAACAACACTCTAAGGGATATTCCATCATATATTTTTTTTCCTATAAAGACATAATTGCCCCCTTCTCCCCCAACTCCGGTGTCTCCTCTTGAGGTCTTTCTCTCCGGCTGCGTCGCGCTGTCGCCGAGGCGAAGCCACGCCGTGCTGCCATGAGCACACCTACGTGGCGCAGTTTGGAGACCAGCGACGGCGGCGCGGATCAGCAGTGGTCGCATGCTTGGATACCGGTGACGGTGGCGTGCTTGGAGACCGGCGGTGGCGGCGACATGGCTTGAGGGATGCGGCACAGCTCGGCCAGAGAAGAGGGAGAGAGAGTGAAGCCGGAGAAGAGGGGATGCAAGAGGGAGGGCAAAAACATCATTTTACCCCGCGGGTGTTATTTTCCTAATTTTTTTTGTTGTTCGTGGTGTTATCAAGCAGTCAACTACGAATGCAATGACATTTCTCTAAATCCCGACGATTGGGATGTCACTGCCTAATTTTCCCCATCTTAGGTTTTAAAGGAAGGAGACGAAGCCAACATGAAGTCATTGGTCCGCCCAGGTTAGAAGAAGTTCTCTCTTCTCCAGCAATGTATCATTAAGGCATGAACCTAGTTACCTAGGGGCACATCTGTACCTGTTCTTGTAAGGTTGCATTTTGCAGTCATCTAGTTAAACTCTGATCTATCCAATGATTATAGGTGTAAGTAATGATCTTATGAGAAAATTTTCGATATATATATATATTTGCCAAGAAGTTAGGATTCTATACCTTCACCTTTTGGAGCTCTCCGCGTGGCCGCCGGGGTCATCACTAGCGGATCTGAAGCATCCCAGAAATCGCATCACGCCACCGCCGGTGCTGGCTTCACCGTTTGTGCTGAGCCTTGCCATTTCCTTCCTTATATCCTCCAATTCCTTCAAGATATAATCCGCAGTAGACGCGCCGATGGGCGTAGGAGTCCTCCCTGGAGGCTGCAGTGGTCGTGAGAGTGTGGTGGCCTTTCTAGCAGAACCCGTGATGAAATCAGACACAGAGGGCGTTTTGAGAAACCCATTCCCCGCCGGGATTCATATGGATAGGTCGAAAATTTGAACTAAAATCTCAACTTATCCACGTGGATGAGTAGATATTTTCGCCCAACCAAATAAGCCCCGAGTGTTGCTCAATCACGAGGATTTGCTTCTCCCTCTTCGCTGCGACCACGCATGGTAAAAAATAAAGGTTGGATCCATGGATCGCCGCCGTGGAGGAAAAACCCTAGAAAAGCAGGGATGAGAAGGAGATGCAGTAAACCTTGGAAATCGCGGGCGTGGAGGTGAAATCACGGTCACGCAGGCGGGCGGCGGCGCCGCGAGGGGAGGGAAGCCGCTAACGAAGCGGGGGCCATGCGGTGCGGGCGTTGGCAGCGATGGCACGCGCGGGAAAGCGATGGGCCTAGCCTGCCGTTTTGTTGCTGCTCGAACCTGGGCTGCTCCGCACGTGAAGGCCTAACTGGTGTTGGCGTGTGCGCACGCTGCGTTGATGCTACCTGAATTTTGTTTTTGACCCGAATTTCATGGAATTTGCAACAATTAGCCATTTTCACGGAGTTTTGACATTTTCTCGACAGAGGTTCAACTAAAAGATGTCTACTTTGGTTGCTGCATCATATTCATCACCGATATTCAGACTTCAGAATCTAATGATGCAACATAACTATTGGGAACTTCAAATTGCAGCTGCACATAAGATACACTGTAGCTGCTGCAGTACTTGATATATTACTTTACAGGTTGCATAAGAAGGAAAATCCAGTGCTCGTTGATGTCTAGTACATGCGTCGTCTTTGAAAACGAAGACCACACCTTTCCATTAAAGGAAACGGAAATAATCAATCTTACAGTGAGTGGTGTTTACAGCTAAACGCTAAACTTGAGGCGTTATGTGCATCAACAGTGGGAATTCAAACATGCTTGTTACAGTGAACTCCACAATTACTTCAAAATTTGGGCTCTTTCTAGAGTGACGTGCCACTAAGAATATATAGCAGAGCAACTGCAGAGCCTCAGCACTTATCCTCGCATACGAAAGGCAGCTGCACTTCTGAACACCGTCCAGTCTTGCGAGCAATCCAAAGCCACCAAGAATCCAAAGCCCTTGAGACACTCCAGACAAGAGATTTGCGCACGGGAGTGCTTACTTGTTTGAAGCTCCAGTTGAAGGTCACCTTTCGTCTTCCGTTCTACTGTTTCTTAGACAACGCAATAACTTTTGTCAAGTTCGATTTGGCAGCATCAAGCAGGGGATCAGATTGCAGAGCTTTCTCGAAACACCCTATAGCATCCTCCCAACGGCCCTCTGCGACAAATACAAGCCCCAGGTTGTTGTTCGCTGGTGCATATCCAGGACACAGTTCTAAAGACCTCGATAGCATCCTTCTTGCAAGTTCATACATCCTGTGCTGCCGATAAAGAATTCCAAGATTAGAGAGGATTGCATGCGACTGATGGCTTGAAGATAGTACTAGTGCCCGTTTATACACAGTTTCAGAGGACGGATCATCTGATAGTTGCAATGCAATACCTGTGTGAACAGTAAGTTATTGTCAGATAACCATCATACGTTGCATACTCATTAGTCATGAAGGAATAAAATTACAGAAAAGTAAATGGGAGACTCCAGTAGATCAATGACATCGGATTTAGTTCCTTTGTTCAGAGGAATAACTTGGAGCATTTCTGAACTGATTAGATGAATCGGTGAAATGAGAAGATTGCTGGAATTTGAACCAGATAAGTATACTAACAAGTCATTTCAGGCCATCCATGGGTAAAGCATATAATGCCATGGTCCCCCACACACTAAAAAGGAACCAACATTTACAAAAAAGAAGAAGATAGTTTAGACTAAAAATAATTGAAGTGTTAGTGCAACAAAAGCTCATATCAGAGTGCACAAAAGGACCCTCCATTGTTATTGCTCCATTCTACTGGCTTATTGACTCAAGATATAAATAGGACTGAACTGGGCTCAAGACTTACCAAGATTAGACCAAGCATAGCTGCAATCTGGGGAACGAGCTACTGCAGCTTTGAGAAAATTTACAGATCTGCTAAATTGAGTTGTGCAAATATTGTACAAACCAAGTTGATGCCATTGAACAGCGTCATCTGGGTCCTCTTGGATTGCCTGAAAATAAGATGTCAAAATAAGAGTATTTATTTCACTACTTTCCAGTGCCCACATTTTGCACTTCCCAGCTCAGGTTGAAGTGAATGACTTTGTTTTGGTGATGGTTTGCAAAACATCACCTGCTTTAGTGTAAAAAGAGCTCGATCTTCTGCCTCAATTAGATTGATCTGTTCAGCGTCATAAGCAGCTGCAATTTCATGTTGAGCCCGGTGAGCCATTGCCAACCCTGCCCAAGCGATTGGGGCATCAACAGGGTCTCCTTCTTTTAGAACCGTTACCATTTCATTTGCACCCCAGAGAAGTTGATCATCAGAACACTGTGACCTTACAGCATCTCTGATACGGTGAACTGCAATAGCATACCGAGCAGGCATATGATTGGGTTCCAATTTCGCTGCCTGCATAGCATAGTCCAAGAAAAAGTTTATCTCAGCTCTATTTTCCCTGTATACCCAAGCCTTCAGCACCTGTGTCGCAATGAAATGCGACATTGGGACCATCTAGTACCAGAACAAAAAGGAAGTACTTAACAGTATTGAATATCTTCAGTGATGGGCAGTGCTTGGCTAATAGACAAGCAGTTTTCAAGTTGACTTCTTGTAGGTTTCACCGAAGTTTCTAGACCATAAACTCACTCTCATAGTGGTAACAAGCAGCCCAGACCGGTGGTTTAACCAGACAAAACCAATTGGAGCCTGGTCTTGTTTGAGGTATTGGACAGGGCGAGCACCAAAACCTAGCAAATAATTCTAATAAAACAAGCCTACAACATCAAGTCTCCTCTTGGCAGCACATGTAGTAAGTTAGTAACCAGCTCCCCCACAGGCTGCAGTTCCTTTTGCCGTAATGCCAAACAATTTCTGAATGAATCAAATTGGCGTAGTGTAGCAATGGTCTTTCTGTACAAAGTTTATCCAATAGCTAGAGTAGTACAGAATATAGATAGCAGGCACACAAATCTAACATTATAATATGATATAAATGGAAACAATTAGTCAAATATTTTACACAATCTATATACTTGTTAAACTATATTTATTATAATCAACGAAGTAGTGAATCCAGAGAGGTTGTCCAGGTCAGTTACAACTTACGACTAACAAGCAGGATTCTGGTAACCGTGTCTAACTGGAATACTTGTTTTAAATCGAAAGCATTGGGAAAGGTTAGTCCCTCATGTCTTTAAAAATATTCTGGAATTAACAGTATTAGCTATTGAACTAAGAACCACCAGCTAGCAGTGAACAGCGGACTGACCACTTGCTCCATTTGATCACTGGTCTGATTCTGATATGCATACACTTTCTGTTAATAAAACAATCTCAAGGACCGGTATTTGGATCTAAGCTACAGCAAACTCTGAATTCAACGCTGCTTCCCCCACTCAATTAAAAAAAGAGACACAACAAAGAATGAATAATCATTAAGCTGGATAATCTATTGTGTTGTCATCAGAGCAATTTGTCCAGGTGTTGGCAGGATATATCAATGCTAAAAATCAATATGACAGATAATGTGAGCAACACTAAGTCTAAAAAATAATGTTAATAAAAGAAAATTAACAGCAGTCATTACCTGCTCCAAACACCTCTTTGAATTTCTATGATCGCCAGCCATGTGATATGCATTTGCAAGATTAACCCACACTGATGCAGCTTTAGGATCAGCCTTCGCTGCTGCAAGTAAGCACTCTTTCGCAACAACTAAGGCTTCTTTCTGATGCAGATAAGAGCCTGTACTCACATTACCTCCTGCCCCTGCTTCGTAACAATGTATTAGACAGCAACTAAAAGTAATAACTAGTAGTCAAAATACCCTTGTGCTTCTTGAGCCTTATTTTGGGCATAAATAACTTTCTAGAGACTTACTTTGGGCAAAAACAACTAATTGATGGATGTAGCAAGTCCAAGAACTGAAAAGATAAGAAATGTTCTGTTGCTAATTGCTATCTTCTTATCTAGAGTATCATCAATTTGGCTAGAGCATCAGGCCACAGGGATAGCCATGTGGACTAGATGTTGGCACAAAAAACAGCATATATGCTCCTTTATGTTTACCCAATTGATTTATGGGGGTGTCAAAGTAACGCCAAAGGTTCTGCACAGCTCAAAATTTGCTGAGCTCAATGATACTCAAAAGCATGGTTCTAACATAGATTTAAGATATGGCATGAAAAGACTAACACAGAGAAGAGTATGGCAAACAAGTTGCTGGTGTACCTGCAGCCAAAGATCCATATTTACATAGAAGGAGAGCTGCGTAGTTCACCAGAGCAGCTGGGTGGTTTTGATCTTTCAGAACAAGCTCTTGAAAGCATTTTGTGGACAGCTCTAGATTCCCACTGGAAGTTGATAGATATTAACAGTCTGAAGGAAGGAAATGAAACCTCAAATGGTATTTCAAAGTTCAAACCTTTGAATATATGCAACACCAAGATTTGCAAGGGAGTCCACATAATCTGGAGCAACAGCCGTGATAGAAGAAAAAACTGGGATAGCACTCTGGAAAGGTTGAACAAAATCATCAACCAGTTAGGTAGTTATTCCAAGACATTTCATTGTAGCTACTGCTGTATGATGAATGGAAAGAATCGCAACAGGTTCAGCATGCTGGTACCTGAAGTTGACCACCCCGAAGAAGAACTAAACCGAGGATATTCCAAACAGCTGCCTGCCTGGGGTCCGACTCAATTGAACTCTTCAGCTTAACAATGATTTCATCCAGCTCACCAGTTTCAAGCTCTTCATCAAAACTATCACCCATGCTTGTTTGCAAAATGCACTGCGTGAGGAACTAGCTGAGTCAAAGGGGACTAAACTCTTTTCACTAGGTATGCAGCCAAAACAAAGAGCTGCCAAGAATATAAATGAAAAATTAAATTGCAAATAAGTTAAGTTCCGTTTGTCAAGCGGATGAACCTGAGCATGGTGTATCCTCACTGATGAGAGTAAATCAGACCTCCGCGCTTCTTCTTCGTCTTGTAACAATATTTCAGACGACTTTTCATATGCTGATATTGCCTGAGAGGGTTGTGCAACTGATTGAGCTTTATGCAAATGCTAAATAAGTTCAATTTTTTAAAGTGAAGGGTCATGTACCTTCTGTGGCTGACCAAGCCTTTGGTACATCAAACCCAACATAAAATGTGCATGAGCATTCTTAGGCATCTTCCGGGCAACATGAACCAAAGCCTGCAAAAAGGAAAGTTAAGCCTTTAACCACATTTATGCTGACCATTTCCATTCAAATCACCAACTTATACATCAAGATAATGTGATGAAAACACCATGGTTCATATGACATTAAATGGTATACAGTTTCACTTTGCTGTAGTGTGCAAGGTTACAGATAAAAAAAGCTGTAAATTTCACTGTCCACTGGCATTAAGACTGAGAACTCACAGCTTTCAGGTTGCTAACTTTCTCCTCGCGTGGAACAGAAGCCCCTTGATAATGTTGATCAGCATCTGTTTTACGAAGAATAGTAAGTAATCAATTCACAACAGAAAACTTTCCTTCCACTGCTTCGCATGTCAACAGCTTGTCTCACCTTCGCATTCAACAGTGTCAGGGTCCTTCATTGCAATCACATTTTTCGTCAAACCACCCTCCTCATTGCAACTCCTGCAGGTAAAATCCATCAATTGTCAATGTCTAAGAACTCAACAAAGAACCGGTGGCCCGTAACTTCGTAACCGGTGAGATTATCATGGAAGTGATATTAAAGGTTATCTCATGTTGAACTGTGTGCGAATTCTAAGGGCTTGTTTTTTCCATCCACTCCGCGCCAACTTTTACAGGACGGTGAGAGTAGCGTGCCTTTTTTGCCTCCACATGCAGCGTTCCTAAGGCGCAGTGAAGGATTTCAGCACCACAACTTCGGCCAAAAAAATATGTGGCAAAGCAGTTGGCAGCTGCCTAACTTGTTATGGCACGCCAAACGGCCAAAATCTGATAAGGAAACAAGCACCGGGCTAACTAGGTGTGGTACGCCAAACTTGGGGTGTGGCAAGTTATGGCACCCAACCAAACACGCCCTAAGTATGCTAAGTAAGCTTCAAAGTTAAATGGGTGAGCACATGCAATAAATTCAGCACCCTGTGTACAGCATCGTGCTGAATTCAGCACAATTGGACCGAAAAGTTTAACACTATGGCAGAATTATCCTCTCCACAGATGCAAAAAATCACATTCTCCAGCAAATCCTAGGGTTACGACTTACGACTAAACGACCATGAGCCCGCGAGGACTGGACGCCCTATTCCGAACTATTTGCAGGGGCCATGAGTGCACAAGTAGCAAAAGTACTGTACTGTCAGATCGAAGAGTAATTTCATACTGGTACCTAGTGGAGGGGTCGATGGAGACCGCCGGAGCCGCGGCGGAGACGGCGGCGATGGCTGGGTTGGGGGTTGGCGGGTGGTCCTCGCCGTCGCTCTCCGGCGGGTCGACGTTGAGGTCGGCGAGCATCACCGGCCTCGGCGGCGGCGGCGGCGGCGGCTGGGTCTCCGGCATCGTCTCCGCGCGGCCCCCGGCGACTAGGTGGGGGGTTTTGTGAGCTCCGGATGCGGGGCACTACGTACTAGCGAAGTAGCAAGAGCAACGAGCTCTCCTGTTCCTGTGGGTTAATGGGCCTTAAGGTAAGGTCCAACTCACCTTCAGGAAGGAAACAGAAATGGGCTAGATTTCAACTCTGAGGTCCAGGTGCTTTGTACGAAACTGTTTCTCCAAGTAGGCCCACCAGGCAGCGACTTGACGCGTAACAATTGTCACTGGTGGACGGTGGTCGCTACTCGTGCTTGCTGATGAGCACAGCCGGGCAACTTGTTCTCGCTGGAGTAGTATTCGTGCTTCTCGCTGTCATTTTTGTGTGTGTCTGATCAGCGTGTCTACTTGTGCTTCTCGCCCATTATTGCCAACTGGATGTTCATTGTTCATATCTCATGAGTCCTGAATCCTGATTTCCTTCAGGCAAAAAAAAAAAAAAACTCGCGAGTCCTGAGTCCTGACACATTAGCTAGTGCAGGCACAAGCGGCTATTCTTTCCCTTTTGTGAAGCATCAAGCCATCAAGCGGTTACCTCGTTGATGGTCGCTCAGCGATGCATCGATCATTGGTCTATTTATTCGTCGAAGAGGGCCATTCTTCTTCTTATGCGGTTATGCTATTGTTAGAAGATCTACTTGCTTCAGATCGATCGGTACAAGATTCCACGGAGGAAAGCAACACAGAACCGAGGGGAATACGCACTTCTTGGCCTTGTCTCTGGCGTTAACTCTTCGACAGCGATACACGCCGAGACGCAGGTCGCAGGACACACCCAATCCAACCCCCAAGATGCAGATGCTGCTGCTTCATCGCCAACTCTGAAGCCTGAACTACTCCGAGCTGCTCCTACCTACTCCATAGAACACCAAACGCAGAAGCGAGCACACCCGATGCATGCGACGCAATGCAAGAGGCAGACATTAAGAAACGCGAGAATCTGATTGGTAGCATCAGGAAGGAGAGAGAAGTCGCCAAGACTAATCCCTACCAAATCGACACCATTAACGTGGCGGTTCCTCAGCGGCTGGGCATATTGCATGTGCCAAAGTACAGGCCCGATCGATGGATTAACTAAAGCTATAGTGTTACTAGTATATAGCACCAACCGATTAACTACCGTTCGCCTGCTCGTACTCTCCTCTCGGGAAAGCTTAAAATACAAGGAATTTTACGGTACATTTCAGTGGTAGTATAGGTGGGTAGTATATATCAAATATGATCATTGATTTGTGGAGGGTGTAATATTAGACTTTTGATTTGAACAAAAGTTAATTCCCAAGGGTATTTTGGTCTTTTATCATGACCTAATGAATCACGTTGTTCATTCTCATCCATCGTTGGATTCATCCCCATCCATTGGTTGCGCCACCGCCTCCTTGTTGAAGTCGCCGCGCCGCTGCCCCTCGCCCCCACACCTCCGCGAATTTGCCGCCGAGCTAAGAGCTCTTCCTTACGCTGGCTTGTTCAATCTCCTTCCGCTCCCTCATGCCGCTCCATCCTCGACAACCCCCGAGGTCCCTCTGGCCTCGGGGCCTCCGTGCGCCACCTCCAATCTCCAACTCGTCGGCCTCGGCGTCCATCCATTGGTTGCGCCACCGCCTCCTTGTCGAAGTCGTCGCCCATCACCGCCACACATCCGTGACTTCGCCGCCAAGCTAGGAGCTCTCCCCTTTCACATCTCGATCCATTCCCTTGCGCCACCGCAACTCTCCGCTACACGTCGTCCGTGCCGCCGCCAAGTCAGTTGTGTCGGCTTGTTCAATCCCCTTCCGCTCCCTCGTGTCGCTCCATCCTCGGCAACACCCGAGCTCTCCCTCCGGCCTCAGGGCCTCCGAGCTCTCCCTCCGGCCTCAGGGCCTCCGCGCACCACCTCCAGCCTCCAACTCGTTGGCCTTGGCGCAGACCACCCAGCGACAGCAACTCTAACCTTGAGCCGAGCCGACCTCGGGCTCCCCTTCGACGCCCCTGGCGCACCCTTGGCGCCCGTCGGACACCTCCATCCTCCTTCACCACATCAGCTCGTGTCCGAGCTAACCGGCCTCTCCACTCATAGCCGTTTTGCAGGAGCTCATCGCAAAAGGATTCGGGAAAAATGTCTTGACCATATCTTCTAGATGCAGTCTGTGGCAAAGTGGTGAAATGTCATAGCAAATTAAATTACATCATTCGAGGAGTATAAAAGTCTCTAGATTTTGTTCTGTCCTTGTCATACCATTCGAGTGAAATATTCCTCAACATGCGCAAACATAAGTAAGCATGTAGAGTTCTACGCTTTCATATTTGTTCAATGTACTCCGATGAATGGATCCACACCAAATGGGGATTGAAAAGTCTTTATATCTGTTCAATGTACTCATATATGGAAAAGTGATTGTTTGGTTAGGTGTTTTGGAAATTTTCTTGCGTTTGTCGCCTCACAAAACCACATCAAACCGTATTGTTCATGATATATTTATTGTATGTCGTATTGCCTCATTGATGAACTGCAATAATTGAATATACTGGTAACCTAAAAAATTCTTGCTGGATATGGAATTGTAGGTACTAGTTCTATGAGAAGTGAGTAAACAATAGGAAAATATAAAACATTATTGGGGTAGTTACAATGAGGTGATGATTTGCACTGAATCACAAAACAAAATTTATTTCATTTAGAAGTATTATGCACCTCAAGTTACAGAACTGGCAATTTTATAGATAGACAACTATTGTACCTTGGTTTATGTGCATTGATCTACATTTTGTAGTGGTACATCGTATTGTTTTTATTTTATTTTATTTACTTGTGTGAGATTTGTTAGTAATATGAATGCAATATTATTTTAATAGCAGTTGTACGTCATGGTTGGAGAAAATATAACGTTAGCCTGGAGGAAATGGATGAATATAACATGACAGTAAATCAGATGCTTAGCAACGAGGAAGATGGTTATAAGTTCTACAATGCATATGCAAAGTCCAAAGGATTTAATGTCAGAAAGGAGTGTGTCAAGCAAAAGGGAGATACCAACATGGTTATCTGGAGGAGATTTTGTTGTTCTAGTGAAGGACATAGGATGATTAAATACTTTGAAAGGACCGATCAAAAAAGGGAGCCACGACCACTGACTCGTTCTGGATGCAAGGCTAAGTTGGAGATCGAGCTAGATGTAGGACATGGTTTATGGTTTGTTAAAGATTTTATTGACTCCCACGAACATGCTCTTGCTAAGCCTGATCAAGTTGCTTTCTTACGGTCTCATCGTGGGCTAAGTGATGTTCAAAAGGCTGAGGCCGTTGAATTTGGTGTTGGTGGGCTGCGGACATGTCAAATTATGTCAGTTATGGAGCAGACTCATGTTGGTTATGACCAGATTGGATTTGTTTCTCATGACTTGTACAATTTTTTGTTTCTCGTGACTTGTACAATTTCTTTGCAAGGTACAAGAAGAAAAGATTACAAGGCAGTGATGCCGAATTGGTGTTTAACCATATGATAGCACAGAAAGAAGAAGATGCCAAATTTTTCTTAAAATACAATACGAATGATGAGAAGTGTTTGAAAATATATTTTGGACAGATTCACAATCTCGGATTGACTATGGTACCTTTTGTGACAATGTGGTGTTTGACAGTACGTATCGAGTCAACCGTTACAATCTGTCTTTTGTTCCTTTCATTGGAGTTAATCATCATCGTAGTACAGTTGTTTTTGGTTGTGGTATTACTTTGGATGAGACTATTTCTTCATATGTGTGGCTCCTTTAGGCCTTTTTGGAGGTGATGCGCCAGAAGCATCCAAAGTCATTGATCACCGATGAGGACAGTGCAATGGCCAAAGCTATTGGGAGGGTTATGCTCGAGACAGATCATCGATTGTGTAGCTGGCACATCGAGCAGAACATGATACGTCATTTGCGTGGTCCGAAGCTTAGCGAATTTAGAAAATTCATTTACCATGCGATGGAAGTTGATGAATTTAAGAGATGTTGGGCGGAGTTTAAGGAGATGCATGGAATCACAAAAAAATGACCTATGGTTTTCATGATGTATGAACTGAGAAACAAGTGGTCTGTAACATATACTAAAGGGAGATACTTTTTGGGCATGTAGAGTAATCGGCGAAGTGAGAGTCTGAACTCAAGACTTCACAGGCACCTAGATCGAAAAATGTCACTAGTTGATTTGGTAGAGCATTATGAGTTTTGATTATCTCGTATTCGTAGGAATGAGGCTGAGTTGGATGCAAAAGCTTTGTTGTCAGTACCCTTCACTAGGATAGACGTCGACCCATTAGAGAAAAGAGCTGCACGTATTTACACTCCAGTCATATTCAAGAAGGTTAGGGAGCATATTAGGAAAATATCCGAATGGGAAGTTGTAAAGGTGGTGCATTGTTATGGTTTGGTGGACAATGGAGTGCATTGTTATGGTTTGGTGCAAGATTGAGTGCATGTCAAGTGTAGTTTCGACGGCTCATAGTTGAAGAGTGCTAAATGTCATTGCTGTAAGATGGAATGCGAAGACATCCCATTTGCACACATTTTTACTATTGTGAGGTATATAAGTTTAGACACCATTCCTCGTTGCATTGTTATGGTTTGGTGGACAATGGAAGCTAAGTCACATTCGCGTCTCAGAGAACTAGCAATATACATGTGGTCTGAATAGATGGACTGCTCCCGCGATCTCTGCAACAAGGGTAGTCTTACTTTTTTCAAAGCTTTAAAGAGCGTGGAGGAGTCGGAGAAGGTGATGCAATTCCTGCATACTACTGTTGATGAAGACGTTGACAAATTTTGGAACATGGAGGCGACAAATTTTGGGATTTTGCCCGCACACTTTTCGTGGTCGAACCATAAACCCTCAAGAAACGATGCCCACGACCCACAACAAATTATTGCAAAAGGTGCTCCATCTAAGAGATTGAAGCTATTGCATGAGTCATGGAAGAAAAATAAACCTTGAAGCATTTTGGACCATATGTAGGTACATTTTATTTCTTACTTTATGGGCAAAAAGTTTTTTGCTATGAAGGCTATAATTTTTCTTCTTGTTGCAGTTATTGATTTCATGGATTTTTTTCATGTGCGTAACAAAGATGGTAGCAGATATTAGTGGTTTGTGGTTTTCTGGCTAGGGATATAATATTTCTGCAATTTTATTGCTCTGTTAGGTTATATGCTGATATATTATTTTCAACAGTCGATTCATTCATTTTCTTTTTCTTTTTGGTTGGGGATTCATTATGTATGCAATTTATGGCTATTTTAGATGATAACATGGTGAGTTCATGAGTTCATGGCTATTTTATGTGTACAATTTTAGACAAACTTCTAGACTAGACAAAACCTCATCAAATAACAGTATTCCAGTAATGCCTAAACTCAGCCGTATACCTTTACCAAAGCAGCCTCAATTTATGGATTGATGTGGAGTTTATGTTTTTTACTCACAATTACTATCCTTATGGTCTTTACCATGAAGGTGAGATTATTTACATGGTTAAAACCAGGTGGGTACCCTTGTCATTGTTTTTGTACTAAATATTGTTTTGATTTGCAGCTACAATCGTGATATGGATTTGGAATAACACGTTATAGATGCATATGAAAGTTGTGGCACTGTTTCCTGCGATGATCTAAATGAAGCCCTTATGATTCTAGAGCAGCTAATGAAGAAGGCACAATGGTCACCTGAATCAGTATTTCCTTCAAATTGCATTGGCACTGCTTCCCCAACACCGAAAATAGTGCTTCTCCCATCAATGGCAAGCTGTTTTATTAAAAAAAAAGATAATGGAAGAGAATAACTTTTCCGGCCTCTGCATCAAGGATGCACACAACCCATTTTATTAAAGAGTTTAAAGCATCAAAGTAATCAAAGCTATTAAAAGTAGCTTGAAGCCTTACAAGCAAACGATGACTGAAAATTAAACTCAATCATTACAAATCCTGTGACTAAATCGCCACTCATGAATGCTTAAAATTTGCTTCGCCACTACCTCCAGCTCATCGCTTCCGGCTAACATAGACTTCTTCTGGGTCAGTTTCTGCAAATTTGCCCAAGCCCTCAGCTAGTGTCCACTAAAAAAGATAGCCTGCAAGGGATTAGTGACAATCTTTTTTTTATATCAAAAATAACATCATTCCAACATAGCCAAATAGACCAACATAGGGCACCAGCTCCCACTAGGAGCTGTGACTTTAAAATCTTTGGAATACTGAATAACTAATTCCCAAACATATTTGCTATACTCACAAGAGGAGATAAATTAAATGCACATTGAACAGCCCGCCATGCAAGATGTGCAAAGGGGCATTCAATAAAAAGATGTTGAATTGTTTCCTCGTTAATACAAAAACAACACTTTGTGTTTCCCCTCCAATTTCTTTTGATCAGATTATCTTTAGTTAAAACTACCCCTTTTTGAGGCACCATAGGAATATTCTCACTTTTAATGGAATTTTAAGTATCCAAAAAAAGTTCCTAACGGGGACTTGAGAACTTCCAATTAGTGCCGCATAGAAAGACTACTGAAAAAAGCCCAAACTTATTCAAATTCCACCTGAAAACATCTTTTTGAGAGATCAAATGTAAATTAGCAATTCTAAAAATTAACTCATTCCACGCCTGTAACTTAGGCCCATAATAGGTCTTCGAAAAGAGATATTTAAAAAAGTCGTTATCAGAATATTTGTCAATATCATCCTTTCTCCTTACCACATTATAAATGATTGGATATTAACTTTTTAGTGGAGCGTCTCATAACCAAATATCTTTCCAAAACCTAGTTTGTATTCCATTTTTAATCTGGAATGAACCAAAATGAAAAAACTGATCTTTGATTTTTCATTAAACCTGACCAAAATGGGAAGTTCCATACTTATTTACCATCTGCAAAAGACACTTCCCACCCAAATATTTTCTTTTTAACATAGATTGCCAGGCACATTCTTCATTAAGTAACTTAAACAACCATTTTTCTAGTAAACTTTTTTTTTTGTGTCTAAGTTCTGAATGCCTAGGACGTCCTGCTCTTTGGGTAAACACACTAAACTCCATTTAGCAAGCCTATATTTTCGTTTATGACTGTCGCTTTGCCAGTAAAATCGAGAGCAACAAAAATCTAATCTTTTGAGAACCTCCCTAGGAACCTCAAAAAAGGATAACATAAACATTGGTAGACTGCTAAGTACCGAGTTAATAAGTACTAATTGTCCACCAACAGACATTTTTTTTCTTTCCAACTGCTAAGCTTCTTTTGAACTCTATCCTCAACCCCTTTCCAATCATAATTCCTTAGTTTTCTGAAGTGAATCGGAATGCCTAAGTACCTGAAAGGAAAGGCGCCTACTTCACAACCAAATAACTGAGTACATTGATGACGACAGACGATACCTAGAGCCTAGGTGATGTTGTTTTCCTTAACAGGCCACCTAGCTCATTTAATAGTTTATCTTTTACGATTTTATATTTATCAAGGAAATTCCATGAGCCTTAGTTGGAATTTCCGGGCACGAGCTAGACTTTAGCCATATACCTAGATCAGGGGTATCTGCGGGTTCGGGTTTAGCGTTGCAGTGATCTATAGCTAGCTATTATTACTGTTTGGATCCAATGCGCCAAGGACATACAATTACTTGTTACTATCATTATCTTGCCGCGAATAATTGGTCGCCTAAACGCCTTTTATATGATCATTCTTATTAAGGTGTATTACTATTGCATGTTAATCGAACTTAACTAGCATAACGACTTGGTATGTGTCTAAACCTAATTATCATTCTAGGTTCTAGCTACCTGAGCTGGTTGCTGACCACTCGAAATCGCGTTTTATTTACTAACATCTTTATATAATGATATATTGACTTATTCACAATCCAATATTACTTACTTATAATGGGCTGGGTTCCACTAGTCATTTGGATCCTAGGTGTACGTACATGCCTAGACATGACTGTATCGTTTTAACTAATTGTTTACTGACTTACATTGTCTAAAAATATAATCTGACAATTGATTATCTACAAATTAACTAACATATTTAAATTAATCACTTATTATTCTAATTAACATGTATATGTACAAATTTTACAGTATTGATTAGCTTACTACTAACTTGATCATCATCTTGGTGTTAACTGGACTCTTAAGCTACCTACTGATGGACATAGCCAAGGTATAATTGCTACTAAGATGTCCTAACTACTTGATGACATGAGGCCCACTGCCACATGCTTTCTAACTATACCGTGTTCTGACATTTGAACCTTAAGTAGCTTAAGCAATCTGCTAACAGCTTCTAAATAGCTAAATAACAGATGCTTAATCTGTAAGACTAGTATTAACTGATCTGCTAACTGGAACTAGTCCCACTGTTACCTTTAAATACTATTAGATTGTCTTTTTTGATCATACATTTTATCAAAGGGTTTTGTTGGCAATGAGGTATTGTTAATTATCCTACTCACTAGTTCAACTATCCAATTTGTCAAGTAATTCTCTGAGACACCAATTAGTCATCACAATACTCAGCTAATTCAATGATACGTTTGTTAGTAAATTTTTGAGTGATCAAATAGCTATCTGAATCAATAACATACTCTAATTATACATGTAAACCTCTAAATTAACCTCTATTTTCAAGTTAACTATTCACTGTAATTATTATCAAACCTCCTAACTGATCAACCAATTGTCAGACATTTGCTCAACTCATACAGACAAAGAACAGACAGACATTTCTGAAATGTAGTGCTATTGGTTACTTCTTTCAAACATCAAATTTCAATTTGGTTAATGCATTTGAGTGTTGGGATGATCTCGGCTAACAACCCCGAGATTTAAGGGGGCCACGCCCCACTCACGCCCTGATCGGGGGCACAACTGCCAACAAGTGGTTTCGGTCCCGTTCACCTGTGTTAAAAGAAATAAAGGGGGCTCGGCAGATTTTTCACCCTCATGCGGTTCTAGCCTACGAAAGCCCCAAACAATCCGATCTATCTCGAGCGCTCAGGTGGGCGATGACCGGAAGCCGAAGGCTGACATCGTCACCGTCAAGCCACCGTAACCGCCGGCCTCACCTACACCATCTACGCCCGCCGACCACCTCTACATCAACCGATCTACAACTCTTATGGCGTCTTCAAGTTCGGGTATGTTAATTAACGCTTCCGCTCTAAAGATTATGCTATGTGTTCATGACTGAGCTAGGATTAATGTCATCTAATCATGTTTAGCCTTAGATTATGCCCACATTTGGTATCAGAGCCACCCTAGACTCATCTTGAACCCTAATCAGTCACAACCGAACTTGTTCATGCTCAAATTAGATGTTTTTAGTTCGGATCTAATGATTAGTGGCTCAGTTTAGCATTTAGAAGGAGGGGAATCAACAATTTTTGTAAGATCCTAATGAAATCCCGAAGCTTTCACCCCCAAATCGGAAAACCCCCAAATCGGAAACCCCAAATCGGAACCCTAAGGTGCGACGGAGACTTATGATTTTTTTGGAGACCACCGAAGACTCTCCGGTCTCAGGTGCCACCGTAGCTCCACTCGATGGCGGTGCGCGCAACCTCGGTCGCACGCACGCACCGGCGAAAGGGGCTGCAGCGGCGCCGCCTCAAGCCGTCGCTCTCCCCGCGCGTGTGTCGCCGTCGGTGTCCACCTCAAGCCGCCACTCCGCTGCTGCTCCGCGCGCGCGAGCGACCTCGGTTGCATCCCTAGCGCGCCGCCTCAAGAAGCTGCCTGATTTTATCGGGAGAAGAAGGGGGGAGAATGGATTAGGGTTAGAGATTTGGGGCTTTTATTCCCTTGGGTTTTCCATCCTGGCCGTCCGTCAGATCCATCGTGTGTCGCCATATTAAATGTTAAGTTCTTTTTTCATTTTCTGCCCAACGGTGATATGGATTAGAACTGTAGTTTTGCATGTTGTTAATCAGACCAACGTAGGGTTAATTACATGCAATACATCTTTATGTTATTTTAATTTTGCAGCAATAAATGCTTCAAATGTTGCTGTCACAATTGACAACATTGAACAGCTTACGGGAAGCAACTTTCCCACTTGGAAAGAAAGAATTTCAGTTGTCCTTGGAATTTTAGACCTTGACTATGCGTTAAGGGTGACTCCTCCCATTCCCCCCACTGATGGTGAGGATAATTATGATGAGAAAAAGAAAACTTATGATGCTAATGCTAAAAAATGGGAGCGGTCCAACCGCCTGTCACTAATGATCATGAAGACCTCTATCTCAGTTGGGATCAGGGGAGCAATCCCTGATTCCGAAAATGCTAAGGAGTACTTGGCTTCAGTTGAGGAGAAATTCAAAGGCTCCACTAAAGTTTATGCGATTTTAATCCAGGCTCTTAACCACTAAGTATGATGGGTCCGACAGCATAAGAGAGCATATCATGATGATGACTGATATGGCTGGAAAGCTCAAGGGCATGGACATGGAGATATCTGATGGTTTCCTAGTCCACTTTATTATGACTTCTCTTCCTTCTGACTACACTGCATTTAAGATAAATTACAATACTCAGTAAGATAAATGGAGCATGAGCGATTTAATCGCCATGTGTGTCCAGGAGGAAGAAAGAATAAGGACCGAAAAGAAAGATCTTGTGAATCAAGTTGGCGGTCCTAACAAAAGGAAGTTCTCAGGGGACTTCAAATCCAAGAAAAAGCTGCATTACTCCCCTAATTCAGATAAGTCAAGGCCTAAGGTGGACAATGCACCTAAGCCCCATGTTGCTCCCGCTGTAGCACTTAAAAGGGATGAATGTCACTTCTGCAAGCAATCGGGGCATTTTCAGAAGGACTGTGTCGATTTTCTGAAGTGGCTCGCAAAAAAGGGTAATGATACAATAACGTTTATTGATGAAACTCTTTATGCTGATTTCTCCCTTAAGTCTTGGTGGATTGACTCAGTGCAATCGCGCACGTTACCAACTCTTCTGAGGATTCCATACCGCGAGAACACTAAGAAAGGGGGAGCGAAGTCTTAGAGTCGCTGATGGAAAAGAAGCTGAAGTTAAATCAGTTGGATCCGTTTCATTAATTTTAGATAGCGGCTTCATACTTCGTCTTAATAATGTAGTCTATGTTCCTTCCATAAGGAGGAATTTGATTTCAGTTTCTTTATTGGACGATGATGGTTTTAAATGTAATTTTGGTAACAATAAGTGCATTATTGTATTTAATTCAAATAATGTTGGTCTTGCTTTTAGACAAGACAAGCTTTATATGCTTTTCCTTAATGAATCTCATGTATCCTTGAATGTGTGTGATGATAAGCGTAAAAAGAATGATGAGACTTCTTCGAAACTGTGGCACTGTCGTTTAGGCCACATTTCAAGGGGGAGAATGGAGCGTCTCATTAAGGAAGAAATTCTTCACCCATTAGATTTCTCTAACTCAGACTATTGCATTGATTGCATTAAAGGAAAATATGTAAAGCAAATAAAGAAGGGAGCCACTCGCAAAGACAGGACTCTTAGAATTAATTCATACCGATATTTGTGGTCCTTTTCTGTGACATCGATGGATGGTTTTGATTCCTTCATCATATTCATCGATGATTTCTCCGTTATGGTTATATCTTTCCCATTAAAGACCGATCTGAGTCACTTGACAAATTCAAGATATTTAAAATCAAGTTGAAAATCAGCACAACCTAAGAATTAAAGTGGTAAGATCGGACCGTGGGGGAGAATATTATGGGAGACATGCCCCTTATGGGCAAATTCCTGGCCCTTTCGCTAAGTTCCTTCAGGAAAATGGCATTGTTGCCCAGTATTTTACACTAGGTGAACCTCAGCAGAATGGGGTAGCTGAGCGACGCAACCATACACTTATGGATATGGTACGGAGCATGCTTAGCTATTCTACTTTGCAAACTGGTTTGTGGATGGAAGCACTAAAGACGACCGCACATATTCTTAATCGGGTTCCCAGTAAATCAGTACCTAAGACACCTTATGAATTATGGACTGGGAGGAAACCAAATTTGAAATATTTACGAGTGTGGGGTTGTCGTGCTGAAGCTAAGATATTTAATCCACATATTGGAAAATTAGATCCTAAGACACTAAGTTGCCATTTTATTGGGTACCCTGAAAGATCTAAAGGGTATCGATTTTACTGTCCTAATAGGATAACTAAGTTTGTAGAAACAAGACACGCTGTGTTCTTAGAGAATAACAAGGACCTGGAGCCCAGGAAAATAGATCTTGAAGAGAAGCGGGTTTATATTCCTTCACCGCTTATCCCAGAGACTTTTATTCCTGTGCCTCAGGTAGTTGCACCTCCAGTACAAAATACTGTTGTTACACCCACTGTTGAGGTCTCTGAAATTCCTAATGTCGTACCTAATGATGAGCCTCAGCAGTCCCCTGCAATAGCTGTTGAACCTATTAGAAGATCACAGTGAGAGAGAAGACATCTCAAATGATTATGTTGTTTATATGAATGAGGATATTAATGATGTAGGGAAGGTAGATGATTCCACCTCTTATAAGGAGGTCATGATGAGTGAACATTCTCCTAAGTGGGTTGATGCCATGAAGGATGAACTAAAGTCTATGAGCTCTAATGATGTATGGGACTTAGTAGAAATTCCTGACAGAGTCAAAACAATAGGCTGTAAATGGGTCTACAAAACCAAGCATGACTCTAAGGGAAATATCGAAAGGTTTAAAGCAAGGCTTGTAGCAAAAGGCTTCTCACAAAGAGAGGGGATTGACTATAATGACACTTTTTCTCCTGTCTCAACTAAAGATTCATTCAGAATTTTTATGGCACTTGTAGCTCATTATGATTTAGAGCTACATCAGATGGATGTTAAAACAGCATTCCTTAATGGCGACTTGCAAGAAAACGTTTTCATGGCTCAACCGGAAGGTTTTGTCGTGAAAGGCAAGGAGCATATGGGATGTCGACTTAAGAAATCAATTTATGGCTTAAAGCAAGCGTCAAGGCAATGGTACCTCAAATTCGATAAGGTCATAAGGAATTTTGGGTTTAAGGAAAATGAAGTTGATAACTGCATTTATGTTAAGTTCAAGGGGAGTAAGTTCACCATCTTAGTTCTTTATGTGGATGACATCTTATTGGCTAGCAGTGATAAAGATATGCTATTTGAGACCAAGAGATTTATTTCATCTAATTTTGATATGAAGGATCTTGGTGATGCCTCTTACGTTCTTGGCATTGAAATTCACCGAGATAGGTCCAAAGGAGTATTAGGTTTATCTCAGAAGGCATATATTGACAGAGTATTGAAGAGATATAATATGCATAAGTGCTCTGGCTTGCCTACTCCTATTGTTAAGGGCGATAAGTTTGGGACATTTCAATGTCCAAGGAACCAATATGAAACTGATCAGATGAAGTCGGTTCCTTATGCTTTAGCTGTCGGAAGCATTATGTATGCTCAAGTAAGTACGCGCCCTGATTTAGCTTTTGTAACCGAGATGCTTGGCAGATATCAGTCAAATCCAGGACCGGACCACTGGAAGGCCGTTAAGAAAGTCTTGCGTTATATGCAAGCTACTAAACATTTCATGCTCACATATAAGAATTTTGACAACCTTGAAGTTGTTGGTTATTCAGATTCAGATTTTGCGGGATGTGTTGATACTAAGAAATCCACGTTAGGTTATATCTTCACACTCGCTAAGGGAGCTATCTCGTGGAAAAGCTCAAAACAAACCCTTACGGCATCTTCAACGATGCAAGCTGAGTTTGTGGCATGTTATGAGGCTACCGGGCAGGCTGTATGGCTTAAGAACTTTATCCCGAGACTTAGAGTGATAGACAACATCTCTAAACCACTCACCTTATACTGCGATAACAAACCCGCAGTCTTTTATGCGAGTAACAACAAGTCAAGTGGTGCTGCCAAACACATTGACATTAAGTATCATGTTGTGAAAGATAGAATCCAGGATCAAACCATTAGTATCAAGCATATAAGTACTAAGTCAATGCTTGCGAATCCGCTTACTAAAGGCTTACCACCCAATATCTTTCGTGATCATGTTGTCGGCATAGGTTTATCTTTTGGTAGAGAGTTAGTATTGTGTGGATGCGATGAGAACTCTCTATTTCCAGTTGGATTCTCTTTGTGAGTCAGTGGTTTAAGAACTAGTTCTATTGTGCATTCTTGTTTAAAGGAGGTGATCCTTGTTAGATGAAGAGTTTGATTTTGAGCATCAACCTTATTGCCACGAGCGTCTTGGGGACGAGGCGTGGGCATATGGCTCATGGCGCGTGTGGTCCCGGAGTGGACATACGGCATGCAATATGTGCCGGCACTGGACGCACGGACGTGTACCGAGGGGTGGTTCTGGGCATTTGTTGTGTGTTTTCGTACCAAAGGGGAGTTTGGTACTTTGGTTCGTTTTCGACAGTTGTGGAAATTAGTAATTTGGCGTATCGCTTTGACCGTCTTGGGTCCATACGCGACGTAGCAACATCTGGTGTGTTCTGGTGCTAAGTGAGTAGCTAAGCAATTTAAAGCTTAGGGTTTCGTTAAAGACGTTGACCATCGAGTAGGGTCTTATCTTCGATCCTCTTCTGATGAGTGTACCTGAAAAAACCGGGTTGAGTGTTAGGACATACGTCATTTTACGTCTTTGTGTTGTGGTCTCGCTAGTCCGAGAGAGAGGCCACTTGGGAGTTGGAGTTTCGTATGTGCGAGTGTTATCTGGATTTGTTCACTTCAGGTACGTGGTCACCATTGATAGTTCTCCGTTGTGGTTGTTCTTTCGCGTAGTGCTGTGTGAGGATTCGGGGTCGAATCTTGTTTAAGGGGGGTAGAATGTAATACCCTGAATATCAAATAGAGAGAATATTATTCGGGAGAGGGAATTTATTCAATATCGAATTTCTCCTAACAAAGAAAGTATCCAACAGCGGTTATGTAATATTCTATTTAACATTAGAGAATTAATTGAAATGAGAAAGATATTTAACAGGAATTAAAAAGAGAAATCAGATTTTTAGAGCAGAAATAATCTTGGGTTTTTGGCCCACGTTGTTTGGCCCAAGTGGGAAGTTGGTTTAAGAAGGGGGCAACCAAACCCTAGGCAATTTTACTGTAGCACGCGGCTACTGCAGCACGTTTCCACTGTAGCAAATCCTCCCCTCCCTACTGCCACACCCTCCATGTCGCCCCTTTGCTCCTTCTTTCGCCGCCATCGGGAGGAAGAAGAAAAGGGGAGAAAGGAGGAGAAGAGAAGGGATCATCTTCTTCGAGGCTTGATCATCGTCTTCCCGTGGATATACAAGGGTAACGAAGTGTTTTCCCCGCTATTTGTTGATGATTAGAAGTGATTTCGATTAATTGGGTTGGATCGTTTTGCTGCCGGTAGACATTCAATTCTGTCCAGTACATTGCGTGGTCGATTTAGGGTTCTTAGAGATAGAATTCGAGATTTCCATGTCCTAGTTATTTTTAGATAATGTTTTTAGCTTTCCGTGGCCACTAAGAACACCTAATTCCGACATACGGATCAAAAGTTATGATAGTTTCAATCTTGCTGCCCAGAATTCTGACGAGATTGATCTGTTAATTTATCTTTTAATTTATGTTCATGTTAGAGGCAAATTCAGGGTTTCCACCCAACTAGATTGTTTTATAAAATTTCATAACCTTTCTAGAATGTCAAAGAACGCCCTAATTGGAGTTGTAGATCAAAAGTCATGCTATGTTCTTTACTGCTGTTCGTTTCGTTTGGGCAGAATCTGTCTTCTGAGTTCAACTGCTTGTTAGCATTTTATTTGGGCTGAATTGGGTTATCTCACCAAATAGAATATTGTAGATATGTTCATTAAGTTTCTTTAGGAACTGGGCTCACCTCGTTTCAAGTCTCAGGTCAATAGTTATGGTTATTTTCGTTCTGCTGTCCAGATTCGATTCTGTGGTTGTGTTGCCTGTTTTCAGATTAGGGATTATGGCTATTTCTTAGGTGTTCGGGAGGGTATTGTAGAATGTTAATGGTAGTGTCTTGTACCATGTTGTTCTTATTTCGAGTATATATTGTGTAGGCGGAGAGGCTTCAGGTTTAGGAGTACCGTCATTGCCTACTAACGCGTCGCATCGCGGAAGGCAAGTACTTTGATGTTTTTATGATTAGAAAATGTTGTATGCTTGATGCTCTTATTGTGTTTTCTGTGATCCATGAGAATAGTTAATGTTCATGTTCTGTCCATATGTGTTATCTCCATGATTAGAGATGTTGTCTTTCAATATTCATATTCCATTCCATGCATCCATTATTTATGTTTCATCCACGGGAGTGGATTAAAAAGACTCATCAATTTCAGTATGGGCACGTAAGACCCACCATTCCAATGTGGGCAGTTTGGGACAACCGTATGAAACGTTCTTCATACGAGGCTTGGATCCCTGCATTTTGTTAAATGCGGGCTTAGGTGAACACCGACGGGTGTGTCACTAGCTATACCGGTATATGCATATGTGTGGTCCCTTCATTTCATTCATTCAATCCATTCATTCCATTCATTCAAATATTCGTTCTGTGATTTATTCATATTCTTTGATGTTGTTGTCATGATCATGTTTGTAGTATGTTCCATTTATTCACTGTACTTGCTGAGTCTCGGACTCATTCTTACGTTGTTTGTTTATTTTAGGTGATCATTGATGTTGGCTCGATTGGGAGGGAGTAGACACGCACTACTCTTTCATTTCACCCTATTCAAGTTCAAGATTACAAATTAGTTCTATCTTTCATTCGTTATTGATGAACTGTAATAAATAAATTTAGATGGTGATTGATACCTAGTGCTATGTTTTGGTTGATTTAGTAGTACTTGTGATCTTTGATTATTCCTTCGATATAAATTGCTTAGATTCATACTATTTTCATGTCATGGTTCTACCGAATGTTGATCTCTTTATGTCATTAGATGAGATAGTGTTCAAATTCTTCCACTTTATGGTTGTATGTTAGATTATTTAGGTGACATCTTGGCTTCCGAATAGCCAGGGTGTTACAGTTGTATGGCACTTCATTGGCCATACGACGCACTACCTTGGTATGCTGTTTTATTGAGAATGGGCTTATGATGTTAGCCTTACGATCAAAGGGGAGAATGTTGGGATGATCTCGGCTAACAACCCCGAGATTTAAGGGGGCCACACCCCACTCGCGCCTTGATCAAGGGCGCAACCGCCAATAAGTGGTTTCGGTCCCGTTCACCTGCGCTAAAAGAAATAAAGGGGGCTCGGCAGGTTTTTCACCCTCATGCGGTTCTAGCCTACGAAAGCCCCAAACAATCCGATCTATCTCGAAAGCCAGTGGGCGAAGACCGAAGTCAAGGTCGACGTGCCACCGCTGTCAAGCCAGAATCACGCCGGCCTTGCCTACACCATCTACGCCCGCCGACCACCTCTACATCAACCGATCTACAACTCTTATGGCGTCTTCAGGTTCGGGTATGTTAATTAACGCTTCCGCTCTAAAGATTATGCTATGTGTTCATGACTGAGCTAGGATTAATGTCATATAATCATGTTTAGCCTTAGATTATGCCCACATTGAGTGGTTCCAATCATCAGTCACAAGATAAGTTAGCACTAATTGGGTTGCCTTGCAAGTGGGTCCCAGTGTTTAGTGACAGAGAGGGAGCACACATAGAGCAAAAGGGAGCTGAGCTGCGGCCGGCTTGGTGGCGGCGCATGTTGCCGGAGATGGAGGCGATGGCGACGGCCGGGAGTAGAAAAAATGGAACCAACGAGCGAAGAGGGTTCCATGGGTGGTGGGGTTGTGGCTCCGGCGGTACTGTAGTGGCACGGCAAAGGCGAACGGCGACCGGCCGTAGGGGAGCAAGAAGGGCGTCGGCGTCGGCGTCGGCGCCGGAGGGGGAAAGAGGGGGGGTGTTAGCGCGCGCATGAGCATGGGGGAAGCTAGCGGTTCTCACCGGTGCCGACGAAGAGGGGTGAGGATGCCTGTGGCGGCCTAGCGACGGTGATCCCCGGCGGTGCAATGGGTGTGTCGTGGAGGCGGTGCCCTGGTGGTGGAGGGCTCCGGTGGGTGGTGGGAGGAGGTCGAGGGAGCCACGGCGAAGCTCTAGGTGCGACAAATTGATCGGGGGTTCCACGGGCGGGGCATGGCGGCGCCAATGGTGGTCTCGGCCGGAGGTGAAGGAGAAGCCAGCGCACAGGGCTTCGGTGGCGGAAACTTCAAATTGACGGAGCGATCTTGATGGTGGTGGTGCGGGATGAAGCGGGACGTGGTCGGCGGGGCGAGGTGGTCGCCGGACGGCTAGAACGGCGGGCGCGGCGCCGGCGGCTTGGCGCTCGGAGCTAGAGCTCACGCAGTGCTTGGTTTGCTCGATTGAAGAAGGGGGAAGGGAGGAATGGCTTAGAGGGGCAAGGCCGACTTGGCACTGGCCATTTGTAGGCAGGGGCGGAGAACCGAAGGTGGAGCGACGGCATGGGCAATGGGCGCCATGGCGGCCATGCAAGGGGAGGCTGTGGCTGCGTGGAGGAAGAAGGCTGTAGGTGGGGCCAGGTGGTCGGGGAAAATGAAAGGAATTTCTAATTCCAGATTTCTCTGAAAATTGGCTGAGAGGTTCATGAAATTATTTGATGTATAAACACAGCTCGAAAAATTATGAAAATTTTAGGGGAGAGTTCTGACACAGTGTATATTTTTTTTGATATTTTTCTAGGGTTTTTGGTTCCCTGTATATTTCCCAAAAATTCTTTTAAGCTTCTCTTTGTAAGTACTTTTATTATTTGATGTGAAGACATTTGTAATACATGCTTTGATTGATTTTTCCTGTTTTATTACCAGCATAAATTTACCTAGTTTGGACTGTTATTCATCATCTCTTGTTTCAATGAATTTTGGGTTTCCAGAATTTGATTCTTATATTTTCTTAGTTAGTTTTGTATTTCTAGTATTCTAGGGTTTCTATTGTACATTACTTGTGTACTTAGGGTTTCTGCATTTAGAATTTTTGTTTGTCATTCTTGTGCCGACAAAAGAAAGGCATGTCAAATAACTCACAAAAATACAGGAGAAAATAAGATGGCACAAATAATTATACAAAAAGTTTTAAAAATCTCGTATTTTTGCATTTAGGCATGTTTGGGATGTTACAGTTAAGTGCGTAGTGATTAAGCGTTGTTCTACTTTATCAAAACTTGTTTTGAGTAAAATATTTATTGTAGACGGAATGACCTTGGGTTTGGTTTCGCCTTCTCTACATTCCAATTTGTCGCAGCGCGAAAGGTAAGTACAATTTAGAGTCATATTGGATGCTTGATTGTACAAATTGGTTGAATGACTATGATATGGATAATCTTATAAAGTACGAGTATTTTTCCACTGATTGCAAGTTTTCCGTTAAATGTTCATAACAATTGGAAGGTATGGAAGTGTTCATTTCGTTTCATTACATTCATTCCAAGTTTTCATATTTAGCCCACGGGAGTGGGTATTTCATTTCATTCAATTCAAGCATTCATGTTTAACCCACGGGAGTGGGTATTGAGATCCCCATATTTTCAATATGGGCAACTAGATCCCCGTATGAAAGATTCTTCATATGGGCAATGGATCCCCATATTTTGATAATGCGGGCATAAGTGACTACCGACGGGTGTTACACTAGCTATACCGGTATATGCAGAAGAGAAGTGGAGTCATATTCATTATTTGCATCAAGTGCATAGCATTTACATATGTATTTGATATGTATTGAGAATGATCTGCCTTCGATTCATTGTTTCAAATGTTGTTCATATGTACTTGCTGAGTCTTGGACTCACACTTACCATTCAATGTTTTACGTGATCGTTAAGGATGACATTCGTTGGGTGGAAGTAGCTCACAGATGCATATCATATTGTTGCACACTCCATCACTTAAATAATGTTTTTGTTGCTTCCAATCGAATAGAACCTCTTAATGTAATAATTGGTTATTTGGTACTTCCAATAGTTTCCTTTAGTGTTTTTAAATGTTAGATGATGATTCTATCTAGTTGGAACTTATTAATAACGTGTATGATCTTATTTGGGTTGTAATATATGTGGTTTTGATTTTAGTTCCTTGATGAAATTTATGTTAGTAATGTTATTAGAAATGACTAGTTGATGTCTAGCTGTCATTCGTTGTTGAATTGATAAAGAAAATTTGTAGTTTCAGTTTTGATTTATTAATGTAAGTTACATCTTGGCTTTCGCATAGCCAGGGTGTTACAGGGTCTGATTGCACATTTATATATATATATATACCTATGCACTGAACCTAATGCAGAATTTATGTGCGATGAACAAGAGAAGAAAATTGTGAACTTAAATTCGTCTCCACAATCCAAGGTGTTTGTTAGCATTGAAGGTGTCAGTTTGACAAAAAAAAAAGGCTTGAAATCTTGATGAAGCATTACGAGTATGATTCTACGGAAAAATATTTGGTTGACCTTGTAAGTGCTCTCGTAAACACCATTTTGTTATGTCTACACGAATATCATATCTAATCTCAAATATTATAACCAACAATAGATCATTGACGCAAGGATCAATGACATGAGGTACAAACACACTAGAGAAATTAGACACAACAACAAGGTGTACGTTGAGCAAACATCAATCGTCTAGGTGCTACCAAGGGATGGAATATATGATATTGTAACACCCTAGCCCAACATGAGCCTAGAATGCTACTAAACTAACATTATAACCATTTAAATCTAAGACATCTTACTAAATTTTGGCAGAACCTCCTTTGTATAGTTAACTATACCGGAGGTCCCAACAGTTAATTATAACATAATTAAATAGTCCAACATCCAGCATAATCAAGAGACATTCAAAATTGTTTTAATCATCACTATATCATCCCTAGCATGCTAAACAACTAAAGTATAATCCAAAGGGTATCCATAATCCTCTAATCAACTCTATTACAATTTATTCCAAGCAAAGGAAGTAATCATAAAGAATTCTTTAAGCAAATTACTCAACTACTAAATTATCATTCTATCAATTCAAATGTGAGTGGTTCGTGTGGGGACCATAAACCCGTTATATTCGTGACGGGGACCTCAATCAATGCTTGGTCACCACATGACCAAGTCTTCAATATGTCAGCATGATGCATATGAACGAAACCTTAAACCATCATAATCATGCATTCGCAGCAACATCACACATGAATAAACTTATTCATACTTCTAGCATTCATGATCATTGACGTTCATAATATTCTAGCATTCATGAGTAGCACATATTTTCATAATACTAGTAAACATGATCGTTGACATTCATAATATTCTAGCACCTATGAATAGCACATATACTCACAATACTAGCAAACAAGATCATCCACTCATAATGAATCTATCAATCAAAGTACTTGCCTCAGCCGTGCGAGAACGGAGGACGTGAAGAGGGCGCTGCCCCCGAGACCAATCCTCCACCTGAATTTATTTAATAAGCACGCTAAGGCAACAATACTGGACAAAACAAACTAGAAGCAAATACGAACTCGCAATACTTTCTAGCGCGACCCCAACTCCAAACTCTTAAATGTCAAACTGTCCTCTCGACAGACAGTCATAATAAGAAATTCATAACTTTTTGATCTGAGATCCAAAGGGCGCGTTCTTAGGCTGCTCCCAATGGGCAGTATTTTAGTGCATGAGGAGTGTTAGGATACTATCTTCCCAATGCATGGTTTCTTATGGTGTAGTATCTTAGGCTGTTTCATTTAATTACATGCATGATCTTTACTAGTATTTGAGCATTATGGCCTATTTGTGGCATGTACTAAAGCAATACATGTTTGTTGACACACACAAACGTAAATACACGGGATCGATCATAATAAATTTTATGCGTTGGATTTCGAGACCGAACCGGTATCCAGATTAGATACTAGAGTACCATCTCTCTTCATTAACTATGGTGCCACATCATCATTTTGCCTACATGGCAGGCTTACGATATCAGCCAGGGTGGAGCATTGGGAGCAGCCTTAGACTTTCTAGAAATCTTATCAAATTCCCCACCTAAACCTATTTGGTGGGCCTTCCTGATTCGGCAATCTTCTACCCTTACCAAACTGATTAATAGAACTGCTAATTACTGGCAGGGTTTCTGGACAGTGGCACTAAATCTAACATAACTTTCGATACACAAGGCCAAATATTATGATCTTGAGCTTTCTGGTAATCTTATAAAGATATCTATAACAATCGTTATAGCGAGCTCTTCTAAATAATCCTTTAATTAACTGCTTAAGACTGATTAACAATATCTGTCCGAAATATAACAGAACTACCGAACAGTGGCACGACGAAATTCATAACTCCTAAACCGTTTGTCCAAATGACATGATCTAATACTCTACGGAAAGGTATCGACATCGCCTACAACTCTCTAGGAGGCATCTAGGACAGATTCCACAGATAACCTCATCAAAAACGTCGGCCCAACCCGACTGTCCTAAACAGATCTAAAACCGATAACGCCTAATTACTCAATTAAACAACTAATCGAAAGAGGAACGAGATTTACCCTCGACGAACCGCTGGAGAACACCAACTCCAGGCCGTGATCCCTTCCCTTCCTTCCTTCCTCCTTCTCCTTCCTCTTCTTAATCAACCAAAACACCCGGGGTGAGTCCTTCCTCCTTCCTCCAAGTGGCCGGCAGCCCCAAGTGGCCAGCAGCAGCAGGGGCTTCCTTCACCGGCAGCAGGGGATCTCGCCGGAGGGGAAGGAGCTGCTGGAGGTGATGGCGCAGGGGAGGGAGCTCAAGGTGGCGGCCAAAGAGGAAAGGGGGTGGCGGCTACAAGGGGAGGGGGAAAGAGGGAGGGGGGCTAGGGTTTGGGGGGAGAGTGGCGCCTCCCCCCCTTGGCCGGCCACTACATGGGCTAATGGGCCAAGGCCCAGGCCCAGGTTATCCAAATTTCGCTGCAAACCCCCTCTTTAACTGCTTAAATAACTATTTTCTATTTGGTCCTTCTCTATTTTCAATCATTCTCTCCCGGATAATCATTCGAACACTTTTGGGATATTACATTTTACCCCCCTTAAACAGAATTCGACCCCGAATTCTAAACACACTTAACACCAAAGAATAATCACAGCTAAAAAAACTTACTAACATTACCACGTAATTGCTGTGAATAATTCTGGAAAATGCTCGCGCATGCGAGACTCTAATTCCCAGATGGCCTCTCTCTCGGTCTGCTGCGACCTCCGCACCTTGACGTAACTGATGTGTTACGCCTTATTACTCGTCCCAACCTTTCAAGAGTCACTCAACGGACATGTCTCGAAGGCACGGTCTTACTCGTGGACCAACGGCTCTAACGAAACTCCACACTCCAGATTTCTCCAGTACTCCCTCGACACTAGGTCATACAAAGTGATCTGTGCCCCACGTCAGGACTCAAGACGGTCCTAGTGATACGCTTTCTCCCAAATCTCCGCAACTTTCGGAAATAACCAAAGTACCTTGGGCCAACATTCCCTTTGGTACCAAACCATACAACCTACACATAACACATGAAACTCTTGTTCCTTGTATCAATTGATCTCTTCACTTTAATAATGTGCACCTCCTTTAACCAGGGACGCACAACAGAACTCGACTAAAAATAAAGGACTCTCATTGCAAACACGCATTACCAACTCCCCACCAAAAGAGCTAAATCCAAAACCAAAAGATTCATCATGAAACTCTTCCACTTTCCAAGTAGGCAGTTTACCAATGAACACCACATAAGCAAAGGTGAAATCACTCGAATGCCCAAAACAACATTTTTTTTTTCTTAACAAAAAAGAATCACATATGCCAAGAAGAACCAACTCAATTTATAATTGGCATCTATCATAGGGACAAAGCTCAATTAAAAACCAAGAGAACATTTCATTATCCGAGAATACAACCTTTTCTCAAACTTTCCGTTAAGAATTCAACTTTCTCTTAAATTATGAGATTCCAAACCATCGCATAACACACTCCTTCATTTCTTTTAATTTGGCAACCTCAAAGCTATGCTCAAACTGAACACAAAATCCACACCTAAGTAGTGAGACTCTTCCAATCCACAATAACATACTCTGATCAACTTCTCTACCAAAGGAATTACTTTATCAAATAATTCCCAACACACCTCAGTATAGATCTTAGCCACAATCACATCACCTCAATCTTTTAAGGATATTCAACTTGAAATTCACCGCATACACACTCATTTACTGCATCCAAATGATTCTATCAAAGACCACCATAACTCTTGGAACCTAATTGTGAGAAACCAAGATGCTAGCATAAAAAGGCAAAGCCCAAATTCAATCTCTAAGACTCCTACAATGAACTTCTGGTATAGTAGATAGGTAACCCTCAGATCTGATGACTAAAATTTCACAACTCAACAATAACCTCAGTCGTTAATATCAACATTCCTCACTAATCAAGTAACTGCCCAAGGCGATTCGTTTCATCAATCTTAGACCTTCTCTAACCCACACCAATCAAATGCGGCTATTCGTCTACAATATACCCATATTGTCACAATACCCAAACTGATTGACCAAGATTCAAACATACTCAATCACTAACGTCAATAAATAAATATATTCTTGATCAAGTTTTTCTTAGAGATAATCCAACTCCCATAGGGTTACTCACTAAGGCCGAGTCATACTTGACAATAACTCAATAATCCCTACTATCCCATTAATTAACAAGACTGTTAGATTTCGCTACTCTCATTAACCTACACCAATCATAATTGCGATACTCAATCTTACCGAGTACCTAATTGCGATACTCTAATAAACTGATCAAGATTTCCATACTTGCTAATTCTAATGTTCTGTCAAAATGAACATAAGATTTTGGACCACATCTCGCTATAGGTCCTACTAGTTGTAACACTAATCAATCTTATTCCAACGACAAACATTCCATTTAAATGGAATTCTCCCCAAGAGTTATAGGTCAAAACCAATTCACCTTCTACTGCTGGTCAAATAGCTTGGGTCCCAAAATCTCACCACTATCATATACTTGTCCACCACCAACCAGTCGCCAAATTACACTTTATAAGACTCAGCAACACAAGTTGGTTAATTTCCTTTCTCAAAAAGGAAGAGACAAACTAATACAAGTTTCAACACACAAGAAAACATTGCTCCTCAGAGTGAGCACCAGACCAAGAGAAACAGTCAAATTGAAATGATCTCTAAAAACAAAAGTCGAAACCACATGTCCCACAAGAAGGAAATTTCAGCCTCCTTAAATCATGATAAAACATTGCTATTGAAACACAAGAAACTCTTAAACTGTAACGACAAAAAAGTTGCAGATTACAATTCTTAACTCCAACATCAAATACTTATGGTACACATTTTCCGCTAACAAAGAAAACAGTTTTCTTTGATTACAACATTACTTGCCAACCCAAACAAGAAATGACTTTAAAACCAAATCACATTAATCACTTAAAATCCAAATAGAACCTTCCAATACGTCACGATCTCTTGTAGACCTTATTACTAACATCAAGAATAATTCACTCTTAACAGAGTTCATTATTGTCAACTCTTCCTTTATAAAGTCCCCAAAAGCTGACCAACCTGTTACGTACCCTTTTAACATCTCATCCTCAAATGAGTGTATACCAAATTCTTACACCTACACTACAACAACCACTTTATTTTAGAGAGAATCTACTACACAATTTAAAAGGTTATACCAAAACCCTTCAATCAAAGGCATACTATTATCCGACAATTTCACCATCATGCAAACACAGGTCACCTATTAAATCCCATCCTAAACCTTACCAAAAGAAACACAGTAGATTACTTCATAATATTTTTGTTATCTCAATAAGATTGTAGCAGACAATCTGTTCTAGAGTATATCCAATACACCAACCGAACTATCGGAGCAAACCTCTTTTAAAAAGGGCATGTAGCCACAATTCATCCTCATGAAACACACATGAGTAAATCATTTTCAAATTTCAACCCTTCACCTATTATGAATACTCACACTAATGTAGTGCACACTAATTCCAATCTAGATGTTATCATAAACCATTTATGATTATTCAATCATGAACGAATTGATGGTCCTTCCTCTATTTGTATTCCCACGAGCATAGATAAGATCATAAAATAGTCAATTAAAAAAATCCATATTATTATCTACTAAGACCACAGTCGAACACATCCTTATATTTCTCTTCCTACACAGTTAGATTAATCCATTGAGACCAAATAATCTAACAAGTTTAGCAAACTAAACAATTCTAATGATCTACCATTTCATCAATGTTCCACACTTCTTAATAACTCTATTGAATCCAACTAAATATAGTCATACCCATTGTCATCCTACACAGTTAGATTAATCCATTGAGACCAAATAATCTAACAAGTTTAGTAAACTAAACAATTCTAATGATCAACCATTTCATCAATGTTCCACACTTCTTAATAACTCTATTGATTCCAACTAAATATAGTCATACTCAATGTCACAGCTCATCAAGAACTACTAGAGGACAACCTCAACTTATTCAACTTTCCTTTCAAGGATCTTAGTTAAGATTGATCATGCCCACATTGCAAACCCAACTTGATAATCCACATCATATCCATTAATTGCTCTGATTATAACCTCTCATTTAACCATAACAATACATCACTAAAGGGTTTAACATCCTCTTTCATAAAAGAGATCCAATAATCTTCAACACTCAAAATACCCGAGAGATATACATTGAGTCAATGCCTCCACGTACGAAAGGACTTGCAAAAGGAAACTTTCATTAACCAAAAACATCAAGCAAATAAATGGGTCATGTTTTCCAATGAGAAAGACAAAACTCCAATATAAAGGTCAAACTTGACAATCAACCAAGTTCACCAGCCGCAAGAATAACTCATCGGTTGAGAAAACAATGATTGCTTTACGAGACACATTAAGCCAATGGAAACACACCAACCTTTCTCAAAGCAACCCATCAATCGCAATGAACTAATAACCCAAGAGAAATTCATCAATCACAACTGGATAAGAGTTGACCAAATTCAAATTCAAGGAAGAGAACAACTCTTCTAAAAATACTCACTATCAACACCTGTACTAAGATATCCGATGTAGACGCTTCACTATTCCTATACCACGAACGGTGGTGTAATCTGGTAAAGCCCAAGGCCACAACCACGACCTCAACCTCTCAATATCGATTATCCCCACACAATAATAACCAATTAATGAGCAATCATACTCAATTCATATCAGCAATCATCAATACGATATAGCGGAAACGTACATGCAATGCTTAGCCCATTCCCATCCTACTGTGCATAGTGTGTCAAAATTAATAATTCCAGTACCACGGACCTATAGCCCGCTCTGATATCAACTGTAACACCCCAGCCCAACATGAGCCTAGAATGCTGCTAAACTAACATTATAACCATTTAAATCTAAGACATCTTACTAAATTTCGGTAGAACCTCCTTTGTATAGTTAACTATACCAGAGGTCCCAACAGTTAATTATAACATAATTAAATAGTCCAACATCCAGCATAATCAAGAGGCATTCAAAATTGTGCTAATCATCACTATATTATCCATAGCATGCTAAACAACTAAAGTGTAATCCAAAGGGCATCCATAATCCTCTAATCAACTATATTAGAGGGGAAGTAGCTGTTGGAGGTGATGGCGCAGGGGAGGGAGCTCAAGGTGGCAGCCAAAGAGGAAAGGGGGTGGCGGCTACAAGGGGAGGGGGTAAGAAGAGGGGGGGGGGGGCTAGGGTTTGGGGTTTGGGGGGAGAGTGGCACCTCCCCCCTTGGCCGACCACTACATGGCCTAATGGGCCAAGGCCTAGGTCCAGGTTGTCCAAATTTCGCTGCAAACCCCCTCTTTAACTGCTTAAATAACTATTTTCTATTTGGTCCTTCTCTATTTTCAATCATTCTCTCCCGAATAATCATTCAAACACTTTTGGGATATTACAGATATTCCCATGCCTGACTTTGAAACGGAAGAAAAAAGAAAAACGGTGATTAATTATCTCAACCATGACTTGGTAAAATATGATATGATGTCTAATTGTTTTTGTTGTAAAATTGTTTCACACAATTGTACTAACTATATGTGCAGATTTTTCTGCCCATTCATGTGCATTTCCATCGGTACATAGCAGCGGTGAACACCGGTAGACGCAAGATTCAGATCATGGACTCAACGGTACCAACACAATTAGAACCAACGAACTAACGCATCTGGTGGGCCCAATATTTTGTACTTACCATTAAGTTTGAAATATTTCTTTGTATATTTTTTACATTAATCATTTAAAAAAATGGCACAAAAACAGTTAAAAGGAATGGAGAACTATTGAAGCTCGTCGAATATGCTATTAAAGGAAGTAACTGGCCCGATATACTAGTGTTATCCTAGAATGTCAGAATGGTCGCAGGCTTGCCTAAGCAAAAGGACAGGTAATTACGTCCATATATTTCGACATTTCAAATGCTTGATCGGTTGAAGCTAACATACTAATTATTAATTATTACGAGCAACACATCATGTGGCTTATTGATGATTAAATACATGGAATACTAGAATGCGTATATCATGCCTAAAATCTTTATGCAAGTGTACTAGTTTTCATTTTCCTTTTACTTAACGAAGGGAATGACTATTCGGTTTTTGTTTTAGTAATATGTTGTAGGACTATGCAGGAAGATATAGACCATTTCAGGAGGAAGGTAGCAGCCATCTTGGTCAATTCCCAACACAACCACGTAAATATCGACATGTAAGAAGACAAGTCTCGAGAGATCTGGTGATGCCTTATGGTGTAATTCACATTCATTTTTTTTTTTGCAAGGAAAGGACATTTTTTAGTTTAATTATTGTCTTAGTATACTACTTAGTATGGTTTCACATCAGTGCGAACCTTTTTCTAGTGTTCCATCGTTGTAATGATGTTACTCCTTACCAAAATAAGTACTTATTTCTGAAATTCAGAACAGAGCACGAATCCCTCAAATTGCCAACAAAATTGGACCTATTTGTAGAGTAATCTAAATCCCTAAAATTGCAAACAAAATTGGATCTATATGTAGAGTAATATAAATCCCTTAAATTCAAGACCAATTTCAGATGTATCAAACAAATTAAACAAAATCCTTACCGGAATGAGTCGCAAGGAGAGAGGACCGAGGGGACATCAAGAATCCATCAAATTGCAAACAAAATTGGATCTATATTAAGACTAATCGAAATCCGTTAAATTCAAGACCAATTTTAGATTTATCTAACACATCAAACAATATCTCCTTACCAGATAGAGTCATGAGAAGAGAGGACCGAGGGGCTTGTCTAGCGTAGCCAGTCGTCAATCGCCGGATCCGGATCGGAGCTCACCGCTCGCCAGCCTCGATGGACAGTCCGTGCACCTCGCCTGACCTGCAGCCAGATTGATACGGATCAACCCCGATGATGAGATTAAATCTGTGGGTTGCCCGATATTTCACGGTGGAAATTCCCGAACAAATATGTAGAGCACGAATTACAGGATGTAATTCGCACTTGGATAAATAAATCTCACACCCGCGTACACCTCAGTACACGAACGAGAAATAGGGATCAAGATCCAACGAGCAACTCCTAGCACCACAACTAGAAACCCTCACGCCAAGATGAAATCCGAGATTGGAATTCACAAGAACACTCATAGAACAGGGATGGACCCTAATAGCCGAAGGCCAACACGCACACATGTTTTAATTCATAACTCAAAACTCCATCCACCCGTTACATGCAACATACCGTGGCTTTTATAGCCCCTAACACACGCACACATAATGCTAACCAAGTTGGACTCACCTAAAGTCCTGTACGGATTATCCTAAGAAACAAACTAGGAAATCATATCTTAATCAAACAATACCTTTTATATCTCGGCATGTTTGGATTCCAGCCTAACCAATCTGAACCGACTCATAAAAATAGAAATAATACAGTGCACCATGGTGGTCCCAGGTGTTAGATGCGTACGGGTCCAGTCCATTGGTATGCTCCCTATCTCCCAAGCGATTCTTGCTGATGGTGGTTGATCTGATCATGTTGTGCTTGTAGATAGAAAGTTCCTTGAAATAAGAATTCCTTTTTAAACGCACATGCACAGAAGTTTGTTTGGAAACAAGCCGAATACAATCTGGCTCGGCTTCCTTCTTTGGCTCCACGCACGACACACATGCACGAGTCCCATGCAAGCACTGCACTTGATCACGTGCAACACCATGCACGACCTCCCCTTGCGTATGCGTGTGCATCTGCACAGGTCCAGTCCCATGCGCTCCACCTCCTCTTGTGCACATGAGATGACTGAAACACACGTAAAATTAGTAGAGGATACTTAGACCGTATCATAGATTCTAGCGCACCGCCTCCTCGACTGCTTGAGGGCCACCTCCTTCCTTGTCCCATTTCTACGAGATATATGCACCCATTTCACAGGGCCCATGAATCGGAAGGAGGGGCTACTACAACATAATCGTGGAGAAGCTCTCGGGTTGTACGCGTTGATTTTGTGTGTGGAGGGCAAGGGTTAAGGGACAAAAGTGGATCGGGGAACACTATTAGATGGAAAAATGAACAGATGACGTCGTCAGCAAAATCGCTTGGGTCCACGCTGAACCGACAATTTCACAAGGCTGGTGCAGTATGACATATTGTCATTTTATTTCTAGTACGACATTAGATTCAGTTCCATGTTTAAGGAGTTAACGAGTGTAATTGGAGGAATTTTTGAACGTGCACATTAACGTTATCCGCAAATCGTTTGGATATGCTTGTTGCAATAAGCGAGAGATTTGGATGTGTTTGTCGAAAGAACCAGAAAAAAAGTGCAAGACAGTTAAAGTTAATTTTGAGGGAAACCTACATTTGTTACACGAAAAATAAGGATTTGTTGCGTCATACTAATGACATGTTGGGTCCGATCCACGGTGCCCTCAGTTCATAGAGTAGTGAACAGGTTTGTTGAACCCATATGTTAGTGACTCATGCGTTAATTCAAATTTATAATAAAATATTAAGTTTGTTACATGAACAAACCAAACCAGAGCAAAATCCAATCTATCATATCATTATTGCTAGTTCACCCACAGCGTAGCGAACAATCGAGGTAGTGGAGCAAACAAAGTCGATGATGGGGAATCACCGATGGAGAGGACACAAATCTTTGAATGGAAGACGAGCTATGGTGTTGTGAGCAACGACATATGCAAATGGTGATCCAATACAAAGACAGATAGCAAGTTCAAATCTATTTGGAAGACTTTGGAACCTCATGATTTTTAATTTTTTCCAAATATATTCCCTTAATTTAGAGTTCAAATGCAAAAGTTTTTTTTTATATAATTTGGATTTGGTTCAATCATCAAATCCGAGCAATTTCACGGTTACGCAAAAAAACTTTGAGTGAGACGAGCCACACCCACATGGACGTATAATGTTTACAAGGAGCGAAGGGGAGAAAGTATCACTCACCACCACAACATTCTATTTAAGTAGTAGAGATATTTTTCTTTCTATGGGACACACAAATTTTAATTACCGAGATCAGAACTTTCATTAAAAAAAATCCTACGGCACAAATATAAGTGCACACATTATGATTGCTGTCCAAAATACAAAATGCTAAAATTTGAAATGGCACAAATATTACGGTTTTGCTAAACAATATTCAATTGTTTTGTTTTGTCAAAATAGTCAAATTTTAATCCGTCTGATATGCTTTGAGATTTGCACTTCTTCTCATATGATGAATTGGGTCCAAAATTATTATGATTTTTTCATCCGAACATAATGGATTCACCACATTGCTGTATTTTGTTGGTATAGAATTTCATTTTTTGTTTTTGTTTTTGTTTTTGTCTTTGCTTTTGCTCAATCTCTCAAAGTACATCTTAGATTTTGAATCATGTGATGGAAATATGAGTTATTAAGACTGTAACATCCCAATTTTCAGAACTTTAAAAATCCTTTGAATAGTTAGTAGGGAGAAAATTCACTATTTGGATTTATTTGAATTTAAATTAAAAGCTTAATATTGGACCTGGTGTAACAAAACAATTTAATATGACTAAAGTCAACATGAACAATAGTCAAAATTATTTTATTTGGATTCTATGAGCTTGGATATATTTTCGGAATTTTTCCAAGTTTATTTGCTATTTTCCATTGCTTATTTGAATTTCGCTATTTTCTTAAAAAGAAAAAGCTATTTAAAACTCCAAATAGTGTTCGCCAATTTCCTCAAATTTCAAGATTATTCATCTCGGCCCAATCCTTCGTGAGTCGTCCGATCCGAGTTGGGCGCTTGATCTCCGCTTCGCCGCCTTATCCGCCTCTCTCGACGCGTGGGCGCCTCCTGTCTCGCCGCCAAGCGGCCCGCCATGGGTCGCCACCTTCGCCGTCTTCGCTCGCGCGTTCTCCGCTAAGAATCGCTTATGGGCGGTCAACGCCGAAGCCAGAACGGCGCCTCAACCTCCCCCTGCGTCCTCGACGCGTGCCACGACACCCCACGACCCCACCGCCACACCTCACGACCCCATCCTCGCGGCGGCTGCGCCACGTTCCGCAATCGCCCGCCACGATCTCCTCGTCGCCACGCCGCCTCGGTGCCGCCTGCCCTATAAAAACACCCCGGATCGCACCGCCCGCAACTCAAATCCCCAACCCACACCTCTTCCCGAGCCCTTGAGCCGCCGCAGAGCTTGTAGACCAAATCTCGCCGCCGCTTGTTCGACGAGCAATCCGTCACAACCAAAGCCGCCGGGCCTCGACGCCTACACCGCTTCAGATCGCGCAATCGAGAGGAACCTCGAGTCATCTTCGCCTCGTTGGAGGAGCACTTAACGCCGCCGCCGCCGAGCCCGCACCTCCTCCTCCGCCAAAACCTCGCCACGGCCGCCGCTCGTCAGTAAGCACCGTGAGTACACCTCGAGATCCCCGTGTTCCTCCACCTCCTGTACCACTCATCGCCGGCTACCGCTTCGCTGCTCACGACCCTTGGTTCCGTCTTGGCGCCCCGCATGCCGCCGCCCACGCCGACAACCACCTCGGCACACTTCAGAGTCGTAAATCTGCGTGGCGCAGCGTCAGGCGCCAGCAGGCCCAGGCGTGGCGATCCACCCTTGAGATTCGAGGCTCGGAGACCCACTCATGAGAGATCTAACGACATGTGGGCCCCACATGTCAGGTTTTCTTTTATTATTTCATTTCCGGAAAATCCTTCGCTGACGTCACCTTGTGCAATAATTAGAATTTCCTTTAGAAAAATAATTCGGGAAATTGTTAAATAACAGATTTAGGTTTAAATTTGTAAAATTCATAACTTTTGCATCCAAACTCCAAATTGGGTGTTTCAAATTTCTGAATTCATATAAAATTAAGATCTAGCTAATCAAATCAAAATTATTTAAATTTGACTTTTGTTTAAATTTAGAAATTCATTTAAAATTCAAGAGATAGGTTAAAACTTGTAAAATTCATATCTTTTGAATCCCAAATCCAAATTGGATGATTTAAATTGCTAAAATCTTAGAAAATTATTGTCTAATTAAATAACATATAATTATGTAATTTGGAGTTCAGTTTAGTTTTAGAATTTAGAATTTATTTAATTTCCAAATTTGGGTTAAAATTTGTAAAATTCATAATAATTGAATCCTAACTCCAAATCCATCCATTCAAATTTCTAAATTCGTCTAAAATCCAGATCTATCTATTGGAGACTTTTAATTATTTTATTGGAGTTATTTGCTTCTGGTTTTTATTTAGTTTTGTTTGTTTGTGTCGCTTATAGTAGACTTGACGTCACTTTTGGAAGAGTTGAAGAAGAAGGACCTTTCCAAGACCAAGATAAATTCCTAGATCCTTTTCAAGGCAAGCTATGCCCTTGACCATTTTGCTTCCCAGTTTTATAAAAGTATTTTAATTCAAATTACTGCATCTTAATTCAAGTATTTATTTAAAAGCTTTTGGGTGCAGTAGTTAATTCCAAATTGATATGCCTCCCTTGTGTAATTGTTAAGCCTTGATTCCTTGTCACCCTAGCTGATAATTAGTTGGTTAGTTGCGTATTAGATTGCTTAGCCATGCCACGACTCACTGGTCATGTATACTGCTGTTATAAATTGACTAAGTGAATATGAAACTGTGTGAACAAACTGTGTGCACTATGTGTCTTTGTGGCATATGTTGCACTTAAATCAACCGGTGGTAAAAGATTTTGGACTGAGGCAAGGGGTGGATACTATGTGAAAGGGTGGACTGTGTGAACTGTGTGGACTGTGTGAATTATAATGATCTGTGTGTCTATGTGGTTTGGTTAGCTTGTGGAAGTCTTGCCTTGGTCAATTAAGGACCTCACCATGTGCTCTATTGAACTGAAGCTTCTGTGCGACCACATGCTGTTTTGAGACGGGCCTAGCATAGTAGGATAAGGTATCTGAAATGCTTTGTTATGATTAGTGTTAGCTACACTAATTGTATCTTGTGGGTAAAGTGTACAAACTCTCAGAGTGTAACTTAATCTATTCGAATAGCCGTCATGATCATGGACAATGCTCGTGGATTTGACACTAGGGGTAGATTTTCATAAAAGCTGTAGGGAAGGGAGCTATGTGATTAAATCATCTAGCTATGTGAATAACCCGTTAGGGTCAGTGTGTGTGTCTTTGTGAAATAACTTGTTAAAATTATTATCGTCTATTTGTTTTACTGTCTTTAATCTATTAATTGTATTTAATTGCAAAAGTTGCATTTATGCAAAAGAGCCACGAATGCCTTCCTTTGTAAAAAGCCATATATATATTTTGCATCTCGTGGTGTGGCTTAAGTAGTACGGTATGTACTCACGCTTGTTTTGACGAATCAAGCAGAGGAGGAGTCTTCACCAGCATTCGAGGACGAGTACATCGAAGGTGCCTGATCGTAAGGTCTTGATCCCAGTCGGTTGCCTGTGGCGGACCGATGGGGTGCCACTACCGTTTATGTTTCCGCTGCCGTTTATTTCCTATGTTAGCCCTGCGTGGCTCAATAGTTGTAAACTCGACCTTAAGGTCAAAACCATTATTTGTTAATCAAAGTTAATCGTTTATGTTATTATTATTCGCTTGTATGGATCGATTTCCACCTTTGTTACCACTGTGTGCACTAGCGTGATCCTGGACTAGTGCGTTGAACACAGAGGGTCCTGAATTGAAATTTCGGGTCTCGACAAAGACTTTCGAGAATAATTACAGTGACCAGGAACAAAAAAAATACATAAATAAACTACTATAATTTATGTATAATAAAGTTATAAATGAACTAAAATTTGAGTGTTTTAGGATGAGAAAACAATTCAGTCTTGTATAGACGGACCCCAAATATTAGTGCACACATTTCAATTGTCGAGAACCAAACTTTCCCCCAAAAAAATGCACCAGTTGTTAGTACAATTTGAATTACATTAAAGTCTGCTAAGGACATACTATTTTCTATTTATAAAGTCTGATTGCATTGGAATACATACTGTTGGTTGTTTCCCATTGCTAAACATATTAGTCTCCGAGTCTACTACTAGTTTACTTGCACACAACATCCACATATTACCAAGATAGTCTCCAAGTCTACTACTAGTCTACTTGCAGGCAGCACTACTAATTTAGAGTCTACTACTAGTTTACTTGTCGGTTGTGTTATATCCTACTGACTACAAATATCGTGTTATATCCTACTGATACACACATGCACTTCTAATTTAGAGTCTACTCCGAGTCTAGTACACGCGTGCGATTAGCAAGTATCCGACTGTGATTCCAATATGATAACAACCAAAAATTAGCAAGTATCCGACTGTGATTCCAATATGATAACAACCAAAAATGTTTAATATCCTACTGATACACGCGTGCACTACTAATTTAGAGTGTACTCCGAGTCTAGTACATGTGTGCGATTAGCAAGTATTCGATTGTAATTCCAATATGACAACAAGCCAATATCGTGTTATATCGTACTGACTATAAATACTACCACAATCACACAGATATAATATGCACACACGGTATAGCTGCATGAGACAGCAAGCTACAAGCCTCCACGTCCAGAACAACACGTCCAGATCAACACGTCTAGCTCCACGTCCAGATCAACACATCCAGATCAACACCGAGCTACCTCCACGTCCAGATCAGGAGAAACAATCAGCTCCAATTATAGCCAAATCTGAGGTCCCAAGGAACCTCAAGCAAACTTCGAGCGTCCAACAAAAAAAAATCCAATAAGAGGCATTAAAACCCAGTACGTAAACTTGAAAGATGAATTTCAAAGACAAATGTTATTTCCCTCTCATCTCTTTTAGTGCAATGAAGTTAATTATTTGTTATTAAACAACTATACGACCAAATTAGAGGCCTTGATTACTTCTCTAATTAGTTTACATAAATGTACTTCCTCAATACACACATTGCTGAAAATTTTGCTTCTTTTTTGACACGATGTATAACAGGGAACACAAAAATGCTCTCAAGTTGCATCTGTCCGTCTAATCAATAGCTTAAGTACGGATCAGATTAAGGCTATACAAGATGCAGGTCTTGGAGAATTACTTAAGATGAACGGTTTCATCATTCGTCGTGATTTGTGCAAGTGGCTAGCGCAAGCCTATGACATCTACTCCAAATCATTCAACATTAGAGGATCAATGCTAACAATAACCATTGAAGATGTAGAACATCTACTTGGCTTGTCAGCTAATGGACAAGAACTAGTTGAAGCTCCAAGTAAGAAGATATCTCATCTGTTCCAAAAATACAAACAAGCAAATGGAACAACTATTTCCTTAGCTAGTTTATTGGAATATTTTGCAAAAAACAGTAACTACGATGAAGAGTTCGTCGCGAGATTTGTGCTATACACAATTGGTATTTTGTTATGTCTTACGACCCAACCGTACGTCAGCTCTTCGTACCTCGGCCTAGTTGAGAAGGTTCAATATTTAAAGACTCTCAACTGGGCTAGTTGTAACACCCCAGTCCGACAAGGGCCTGGAATGCTACTAAACTAACATGTTAACAAAATTAAAACAGAAGATAAAATTCTAAATTTCGGCATAACCTCCCCTGTATAGTTAGCTATACCGGAGGTTCCAACAGTCATATATATCAAGACAATAAATGAATCAATAAGTAACAGAACTATCACAGGAATATAATCTGAATTCAAGCAATTATATCAAAAAGATGATCGAAGATCACGCGCAGTACTTAATCAATCATAACGGGGAAGAGATTATCAACCACAACTAACATTATTTATTACAGTTCATCAATTAACGAATGAAAAACAGAACTAAAATGTAATTCTGGACTTGATTAAGGTGAAGTGAATGAGTAGTGCGTGCCTACTCCCTCCCAATAGAGTCAACCTTAATAGTCACCTAAAATAAACAAACAACGCAAGAGTGAGTCCGAGACTCAGCAAGTACAGTAAGTAAATGGTACATACAACAACCATGATCATGACAACTTCATTGATGAATATGAATAAATTATAGGACGAATATTTGAATGAATGGAATGAATGAGTTGGATGAAATGAAGGGACTACACACATGCATATACCGGTATTGCTGGTAACACACCCGTCGGTGTTCACCTAAGCCCGCATTTAACAAAATACCGAGATCCAAGCCCTGTATGAAGAACATTTCATACGGGTGTCCCAAACTGCCCACGTTGGAATGGTGGGTCTTACGTGCCCATACTGGAATTGATGGGTCTTATTAATCCACTCCCGTGGATGAAACATGAATAGTGGATGCATGGTATGAAATATGAATATTGAAAAGACATGCTCTCTAATCATGGAGGTAACACATATGGAATGAATATGAACATTAAATATTAACATGGATCTTAGAAACACAATACCAACAACAGGCATTAAACATTTTATAATTATAGGAACATTAAAGTACTTGCCTTCCGCGATGCGACGCGTTAGTAGGCAATGGCGGTGCTCCTAAACCTGAAGCCTCTCCGCCTACACAATATATACTCGAAATAAGAACAACATATAACAGGACGCTTCCATTAACGTTCTACAACGCCTTCCCGACAACCCACAATTAACTAGTTAGTTCTAATATGAAAACAGATGACACGATCATAGAACTGACTCTGGACAGCAGCACAGAATCACTCATATCTAACGATTTGGGACTCGGAACGAGATGAGCCCAGATCCTATGAAAACTTAACAAACATATCTACGAAAACCTGGTTGGGGAGATAACCCAAATCGGCCAAAGAAATATGCTAACAAGCAGCTGAACATGAAAGACAGATTCTGTCCCGACGAAACGTACAGCAGTAAAGAAAATAACACAACTATTGATCTACAACTCCGATTAAGGCGTTCTTTAACATTCTGGAATGGTTATGAAATTTTCTAAACTATTCTAGTTGGGTGGGAACCCTGAATTTGCCTCTAACATAAACATATTTCAAAAGACAAATCAACAGATTAATCCCGTTAGAATTCTAGTCAGCAAGATTGAAACTATCATAACTTTTGATCCATATGTCGGAATTAGGTAATCTTGGTGGCTATGGAAATATAAGACAATAAGCTACAATTATCATAATGGGGAGGAATCCTGATTCGGACCTTAACAATATCCAACTTGCTACACAAAGTGAGTGCTGAGAATTAAACGATGTTCTAGACAGTAGTACACAAATGGCCGTATCTTTCAAACCATAACTCGGATTCAGGTGAACTCAGAGGCTATGGAAACCTGATGAAATAATATACAACTCTCTAAGAGATCACAAATCCTAATTCGGCCTTGATATAAACAAAAATCAATGTTCAACAGAGAACAGCAATCTGATTCTGAACACAGCACTATCGACGAATCAACAACCGACCTCTACCAAGAACGAACTGAAACAAACAGCAGGGATGCGAGATGATACTCTAGAAGATGTGTGAGACGCTGGTCCTTGCTCGGGTCACCAATGGACGACGGGCTCCAGGCTCTCCCTCCTTGGCTTGGCCGGCGGCACCAATGGAGGGGGAAAGGAGTTTGCTGCCACCAGGAAGAGGATGGGGCGCAGGGGCTGCTGCCAGGAGGGAAGGCTGGCTTGGGGACTGCAGGAGGGGCGCCACCACCAGTGGACAACAAGGAGGGCGCCACCACCAGGAGCAGCAGGGAGAGGCGGCGGCTTGAGGATTGCAGGAGGTGGCCAAGGGAAAAGAAAAGAAGAAGATGATGCCTAGGGTTTAATGGGGTGGGGGCGCATGGACTTTAGGCCCATGGCGCCTCTGCTCTTGGGCTGTTGGCCGGCCTTAGGGCCAAGGCTCTCTGGGCCGGAGGCCCACCTCTTTAACCCCCCTCCAAAACTGAAATTACACTAAAACCCTTTTCCCTGGATAAATTCTCTCTAATCGGAACTCGAGGTATTACACTAGTCTAACTCTTAATCATTTGATAGCAAGTATAAAGAAGTTCAAGACAGGTAAAACCAATCTTGAGGGAAACCTATCTTTGTTACAGGTGAGTTTGCACAGCTTTATATGTACCACTTATGTAATATCAAAATTGTACAATTTGTTCATTTCTAAAAAAATCTTTAACTTGCAGCTATGGGTATTGGGAGAAGTTACGTGTCAATCATTTGGATCCTACCATAGACTACACTAGACATGATAAACCACTTATACAGTACTGGGATGATGGGAAAGCAAAAAAGGAGACCATATTGATAACATACATCAATTTGGAGAAGGGGAGCTAATATACTATAAACACTTTCCGTATATACTTTTCACGAAAATATGGATGTTATTATGTAAATCACTGCTAACAAATTGAAAATTTCCCTACCATAACAGATTATTCATGACATCAGGAGTCCTATTCAAGCCATCGAACCCTCTACAACCGCAGATAGCAACATACCGCCTAAAGCATGTGACCAAAGTAAACAACAATACACGTACTACAAGGTATATATTAAGTTCATACGTTACGTATCACACCGAAATAATGCCTAACAAATGTTTTTTCACAACATGTAGGCAAGTACATAACCTCATCCTGGAATTGAAATGCTTCAAATGCAAATTGTGCGATTAGATATAGAAGTCAATGACAAGCTAAGGGATATTAAGAGCATAGTTCAATCTACAAGCAAACGCTTGGATGAATTCATAATCGAATTTTGGGTATGTCTCCTCAAAAAATAACTATGCTTTCATGAACACAACATGATATACCACAAATAACGAGATCAAACAACACAAGGATTAAATAGATGACTGGGACTTCTCTTACATCTAGCATGCTCGGCTATAGATGTATATAAAGCCGTGTGTGTATAGATGTACTATCCCAAACATTACACCATCCTACCACGAACACATTATTTCTAATTGTACAATTTAAAAAAATAAAAACAACACCAACAAAATGATTAGCATGACAAATTACTTTAAAATGTCCTTCATGCGTTTCAACTAGAAATTGCGAAGGGGAATTTCTACAACAGAAGATCAACCTTTCGCAACAGATCTGATGAGTTTGAGGAAAACCTGGTACAAACAGCAGTACAATTAAATATGCATCCCTACCTGTATCTGACAAGCACACCTTCATTATTGTAGACAAGAAGACAACACACAAATAAGAAATCCTACAACCCAGAAAATTCAGCTAACATCAACAAAGATGCATCTACTTATGAGCAAAAGCAGGAACAAGCACATGGACACAACGATGTCACAGAAGTGTCAAACACTAAGGTACAACATTTTTTCTCAGTTTGGTCCTTATGCAATATTTGTACCAAACAACAAAAAAAACATAACAGTGACACTCAAAGGAAAAGCGCAAACAGAACCTTCAAACAAATAACTCACCCATTGCCAAACGGGTGTGGACTCGAATAGCAAGGGTGGCGACATCAACGCATGACAAAAAATTGTGACTACATTTTTTATGATAGCCGAACTACGAAGCCGATGGAGCCTCCAACATCCAATATCACCTCAAAAGGTAGATCCCTAACATGATTTTCCCTATAATTTCAATACTTAAAATTACATGTGCAATTGTTGTTACCAACAAAACATACAAAATTGCATATGATACATGCAGCGAGGAAGATAATCTCATTATTGACTACATAAACTCCTCACCAATGACCAAGACCTTGTTGCATATTGATGATGTCTCCATATCCCAAAAAAAATGTGATGCCTGACAAATTGGCTATTGCCCGAGGGAGAGGAAAAATGGCTGAATGACGACGTAAGTTCATCCATGTTAGCATACTCTTATGTTAACATTAACATCTTATCTATCATAATTTCTTATTTGCAACTTTAGGTCATCAATGCGTACATCTATTATCTACGGGATAAATACTGCAAAGACATTAGGGTTGGTGCAAAGGCATTCCTAGAGAAGACATTTATTACCGTACTGCTAGCAAGAGATGACATATGAGAAATATCGAAATGTCGTATTGAACATGGCATGGTTCAAAGAGTGGCAATTAATTATCTTCAGCATGATATTGTGACACTTAATGCCCTTACTAATGAGATTTACAGTCACTTCTCAATACAAAAAGTAACATAACGCTTCCTGCAGATCTTTCTTCCCTTAAATATAAAAAATAAACATTAGTACTTAGCGGTAGTCAATTCAAAAAGACGCCAGATACAAGTGCTAGACTCACAAGGCACAACTGAAAGAGTAGGCCTCGAACTAACACAAGCGGTGAGCTTATTACTTACTTTGTAATCCTCCATAGTTAAAATAATCCCATAGTTGAGCTCTACAATTACATTTTGTCAATGAACAGCTACAAGGAATGGAGAACTATTTTGATATCTCAACACATGATGAGGTAGCTGAAATATCTAATTGGCCTGACCACAATGTAACATCTTGGCCTATCACACATTACGTAAGGAAGCAAAGACAAAAAGATGGGTACAATACACATCATCGCTTCATAAATATACATTTCATTACGAAATATATGGCTTCCTAATTATTATGCAATCTTGTAGCTCATCCTGCAGTCTATACATGCTCAAGTTCATGGAATATTGGACAAGATCTAAGTTATCACACAGCTTTACCCAGGTATGTCATACAATACTATTTTACTATAATACTCACGTATTACATAGCAAAAAAAAACTTATTCTCTTCTGTTTTTTGATATAGACAATTTTAGATGAAAATTGGTGGCCATCTTGGTGGATTCTCACCACAACAAGATTACTAGCAGCCCAAAGTCTAACAAACAGACGGGCGAGATTACAAAAAAAAGGGCCAGATATTATACAAATAGAATGTTACTACCCTATGTAATTTATAGTTATGCGGTCCAGTGCAAACTTATTAACAATCCTATGTCGTCATTAACAAATTGATTAGCCTACTATAACCTGATATTTACTTTAAAAAAACTATAATTGATAAATGTACGCAGTACATAAACTGAACCTGGCAAATTAATCAAAATGAGCATGACTGACGAAGTTGCTAGTATTTCATGTTAAATCTTCAAAATTATTATGAAGTACATTGGTACAAAAGTAAAGTGTCAAACAAAACCATTTCCAAAAAAATATTCAAAAAATTTTAATGTATTTTATAAGGTGCAATATTGTCAAGGACTTAAGGTAACATCAATCCAACAATAAAAATCATCTCACATGACTGCAAGACTAACGCTGGGATAAGATTGTTCAACTAGTAGCAAAATTGACAAAATATATAATTTATAAACAGACCTTATGCAAATCTCACAAAAAAGAGGTAGTAGAAATGATAAGGATGTATTCAATATATATGACAAAAACTGAAATGGTTCACACTGCAATTAGTGAAAGCCACTTTAGGTATAGAACTTTTTTATTATTTAACCTTTTTTAGTTTTTATTTTAAAGTTAACCCCCGGCGCACTTTATTTCCAAATCTAACCCTTTTGGTCACGCCACCACCCGTGGCGTGACAAAACAATGTTGTCACGCCACGGGATAAGTCCCCAAAATAGTCACGCCACTGATCTTAGCGTGACCAAACAACACTGTCACGCCACGAGTGATGGCGTGACAAGAGCTTACCCCAGATACGGGCTGGCGTGACAGCGTTGTTTTGTCACGCCACCACCCGTGGCGTGACCAAAGGGGTCAGAATTGGAAATAAAGTGTGCCGGGGGTTAACTTTAAAATAAAATTAAAAAAGGATTAATTAATAATAAAAAATTCTCAGGTATACTACTCGGTATTGTTGGTAGCATCTATAACCATGGGTGCCTATTGAGTACTAGTAAACCACTTACTTCTGTATGTATATATTCTACTTCGAAACTGCTATTACAAGGCATCACAAGAAAATCTGATTCACTGAACTATTATCATATATACAAATAATGGCACAAACCTAAATGATTAATTTCTAGTTGAAATGATACACTGCAATGACAATTTTCTCTTCACTTGTTAGATTGCAATACCATTCCAAGTTCCCTAAAATCATGCTCTTAATTTGGCTAGTTCAAGCCATAAAATACACTTCAACCTATATTCCATTTCCTTAGTTTAGCAACTTACGAGTCAATTGTATACTACAATTTACTAATGACATGAAAGGATGGTAAAAACAAGCCTACAGAGAAAATAGGGGGAAGAAACAAAGACAAATGTTTACCGGAGAGCCCATTAAGACGATGCACTGGCGGAGGAGCGTGTTAGTGCTGTCCACATCCTCGGGGGGCGCCTTCCCGGCCACTAGCCTTGCCGCCGATAGCCCGAACAGGTCCCACCAAGAGAACAGCGTCCGCCGGGAGCCCTCGGCACATCGGGCCGCCACCGCTAATGTGTGGACGCAAGCTCTGGGGGACAACCTCTAGCATCAGGTGTTGGGTGTGAGGAAAAGGTGTAATATCCTGTATAGCATTAGAGAGAGAATTAAATAAATCAAATTTAGAAATTCAGATTTCTGAGGGAGAGTAACAAAACCTGGGCTTTTGGCCCACAGTGTCTTGGCCCATTTGAGTCGGCCGGCCTCAAAAGGAAGGGGGAAGGCCACCCAAACCCTAGTCATGCTACTGTAGCTCCCCCGTGGTACTGTAGCGCCGCCACTGTAGCACCTCCCCTCCCAGGTGCCGCTGCCTCCTAGCAAGTCCAGTAGAAGGAAGAAGGTGGAAGAGAAAGAAAGGAGGAAGAGAAGGGGGGAAGAGAGAAGGAAGGGAGGAAGAAGGAGATGGGGAGCGCTGGGATTTCACATTCTTCATCTTGATCTCCAAGGTTAACACCCAATCCCATTTGATTTGTCGTGTATTCATGTATTTAGGCAATGTCGGTATTAGATCGGTTTAGGGCAGTCTGTAGTGGCTGACTGTTTTGATGATTATAACTGCAATTTATGATCTGGCCATCTCCTAGAGAGTTGTGGGTAGCGTCACTAGCTTTTCGTGGGTTCTTGGATCACGTCGTTTGGATGAGCGGATTAGGAGTTATGAATTTTGTAGCGTTGCTATTATGTAATTCTGTTATAATGCTGACAGTTTTTGTTAATCTGTCTGTATAATATAGTTAATGAATTTTCTAGAAGATCTCACCAAAACGGAAGTTGTAGGTTATTTCCTAAGGTTTCCAGAAATATAAAGATCATAATTTTTGGATGTCTAGACTGAAAGTTATGTTAGTTTTAGTCTCGCTGTCCAAAACCTCTTACGGGATTTAGCAGTTTTGGAAATCTGATTGGCAAGGATAGATAAAGGCCGAATCTGGAAAGCTCACCAACTAAGTTTATGTGGGGAATTTGATAAGTTTTCCAGAAATTCTAAGAACACCACATTTTGATCTCTGTTCGAAAAGTTATGGATTTTAAAATGTGACAGTCTGTTAAGGGAACAGATGGCAGTTTAGGAATTTTGGGGGTTAGGTTGCGTTAAAGACTGTAGCAGGTTCGTTTGTGTTTCTAGTTTTGTTTCTTTGTTCGGAAACGCTATCTTAGATGCTTATCAATTTAATTTAGGTGGGGGAGTGGTTCCGGGGGCAGCACCCTCTTCGCATCTTCCATCGTCACACGGTTGAGGCAAGTACTTGTTTTGCTAGAGTTGTTTTGAGTGAATGACCTTGTTTGCTTGTATTGTGAGTATATATGATATTCAAGGATGCTAGAGTGTTATGGATATTAATGGTCATGTTTATTAATGTTAAGAATGACTATGAATATGAATGATAGAAGAATGAATAAGTTCATTCATATGTGATGTTGCTGAGAATGTATGATTATGATGATTTAGGAACGGTTCATATGCATCATGTTGATATATTGAAGACTTGGACACGTGGTGACCAAGCATTCTTTTTGTTGAGGTCCCCGTCATGAATATGATGGGCTTTTGGTCCCCACACTTGTGGAGTGTGGGCTTAGGTCCCCATACTTGTGGAGTATGGGCAATGGTCCCTGTGCAAGATGGCACAGGCATGGGTATGCATCGACGGATGCATGCTTTGCATTACCGGTAAAATGCAAAAGAGAAAGAGAAATAGAAAGTGCATTTGAGCATCTTGCATAGCATGATCATATGACATGTTTGTTATGAAGATTTGTTGATGATTATATTTGTTTATATTATTATTGCCAGTTATTGTACTTGCTAAGTCTTGGGACTCACTCTTGCTTTGTTTGTGTTTTAGGTACTCCTCGTACGAACGGCATGCATGGGAGGGAATAAATCTAAGAATTGTGCACATAGTCACGGTTCACTCATATTGAATAAAATTGGATATTGGATTTAGTTTTGAGTAAATTGCTTAAAGGATTCCTTTTATGGTTATGCCTTATGCTCGGAATAAATTGTAATAGCGTTGATTAGATGGATATGGATGCCCCAGTTTGATTACGATAGTTGATTAGCATATTTCTGGATATTCTTTGATAGTTCGTTATAACTAGTTGTTTGGAATATTTAATGATGTTTATTAAACTGTTGAACCTCCGGTATAGCCAACTATACAAAGGAGGTTCTGCCGAAATATAGAGAAATGTCTTAGGTTTAATTTATTACTTTGTTTTTTTAGTAGCATTCTAGGCTCATGTTGAGCTGGGGTGTTACAAAAGGGAACATGACGAGGACAACCAGGGAGGTGCCGGGAGAGTCGTCATACCTGTTCGCAGCTGGCGGCCATAGAGGAAGCATACACCAACGGCAACGGGCGGTGCCGCAGTGGCCGCCAGGAAACAACGGCGACGCCACACTCCTCAGGCTGCTGCTCTGCCCCCTCATCATGTCCTGCTGCACCGCTCCCCATCCCGTTGCGCGGTCCCCGCATCAAGCCGCTCCGCTACACTCGCCGACCCAACGTGCCGCCACCTAATCAAGCCGCCTGAAAGCATCTAGGCCCCTAAAAATTGTTTTGGTAATTAATGATAATATGTGAATATGTGATTAACGTGTTTATTAAGTATTTACAAGGTTAAGTCCCATTGGTGAATTTGATGACGTAAAAGATGCATGCTAAAGGACCTCATGAATATCTACATGACTTGAAGACAAGGTACAAATAGTCTAGGATCCTTTTATGTTTTACCGGTCTTAGGAGATTTGGTTGGAAGACCGGATTATAGGATAAATGTCGTACTATTAAGAGGGATCTTGACTAGTAGCTTGATAGCGTGTTCTTGTGCCATATGGATTAATTTAGGATCATGCATGCATTTGAATTCGCACTTAAAATTGAATTTGATAGCCTTAAGTGCATTTGTCGAAAATCGGTTGTACCGTAGTTATAGTGGCGGTTGAACCGCTTTGTGCGGTATGACCGCACCTTTCTTGGCGGTAGTACCAGATTTTGATGGCTAAAGCCAACTGAGCGATAATGCGGTATGACCGGCCTTTGGAGCGGTGCAACCGCATTGCGGTCGTTCCGATATTTAGTTGGCGATTCGATAAAAACAGTACCAGTGCATTTTGGCTTCTGGAGCTCTCTTGCATTTTCGGTTGAACCGCGTTAAGAATCGGTTGTACCGATTTTCGGCTCAGCCCATTTTTAGTTGGTGGTTCAAGAAAACCAGAACAGATGTAAAATTGACCCAGTGCTCTCTGTGATAATCGGTTGAACCGCATTTGGGAAACGGTTGAACCGCGCTGCGGTTGTACCGATTTTTATAAGGCGGTTCATATTTTCCAGAAAGCATGTCGTTTCAGCAGATTTGGAAACCCTACATTGGTTGTACCGCGCTTCAATGTGGTTCAACCGGGCGATGCAGTTGAACCGGAATTTAGTTGGCGGTTGTACCGAACAGGAAAATCCAATGGCTATGTCAGAGTAATAAATGCCTCTGTTCTAGCTGTTACGGAGTTCTGACACAAGTGCGGTTCAACCACACTCTAAACGACGGTTGTACCGAATCTGGCTGAAAGTTGGGGATTTGGTCCCCAACGGTCATAATTGTTGGTGGGTGCTATAAATACCCCCCCCACCAACTGCCCTTGGACAAAAAAAGGTGAACATTTAACATCCTCAAAAAAAGTGAACATTTAACATCCTTAGAGCCTTGAGAGCCAAGTGCATTCACTCAACACCTAAATTCTCTTGTGCATTCTTTGTGAGGTAGTTGAGTCTATTCAAGTGCATCAAATCATTCTAGATTGATCCTATTGCACTTGAGCGCCGTCAAGCGAAAGTCTTGGTTTGTTACTCTTGGAGTTTTGCCGAACTCCTAGACGGCCTTGGCGGTGGAGCACGGTGATCTCTTCAAGAAGATTGTGAAGAGGCCCGGTGCAAGCTTGTGAGTGGTTTGGTGTTCACCATCTCCAGAGCGGAGGAAGAACAACCATAGTGATCGAGGGAAGGCTTAATTCGTGGAGCTGGCTTGAGTCGTCAAGCTTCCTCAACGTGGACTAGTGAAGACCGGCAAGTCTTCGATACTACGGGAAAACATCGTTGTCTCATTGTGGTTACTCCTAGTCTTTACATTTCTGCATTTATATTTCTAGCTTGTTTATTGTGGTTAAATTGCTTAGCTAGAAGTGTAACTTGTTTAGACTAAGCTATTAATTGGCTTAAATAGTTAAAAAAGTTTAAAAACCTCCTATTCACCCCCCCTCTACAAGTGGTATCAAAGCTTGGTCTCTCATTGATTTAGACTTAACCGTCTAAGAGAGAAAAGTATGGCTAGTGAGGGAATGGCTTTAGGAAGGGCTCCACTATTTTATGGCTCAAAGTATGCTTATTGGAAAATTAGAATGTCCATTTATTTAAAGGCCATGAGTCCAAGTATTTGGAGAATCGTAAATGAGGGTTACACTATGCCTCTTAATCCACTAGAACTCACGGATCAAGATACGCGTAATGCTCATTTAGATGCTCAAGCTATGAACGCTCTTTTTGGCGCTTTGAACGCGGATGAGTTCAATAGAGTGAGCAACTTGGAAAATGCTCATGCCATTTGGACAACTCTCTCGAAAATTCATGAGGGTACATCCGCGGTCAAAGAAGCTAAATTGCATAGGTTTCGGATCAAATACGAGACATTCATAATGTTACCTCATGAAAACATCAATGAGATGTATTCAATACTTAACAACATTGTGAATGAGCTCAAAGGTCTTGGAACTAACCTTCTTGATGTTGACATTGTACGCAAGATGCTTAGGGCTCTTCTAGACAAGTATGAGACATTGGTGACACTATTCCTCAACTCTCCCGAGTTGCCAAGGATGATACTAACGGGGCTTTTGGGCAATCTCATCACAAATGAGTTGTTCAAGAAGGATAAAGAAGAGCTCTTGGAGACATCATCCTTAAAGAAGAATATTACCGCTTTCAAGGCCAAGGCGGAATAAGTGATGATGAGGATGAAAAAGAAGACTCCGATGAGGAGTATGCACTTCTTGTAAGAAGAATGAAGAGGGTCATGAAGAGACGCCCTAATAGAAGCTACAACTTCGACAAGTACAAAAAGGGGCAATCATTAAGTGACAAGAAGCGTTATAGCAACATTCGATGCTATAATTGTGAAGAAAAGGGGCACATTGCTTCTCATTGTCCCCAAAAGAAGGAAGACAAGGACAAGTCTTACAAGAAGAAGGAGTATAATGGCAAGAAGAAACTTTTCAAGAAGCTTCACAAAGGTGGCAAGCATGAAGCCCACATTGAAAAGTGGGATTCAAATGATGAGTCAAGCGACTTCGATTCCGATGAGGATGAGTCCCCTAAGAAGAAGGGACTAGTCAGCATTGCAATCATGGAAGCTCCGTCGCTATTCTCCACTCCCACTTGTCTAATGGGTAAAGGAGATAAGGTGAACTATAAAACCGGTGGAAAACATTGGGTGCTTGATAGTGGATGTACTCAACACATGACCGGTGATAGAAATATGTTCACCACATTCGAGAATGGAAAAGGAATCGACAAGATCACATTTGGCGATAATAGCAAAGGAAAGGTAAGAGGATTGGGTAAAATTGCTACCTCAAATGACCTTTTCATTTCTAATGTATCTTTGGTAGATTCATTAAATTTTAATTTGTTATCCGTTGCTCAAATATGTGATCTTGGACTAATTTGCTATTTCTCTAGTGAAGGTGTAACCATCTCTAATGCAAAAGATAGTTCTTTGGCTTTCAAAGGCTTTAGATTTCGAAATCTTTACTTGGTTGATTTTAGTTCAAGTGATTCATGTTTGAAAACTTGTTTAATGGCAAAAACCTCATTGGGTTGGCTTTGGCATAGAAGGCTAGCTCATGTTGGAATGTTTCAACTCAAAAAGCTTTTCAAACATGATTTAGTTGTTGGCTTGAAAGATGTGAAGTTTGAGAAGAATAGACTTTGTAGTGCTTGTCAAGCCGGTAAACAAGTCGCTAATTTTCATCCTTCCAAGAGTATCATATCAACTTCTAGACCATTGGAACTCTTACATATGGATTTGTTTGGGCCAACAACCTATAAGAGTATCGGGGGTAATAGCTATTGTTTAGTCATTGTGGATGATTACTCTAGATATACATGGGTATTCTTCCTAGATGATAAAAGTGAAACCTCCGGGATTTTCAAAAGCTTTGCAAAAAGGGCTCAAAATGAATTTGATTTAAAAATAAAGAAAATCCGTAGTGACAATGGTTCCGAGTTCAAGAATACTAAAGTTGAAGACTTTTGTGATGAACTTGGAATAAAGCACGAACTTTCCACAACTTGCACTCCGGAGCAAAATGGAGTTGTAGAAAGGAAAAATCGTACATTAATTGAAATGGCAAGGACAATGCTTGATGAGTATAATACTTCCGATAGCTTTTGGGCGTAAGCAATTAACACCGCTTGTCATACCATAAATCGCATCTATTTGCATCGTCTTTTAAAAAAACTTCCTATGAGCTCCTTATAGGAAGAAAACCGAATATCTTTTATTTTCGTGTTTTTTGTTGCAAGTGTTATATTTTGAAGAAGGGTGTTCGCCTTTCAAAATTTGCAAGTCGTTGTGATGTTGGTTTCTTGCTTGGCTATTTTTCAAATAGCAAGGCTTATCGTGTCTTTAACCAAAACTCCAGTTTAGTTGAAGAAAGGCACGACGTGCAATTTGATGAAACTAACGGCTCTCAAGAAGAGCATGAGAACTTAGATGATGTAGGTAATGAAGCTTTGAGAAAAGCAATGGAGTATATGCAAATAGGTGACATCAAGCCCGAAGATAATCCATCATCTTCCACACAAGTTGAGCCTCCAACCTCTTCCACAACAAATTGATGAAGATGACAATAAGGAAGATGATCAACCATCCAATCTACCACTAAGAATTCACAATGCAATTGCAAAGGATAATCCAATAGACCAAATATTGGGTGATGTAAGTAAGGGTGTTCAAACTAGATCTCGTGTTGCTTCTTTTTGTGAACATTACTCTTTTGTCTCTTCTATTGAGCCAAAGTATGTAGAAGAAGCACTTGAAGATCCGGATTGGGTGAATGTTATGTATAAAGAACTCAATAACTTCACCCGAAATGAAGTTTGGACATTGGTGGATCGACCTAAGGAACACAACATTATTGGTACAAAATGGGTTTTTAGGAACAAACAAGATGAAAATGGTTTGGTTGTTCGAAACAAAGCAAGATTGGTCGCTCAACGGTACTCACAAGTTGAAGGTTTTGATTTTGGTGAAACATTTTCTCCCGTAGCTAGACTTGAGTCAATTGGATATTACTTATTTTTGCATCATGCTTTGATATTAAATTATTTCAAATGGATGTTAAAAGTGCATTCTTGAATGATAAAATATCCGAACTTGTCTTTGTTGAACAACCTCCCGGTTTTGAAGATCCTAAAAATCCAAATCATGCCTATAAACTCTCCAAGACGCTCTATGGTCTTAAACAAGCTCCTAGAGCATCGTATGAACGCCTTAGAGATTTTCTAGTCCTAAAAGGATTCAAAATTGGGAAAATTGATTCAACTTTATTTACTAAAGTTCTAGATGATGATTTCTTTGTTTGTCAAATCTATATTGATGATATCATTTTTGGGTCTACTAATCAAGATTTTTGCGAATAGTTTGGTGATATGATGTCTAAGGAATTTGAAATGTCCATGATTGGAGAATTGAGCTATTTCCTTGGACTTCAAATCAAGCAACTCAAAGATGGAACCTTCGTGAACCAAACCAAGTACGCAAAAGATTTGATCAAGAAGTTTGGCATGGAGGATGCAAAACCCATCAAGACTCCCATGGCAACCAACGGTCATCTTGACTTAAATGAGGGAGGTAAATCGGTAGATTTAAAGCTTTATAGGTCTATGATTGGTAGCTTGCTTTATCTTATCGCATCTAGGCCCGATATCATATTTAGTGTTTGCATGTGTGCACGTTTTCAAGCAACTCCAAAAGAGTGCCATTTAATGGCCGTTAAAAGAATACTAAGATATTTAAAGCATTCCTCTAGCATTGGCCTTTGGTTCCCGAAAGATGCTAAATTTAATTTAATTGGATATTCGGATTCCGATTATGCGGGTTGTAAAGTGGATAGAAAGAGCACCTCGGGTAGTTGTCAATTCTCAGGGAGATCTTTAGTATCATGGTCATCCAAGAAACAAAACTCCGTAGCATTATCCACCGCCGAAGCCGAATATGTTTCCGCGGGAAGTTGTTGTGCTCAATTGCTATGGATGAGGCAAACATTGATGGATTATGGAATTAAATTTGATAAAATGTCTCTTTTGTGTGATAATGATAGTGCGGTGAAAATTGCTAATAACCCTGTTCAACACTCAAAAACCAAGCATATAGATATTCGCCACCATTTCTTTAGATATCCTGTGAGCAAGGGAGATATTGAAATTAGCCACATAAGAACCGAAAATCAATTAGCGGATATTTTCACCAAGCCATTAAATGAAGGCCGCTTTTTCAAATTAAGGAATGAGTTAAATGTCATAGACTATTCAAATGTTGTTTGAACTCTTGCCTCATGTTTTGTGCTTCATTTGATGTTATTTGACTATTTTATGAAAGTATTTTTCAAATCTTTTATTAAAGATAGCTATGATCATAAAAACTATATTTTTTTATAAACATTAGTTTATTCTATGCATAATGATCCTTAATGATATTTATTGAATGCAAAACTAAGGATCATTTGCAAATAATCTCAATCCCAAAGTAAATCCAGAGCTAATCCTTGAAGCTCCAAGATGATCGAATCAACCGGCGTGTTATGCGTGGTACGACCGTTTGTGCGGTACGACCGACATTATAACTGCGGTTCAACCGAAGTGCGGTTCTACCGAAAGTGTGCTGGCGGTTCAACCGCGTCCATTTTTGAGAAAGCAGTAACTCCCTGCGGTTACTGTTCACCCGAGGCTTAACTCCTCGCGACAGTTCAACCGTCCACGCACCGCACCAGTTGCGCTCGGTTTTTCTCTCTCCAACCCAAACGCCTCTCAAAACCTCCACTCCAATCCTCTAAAATCTTCGGTGGTTCTTCATTTCTTTGCTGATCTTTGCATCTCTAGGGTTCAACTCCTCCATTCCTTAAGGTAAAACCTCTTTTGATTCGAGTTTTTACCGCATTTGGAACCCTAGGTATCTTTTTAGGTTAATTGAAAATGTGGATGATCTTTCGGTTTCTAGTTGGGCAAAATGGTATGTTTGATGACAAATGATGCTTGCGCATTCATTCCAAGAATTCACTCCATGAAAAATCATCAAAAATCCAAATTTCTGCTAAAACCTAGAACTCGGTCAGGATGATCGATACAACCGGTTCTTAAGCGTGGTTCAACCGAAATGCGGTTGTACCGGCCATATAACGACGGTTTAGCCGATTTTCCTGACTGAAAAATAGAAAGTTCATTTCTCTATCACTTAATCCTATTTTGATTAATTCTTTGGACTTCTTGTAACTTAACCTATCTTTGTAGAGATGCCTAGGATGAGGGTAGCGACTCGAAAGTCGCATGGACCTCTAAGGGGGCAATCTTCACCTGAATCGTCTGCGGCTCCATCTCAACCCCCTCAACGAACGCGTCCTGCAACTTCAACTCAACAAGCGAGATCAGTTCGACAGAAAGTTTCGCATGGCAAGGGCAAAAGGCCAAAGACCAACTCAACAAGAAAGCGAAGAAGAAGAGAATTTTTCTGATTCTAATGCTGAGACTGAGTCAGATCAAGCAGGGACATTTGATGACTTGGGAGAGCCTCCAGAGCCTCCAACTGATTTGAGATTGATTACGCCAGATGAGTATGCTCTCAAGAGGCATGTAAATCAGTATGCTTTCAAGTCAGACTGTGTTAATCCTAGATTTCACACTGTTTTCCAAGAACAAGTGTATGAGCAGCTTTATGGACACCATAGGAAGTTCGCAGATCATAGATGGATTTAGTGGTCTTACATAAACACTTTGGACAACTACAGTGGTATTTATCAGTTATTTCATCGAGTAGGTCTTCATGATCTTGTTGCATTGAAGCAAAATTATGATGATGAGCTGATCAGGCAATTTTATGCCACAGTGCATGTCTCTGCAGATTTGGAATCTTTTAGATGGATAACTGTTACCAGAAATCTGGAGAGCACAAAAGAGGAATTTGAACGGGTCTTAAGGGTTCAGTCTGGCTCTTAGGAGAAGATTTTTGAAAGGCCCGCCTTACTGCCTCCTGCTTGGGCTGATTATTATGATTCCTCTGTCAGAAATAAACTTGGAACAGTTACTGGACTCAAACCTGAACCAAGCATGGTTAACAGAATCATAAATCATACCTTTTACCCCAAGAGTGGCAATTTTGATACAATCAGGGGTCATGCTTGGAATATTATTGATCACATTATGAAAGGGATAAAATTTGATGTTGTGGATGTGATTCTCCAGGGCATAGTATCTTCCAAGAATGATAGGATTAAGAGGATTTACTATGCACCATACATCATGGCATTAATTACCAAGAAGATTGAGTATCGTGGTGGATTGGGTTCAGTTCATAAGTCTTATAAGCCACGAGACGGTATTCCTCCTCGTCGTGCTACTAAGGATGATCTCTTTCTTTGAGGCCGTTCTCGCTTTGTTGATCTGACTCTGCTTTGAAGGTTCCATTGCACAACTTCTTGAGAATCAACAGCTAGTTCTCAGCCAACTGCAAGAGATGAAGAATGTTCAAATAGAATTTCAGAATGAGACCCTTAACAAGCTAGCTGACATGTAGTTAGTTAGAAATAATTTTCAGAATGAGGTTCATAACAGAATGGCAGCCATGATGGAAAGCATTAATGATTTAGAGGATTTATTGAGGACTCCTCAGCGATACACTCGCCGTCCTCCTCCACCCTCTAGGGCCTCTGCTTCGTCTGCTGTTCCTCCCTTGGCCCCTGTTACAGTGCCAGAATCTTCAGCTCTAGTCCCGGTTTCAGCTCCTCCGGCACCTTTTGACTCTGCTCCTCTAGCTCCAGTTCCAGAGCCTCAGGATCCAGCTCCAGCTCAGGACCCAGTTCCTCCTCCTCAGGACCCAGTTGTCTGACGTGTTTTTGGTACTTTGATGCCAAAGGGGGAGAAGTGAGTAGTCGTGAGAAGGCATAGTTTTAGGGGGAGCAAGTCTTTTGCTATTGCTACTATTACCTTTTATTGGGCTTATGTGTTTTGTAATGTGTTTTTATTGTTGAATCCTTGTGCTTGTAATAGTTTATAACTATGTTGCTCTCATGTTGAACTCGTTGAGTGATGGTTATGGTTATACTATTATATTGGAATGTAATCTCAATTATTGCCATATTTCATTATTGCATTTCCCTCAAGTTCAATCATGTTAAAGAAACTCCGCCAAAATTTTCAAAATTCTCTACTTGTGCTTGCGAAATTTTCTATCATTTATATGCACATGTCTAGGGGGAGATTTCTTTAAATTGGATTTAACAAGAAAATAATTCTCAGATCTCATTTAAGCTTATTGCAAGAATTATTTTGTTGTTAAGTCATCAAAAGAATATACACCCATAGTATATTCAAAACAATCATTCTCTCACATATTAGGTGTGTTATCATCAATTACCAAAAAGGAGGAGATTGAAAGCATCTAGGCCCCTAAAAATTGTTTTGGTAATTAATGATAATATGTGAATATGGGATTAACGTGTTTATTAAGTATTTGCAAGGTTAAGTCCCATTGGTGAATTTGATGACGTAAAAGATGCATGCTAAAGGACCTCATGAATATCTACATGACTTGAAGACAAGGTACAAATAGTCTAGGATCCTTTTATGTTTTACCGGTCTTAGGAGATTTGGTTGGAAGACCGGATTATAGGATAAATGTCATACTATTAAGAGGGATCTTGGCTAGTAGCTTGATAGCGTGTTCTTGTGCCATATGGATCAATTTAGGATCATGCATGCATTTGAATTCACACTTAAAATTGAATTTGATAGCCTTAAGTGCATTTGTCGAAAATCGGTTGTACCACAGTTATAGTGGCGGTTGAACTGCTCTGTGCGGTATGACCGCACCTTTCTTGGCGGTAGTACTGGATTTTGATGGCTAAAGCCAGCTGAGCGCTAATGCGGTACGACCGGCCTTTGGAGCGGTGCAACCGCATTGCGGTCGTTCTGATATTTAGTTGGCGGTTCGATAAAAACAGTACCAGTGTATTTTGGCTTCTAGAGCTCTCTTGCATTTTCGGTTGAACCGCGTTAAGAATCGGTTGTACCAATTTTCGGCTAAGCCAATTTTTAGTTGGCGGTTCAAGAAAACCAGAACAGATGTAAAATTGACCCAGTGCTCTCTGTGATAATCGGTTGAACCACATTTGGGAAACGGTTGAACCACGCTGCGGTTGTACCGATTTTTATAAGGCGGTTCATATTTTTCAGAAAGTATGTCGTTTCAGCAGATTTGGAAACCCTACGATCGGTTGTCTCAAGCTTCAATGCGGTTCAACCCATGATCTGATTGAACCGAATTTAGTTGGCGGTTGTACCGAACGGGAAAATCCATCGGCTATGTCAGAGTAATAAATGCCTCTGTTCTAGCCGTTACAGAGTTCTGACACAAGTGCGGTTCAACCGCACTCTAAATGGCGGTTGTACCAAATCTAGCTAAAAGTTAGGGATTTGGTCCCCAACGGTCATAATTGTTGGTGGGTCCTATAAATACCCCCTCCCCAACTGCCCTTGGACAAATAAAAGTGAACATTTAACATCCTTACAGCCTTGAGAGCCAAGTGCATTCACTGAACACCTAAATTCTCTTGTGCATTCTTTGTGAGGTAGTTGAGTCCATTCAAGTGCATCAAATCATTCAAGATTGATCCTACTGCACTTGAGCGCCGTCAAGCGAAAGTCTTGGTTTGTTACTTTTGGAGTTTTGCCGAACTCCTAGACGGCCTTGGTGGTGGAGCACGATGATTTCTTCAAGAAGATTGTGAAGAGGCCCGGTGCTAGCTTGTGAGTGGTTTGGTGTTCACCATCTCTGGAGCAGAGGAAGAACAACCATAGTGATCGAGGGAAGACTTAATTCGTGGAGCCGGCTTGAGTCGTCAAGCTTCCTCAACGTGGACTAGTGAAGACCGGCAAGTCTTCGATACCACGGGAAAACATCGTTGTCTCATTGTGGTTACTCCTAGTCTTTACATTTCCACATTTATATTTCTAGCTTGTTTATTGTGGTTAAATTGCTTAGCTAAAAGTGTAACTTGTTTAGACTAAGTTATTAATTGACTTAAATTATTAAATAGTTAAAAAGTTTAAAAACCTCCTATTCACCCCTCTCTAGTCGATTATCCTTGATCCTACACTGCCCCGACTCGCCACACCCTCATCATGCCGCCCCGACGCGCAACCCCCCTCATCACACCGCCCCTTTGTTCCCCATTCCTCTATTGAATCGAAAAACCTAACTCACGAAGCGGAATCGAATCGAAAAACCTTACTCGGGAAGGGGTGCTATGCTAACGAAGGAATACACGAAGCAAGCAGAATCTGAGCCAGCGGACGGCCCATTTCAAGCGTGAAAGCTAATTTAAGCCCACTAGAGTAGGAAAATTTACGCTTTTGCCATGTCTTTCTTTACGATTGTACCCTTCTAAGGATTATACTACACATACCACCAAGAAAAGTATAACTAAATCCACACTAATCTTATCGATTGGATCAAGACAAATGAATCACCTATATTAAATTAAATGTACCGTAGAAGAGCTCTAAGATACGGCACCGGAAGCCCAGTGCATGTGCTGTCCTACGTAGCAATCATCAGAAAGGAGATTTGTAGATTTGTTTTTCTGCAGCGACCAAATCCAAATGTATCTAGCAGTGTTATTATAGCTCGGTGCATTTCATTTCGGCTAAGCTACAAAGGCTATTATCACCAGGGGAAAAGCTGAGAAGGTGATGTGAATCCTGCAGAACAGGTTCGGGGACTTTTGTCTCGCTCCATGACAAACCCACATGCTGCTGCTGCTGCTGCTACGCACGTTTGAGATGCGTGGTTTCTAGACGTATTTCAGTGAGTATTATGCACAACAATCTTCAGTGACGCCGTGGTTTGCATTACATGTTTATTTTACCAACGTATGCTACAGGCTGCTCAAAGATGATCACATTAGTACATCAATCTGGGATTTCCCCCCAGAACAGTACAGCAATTTGCGATGAACGGTACTAGCAGGAAAAAGATAGTAAATGGCTGCATTGTTTAACAGGACACACACAGAGACAGAGAGAGGTAACTAACCAACCAACTGCTAAGACGATCCCGTTGGCCCCGCCATTCATGCAGGCAAACCGTGTTGCCACCCCCCCATGTGCTGCCGCTTCCAACTGCCACGCTTCGCATTCAATCAACTCTACCTCTCTCGCTCCAACATTTTCTTTCTTTTTCAGCCGTCTCGGCTACAGGTGTCGTCTCAGCGACAGCCTTGAGTTGAGCCTAGAAAGAGTTAATCATCCAGGGCTTAAGGTGTTAAACAATCCCGCGCTTGATCAGATCACCAATCATTTTCTTTAGCGCGCTCGATGGACGGCTCGTCGTCCCTGTCGCAACTTGACCTCCTCCTGTTTTGTCCTCATCAACGCGTCTCCCTCTTTAAAGTCTCAAGTCTTGCGGGTCTTAGAACCCACAGCAACTAGATATCGGCAGAGGCAGAGGCAGCTAGAGACAAGCGAGTCTTGAGAGCAGGGAGGAGAGATGGTGAAGATTCCCAGCCCGAGGAGGCTCTTCAGGAGCCGCTCCAAGAGCACCGGCTGCGGCGCGGACATCTGCGCCATGGTCGCCGAGCACGAGAAGATCGAGTGGGAGGTGCGGCCGGGCGGGATGCTGGTGCAGAAGAGGCCGGCGCCGGAGGAGGATGAGAACATGGCCGGCTCCGTCGACGTCATCCAGGTCAGGGTCTCCACCGGGTGGCAATGGCACGACGTCTCCATCGACGCCACCGCAACCTTCGGTACGTTGCATTGCATGCATGCCCTCTGCTTTAATCGCCATGTGCCCATGTCCTTTAGGTGATCAAACCGGAGATGGTTCGCAATACTTCGCATTCGTAGCGTTTCTTGCTAAGCTGCAGTGTGCCACGATCGATGCAGGTGACCTCAAGGTGATGCTGTCGCTGATGACCGGCCTGTGGCCGAGAGAGCAGAGGCTGCTGTACAGGGGGAAGGAGAGAGACGACTGCGATCACCTGCACATGGTCGGAGTCCAGGACAAGGACAAGGTGCTGCTCTTGGAAGATCCGGCCGTCAAGGAGAGGAAGCTCCGGTCGACCACCTTGGCGCAGCTCATGGGGGTGCCCTGCCATTCCTTCATCGAAGTGTAGAAGAGCTAGCCCTTTTGATTTTCTTGCCGGCTTTTTTCAGTCTGTTCGCGCGAGTGACAGAGCAAAGTTTCATTTCAGCTCAGTCTAACTGCATTGTTCAGAGTTTCTTGAGTTTGAGGGCTTGGATTCGGCCGATTGAACCGAAACATCTGCACCAATAGTATACAATATATGTTGTAAATTATTGTAAGGAGATAATGCCAGTGTGTGTTGTGTGTGTGTGTTAATTCTTAATTTGTTGCTTACTGAATGTATATTCTTCTTCTGCAATTTGCAATACAGTCATATTATGCTACCTACTTCTTGACCTGTTTGCCAGACAGTACTAGTACCTCCACTTTTTTTTATGAGCATACTGATGTGTAATCAAGCCATGCTAATTGGCGTTGCCTGGTTCCTCCATTTTTTTCCCCATCAGAATGTACTGATGTACATCTGCTCTTCAAGTTGCAATTAACCAATTACCTATACCAAGCAGCAGCGGGTTTACGGTTACCAAACATGTGACCGCCAGCTTGCACTGAACAGCAAAACCTGGACAAAAGCTAGCTCGCTTGTAGCAAGCTACCCACCAGAACTAGTACTGAGTACTGACAAAATGCTAGTCGAATCAAGGCAATCGTCTGTGCTCTGAAGACGGACATATATAAAAGTTTACAGCACGGATGAACATCGAAAAATTCAGTGTTTCAAGGCATTGCTGCTTCTACTGCACCCTGCACCACCCCTTTCCCGGTGTGGTTTTCACGAGTACACTGAAATTGATAGCTGTACTAGATGAAAATAAGGTTCACCGGAATCACTAACTGCCGATGATATGTGAAAAGAGATTTCAACTTTCAACACGACGCACATGGCTGAATTGGCAGTAACAACTAACAAGTCACCAAAAGTAGACAGAATTTGATCATAGAACCAAGTCAGTAAGGTGACATGGAGTCAGTAAAGTATAAAAGTAGTCGATGTTTAAGGCACAAGCACTGACTTATTAGTTAGTGAATACGCACATGAGATCCTGTATCATACTCCCTCCGTTTTTTTATAAGTCGTATTTTGGCTAGACACAGGGATTAAGAAGGTTCTAAAACCAAGAGAAAATAACCATGTTATTCATAATATACCTTGGAAATGTAAGAGAGATTAGTTTGCGCGAGTGTTACTTATAAAATGCAAGAGAGAGGGTATGATACATAAGGGTAGACAAGAAAAAAAATCAATAAATTTACATGCATATCTTACATATATTTTGAAACAAATCCATAGGGGGCTCGTAGACCCAGAGGGGCCTCCCTGGAGTACAGCTGAGATGGCACTATCAAGCACGGTCCACCCCAACCCCTGAACTCGTGCCGCGAAGGGAGGAGAGGCTTTGAATGCTCGTGTTCGCTGAGTTCACCACCGGCCCGCGCGAGCATGTGGTATAGACCAAAGATCAGCGCGGACAGCGATCAGCGTGTGGTCGATCCAGTCCGCCATGTTACTCTATTAAATCGGATGAAAAGGAGAGAGGGAAAAAAAAGAGACTGCATATTCATCCTTGCAGAGTTGCAGGTGCGCCACGCCCGGTGTCGCGCCACGCCTCGCGGCTTATCCGAACCGCGGATTTCGTGCCTATCTGGCCTGCGGCCGGCCACCGGGGGTCCATGCCTCCACGGCAGGTCGGCAGCCGCATGTGCCATGTGCGTGCCGACCGGGGTGGCTACTTGTACGTATCCTGTCTGCTGATTCGTCGGTTCGTGCGTGCGTTCGGCAAAAACGTGCGTGATCTGAGCTTAACACCGTTCGGCGCTTCCTTTTATGGGCAAGTCCGCGTAAGACGTAGCTGTGACCGCAGGCGAGGGTAGAAGCACATGTTGCTGCGATGCGGTGCTGCTCCTTGCTACATGCATGATGAGAGTCTCCCGGGGATCTCGTGTGATCTTAGCGGCTTTCAATAGTACATATTCTACCTTCAAGAGAAATAGTACACAATCAACCTCTGTTTTTTATGGATTTTCTGTACATTGCTCCACTAAAAATTATTGACATTTCTCACGGTCGAATCTGCTACGAACTGCAAATGTTATTCCTTTGCGAATTGCAAAGGAAGAAAAAGAAAAGATTATTACACTGTGTGGCAGTGACGGATGGGCTGGTTGACTAAGGCCTTTTCCGGCCCGGCAAATATGCACGCTCTTGGGCCGAGCCTTAAGCGCCACTACAGGAGGCCCCACCTGGCCACACTACAGGAGACCCCACCTGTCAGCCGATTAACCACAGTCCCGGCTCACACCGCTGGTCCCTTCCCAGTCGACAAGACCCCCCAAAATTCCGGTCACCTGAAAGGATGGCGGAGATCGCCGGCGACGATACCCCTCAGACACCTCCCCTTTCTGCTGCCGGTGAAGACTCCGGATGCTCGTCTACTTCTGCTCCCATCGCCACCGACGACAGCAAGCTGCGGCCGCGCACGAGGAAGCCCGGCACGAAGCGCCTCGTCCTCACCGCCTCCGTCCTCCTCTCCTTCCTCCTCGGTACCAACTCCAACCTCCCCCACGGCTCCCAGAATTAGGGTTTTAACTCTTGTCCGTATAACTCGAGCGCTTCTCTCTGTATCTATCTATAGGACTGCCCTTCCTGCTCAAATCCACCGAGATCCACCGCTCGCCGCTACCCTCCGACGCAATCGCCGCCCTCTCCCGCCGCCTCCACTCCAACCCGCCTTCCTTCCCATGCGGCCTCCATGTGGTCTTCGTCCGCTCCGGTCCCGGCTCCTCCTTTGCCTCCCTTGCCGATCACCTCGAGCGGGCAATCTCGACCCAGCTCCTCCGCCTCGCCGCCTCTTCCACCGCTGGTAACCTCTCCGTCTCGGTAACCGTAGATTCGGCGGGTGGCTGCTCCAGCAGCAGCAACGTCGCCTCACCTTGGCGATGCGGCGCCGTGACCGCTGTGGACTTGGTTCGCGGCGATGAGGTGTTTGATGAATTGCTGCACTCGGCATTGGGTGGTGGCGGTGGGGGCAGGATGAAGGTTTACACTGTTGTCGTTGTTGAGAGTGATGACGGGAAGGGAACGAGGGTTGTGATCGGAAAGCACCGGCACGCTTGGGTGGCCAGGAAGGCTGATGAGGCTGAGGCTGAGGCTGTGTCAGTTATTGGCAAGGTATTTGTCAAGTATTTCATGAATGGCGGTATCGAGGAGGGTGAGGCAGGCATTGGGAAAGGAGAGTTCATGCCAGTTGGTTCAGATGGGAATGTTGTTCTTTCGTTTAGCTTGTTGAATGCTGATCCAAGTGATTGGGTCTATGATTGGTAAGAACAAAACTTACAACTTACTATGTTATGCAAATTATTGCTTCATTGTTGTTATATAGATCTTCCCTTCTTTATCTGCATTGCTAGAAAAGTTCAAAACATACCTTTGTCCTGTGATATGATAATCTGTTTAAGTAAAGTACAACATATTAGACTATATTAATGAGGTAATTTGTAAGTGTTATGTCAGCAATATCGACTATGGACATCTGTTCTTCCTTATTTGGAATCAATTATAGGTTCTATGGTTGAATTTAGCTACTTGCAAAGAGCAACTTCTTGTCCTATTATCGCTGCTGCTGCTGCTGGAATTTTTATAGTTAGGCATCCCACATGCAGGGAGTTTGAAAATATTGGTGAGAGGATGTTGACCCCTGTGGTTGAGGCATTGCGACCAATTGCTGATATTAATATAGAGAGTCAGGTGCAAATTTGCCTTATTTGACTAAGCTTGCTTCCTCCATCTCTTGTGAAGGTGCCAATATTAATAATACTGATCTACTGCTCCTTTTCTTTTCAGGTTTTGTACCACACTCCAAAGTCATCCTATTCTTATTCTGACGATAAACTGGGTGGCAATGTCCTTAGTATGGGAGACATTCCTTTCTTTGTATGTTTCTGACTTGCTCTGTAGAATTCATCTAGTCTTGCTCATTGCTGCTTTCTATGAATGGCTGCTTCTTAGTGCCTGAATTGTTTAACTATCATCTGCACTAATTTAATCGTGCAATGAAATTGATAGGTGAACTCAAATGAGTGGCACTTGGATACATCAATTTCAGCTACAGGACGATCAAAAGTTCTTCAATTTGTGGTGTATGCTTTTTAGACCAGAACCACATCTTCAATTTTTTGTTGTACACTTTACAAGGCATGATATAATTTATGTTCTTAAACAAATTATAATATGAGTATAATAACTTCTCTTTTCTTTTTCTTTTTTTCCTGTCCCCTGCTACTCTGAATTTTGCTTCTTTTTATGATTATACTGTCTTTTCCTCTGTCAAACTTCTGGTATATTTGATGTGATCGTGTTGTTTGATAGTTTTTTTTCCCATTTTCTGTAAACCAAACCCTTTGTATCTCATATTTTAACCCAGAATTCTGTTTTTCCAATGTGCACAGACACAGGGCAATATGTTAAGGTTCTAATTACCAAGTTTGATATTAATTGTGTGAACGTTTATGGATGTTCATTTAGTCATCTGAACTGTTTGTTCAATAATAAGCAGGTACATTCCATCTGCAAGCGAATGCCCTTTGTACTTGCAACTTCCAGATGGGGAGCTTTCGAAAACTAATGCATTTATATCCCCAGTAAGTACTATGTACATTCTTTGTGTTATTCATGGTGCCATTTTCTTGACAGCGTTATCCTGTTATGTAGATGTGGGGAGGTGTTGTTATTTGGAACCCACCAAGTTGTTCACCTGGTTCCAAGAAGACGCATGGGACCCTGAACAAAATGTCGTCGCAGGTGTGTGAAATTGATCACTTTCTTGCCTTTTTGATATTTTAGCATGTTCATATGCTATGTTCACCCTTGCGAGTGATGATATACCTTCTTTGCAAGAGCATTATTTGCTGACACATTTATACGAAGCAGGAACTTATGGAGACTCTTGAAATCTTCATTGGACAGCTAAGGCAGTTATTTGGTCTAAAACCAAATTATCATGCACAAGACATGGATGTGGTAACTAAATTTATAGTTAGTGAAAAGGGGTTTGCAGAATGGTGAGATCATCTCTTCATTTCTTTACTAGAATTACCACTGTACAAATTTCATCTTATTATGACACAAAACACAGTTTTACAAAATCTGGTATGTTTATATTTGTTGTCTGGTTGGCTTGGAGAAAATATTTGTTACCGTAATTATCAAGTTCTGGTTACAATAGTTTACATATTCTCAAATCATCAATATTGTAGTATGCATTAACAGGGAGCACGTTCATCAAAGATAAAATATCTAAACTAAATATCAATATCTAGAATTATGGATGCCCCAGCCATCCATTAAAAAAAATAGTGTTGACGATCACATGTCATATGTTTGATGCCAATGGCAATATGTCATATATTCACCAAAACTTTGGATGTGCAAAGTCTAGGAGTTGTGACTTTAGAAGTTCACTTAGTTTTGGTTATTGTTAGACTTGTCGACCTCTAAAGTTCTTTACAGAATTTAACCTCTAAGGTTCTAACTGTTATTATTGTGATTCTTGTTTCCTCTTCTTTTACAGGGAATTAGATTTATTATACCGACACCACGCATGTTCCAATCTTTTGTCATGTCTCACCACCTTGGAGTCTCTTTCCAGCTTGGTATATAAGTATTGCTTAATGATATATATATATTTCTGTTGGTAGGTCCAATCGCTCCCAAGAATGATTGTTATGGATGAAATTAGAAGGCAGGTTTGTTCCTCTACCACTCTTGCTAAATGATAGCTCACTGTTCCGTGTAGTAATGTTTTTTAATCATTTTTGTACCCTTTTGACTGTGAATACTTCAAGAAAAAGAACTTTCAGATAATACTCTGTATGCTTCATTGCCCAGAACATGCATGTTGTTTGTTATTGTGCCTTGCTGTGTACCTTTGCACACCTATACACGGTGGTCTTTTGTGGATCTAGTGCTTTACAAACTTAATTATAGTATAAAATCACTTTGTAGTGAGATTAAGTTTGTTCTGACAAGTAACAATTTCTTTTTTCAGGTCGAGCTTTCTCTTGAAGCTGCAAGTTTAGCTCAAAGAAACGCCACTCTCGGAATAAGTGACTCTTCAGCAGGCAAGTTTAGGACAAATTTTCGTGCACAAGTTAATTTAAGTTTGGCAAACATTTGTTAAGAATTGCGCTGTTCCACAGTGTCTGCAACAAGAGCGAGGGCATTGGCCGAGGATGCTTTTTTTCATCCATCCATTATGTTAATCAGTTATGCTTCAATAGAGCACTATTTCGCGATCTACATGGTCAGTATTAACTCAATTATAGACTTCTGGCAGTTAATTTCGTGATTGGCACTTTTGTTTTTCTCTGTCCTGAACATAAAGAAAGCAAGAAAGTTATTGTTCTATTCTTCAACCATGGATTTTAAATAATCAAGATTAGAGCATAGTAGTCTGCAAAGTAACAATTTTTTTTTCGAGTCGTAGAATGTTGACGTGAAAGTTGTACATTAAGGGTGTCTTTGGTTAGTGGGATGGGATAATTTAAGATTTTGTTTGGTTGCATGGATTGGATAATACCAGATGGTTCAAGATGGTGTTTGGTTTGAGGATGATGTCCCCGGATAATCTGAGCCGACGTAGGAGCAGCAGCGGTGCTCGTTGTTAACGAGGAAGCCTGGCTGCTAGTGATGGCCAAAACGGAACTAGGGAGGAGAGGCGGCCCCAGGGGTGGCGGCGTCGTGACCGGACGAGCACTAGGGCGGGCGGGCGGTGGAGCTCGGCGACCGGTGTTGGGGGAGAAGGGGCGGCGGCGTACGAGTGGGAGAGGGGCGGATCTAGAGGAAGCACAAGCATCAGGGAGACAAGGGGAGCTCACCAGATTGAGTGGTGAAGGCGGGGGAACGGCCGAGGCAGGCAGGCGGCGTGAGCCCGAGGTGGCGCGGGCGGCTCGGCATGGCGATAACGACCTGGAGAGGGGGTGCTCAATCCGGTGGTTGGGGGAGGATGAGAGGGGTACTGGCGTGCCCCACTTGAGAGGAATCGACGGCCACAGCGGCGATTTCGGTCGGGACCAACGAGGATGACGGCGGTGCAATGCTCTGGTGGATGAAAGACTAAATCGGTTTAGGGAAAACGACGAGGTGGCTTGGGAACACGAGATGACGCGAGAGTATTGGGGATGGGCTCACTGTGTCGGCTGAAACGACGTGTGGAGGCGGCAGCCGCGAACAGGGGGAGGAAGAAGACGACGCGCTCTTGGGGGGCCCTGCTCAAGGAAGAAGGAAGGGGAGGCGAGGGACGGGTTGAGGGGGCCGAGGCGGTGTTGATGCTCATGGCGGGGACGGCCGGAGCTCGTCTGAGCGATAGGGGCGGCTCAGCGGATGAAGAAGAGAGCCTATGGGCGCAAAAGGAAGGAGAGGAATGGCGTGGAGAGGGGTGACGTGCTCATCCCTGTACCGTGTCGTTCACCTGATTTCACTGAACCATTTGGTACAGCATATGAGGGGAATATTCTCAAAATTTGTATGACCCTATTCGTGACGAGTTGGTTCGGTTCACTCAACCAAACACTGGAACGGGGGCATATTCAGGACTATCCCATACATGTATGCTCTTATTCACCGAGCCAAACACACCCTAACACTCATGGTGCATGTTCCTTCTATGCCACAATTTTCATTATCCGTCCAATAGTCATACCTTCGAAGCGCTTAAGATCACTGTAGTATTATTCCAGTCATAAATGGAGCTACATTTAATCCAAACTACTTTGTAACACTAGAGATTTGAGATTGATATACTTCAAATTGGTACTTTTTGCAGCCATTCTTTGCACCAGTTTCTTTGCATGTGCTGTTGGCGGCAATCAAAGAGCTGAAACGCTACAAGGTCGAGCGAGCAAAATATTCAGCATTTCTTGCATCCCAGGCGACACCCTCCTGATCTGTTAGTGATCAGCAGCATCACTGCTTCATGGTATCATCACACGAAGTTTGATAGGTGATGGAAGTTAGAAGATCTGTAATGGCATTCTTACAAAGCTCAGACCTGACACAACTCTTCCCATCCGCATGGTCCATGGAATTGGTTGGACCATCATGCTGATCCTCGGCAGAAAAGTAGGTCTACGGGTGTGCCTGTAAAGTTGTAACATATGGTAGGTTTTGCTAGTCCAGATGAAGGTATCATGGAGCTCAAATTTTGTTCTTAGAAGTCGGCTTTGTTACCATGAAAGCTTTGTTTCCATGAAGTGCGTGTTTACTTTGAAGTTTGAAACCACCTGGCTCGGAGAGGAGCACCCATTATCATTTTTAGTAGGGGGAATTCATATTTTGCCCTCACGTTAGTTGGGTTTTCAGAAAATACACTCTTTCCCGATGTAATACATTTTTTTGCCCCCCTCTTAGTCTATTTCTTCGTTTTTTGCATTCTTTGTATTATTTTAATCATTTCTGTCCGTCTCCCATTACAAAGGCACACGAAATGACATCTTACCCTTTCTCCAACCCATTCTCCATTCTTCTCCTAATGGTGCTCTTCCTGGCCGAAGCTTGCTTGTCTCCATCCTTCTCTCGGGTCTCCCCATGGCGCCACCTCTGCTCGTTGGTGTGCCGTCCACGCCTCATTGTGCACCTCCCGATTAGACTGCCGCGCCTCAAGCCACTCCATCGTGCCCTCGCTTTGCATGACTCAGTTGTCATTTGCGTCATTGTACACATCCGCTGCTTGTGTGGTTCTCCCTGCTACGGCTAGGAAAAGCACCATGGGGAAGCGCACCTCCACCCGCCGTCGCTCCATAGTCGCATTGACCTCGTCATCCTCACTGACGAGCGCGGTCTCTGCGATAGCTTCAACAACAACGTGGTCAAGAAGGCGGACACCCGCATTGAGGAGCTCAAGCAGCTGGGCCTCGACTACACCGTCATCGGCATCGGCAAGAAGGGCAACGCCTATTACAAATGCCGCCCCCTACATCCCCACCGAGTGCCTCCTCAAGGTTGACGACATCCCCACCGTGAAGGACTCGCAGGCCATCTGCGACCTCGTCTATTCCCTCTTCGTCGCCGAGGAGGTCGACAAGGAGAAATTTAGAGCAGAGATTGATTGGGGGTTGGAGGAGAATTTGGACTTCTGCGCTTCTTGGGCTTCTTGAGGTGGGCAGCCATGGTTCTTGGTGGACGGCTCTGCGTTCTTAGACGGTGGGATGGTGCGCGGCACCTAGTTGTATGCGGCGGTCAAAGCCGTCGCAGCCGCGGAGGAGGTGGGGGCTTGGGGACGCGATGGGGGCTTCTGGGGAGGGCGCCTGGCGGCGGCGGGGGGAGGAGGATGCGCCCATGTGGATCTAGAAGGCAGGGTTGTGAGGAGGCGGGGTGTGGAAGAGGCTCTGGAAGGGGGAGCCAGCGAGGGAGGAGGACTCATGATAGTGGAGGAGGAAGGTGGAGGAAAGGTGAAGAGATGAGGCAAGGGCGCCAGGGCGGTTGGTGAGGGGTAAAAATGTCATTTCGCGTACCTTGTAACGGCAAAACGGCTGGATAAGATTAAAATGATGCAAAGAGGGCAAAAAACGAAGAAATAGACTAAGAGATGGGCAAAAAATGTATTACATCGGGAAGGGGTGTATTTTCTGAAAACCCAACTAACGTGAGAGCAAAATATGAATTCCCCCTTTTTAGTGAGAAGACCTTGGATTGTCTATATATCTTCAGACTAAGGCTTATGTAGTCTTTACTCTTATAAAAGAAGGATTTGGTGGCGGTGGTGAGTCTACTATCTATCTTCCCACTTTATGAGTTGGTGGGATCTTTTATGGATAGATATGTATATACATGCATATGTTACTGTAAGAATCTTCTATGGACAATTGGATCATATGTACATTTTGTTTATGATAAAGCTCTTTGTGGCTTGTTGATCGGATGTGAATTTTGTATGTAACTTTTACATGCAAGGATAATTACCTTATGCATATTGATTTTTGAAGTTTAGAACATACATGTGTTTATTTGAGATTCGTTGTAATGCATGGCCACTCGACTAGTGATTGGTAAAGCATCAATGTACAACGTGGGTAGCTAGAAACTCCACGAGACGAAGCACAGTCGGTTAAACAGTTTAACACGAACTGAATTTGTGAGTTTTTTTTTATTTGGCCCCATGATGCCACTGTAAATGCAAAAATAGCCCCTTCGTCATTGTATTTGCGAAACTAGCTCCCTGATGAGCGTGGAATCACCGAGGAGCTGACGCGTGTCTCCTTCCGCGGTTGCCGAGCGCGGCAAGTTGGCGCGACTTACGTGGGCGCGGGACCGAAGCCACCGGCGCGAAAGACCACTCATGGCATGAAAGCGAAGAAGCAATACATCCATGCGGTGGCCGATCATAAACACCGCTCAACACGCTAGGGTTTCGTCCGGTTAGGGTTTCGTTCGGACGAACGTCTGGTTAGGGTTTCGTTCGGGTTAGCGCTTTTCCGAATACGAAATTTTTTCAACCATTTCAATTAGGGTTTCAGCGATCAGGGAGAAATATCGGCACTGATATTTGTAAAAAAAAACATTCATTAAGAAATATGGGCATCGAGGTCTCACATGGCCAATCGCAGAACGTACCGCTTCACGGAGAGAAAGGATGATTAATAACATATCAAACGAGGTATAACTTTGAGGATGTCGTGCAAGCAAACTTTGTCTGCTGAAACACTTGTTGTCTTTTAGAAGTGGGATAAAAAGGCACCAGTACTATTGGAGTCTCTCCTCGATGAAGTCGTCCGAACGTATATGCGTATATAGCCAAGCATTCCGGCCGGTTAGGTTTTGTTCGGTCTAGTTAGGGTTTCTCCGATTACGAAATTTTTTCAGCCATTCCAATTAGGGTTTCAGCGATCAGGGAGAAATATCGGCACTGAGATTTGAAAAAAACATTCATTAAGAAATATGGGCACCGATATTTGTAAATTAGGGTTTTCTTTTCTCCGAAATCAGGGTTTTGTCGTGGTTTCAGCACTGCTTGTAGTAATTTCAAAATATAGCAAATGAGTTTAGAAAATTACGAAACTTTTTGTGGAGCCTCCCGACACTGTGTTGTTGCTTCCGTAATTTTTCTATTATTTTATTCTCTAATTTTTTTTTTGCATATTCATATAAGTGTACTGTTTGTACAGGTTTGTAAATGTATAAAATGAGCACATTTTATTCATTTAAATTGGTTTCATTTTCTGAAATTTCCAATGAAGCTGTAATTAATCCAATGGAATAAAATGGTTTTTTTTTAAAAAAAAAGCTTTGAGAAGGCTCTGAAAAACGTGAAAACTGAAAAGAAATAAAAAGAACTCAAAGGAAATAATAAGGTTTAATTTAATTTAATTTAATTTGGGCTTGAATCGAGGTACAAATTATGAATTGAGCTCATGGTTTAATTTAATTTGGGCTTGAATGGAGGAATGGTTTACAATTTTAAATTAAAATTATGGAATTTCGATTCTCGATTCATCCTTCCGATGAAAATGGTAAGATGATTGGCAACATAGATTCCACTCCATTAAATTGCAGATACTAGTACTGCTACATTGCACTTGCTCATGCTAGAGGCATGAATTAGAAACATAGATTTCTGTTGCTACAATTCTTGATCACATTACTTCACTATGGTGGAGTTAAAGCAAAGTACTTTATGAAGCTTATACAGAATGCAATTGAAAGGGCTGAGAACGCTCGTTGTGATTATGAAGATGCCCTAAAACATCGAGGATTCGATGTCGGTTCGAATGGTTCTTTCTGGGATTCCACTAGAAGAGGCATACTTGCAATATAGGCTTGCTTTGATAGTTCAGCAGAGGCACGGAACCAAAACTACATTACAGTCCGCGGACAGAAGCACGTTACACGTGGTTACATGGCATGATGGTTCGGCTAATTGCTTTAGTTATCCTCGCTACTACTACGGTACATTGCGACAGAAGCATCCGGACTATGTAAGTATACATGCCTTTAGGGGATAGTAAAAAAAACATGGCAGGTAGGACGGGGAACTACTACGGAATGGCCGGACCTACTACGTGGACCGGGGCCATTTGCCCTTCCTTCCGAGCTCGGCGTTGTACTCTCACGGTAGCCTTGGCCTCATTGCCATTTCCTCTTTTCTCACGCTCCTCTCGCGAGCCTCGCGGTCCCTGCGCCGCGCGCCGAGATGGGCTGTGTCTCCGCTAGATCTGTTGGTTGTGCTCTTGGTCGCGCGCTCCTCCTCCTGGATCTCGCGTGCCCTTTTGGCATCCCACTCGTCGAAGTCGATTTGCTACTGGTCGTGTGGGTGGATCTCTAGGTCGATCCACTTGCGGTAGCCACATAGCGGATCCGGGGACTACGAGTAGACGGGAGAGGTTGTTAGTGTGTACTTTGAAAGAAAATTGGTAGGGGAACATATTGTAACTGGTCCTTACCGGCTGCTGATAGCTGCTCGTGTCCCAACGGCGGTCGGGATAGTCACATGAGTAGTTCGCACAACCCCAGTAACTCATGCCCAGGCTGAGCCGCTGCTTGGACTTGAAAAACTTGCATGGGTCCCTGCACCAACAGAGGGGCGGCGTCTCCCCCTCGGGCGGGTGTTGCAGCGAACGCTCGGTTTGAACGTTTTGGAAGGGGTTGCTGCTACGGGGGCCTTCATTGCGGAGAGCTACCATCCTAGCACGCTCTTTTTGCCGGACCTGGGCCGCAGCAACCCTTTCTTGTTCGTCCCGCGCCCCAGCAGCCCTTGTTTGTTCGCGGATCTCGTCCCATTGCTTCTACCTCTTTTCCATCCCGGTGTGCTGAAGCAAGCTCTGGTGTAGTGTTTGGTTTTGTTGTGTAGTGTTCTCTCCCAGATATCTTCCACCTCCTTTTATAAGCCACCGGGTCGGCATGGTGTGGTTAATTTCGTGTGAGTAGCATGCGAGGCAGAGTGGTGTCTTTGTCTTTGTGAAAAGTTGATGGTGCCCCCCAAGAGGAATCGTCGGGTCACATCGCTGTGTAAAGCTGCCTCATCGGATCACGTCGTTGTGTAAAGCTACCTCATTGAGTCAGAAAAGCTGGGGAGACAGAGTGTTGTCACATCTTACTTTGCACAAAGTGGCCACGTTCTGCTTTGCAGAGAGAAGTCATATCCTGCTTTGCAGAGTGGTGTCTTTTCGATCAGAAAAGCTTGCGAGGCAGAGTGTTATCACATCTTACTTTATAGAAAGTGGTCACGTTTTGCTTTGCAAAGAGAATTCATGTCCTGCTTTGTAGAGTGTTGTCTTTTCGGTCAGAAAAGCTGGGGAGAGGGAGTGTTGTCGCGTCTTACTTTGGGGAGAGTAGAGTGGTTGTGTCCTGCTTTGCAGAGAGAAGTCATGTCCTGCTTTGCAGAATACTGTCTTTTCGGTCTGAAAAGCTTGCGAGGCAGTGCGTTGTCACATCTTACACAAATTATTCATAACGGAATTTGACAGAGGCATACACGATACAGAGGAGTACAACAACGTCGCAAATGCATACATCATGTAATGCAGGGATACACAGCAGTTGATCCATTCATAAAGGACTGCGATGCATTGGTAAATAGTGGACACTATAATCTCATTACAACTGAACTTCTAATTGGCAGGAACAAGAAATAATAGTAGAAGACACTAAAACTCATGGCCCCTGCCTCCGCCGCCCGCCTGCCCAACAGAGGCTGCTCTCGTGGAATGTGAACCTGTCAGGGGAGTGGTGTGCCTCTCGAAAGTCATAGTGGGACTGCTGCGTGGGAGGCGTTGTCACATAGAACTCATTGTAGGGAGCCGGGCGAGGCTGGAGCATATCGTCCACCCACTGGGGAGACATAGGGGGTGCACATCCTGCAGAAAAGACATTGCTACGTTAGGGCAGAGGTTATGACCTTTGCAATCGTAGTCATGTTGGAAAGCATGTACCTGCGGAGTCAGAAGTGCGGACTGCGATCCTTGGCCTTGATGTCCAAATTGGTCACCTGGACACCGCAAATTCGATTGAAATCGCATGAGTTTACCGTGGCGTGCAACAGGAAGATTGCATTAAGTACGTTACAGCGTACCTGTGTATGTGGTTGTGCAAACGATGATGCTCCAGGGCAATCGGCGCCGAAATAGTGCACAGTGCTTAGTCCGAACAATTACCCGAACCATGAGTTGCCCTCATACAGGTTTGACTGGACGCCATGTGCAAACGTGGGCAACGTCTCGTCTCGACGCTGGGGCGAGTCAGGGTCACTGTCTGTAGTCGCACCCTGTGGACCCGGCGACGAAGTCCGGTCCTGTGTCTCCCCTCGTGATGATGGCGACGGTAGTATAGTGTTGTCACCTCGCAAGTGCTGAAAGAACAAACGGAAGTGAGATATACGCTACAAATAAGGGCATGTGCAAACAGTTAGGACAACAAATCGTAATTGACATACCGCTTGCCCGATGCTGAGGCGCGTGGAGGAAGTCTGTGGCGGCACTCCTCAACCGCTGCGCATGAACCTTGCTAGGGCTAGATCCATCCGCACACTTGACGATGTAGGTGTCAGGGTTGGACCTGTGCACCCGATACGTCTGGCTAATATTGACGGCGTATCTGGCAATGGCCTGCTGGGCAGCGCTCTTGTTGGGGAAGCGCTGCCCTAAGAGCAGAGTGTCTTCAATGAACCCCCACTTCGCCTCCTCTGGCTACGGCAGAACCAGGGATGTCGCTGCGATGTCGTCCAATCTAGGCGAGACATACGCAATGTTGGTGGTAACAACACCACCAAATACACCTCCCGTAGCAACTTCTCCATCAGGATCCTCTCCAGAACTAGCTGTATCCACAGCCTCCTCCTCGCTTTTCACTACATCCACCTACTCGGCAAGGTATTCGTGGCAGTCAATACGAGCTGCCCACCACCTCTCCACGCCTTCGTTCAGCTCAAAAGCATCCGCACGCCTCCTCAAGTCTCCATCACCCACTTCCTCGCCCACATCTTCGCCAACAGTAGCATCAACATCAGCGTCGTAGACCAACACAAGCACTTCAGCTCCACCAACTCCACTAGAACCACCCATGGCGGATGATTCCATCCTCCCCACAAACTGGACATACACCATCGGCCTGGCGTATATTGTAACGGTGGGGTTGCACACAACCTCCATGTAGTTGGTCCACGAAGCGTCACTGCTCACCTTCACGAGTTGCCAATAGGTCTCCCCTGCACCACCCGCCGCCGAGTCATACAATGCCTCCATGCGTAGCTTCTTCCTTCTGGTGTCCCGATCGAACACGGAATGCACACACCTCCTTAGCTCGCATAGGCTCATGTCCTTCATGCCTGGTGCCCGGATCTGGGTCCGATCACAATTTGACCGGTCCGCTCCATACGGCCCGTTGCGTACGAGACCATCATTATATAACACGAACAAGTCTTCAATCGACATGTTCATGGAAGACTTGCCTTCTGTAGCTGGGTCTCTTGTTGTTGGTTGAGAAGATTTCCGACAGCGTTCGGTTCTACGTGCAAAATGAGAAAAACAAATAAATACATAAATACAAATAAAATCACAAAAGTATAAAATAAATACTAGAAGGAAGATAAGGATTTTAGACGAATTTAGAAACTTGAATTATTGTATTCGGAGTTCGGACGATCGATTGGGCATAAAATGCGGGAAATTGCAAAATAGAGGAATATTCTACGGAATCTTCTTTCTGGGCTGGTTTTGCATTACGTAATGTACATGCCGAATAGTGTGCGTACTGCCAGCAAATAATGTTTTGGATTCCCGAAATTCCTTACATGTCAAAATTATCACCCTACACATTGCGTAGTATTTTTCCCCTAACGCATTAAGTATTTTAATTTCGCGATATATATGACGAATAGTCTACGTACGAGGGAAATAATGCACACCGTCCTTGGTTCAAATAATTTGTCCATTAACATGGTTTCAAAATGGAGATTTGTACTGCATGAAGGATTACTATATTAATCCCTACATGCTAATTAACTAACAATGATATCCACATAAACTAAACATTTACGTCAACTAAGCATTGTTACTTAACACATTCTACACAATCAAGAAACCATTACGGTAATAAAAAAATAACTACGCTACTTGCATGTATACTTACGTAATAATGACATGACCACTAAGCTAATTACATGCTAATCAACTACCTAAAATTATAGTCGCATGTCCATGAAAAATACCTTTTCTTCACGCTCGCAAGCCGATCTACAACTTATGCAATTGCAAAACCTTCAGATTCGGATTGAAAACCTCGCTGCTGCGCTCGGCCGCCTTCTCTTCTTCCCTCTCGGTCTCTCCTTCGTGGCTCAAAGAAATGCAAATGAAGAAGGAGTGGCCGAGTGAGTGACGGGCTGCATTTTTATGCCCATGGTGCTGAGGGGCAGGCCACACGTCAAGCCATCGACGCCGGGCGCATCAACGCGCGAGAGGCAACGGCGCGTCTTTGCGTTAGTAAAGCCGAACCCTTTGGCGAAGGGGGCGGGCGCGGGCGGCGGCGTGGCACGCGCCGCAGCGTCTGCGCAAACCTTCCGTGCTTGGTGACTGCGGAACGTCGCCCACATGCTGCGCTTGGTGACCATGGAAAGGTGACGGTGAGCTCCCGCGCTCGGTGACCGCGGAAAGAGGTTGGCCCCACTACGTCCCACGCCCGTCACTTCGGTCCTGCGCTCTGCCGCCCTCCTGTGCGCGTCGCCCTCTTTCCGTGCTCACCGACCGCAAAACGAGGCACGTGTCGTCGCTGCATTCTTCTGCGGTCAGGACGGGGCTAGAATTGCAAATACGGTGTGGTGGGGGCTATTTTTGCAGTTACGTGGCACCACGGGGCCAAATCAAAATAAAAAATTGAATTTGTCTGATGCAACTCGTTAGATCCTTTTATGCTGGACGCATGGAATATCTGTTCTGGGAAAGCGCCATCTTTCTTTGCTCACGCGCCGATGTACAGATGAAGCAAACATGATGTGATGATTAGTGATTTGCTACCGATTTTTTTAAATAATATTATTTTAAAAGATAATTAAAAAAATATATAGTCGCTCCAAAAAAATATAAAACTAGGTGCCTGGCAACAGAGAGTGAACAATGTATCTGTCGCTAGTTCAACCGGCGACATGAACCTGTCGCCAGTTCAACTAACGATTTAAAGTAATAATAATAATATTTTATTAATCCGATGGAAATAATTGTAAGAGAATAAATGACAGTTTTTGTAGGCAATATATTTAGCAAATTTTGTTTGTAGATTGTTATTTTTTTTGGAAATAAAAGGGTGGTGACAAGGTTGGTTGGTCCGTTTGTGATTTTCGTAGATTTACAAGGGTACAAAATATGTTAGACTCGTAATAACATTTTGTGATCGTCGTATTTTGTTGTACTACGGTAAATTTCTGAAGAATTTTGTGAGGACGATTGAGATAGCAATGATTCATAAGTAGGAAGGTAAGTGATATTGCGATACGCTAGAGAATTCATACACGGTGGAGAACATTAGAGAAATAGCGCAACAATAACAACACGTCCTGCTTTGCAGAGAAAGGTAACAACGATAGATTGACACTGTAAATGAAGTTAAAGTTTGCAATTACGATACAATTAGTTCCACACTGCGTACAACAAGCAAAGTACTAAATAAAGTACAAGTTACAACATGCTAGCATTTCTAATCCTAGTACCACTACACACACAACATTGGCAATCAAATATTACAATTGTTTGTGCTTTCCCGTGGCCGCAACCTCAACGTCCTCCAAGTGGACTGCCTCGAGTCGGGCGGCCGGATAAGGTCCCCGCGGCGACGTCTGGAGTGTCGATGTCTTCGTCGTCCTGAGGATTTCTCATGGGGCATTTCTTGAAGGTGTACCTAGATTCTGTGCAAATGGAGCACTTCTTCGTACGATGTTCGGTTTCTACTTCGTCCATGTCGTTCCTGGTGCGTCGTACTTGTCGTCGGCCAACCTTCCCCTTCAGCCTATCAATATCCACGGCCCAGATAAGTTGCTCCCAGGTCGGATGGCCAGTGAAATGGTCAACCACAGCGTAACCATACATCTCAGCGCTCCAGGTTTACATCACCTCCTCCTTGTTGAAATAGTCAGAGAGATACTGGCCAGGATGCTGCGCCGCCGTCAAACATGCGGCCATGACATGGGAGCAGGGCCTATGCAGAAGAAAGGGCTTGTTGCAAGTGCATACGCAACTAGCGCGGCGTAGCGTGCACTTGTGGGTGATCCTCTCACGGTTCGTCCCACGGTGGCCTTTATCCCTGCACATGATTTCGAAGCGAAGCTCCCTTGTGTCCATCTTGAATGCCCGGTGCAACTCTCTTCTTGCTCTTCTCCTCCATGTACTTGGTGATCATGGCGGAGTAGAGTACCCTGCCATTTACCATGGTGAGCGAAGCGTTGTTGCTTCTATCAACAAAGTAGTTTGTGGTACCGCGGAGAATTGCCTCCACGATACCAACCAAAGGGAGGCACCTTGCACCGCACATGACCCAGTTGTACACCTCGGCTAAATTGGTTGTCATGTCACCATATCGAGCACCACCCCTCTCTTGTAGCAGCGACCATTTCTCCTTAGGCTCGTGCTCAATCCAGTCCAAGAAGCATTTCACCTGCGCCCCCGTCCTCCTCGTCACACTGGGACCATCTATGGGTAGCTGTGGCAATGCTTTCGGGGGGCTGGTCAGCACTTGGGGTGGCCCTTCTCGCCGCCTCCCTTCTGTGCATTTGGGTCCGCTCATTCAGAATCTTTCAGAGTGCTTCAAACTTCCGTTGCTGATTCTGGTTGCACAGCCGCTTAAACAGGTTCATCAAGTCCTTGTTGCAGAACTGCTTGTAGAAGTTTGCACCCAAGTGTCTCATGCACCACCTGCTCTACAGATCCGCCCATGAAAGTACTACGTTCTCTCCTTGTTGTAGTTGAGTTATTGCACTCAGCAGGCCCGCATACCGATCATATATGACACATACGTTGGGACGGCTATGTACAATAGAAATCCCCACATTCTTCAGGAACCACAACCAGCTGTCCGTGTTCTCGCTTTCGACGAAAGCGAATGTCATGGGAAGAACTTGATTGTTCCCGTCCGTCACTATTACATTCGGTATCTGGCCCTTGTTCTTCTCAGTCAAGAATGTGCCATCTACGCACAAGATTGGACAGTAGTGCCGGAATGGATTGATGCATGGACTAAAGGCGAAGAATGCTCACTACAGTACCCTCTTATTGCCCACTTTGGATGTGTGGTGTCTTGAATGTCAACTTGAGTGCCAGGATTCTTATCTTGTATGACTCGGAGTAGCCCAGGGAGGTTGTGGTAGAAATCCTCGAACGTTTCGAATCTTAATTCCAATGCCTTCTGTTTTGCCCTCCAAGACTTGGCATACCTGATTGTGTACTGGAACCTTGCCTCAATCGCCCGAATGATGGACCGTGGCTCAAAATCTAGATTATCCATGATCTCACTGTATATGAGGTTGGCGATGAAGCCAGATGATAAGTTCCAGTGGGACTGCACTGACTCAGCGACGACACATGTGTGAGGGACCACTATAAAGCATTTCCAGTAGGTGTCCCACTTAGGCTAAAATGCGTGCACTCGCCAAGGGTATCCATCTATGCCGCACTTCACGTCGTAGCATCTTGGGCTAGACTTGACGACTGTGAATGCGCACCGCACCGACAAGGCCCATAATTTGACCGTCTCCTGCACTACCTCCTTGCATTTGTACATAGCTTCTTGCCTAACCTCGCTCTGGTCGTACTCCCACGGCACACGAGAGCCTTCGTTGATGACGAGGTTGTCGAACTGGTATGTGTTCCACTCGGATGGAACCGTCTGTTGGTCCACACCATCCTCATCGTCAGATCCTTCATCTTTTGACAATGCATTGTAGTCCCGGTTTTCGAGATCCATCCCTTACACTATGGCTTCCAGCTCCCCACCCTCGTCAGCAAGGCCGCTAGCTTGCCTGACTGAAGGAGCTACTTTCGCAGGGTCTTCGTCGACAGCACCAGCAACTCCGAGAGCTTCGAGCACTGTCTGCCCCGCGCTGTGACTGGAGTCCCCGACTTCTTCTTGGGCATCGCCACCCCCTTCTTGTTTAGCCGCCGATCCAGGAGTGGGCTTCCACCCCCCTCCTTCGCCATACATACATATGACTATCATGACCTTGTTCCCTTCAGCTGCACTAACTATTGTGCTGCTCGGGGGGCAAGGCAACTCAATCTCACATCATGCACAGCATGGTCTACCTGGAATGTGTGAAACATCCACCGCATCACAACGCCCCATATACGCCCCTCTGTTCTTGGCAGGGGCACAGTTGCCAATTGAAAATAACGCAAATCAATCCCCTCAAGACCCTCCATAATTTGCCCCGAACCATAGTAAAATTTAAAATTGGTGATGTCAGACATATTTGACGCACTGCACCATAAAGAATATTCCCACGATTAACCATATATCTAAAACTAGACTACCCACCGAAAAGTATTATGTATAACATACCATACTACGTAACCGTACATCTAAAACTTTGTAATTCATTCGGTTGAAAAAAAATTACCTAACAGGTAGGCAACCGGACGAGCAGCGCTTCGCTAGCTTCTCTCCTCCCCTCTACTACTCTCCCTTCCCTCCTCTTTTTTCTGAACAAAAGTGAGTCATGTGCCGAATTTTAGGGTTCCAAGGGTGTTTTATAGGGGGGATGAATTCCTATCGGCAATTTAACTTGCAACAGGTACACTATTCACTCCCTGTCGCCAGTTCGACTCGTGAAAGGAAGTTGGATTGGCAACACGGGGTCAATAGGGTACCTGTCGCCAATTGAACTAGCTACACTAGCCTGTCGCCAGTTCAGACACCTAGTTTTGTAATTGTCTGGGGCGATTATATACTTTTATAATTATCTTTTAACATAATATTATTTTCAAAAAATTCATTTATTACCTACCTGGCGAGGATCTAATAATCGTCATTTATTTATTTATCTGTAATTCTCATTATAGATAGTAATATCTTTATATTACCCACAAGTATACCCCTTATTGTTCATAAGGGAAAAACTTTATGGAGTAGTCGTAAGTCTTACTACGACCACCCCCTAGTCGTAAGTTTTTTTGCGACCAGTCTCTAGTCGTAAGCTCTTCTACGACTAGCCCTTTGTTGTGAGTCTTGTCTACGAGCACCCCGTGGTCGTAAACTTTTCTACAACTTGGTCGACCATGACCATCCTATAAGCTATGGAGTCTACAGACATATGAGCCCAGTCGGTTAGGGAATCTTATGCGCCGTGTTTTACACATGGAGTATTTAATATATGATGTTATTCTCTTTGAATAATCACATGAATCACCTCTATCTCTAGCAATAACTGCTTGACAATGTGGGGGTGCCACGTCCTTAATGACAACTGCCTGCAAGCGGTTCACCATTTGAAACGTTGAGGCGCCTCTTCACTTGGAAAAACTGTCACTCCTTCATACACTATATAAAGGCCGAAGTCCAGGATCACGCTAGTGCACACAGTGTCAACACAGGTGAATATCGATCCACACAAGCGATTAATAACATAAACGAGTAATTTGATAACAAATAAGGGTTTGACCTTATGGTCGAGTTTACAATTATTAAGCCACGTAGGGCTAGCAAGGAAATAAAATAGCAGCGGAACGAAGAAACTTCAGTGGAATCCCATCAATTCACCACAGTAATCGATCGATCAAGACCCTACGACCAAGCACCTTCGATGAACTCCTCCTCGAAAGCAGGCGAAGACTCCTCCTCTTCTATTGCATGTTTTACAACAAGCATGAGTACACACCGTACTCGCAAGTCATACCACAGAAATGCAATCATAGATGCAGGCTTATTCCAAAGGAATGACTTCTGTGGTTCTTTTGCAGAAATGCAGCATTTGCAATTCGAATATGAATAATAGATTGAAAGCATAATTCAAAACAAATAGACAATAATAAATTTTATCATTTGTTTCCACAAAGACACATAGCCTAATCAAGTTATTCACACAACTGCATAAGTTATCTCACACAGCTGTCCCATCCCAAGTTTTTATGAAAATCCACCCCTCGTGTGAAATCCCCGAGCATGTCCATGACCGCGGACGCGGCTATTCGAATAGATTGTTTAACACTCTGCAGAGGTTGTACCCTTTACCCACAAGATACAACTAGTGTAGCTAGCACTAGCCGTAACAAAACGTTTCAGAAACTTCATCTTAACATTGACACCCCCAGTGTGCTTACAAACCATCAGACAACCCCACATAGGAAGTCAGTCCGACACACACCGTTGGACAGGGACATGGTGAACCGCCTCGTGATGTGACTACATGGTAGCACACCTCCACCCATGCACACAGCCTAACCTACTACCTGAGTAATCAATGTCAAGACTCCATAACTTACTAAGTTAGGCCTATCCTATACCAGGCATGTGGTTGTACGAGAGGCTTAGTTCAATGGCACACAAAGTTAAGTCTTTAATTGACCAAGGCGAGACTTTCGAATAAACTACAAATCCCTATGCACACAGGTTATTAAGCCCACGCACATAGCTCCACCAAAATATCACACAGTCCACTTGCCTCCGTCTAAATCCTTTCCCATCATGTTGGCTAAGTGCAACATATGCCATCAACGAGTAATAGCACATAGCGCACACAGTTTCTATCACATAGTTCCATAGTCACTTAGTCAAGTTTATATTTGCAACTACATGAGATGATGACTCGTGGCATGGCTAAGCAAACTAATCGCATCTAACCAACCCATGTTGGTAATACAATAGCACCAACTAAATAAACCAAACTAGGGTGACAAAAGATTATGGCATACAATTACACAAGGAGGTCACAACAGATTGGACATTAACTAATCCCAAAAGCATTGAAATAAATCATTGAAGTAGATGCAATACTTTGAATCAATATAACTTTTGAAAACTGGGTTCAATATGATCAAAGGTATAACTTGCCTTGGAAAAGGTCTTGGTATTGATCTTGGTCTTGAGATGCTCCTTGCTCTTCAAAACCTCCCGAGGTATCAACGTCTACTCGCAAACGAAACAAACAAACAAAAAAATAAATAAAAACAGAGGCAAAACAAACTCAAAAAATTTAATAAAAATCTCAGCTAGATAGATCTTGAATTTAGATGAATTTAGAAATTTGAATGGGCTCAAACGGAGTTCGGATGCAAAAGATATGGGCTTGGGAAGTTTGAATCTAAAAGAAAACCCTAAAACTGATTATTCCGAATTTCCGAATTATTTCTAAAAGAAAAATCGGATTGATTTGCGCAACGATGACGTCAGCGCTCGGAATTAAAGAATTAAAAAGAAAATCTGACATGTGGGACCCACACGTCAGTGAGACGGTCCACAGTGAACTCGGTTCACCAAACCGATCTGGATTTGGCTCAGGCTGGCGTGGCGCACCCGTGCACATGGCGCTGACGCGGCGCCCACATGGCTGACACGCATACGCCACGGAGGCAAGGGAGTTGAGGTGGTGGCTGACGCGGACGCCACATCGAACCCGACGCGAGTGGCGACCTCGACCCGATGGTCGCCGGCGGACGGTGGCTCCTCGTCGGGAATGCGTGGTACAGACATGTAGCCCGGTTTATTGCGCACCTGATGATGCAATCCCGGGTGGTCGAGGTGGACGGTGGTGGCCAGCGGCGAGGTTCAAGCGGCAGTGAGGTACGGGTGTTGTCGGACGAGCTCTCCGGTGAAGCTCGGGCGAAGAGGATGGTCCCTGGAGGTAGCCCACGTGACGCTGATCACGATGGTGCCCTCGGGGACGATGCGGCGGCGAAGATGGCGGCGAAATTCGAGTTTTCACCGGCGGCGGCAAAAACCCTAAACCTCGAATTGCGGCGGCGCTAGGGCGATTGAGGCTCAAAGGGTGGCGGCTTTGGGTTGAGGACATGATTGCGAACCCAGGGGTCCTATTTATAGGGTCTGCGCGGCATGGGATAAGGAATCCCCAAATCGGGATTTCTTGAGTTCGTTTCGGTTTAAGAGATAGAGTTCGATTCCGTTCCAATTGAGAGCAGATACGAACGCGGTGAGATAAGGGATGAGATTTGGCACGTTTTCTAGAAGAGATTCAGTTGGAAATTCTCCGTTGCCGTATCGAGCTCGGAGAGCTTCAATGGCGGACTTGGACACGGTGCGCACGCGGAGATGATGACCAACGGAGACGACGACCCGGCGGCCCACTCCGCCAAGGATGAAAAGCGAAGGTATGGCGAGTCTTGAGGAGATCGATCAACCGCCCGCGATGATCCAACGGTGGGGAAAGAATGGGTCAAACGATCGTGGGCTTTAACAGAAAGGGATTGGGTTTCGGCCCAAGGATTTATCTGAGATTTTAAATACATTTTCCTTTTTAGAAAATACCATAAATTCAAATAAGCAATAGAAAATAGCAAATGAACTTGGAAAAATTCCAGAAAAATCTGGAAAATATATCCAAGCCCTAAGGATCCAAATAAAATAGTTTTGACCATTGTTGATGTTGACTTTAATCATATTAAATTATTTTGATGTACAAAGTCCATATTAAGCTTTTGAATTAAAAACAAATAAAATTCAAATGGTGAATTTTACCCCACTAACTATTCAAAGGATTTTTAAAGCTCAGAAAATTGGGATGTTACAGGATGCTCTCTATCGATCACACCCTACGACCCCTCGTGGGAATGATGAGGATGCCTCCGGTAATGAACGCAATCAACACTCTAATGAGCATGGGAGAAATCCTTGAAATAATCACACTCTATTGAGGCAAACTCAAGGATCAGATGTGGATGATCTCGAAACAACTCGAAGGAGAAGGATTGCGACCAGAGAAACTTGCCTGGGCACATTCAATATCAGTCGGAGGAAGCTCGGGAACTCCAACACATAAACGATCTGCTCGAGAACCTAACTCAAGAACTCGCACGAGCGCTAGGGTACGACCTCTTCGCTGAAGAGATCGCACAAAGGCTTCAAAGCACGATGGCAAGACTTGAGCATCCTCGCCGATATCATTCTGGAAGTCGTAGCGGTACGACTCCATCGACCACCAGTCGTTCAAACAACTCACCTCATGGAGATCGGCACGACAACAGGTTACGTCGTTACCCTAACCTTAACTCCAGTCGGAGAAGAGTTCTTCGACGTCTGACGATCGACAAGCTCCCAGGGGAGGAGATCGTTCACCACTCCAACCCAGAAATCTGCAACAACAAGTGGACTACGAGGAATATTACCCTCGTAGGATTGAGACCTATCATAGGTCGGGTCTGTCTACAACCGGGTATTGTCGTGTACGATCACCTGGAGACATCAACCCTTCTTTTCCGCAAAGAAGGCGTCACGATGTCATTACCGTATGTCGGGCGTTCTCGCCCGATCTCCGAGCTGTTCTCTGGCCGCCACGATTTTGACCAGTGAAAATGGAGAAATTTGATGGATCACAAAATCTCATCGAGTTCATTCAAATCTACACAACCACCGTCCGAGCAACAGGAGGAGGAGAGCACGCCATGGCAAATTACCTTCCGACTGTGCTCGAAGGATCTACTCGATCGTGGTTGTTAAACCAACCACTAGAGTCGATCTATTCATGGCAACATCTCTGTGACCTTCTACTGGCCAACTTCCATGGCACCTATTATTGACCCGAGAAGGAGGATGATCTGCATAGGATGAGACAGAATGACCACGAGACCCTACGCTAGTTCATCAGGTGTTTCAGTCAGGTTCGCAATTTCATGGCTGAGGTTTCTGATTCTTCTGTTATCAGAGCCTTTAAGCAGGGAGTCCGCAGCAGAAGGATCACAGAGGACATCACTTTGAATCCTCCGGCAACTGTCGCCGAGCTCTTCGAGATGGCTGATCGATATGCAACTGCTACTGAAGCAGTCAACTGGAACAAAATAATCGATCGGGAAGACAACATTACTCAAGAAGCGGGCGAAAGTAGCAAGAAGAAAGATAAGAAGGCCAAGAAATCCAAGAACAAAACTAAAGGCCAGAAGCCTCAAGCCAACAGTTCTAAAGAAGTCTTGGCTGTAAGCGATAAGGAGCCTCGAGGTTCCAAGCCATACTTTGACCGGGGCAAGGGCAAACGCCCCGAACAGAAGAATGATAAGCCTAGGTGGTGTCCTTTCCATAAAAAGGAATGACATGACCTTCGTAATTGCCGAGTTTTCCAATGAAAGCTCGATGACTATTACACTGACAAGGGGCCGCTTCCTACTCTTAAGGAGGTAGGGCAAGCAAGTGGTCGAAAGCAGTCGGACGACGACGAGGAGCTGCCGTTTTAGGATCCGAAGCACACCATTGACCATATTTTTGGGGGATCTTTAGCATATGAGTCAAAGCGACAGCTTAAGACCGTCGCGCGAGAGGTAAACTCCATTGACCCTCCTCTTGTCAATAAATTGCCGAAGTGGTTGGAGGTCACTATCTCCTTTGAGAAAAATCATTGTTCGATCCCTTCCACTCGACCTGGTTGATTTTCGATCGTGGTCGAGTCCACCATCAAGAACTGTTGAGTAAATTGAGTGTTAGTTGATGGTGGCAGTTCGTTAAATATTTTATTTACAAGTGCCCTAGATGAGATGCAAGTACCTCAGACTAGAATAAAACACATACGATACTCGTTTCATGGGATCGTACCAGGTTCTTCGGCCAAACCAATTAGTCAAGTTTCTCTGCCTGTAACGTTTGGTTCTCCAATAAACTTTAGGACAAAGAAAATCTCATTTGATGTTGTCGATTTCGATACAGCATATAATGCTCTTTATGGGTATCAATGTCTTAAGATGCCAGGTCCCAAGGGGTGATCATAGTACGCTGTGACAAGATGATGATGCTTACATGCGACCAGAAATCCCTCGAGATGGTTGGCCAAATACCAACTCGAGAAGTAAGCAAGGGGCAGCCTTCGACGAAGCAGTCGAAGCCTAAAACGGCGCCCAAGTCGAACAACCAGGTCAAAGAAGTTCCACTGGATCCAGAGGAGCCTTCGAAGACTATTCACATCGAGGTTACTTCCGACCCCAAATAGTAAGATGCCCTCGTCACCTTCCTCCGAGCTAGCGTAGATGTCTTCGCGTGGTAAGTATCCGACATGCCCGAAGTCCCCAGGGAGGTGATCGAGCAAAGGCTAGCTCTACAGCCTGACAAGAAACCCATAAAATAGAAATTACAGAGATTTGCACCTAATCGACGGGAGGCTATTAGATCAGAACTAGACAAGCTACTTAGTGCAGGCTTTATAAGAGAAGTCGACCAACCAGAGTGGCTAGCTAATCCTGTAATGGTTAGAAAGTCTAATGGTAAGTGGCGTATATGTGTAGACTTTACTGATTTCAATAAAGCTTGTCCAAAAGATGATTTTTTTCTTTACCTCGTATCGATCAGTTGGTTGACTCTACTGTTGGTTGTGAAGTACTAACTTTTCTATATGCATACTCTGGTTATCATCAGATTAGTATGTGTTTAGAAGATGAAGAAAAGATTGCATTTATTACACCATTTGGGAAATTTTGCTATGTCAAAAATACCATTTGGTCTAAAAAATGATGGCGCTTCTTTTCAACGCTTGATGCAAATGACTTTTTCACCTCAACTAGGTCGAAATTTGGAAGCCTATATTGACGATCTAGTCGTAAAAAGCATCAAGCGACTAAATCATATTTCTGACTTGCAAGAAACATTCGATAGCCTCAGAAAACAACGCTTGAGACTCAATTCTGAGAAGTGTGTGTTTGAAGTCTCTCCAGGAAAATTGCTTGTATTCCTTGTCTCTGCACAAGGAATCGAAGCAAATCCTGAAAAGATAAAGGCCATTGAACAAATGCGCCCTCCGACCACAAAGAAAGAAGTCTAGAAACTCGCAGGGTGCATAGCAGCTTTAAGTCATTTCATCGCACGACTGGAAGAAAAATGACTTCCTTTCTTCAAGCTTCTCAGGAAGCATGAGGGTTTCGAGTGGTCAGAAGAGGCAAACACACCCTTTGAGGATGTCAAGAGATATCTTACGAGTACTCTTGTTCTAGTTTCTCTGAAATTAGAAGAGACACTTTTAATATATCTAGCTGCCACGCCACAGGTAGTGAGCGCAGTACTGGTCGTAGAACGTGAAAACGTCCAACGACCAGTTTACTATGTAAGTGAAGTTTTACACGGGCCTAAGGAGCGATACCCTTAGGTTCAAAAACTTCTATATGCCCTCCTCATTTCTTCGCAGAAACTGCGTCATTATTTTTAAGCACACAAGATAATCGTGCCGTCTGAGTTTCCCTTATGAGTGATCCACTAGAACAGGGAAGCAGCGGGACGCATGGCAAAATGATCAGTAGAACTTAGGGAGTTCGACCTCCATTTCGTGTCCCGAACAGCCATTAAATTCTAGATCTTGGCAGACTTTTTCGCCAAATGGACAAATCATAAACCTGTTCAGGATCCCTAGTACAATTCCCACGACCAGTGGACGATGTACTTTGACGGGTCACTTATGTTAAGTGGCTCGAGGGCTGGGGTGGTCCTGGAATCTCCTACAGAAGAGACCTCAAAGTATGTTATTCAATTACACTTTCCTGCCACTAACAACGTGGTAGAATACGAAGGTTTATTGGCTGGCATACGAGCAGTGAAAGCGCTTAGGATTTGACGACTACTCGTGAGAGGAGACTCTCAACTAGTCGTGAATCAAGTTAGAAAAGAATACCAGTGTTCTAATCCGACCATGTCTCGGTACTTATCGGAAGTTAGAAGGCTTGAAAAGCATTTTTCGGTTTCAAGTTACAATATATCCCTCGGAAGGATAATTTTCTCGCCGATCAGTTAGCTTGAATAGCTTCTTCCTGATCTCAAGTACCACAAGGAGTCTTCTTGGAGTAGCTCCAAAAGCCGTCTCTGGTTGAAACACCAGATACGCCTCCTATTGAGACGACCTCTCTAGAGTACGAGGATACCTGGATGAATCCCATATATGAGTATCTTCAGAAGGGTACAATGCCCGATGATGATCTCGAGGCAGATCGTTTATCCTGTAAGACCAAAATGTATACTTTGGTCGAAGGAGTCCTGTATAAAAGAGGTACTCAAGGGGTTCTCATGCGATGCATATCGCAAAAAGAAGGACTAAATCGCCTTCGCGACGTACATGGGGGCATCTGTGGAACTCATGCTTCTTACAGAACGCTGGTCAGTAAAGCCATCCGACAAGATTTTTACTAGCCAACGGCCCTTCATGATGCCAAAGAGTTGGTTAAAAAGTGTACGCAATGCCAGTTTCATAGCAGACAAATACACCAACCGGCTTAAGCATTGCAAACGATTCCTCTTTCATGGCCTTTACAACTTGGGGCCTCGATATCCTAGGACCGTTCCCAAAAGCACCGGGGCGCTTCGAGTTCTTTTTTGTGGCTATTGATATGTTTACAAAATAAATTGAAACCGAACATGTGACTGGGATAACAACGGAAGCAGCCAAAAGGTTCATGATGAGAAGCGTAATTACTCGATTTGGTGTTCCAAGTCGAATAATTACAGATAATGGTAAACAATTTTCGAGCGTAAAATTTCAGGAATTTTGCGACGAGTTGGGTACTAAGTTATATTATGCCTCTATTGCCCACCCACAGAGTAATGGGACAGTCGAAAGAGTGAATGACCAAATCATGCAGGGCATACAAACCTGAGTGTTCAACTCGCTTGTCAAGCGCTCGCGGGCATGGGTACAAGAATTACCCTATGTGTTATGGGCAATTCACACGACTACTAATCGGGCTACAGGTGAGACACCTTTTTCCCTAGTTTTTGGAGCCGAAGCCATGCTTCCACCAGAACTAAAGATCAGATCGTCAAGAGTCGACAACTTCAGCGACTCTAATCAGGAACAATTTCGAGCGGATGACATCAATCTACTTGAAAAGAAGAGGAATCAAGCTTTAATCCATTCAGCAGTTTACCAACAAGCCCTGCGTAAATACTACGATCGTAAGGTACAACCTCGCAGCCATGTTGTAGGTGATTTGGTATTGAAGAAGATTCAATGCCAATCTAATCGGAATAAGCTTTCCCCTAACTGGGAAAGTCCTTACACAGTGGTCGAAGTTACGTGACCAGGTTCGATACAACTAGCAATGGAAGACAGCCGAGTTCTCTCTAGTTCTTGGAACATCGACTAGTTACGCAAATTTTATGTGTAACTCCTTACTCTATCAATAAAGTTTCAGATTTCTTTCACTCTTTATTGTTTTACTTTCGAGTAGTGCTTCGATGGCTTTTTACCATTTTTACACACTCGGTTTTTCTTTACACTAGTTGAAAGATGGTAACATCACCTAGTCGAAGCATTTCCTCTCTGCACGTGGTCCTGCCCACTAGAAGGAACTCCCTAGTGTCGACTTGTTCCTAACTTTTGCTGCCAATACAAAGAGACTGAGTTTAACAAATATGGTCAAAATATTTTCAAGACAGCTCTTTTAAACTTAGTTTATTTCTTCATCACTTTTTGAAAAAATTCTCTAAGTAGAGTATACTTTTATAGTTTGTTTGACTGCTTTTTAGTAATCTCAATACGTTTAAACTAGTCGGAGAAAGACACAACACCTATTTGAAGTCTTTCCTCTCTGCATGTGGTCCTGCTCACTAGAATGAATTTTCTAGCGTCGTACTATTTCTAACTCTTGCTATCAGTATCAAACAAATTAAGTTTACTAGAAAAGGTCAAATAAAATTTTAAGGCACTCCAAAATGTTTATCCCACTCATGTTGACGCTCTTGATTTGATTACTATGGCCTGAGAACGTAGCTTCACTGGTCGAAGTCTTTCCTCTCTACACGTGGTCCTGCCCACTAGAAGGAACTTTCTAGTGTCCATCTGTTACTAATTCTTCCGACCAGAACATGACAATTGAGATCGATAACACAAGTCGAACAAACTCTTTTTAAGTAAACCCTTCTATACACTATTTACTTAGTTTATATAAATAAACTAAGCAAATCGTCGGGGCTAGGATAAAGCCATTAATATAACTTCAATTCTTAGTCTTAAATTCAATTTCCTTTTTCTATTCATTATCTTATGAGGTACTAACTACAATTTTTTTTTCTATTCATCATCTTATGAGATAATTTGCGGGAAAAAACAGGTATATATATTCATAACCAAAAGACTTGTCTTTACAAATTTTCCTATTACAAACTACTCTGATGACCGATCTGCATCTCGTCTGCAACCTTTTGGCTGACTGGCTTCACCTCTTCGATGAGACGAGTTGCTTCTGCTTCTGAGTAGTCGAAGTCGTCCTCGATTAGTTGAAGGTTGAGATTTTAGTCGCATGCTTTAAGTTTTGCTAAGGCATAGCTTACTGTACTTTCGACCGCCTCTCTTAGTAAATCCGTCTGGTTGGCCTTCAGAGTAGTTATCAACTCCCCCAAGGCTTCGACTTGCTGTCCAACAACACTCCAGTGAGCAGTTATGGTGTCTTCAAGAGGAGTAACTTCCTCAGCACCAAGCCCACCGAGTACGTTGTTTAGAAGTGAGATGTTGTCTTGAAGGTTGGTCTTCAACGACTTCGTCTCCTCCTGACTACAAGTTGAAGCTTTGTAGAGTCGCTTGATTTCGATTGCTTACTCTGAAATAGAGTACGACCAATCAAAAGTATATCCCTAAACAACTAGTAAGCAATACTGGTCGTGGGTAAAGAGTTACTTACCCGCCAGTCGAGAGTCAAGTTGCTTGATTTCATTGTCATGGGAGACATCCTTCTTCGCAGATCGCTCTTCCCACGACTTAATCTCCTGGTCTTTTTCTTTGGCGGAACGGGACAACTCGTGAATAATCAAGGCCTTTTCGTTGACCTCGGTTTGGAACTTACCCATTTCGACCTTTTTTTCTGAAAAGAAATAAGAATTAGAAAAAGAACAAAAGATCGTTATCATAAGCAGTCTAAAGTTTAGAACTTACTGTTTATCTCACCCCGCAGATCAAGAGCTGCAGAGTTGGCCTCCTGAAGTTTCTTCATTATGTCAAGATTTTCATCCCTTAGCCTCTACGTCTCGACTTTCTTGTGGTCGAGTGCGTCAGCCAGGGATTTTTCGTCACTCTTAAACCTGCAAAGGTTAAAGATAGACATGAGAACTGTACAAGTAGTCGAGCGAAAAATGACTATGGATGGCAGTAGCTTACCATCTCTCCACATGTTCGTAGAGTTTGGCTTTTTACTGCCTTAGCAGCACAAGATGTCGGTTGTATTCACCAACAGTGATGATTTGTTCTAAAGATCTCTGAATAAAGAAGGACAATGAGAGACTAGAAAGACCAAATATGAAAATATTTAGTATTAGGTGCTTACATAGATGGTCGATCGAGCAAACTTGGCGAATACCCTCTGGGGGTCTTTGAGTTCATCGATATCATCAACTTTGTCCCCACCACACCTTTTGAAGATGCTCGTCATCAAAGACATCCTCTTGTTAGGAATGTCCTTAGGGTGTGGGACTTGGTTGCGAGATCTAAATGAGGAAGACCCTATGATGGATGCTGGGCCAAAGAATTCAGAGAAGAAGTTAAAGTACTCTTCTTCTTCTTCCTCGGTAACTGTAGCTTCCCCTCGAGGGCCGGGAGGAACGTCTTCGACAACTTCCTTCCCGGCGCGGTGGTCGGAGGTTCCACCACCTTGACGAGATGCTTCCACCGCTTCGTTAGCCATCTTCGCCTCTGCCTCTATGACCACCTCGGTGATTGTAGTATCCTCAGCGGCAACGACTTCTTCCACCACGGGGACAGTGGGCGATCCCTCGACCACCTCTGTTGTCGTCTCTTCGACTGTAGGAGAAACATTTGCTGTCTCTACAACTGCAGAAGAAGTGGCGGCGGGCTTCTCGAGGGAGCCATCCTTGGGGGCTGGAGGAGATGGGCTAAGATCACGGAAAGAAAAATACTTCAAAATTGTAGAGAGTAAAAGGTAAATGATGTTCTTATGCTTTTGTTTTTTTACATACCTTGCTTTCCTGGACTTGATCCTGAATCCAAAAGAAACATTCCCTAAGGAAGATTTCTTTGACTTCTTCTCTTCGACCACATCTGGTCAAAATTTGAGTTGAGGAATGGGGTCCACCACGACTACATCTGGTCGTGGGTCTTGAGCGAGAGCTGCCGCTCCTTGAGCTTCCTAACTCTCTTGATGGTCGAGACCTATTTCAACCACCTCAGGAGTAGTACTTCCCTCGACCATAGGCTCTGCTGACACAGCGATATCCTTCACAAAAGATATAAAGTTTTTTCAGTTCTCCTTTTCTAGTCACTTAACAAAGTCGTGAGAAGCTAAGACTGAAAAAGTCTTGTCATCATAGTAGAATGATACCTTGGTCTAGGAGGCTTTGTGTTTAAGGGCTTCGACCGCCTTTGCTTTCTCTGTAGCAATTATGTCTGCAAAGAATTTCTCAAAAGGCTTAGTCAGGTCGAAACTTGAGCTTGCCCCCTGCTTGTCGGCGGCCTTTACAAGTCGACGCTTTTTGGCCGGAGGAGCTTTATCTTGCTCCGCCTCCGTGCCGATGACCATCAGTCTGACCTCTTGGTCGTCTCGACGGTCTGCTATGCCTACTTTCTGCAAAAGTCAGGAAAGGAAACATTATTTGGTGGTTGTTTCCTACGACTACGAGGGCCCAAAGACGGAATCGATCGTTGATTACCTTTAGGTGTACCTCCTTCTCCTTTGCAGATACGATCGCCAGGATTCGAGAAGCCACCGCGTCAGGTGGCGAAGCTTTTTCACAAACAAGCTTGACTCAAATGTCAATCTCCGTTTGTAAGAGATATGCGCAAGCAGATAAAACATTTAGTGGTTAAGCTTGAAATTAATCAAAAGAAAGCTAAGTTAAAAGATTATTTACCTTTCTCGTAATCTCTGGTCGAATCCTTAGCCCCCGAGTACCTCCACATGGGGTGTGCTTGTTTCTTCAAAGGGCTAATGCGGCGTGTGATGAAATCCTTCACCACGTGCCATCCGGTGAGCCCATCTTCCTTCAAGTCTTTTATGGCTTAAATATAGGGGTGATTCGACCAAGATCCCTAGGAGTCGAATCCTAGGAATAAATCTTCTCGGTAGTCTTCCCTACGAAAGAAAGGTTGTCTTCACTAGTCGTCTCCCAGTAGAACCACTTCTTCTTCCACCCCGGCCATGACGACCGGGTAAACATCTGGATGTACTCCTTGGTCTTCCCGTCATGGAGCTTTAGACCGCAGGTCTCAACGATTCCAGGTTGTCTGCTCATTCCATAGTAGTATTGGAAGAGCTCCAGGTTTGGAAGGATCCCAAGGCAAGCATCACACAAGTGTACGAATACACTTAACATTGTGATAGAATTACGAACAAGGTTCACCAATTCCACCCCAAAATGCTCGAGTACAAGTGTGAGCAAGGGATGAGTGGGCAGTCGGAGGCCACACTCGCACGACACCTGGAAAATGGGGATTTGACCGATCTTCCCCAACGGCCAATGTTGTCCAGCAGCCTCAATCCACTTCACAAATTCTTCCTCCGAGGTCTTCTCGGTAGCGACCGAAGTTTTTATCTTAGCTAAATCCATCTCCGATTCCACCCACTTAGAAACGGCTTCGACCATCTTCTCTAAGGTAGAGTGATTTGGGTTTGGAAAGATTTCAAGAGAGCGTACGATTTGGTTGGCGGCGGAGAGCGCTAGAGCTTGAGGAACAGTTGGAGCAAATGGGAAAAAATAAAAACCCTAAGCTACGCCTACGGTGCCTTTTTATAACTACACGCTTAAGTTAAGAAATCGTGGGAACTCAACAGTTGCCACCTCTTCCGAAACCGCGCTAACGGACAGGTTTATGAGAGTCGATTGAGATTCTTCAATGTGTATGTTCGGGAAGACCAATTATGTCTTTACACCTCAAGCGAAATTACCTTCTTGGCTGAGTCTATTTTTGGTTAGATGAAATATCAGTCGAAAGGGCTTTACTTCGACCATCATTCCACGACCACCTCATGGTTGTAAGATCTTCTACGACCCCTTTTTCAAGTAAGTTACTTTTACTTGAAGCTGGGTGGCTAGATGACGAGGATCTAATAATCCTCATTTATTTATTTATCTGTAATTCTCATTATAGATGGTAATATCTTTATATTACCCACAAGGATACCCCTTATTGTTCATAAGGGAAAAACTTTACAGAGTAATCGTAAGTCTTACTATGACAACCCCCTAGTCGTAAGTTTTCTTGCGACTAGTCTCTAATCGTAAGCTCTTCTACGACTAGCCCTTTGTTGTGAGTCTTGTCTACGAGCACCTCATGGTCGTAAACTTTTCTACAACTTGGTCGACCATGACCATCCTATAATCTATGGAGTCTATAGACATATGGGCTCAGTCGGTTAGGGAATCTTATGCGCTGTGTTTTACACATAGAGTATTTAATATACGTTGTTATTTTATGTGAATAATCGCATGAATCACCTTTGTCTCTGATAATAACCGCTTGACAACGTGGGGGTGCCACGTCCTTAACGACAACTGCCTGCAAGTGGTTCACCATTTGAAATGTTGATGCACCTCTTCACTTGGAAAAACTGTCACTCCTTCATACACTATATAAAGGCCGAAGTTAGAAGGCGGATGGATAGATCGATCAGGAGCACAAGACATTAGGCATTAGCCTTCCTCTTGATTGTAATCGTCACACTCAATACACTAACACAAGAGTAGGGTTGTTATCCTCTCTGGAGAAGGCCCGAACCTGTATAAAATCACTGTGTCATTCTTTGCGTGGTTTTATCTCCGGGAGTTCTCCCGAATCAAACAATCATACGAAAGATCAGTTCTAAATCACCGACACTACCAAAACCGTGCGCTCCCGAGTACTGGGCGCGAGAGCTTGCTCGATAGAATTTTTTTAAAATAATATTAATTTAAAAGATAATTACAAAAATAAATAAGCGAAATAAAAAATTACAAAAATAGTCATTCCAATTGGCGACATGGGAATTAAAAAGATAATTACCAAAATATCTGCTTGGAAATACTTAGTACAAAAGGAGTGGAGAGGAATTAAAAATGGCGGTTTTTCAAAATTTAATTTAAAAAAGGATCTTTGTCGCCAATTCAACTGGCGACAGGGAGTTCTAAGTAATGCTGAGACCCCTATCGCCAGTGGCTAGACCTGTTGCCAATTGGAATGACAATAGGAGCCTGTCAGACACCTAATTTTGTAATTTTTTATTTCGACTATTTATTTTTGCAATTATTTTTAAAATTAATAATAATATTTTTTAAAAAATTCTTGCCCGATAAGGCAGGGCATCTACAATATAACGGGCTCCCTGCCTCGGCCCGCACAGAAAAAGAAACCACCCGAACACAACAGAACTGCCCGCAAGACCGCAACCGCAAGTGAAACATGTGGGAGAGTGAGAAACAACCGCACCCATGTCACCATGTGTAAGTTACCGCCCGTGCCACCCGCACGCACACACCAGTACACCACCACTCCGCGCGTGCCTCCGCGAACCGCAGCAGCGGTTGCCGTAAACCACGCACGCTCCCTCCCCCTTCCCTTCCCTTCCCAGTTCCTCCACTCCCAAACCCCCAAACCAAAAACCTCTCCTCTGCTCCGACTCCGACCGAATGCGCGAGTAATCCCCCACCCAGCCAAACCCGACGCAGCGCTCCGCGCCATGCGGTCCTCGCCGCCCCCGCCCGCGCCCGGCGCGGCGGCCGAGCTGGTGCCCCCGTGGCTGAAATCCCTCCCCCTCGCTCCCGAGTTCCACCCCACCGCCGCCGAGTTCGCTGACCCCATCGCCTACATCCTCAAGATCGAGCCCGCCGCCGCGTCCTTCGGCATCTGCAAGGTCGTGCCGCCCTGCCCGCCGCCGCCCAAGAAAGCCACCCTCTCCAACCTCTCCCGCTCTTTCGCCGCGCTCCACCCGGACGACCCGCCCCGTCCTTCCCCACCCGCCACCAGCAGCTCGGCCTCTGCCCGCGCCGCGCGCGCCCCGCCCTCAAGCCCGTCTGGCGCTCCTCCCACCGTTACACGCTCCCGCAGTTCGAGACCAAGGCCGCCGCCTCCCGAAAGTCGCTCCTCGCACGCCTCAACGTCCCTGCCTCCAAGCACCTCTCCCCGCTCGACCTCGAGGCGCTCTTCTCGCGCGCCTCCGCCGACCGCCCCGTCGTGGTCGAGTACGCCAGCGACATGCCGGGCTCGGGCTTCTCCCCCTGCTCCAGGCAACAACCGGCGGCGTCGCACGTGGGCGAGACGGCGTGGAACATGCGCGACGTAGCCAGGAGCCCCGGCTCGCTGCTGCGGTTCATGCGGGAGGAGGTCCCAGGGGTCACCACACCGATGCTGTACGTCGCCATGATGTTCAGTTGGTTCGCCTGGCACGTCGAGGACCACGACCTGCACAGCCTCAACTACATGCACTTCGGGGGGCCCAAGACGTGGTACGGGGTTCCGCGCGACGCCGCGCTCGCCTTCGAGGAGGTGGTGCGCGTTCACGGCTATGGCGGGGAGGTGAACCCCTTAGGTGAGGCGGCTGCAGCTGTTCGTTTAGTATAGAAGCTCTGTGTGCTCCGTTGTTCTGACTGAGAAGTGATTTTGTGGAATTGTGAATTGGGGCGCAGAAACCTTCGCGACGCTGGGGCAGAAAACAACAGTGATGTCCCCTGAAGTGCTCGTGGGCCTGGGGATCCCCTGCTGCAGGTGGTGCTTTTGCTTCCTTCCGTTTTTTTTTTTTTGGAATGATTTGCTTTGATACGTGTGGTGCTTGACGGAGGTTTGGTTCTGTGCGTGGGAACAGATTGGTGCAGAATGCAGGGGAGTTTGTGGTAACTTTTCCGGGATGTTATCACAGCGGTTTCAGCCATGGTGAGCACTCTTAACAGTTAACTGAAAAGCCTCCTTTTGTATGTTATGTTGACACAATTATGCCTGTCCAATTCATGCATTATTTTCCATCCTTGATTATACAGAGTTAGTTATGTATGTCTTAAACAGTAGGGTGGCTATGCAACTTTGGCACGTGCGATATCCATGTGATGAATTGTTGACACAATTATGCCTGTCCAATTCATGCATTGTTTTCTGTCCTTAATTATATGGAGTTAGTTATGTCTTAAACAGTATGGTGGCTATGCGACTTCGGCATGTGCGATATCCATGCGATGCCAACCTTTTATTGAAAATTGTATACCAGGAAAACAATTTACTTTTTTGCCGTACATTACTATTTAATGAATGAGACCAGAGGGCTGTAGGACATTGTGGAAAGGAATTCGAACATTTGCTAAAAATAGGGAATTATTAGCTTTGTGATACAGATCTTGCCTGAACCTATAGCTATATTAGCATATCCCCAGTATGGTTGTGCATCTCAGCATGGGGTCTTCGCCAATTAATCTCAGCTAGACAGGTGTGCAATATGCAAATGCAAGATGTGTATCTGTTGCGAACACAGCAATGCATGCGACTCATGAGGGCTTTTCTTCTTATCACATGTTATTGGAAAAGTAAACTTAAGCTGTTACCTGGCCATCGTTTTGCTGGCTCTTGCAATTGCAATCAACCCCATGAGTACCTTTTCTATTTGGGCAGGATTCAACTGTGCGGAAGCATCAAATATAGCTACTCCTGAATGGTTGAGAGTAGCGAAAGAGGCAGCAATCCGGAGAGCCTCAATCAATCATCCTCCCATGGTTTCGCACTATCAACTGCTTTACGAACTTGCACTGTCAATGTGCTTCAGGTATTTGTCATAATCTGCATGCTTCATGATGCACACTTGTTCTTTTGTGATGATTTGTTAGCCTCCTGCCTCCCACAAAATACTGATCTTATAACCCCATTGGGTCATTGTGCATTCCATGTCATTGGTCCAACTTACATTATGTTTTCACCTAAAAAATAGTTCGTCAATAGGCGTGCATTCAATAACTTCCATCTGTTAACTGATATATGGTTCTATGCTCAGTGGTGATGATATTTGATATCCCCACTCCCATTTCTGCAATCCAGGCAAGAAAGTTGTGTATCTTTTTTTTTGTATCTTACAGTAGCCATCACTTTGTGATAATGCTTCAATCTGGTAACCATGTGTGTTATTGGAGCTGCTTTCTTACATAGCTCTTTCTATGCTTGGAGTTGGTACCAAATGCTTCCTTTTTTATGTAGTTGGGCCCTTTATTTAATTTATTTCAACTTCTATGTTTCTAGGGAACCATCCATTGGGGCAATGGAACCACGAAGCTCTAGATTAAAGGAGAAGAAAAAAGGTGAAGGGGGACAATTGGTCAAAAAGATATTTGTCCGGAATGTTATTGAAGACAATGAACTGCTTAGTTGTCTTTTGTATGATGGGTCTTCTTGTATTATTCTTCCAACAAATGCCCAGGATGGTCCTGTACTTTCAGCTTTACGCTCAAGATCCCAACCAAAAGCTAAATCCAGGATATCAGATGGCCTATGTAGTAGCGGAGAAGCTCTGGAAGCCTTGGGATGCTTACCGCTGAATGGGACACTTGATAGGAATGGTGAAATCAGGAACTGTAGTGCTTTGTCTTCATCCAAAGAGAGTTCATTATCGGTCTGCTCTGGAAAGAATTTCCCACCTACAACATGTATGGGCGACCGTGTAAATATGTCTAGTTCATCCCATACACATAATGCAGAAGGTGATAAGGGTGATATAATCAGTGCTTCTGGGCTTTTAGATCAGGGTTTATTATCCTGTGTGTCTTGTGGGATTCTAAGTTTTTCATGTGTGGCTGTTGTCAAACCAAGAGAGTGTACAGCAAAATACTTGATGTCTTCTGATTATAATTTGATTAATGATAAGCTTGTTGGTTCTGAAGGGAGTCATCTGGCAGATGCATTAAGAAGTGAAAGGACAAATGGTGGCATTTTACGTAAGTTATACATCTCACAATGTATACCATAGACATTTTATGTTTGACTAATTTCTCCATTTCACTAATCTACTTGTGCTTCTTTATTAAAAGGGTTTTATGTGCTGAGTTACTGGTCTTTTACTGTTACAGAATTTTCTAGGAGATAGTAAAAATATTAATAATGCTTTTATGATCCCTTGAGAAAACTAACCCGTCAGAATTCAAGGATTAAAATAGATGCAGATTTGACCCGGTGGAATCTTATTTTGAAACAAATAACCTCCTATAGAATTCTACAGCTAACAAAATAAGCAGCATTAGCCTTACAACTTGCATTCTCTGATCAAGCCACGTCTGGCAATTTAACCTCAGGATAGTTTATGCCATGTCCTAGATATGTTAGCTAGAAGTACAGGCTCCATTGTTGGTGGCTTACTGGCCTTAGAAAATGGTTGATTTTTTAATGTGCTTTGGGTCAACTTTTGGATTTTCTTGTTTGAATTTTGGAGTTCTCTTGCGTATTCCTTATGATGGAAGTGAATAGTTTATGATGCTTACGTTCGATTGCTCATCCTGTAACATTAGTTTATCTGCATGTATCTGATGGATGCTTGTAGCAACAAACATGCTGCCATGGGCGCGCGTGAACAGTAACACAGGTGCTGTAGCACCGGGACTGGGAAGGGATTGCCTTCCCAATAAGAATATCTATTTCCCTAAATAGTTGATTAGTTTTCTTATATAGGGATTAGGTAATTGAAAATGTTATCTATTAGTTAGGAAGGCCATCTGTTAGTTAGGAAGGTCATCATTTAGATTGATTTTATCCATAATTGTTAAAAGAACCATCTATATAAGGAGACATACTGTAATCGTTGGTATGAAGCAATGATAATATAATAGTCTAAATCTCAATCCCCTTCGTCTCCTCAATCTATAGTCTTTCCTCTCCCCTAGCAACTGAGGTCACCCGGCTATCCTCCCAATGATGTTAATTTAAGGATCATAACAACTTGATATCAGAGCCAACACCATGGTTTCTGCTGCCGAGAATTTTAAGGTCATGAGGGCCACCCTCAACGAGATGAGTACTGACGTAGATGACATGAAAGCCATCTTGGTAGACATGGCAGCTGTGGTGGTTAAGTTGATGGAAAAGGAGAAGAAGAATGCACAGGCAGCAGCTACTGCGCGATCTGCGCCACCCGGGGCGTCTCTGATTTCGCCGATGACTTCACATCGTCGACTTCGCTGCCCGTGGTTGCACCAACGGTGCCCTCGCCGAGGAAGAAGGCTGCTGCCCAACGATTGTCTTCTCCACACGTCCGGCCGACGTCATACCTTCGTAGGTGCAGGGCGTGGCAGGTGTCAAGACCAGGACGACGTTGCGCTGCTGCCCCGTGCAGCTTGTCCAAGCCACCGACGCCTCCTACAATGTTAAGACACGGCAAGAGACCGCAGTCCTCGCTGCTGTCTATCGAAGCGTTACGGATCATCTTCCATGCAATGTTCCGTTGGCGCTACGACCTCTCGTCAACATGAGGTTTCCTAGGGCTTCAACTATGGCCGCCACCACAGCTCGAGGACGAGCTGTCGCGAAAGGACCGGAGCAGTGTTATGGGGCTGGGTTACTGTTCACGCGCGTGAACAGTAACACAGATGCTGTAGCACCAGGATTAGGAAAGAATTGCCTTCTCTAATAAGAATATCAATTTCCCTAAATAGTTGATTAGTTTCCTTATATAGGGATTATGTAATTGAAAATGTTATCTATTAGTTAGGAAGGTCATCATTTAGATTGATTTTATCCATAATTGTTAGAAGAACCATATATATAAAGAGGCATATTGTAATCGTTGGCATGAAGCAATGAGAATATAATAGTCTAAGTTTCAATCCCCTTTGTCTCCCTAATCTATAGTCTTACCCTATGATCTAAGGATCATAACACATGCATGGATGTTCCTTGTGTAGCTCTAGTTGGATTTGTAGTTTATTTGTCATGCAAAAGTGCATTTCATCGTAGTTTCTTTGGCTTATGGCATTAATCATTATTTTCATCTGATGCAATGTGTGTATTTCTAATCAACATGCAGGATCCGGTTTTGAACTGTATGGCAACGAAATAATTTCTGATGCTGCACCTTTCAATAGGAATTCTGCTCTTGATCTTTTGGCGTCTGCTTATGGAGATCAATCAGATTCTGATGAAGATATTCGGAACAAAAAAATTCAGGTCTCTCATGACTCCAGTGAACTATCAAGGCACATGACTGAATCACTAGCCAATAGTTCAAGTAATGTTTGTTTTTATGGAACGAAGGCGCCCTCAAGTAGCAAGGACTGCCAACAAAGATCTTCATCCCAGAGCTTTCAATGTATTGGTAGCTCAGATATGTTGAATGGACCAAGAGGTGTTCGCACAAGAAACAAATATCAGCTTAAGATGGTACTATCTGAAGGTTTTCAGGCAAAAAATATGTATTCAGTGATGGAAAAGAAGGTTCAATCTGAGCCGTCAAGCTCTAAAAAGTCATTGAAGGAGCCACTTGATGTCAGTGGCACAGATTATGATGCTAACTGTAACAGCACTGCAATCTCTATGGGTGACCCCATAAGCTCTACAACTACAATGAACAACTTGAATGTGTCAATTTTGAAATCTGATACGGATTCATCAAGAATGCATGTATTTTGTCTTGAGCATGCTATCGAGGTTGGGAAGCAACTTCAAGCTATTGGTGGTGCCCATATTATTCTTTTATGTCATCCAGGTCGGTCATCAGACTGCTTACTCATTGTGTTGAGTGCAATGCACTCTTTTTTGTCTACCATTTTGAGCACTTGCTGCATGCTCTTTTGGACTGCATGCATTCACTTCACTACGATTGAGCAACGCCACAATTTTGTTAGAACTTTTAACACCTTAATGCACAGCCATCCCAGACATTTTGCTAAGTTGTCATCCTTTTTTATTCAAAAACACATTATATTCCCACTAATTTTGGTAAAGCCAGAATAATTTAATTCAGACTTTCATTGCTTGAGGTGTTCATATTACTAAATAATCACCCCTGCTTCCTAGGTTCTGGAGACATTAAATGACTTGCTTGTTATGATTTGTACAGAATATCCCAAAATAGAAGCAGAAGCAAGATCGTTGGCTGCAGAAATGGACGTTGAGTATGATTGGAAGGACATCCATTTCAGGGAGGCCAGCATGGAGGACAGGGAGACGATACAGGAAATTCTGAGGGATGGGGAAGCAATACCAACAAACAGTGATTGGGCTGTAAAGTTGGGTATTAACCTTTACTACAGTGCAAATCTTGCCAAATCTCCTTTATACAGCAAGCAAATGCCATACAACAGAATCATCTATAGGGCATTTGGCTGCAATTCTCCTAGTAACTCACCAGTAAAGCTAAAGACTTATGAAAGGATACAAGGCAGGCAGAAGAAAATAGTCCTTGCTGGCCGATGGTGTGGAAAAGTATGGATGTCAAACCAGGTCCATCCATACTTGGCTCACAGAATTGAAAGCCGTGAAGAGGAAGAAACTGATGGAATAGGTTCTTATCGTCTTGACCAGAAACCCAAAGTTGAGCCAGTTGACAATTCTAGTAGAGTGGCAGCCTCCAAAAGAAATAGTAGCACCAGCATAGCTGTAACAAAATCAAGCAAGAAAAGGGAGAACAAACCTCTGGAGAATAAAAACACCAAGAGGCCCAAACATACTGAAGAGGACAACTCCAAAGTATTAAAAGGTGCTGCTGAAGTCCCCTCCCCCTCACCAGCTGGAATGGTTCTCCGTAGTAGCTCTAGGATTGCCAATAGGGAAAACAAGCTAAAATCAAAGATGGAAGAAGAGGATGATGGTCTTGCTAGCCGTCCAAAGTCAAAGGTTAAAGAGGATAATGATAGTCCTGCTAGCCATTCAAGAGCAAGACCGCTAAAGCACAAGACTAAAGTCGAAGCAAAGAAGCAAATGAATAAAACTAGAGGAGAAAAGAGAAGGGCTCCAACTGCTCCAAAGGATGAAGAAGAGCACCCATCCGCGATTGAGGGCTGTTCTATGAGCTCTGACACAAAGCAGGAGCTGTCTTTGCATAAGCCGAGGATGAGAGCAGAAGCAAAGAAGCAAGTGAAGAAAGCTAGAGGAGAAAAGAGAAAGACTCCAAGAGCTCCAAAGCAAGAAGAAGAGTACGCGTGCAATATCGAGGGCTGTTCTATGAGCTTTGGCACAAAACAGGAGCTGTCTTTGCATAAGCGTGATATCTGCCCAGTGAAGGGCTGCGGGAAGAAGTTCTTCTCGCACAAGTATCTACTGCAGCACCGCAAGGTTCACACGGATGACCGTCCGCTGAAATGCCCGTGGAAGGGCTGTGTCATGGCGTTCAAGTGGCCATGGGCAAGGACAGAGCATCTTAGGGTCCATACGGGCGACAGGCCCTATGTTTGCCACGAGACAGGGTGTGCACAGACATTCAGGTTTGTCTCGGATTTCAGCCGCCACAAGCGCAAGACAGGCCATTCAACCAAGAAGACAAAAGCAAAGAGATGAGCCACCAAGGCAGTAGTAAGTTATGGTAGTACCGGAAGCGACAGGAGGAAGTTTGTATATTCCACTTGTACCGGGAACCCATGGTCGTCTGCTCACTATTTCATTAGTTTAGCACTGTTCTCTTTAGTTAACGAATTCTGTTTGGCACCGCAATCAGTGTGCTCCCTATGTCACTAACTTTGCTCATCATTTCCATGATTACCAATTCACCTAGTTAGCCTTGCTACCCTCTGATGTTTGATGTATTGACAGTAGCACTTAATGCATGGTTAACTAGCAGATTCTAATCTGATTTATCTCTGCCTCCGTTTCTTTTCTGTATTTACCTTGTGATGTGGATGATTTATTGGCTCTGGTGATGTTATGGTGTTACTTACTGTTCTTGTAAGCTATTAATCAAAGACGCGATGGTCAATTCCCTAAAAACAAGGCACGGATTCGTTTGCTGTCGTGGATATGTTTGTGCTGTTGGCCGCTATCATGGGGGTGATGCATTATTTTGGTGCTATCGGGCTTGAGATTGTAACCAAAATAGCTGCCAGGTGCGTCATGCATGCTGGGAATCCACAGGAAGACCGGTCCCTGAAACTGAAAGTGATTGGAAAAGTGGCAACAGGTGCACCGACAAGTTCTTTTCTCTTCGAGTCCTCCAGATGAAGTTCGACTTGGCCCCAGGGTATTTTTAATCGCGCAATTAGCATAACACGATTAGTAAAGCAAGATCTCTTACCCATCGCATTTACAAGTTCAAGCGCAAACATATGCACCGACCACCGAGCAAGACAGTAGAACGCGTCGAAAGTGAAGGCAGCTGCTGGATCGGCACAGGACCCCAATCCTTATCGCGACCAAGTTATAATAGATGCACCGATGGATGCACACCGAGCACCTCGGCCTCCGCAACCGCCATTAATACCGAGCTTGATCCTCTCGACGACTCCACGGCCGTCCCATCACACAGCACAGTAGCGATCAAGTAGCCAGCCAATGTAGAATGGCTAGTAGCATCCATAAAATTGCACACCTATCAGAAGCAGGCCAATGGCTATCACCGCATGAATGTTGGGAATGATCCATATATGAATCTGACCTGAATCTTGGACGCCCCAATACCAAATTACCAATAGCACAAGGCAAGCTGCTGCCTGCAACCATCCCGAGCAGAATCTGACACCATCTCCCTCCGCTTTCTGTTAGCGCCATTTAAAATCTTCTCTTTCCCGCCGCAAAGCAACTTCTCCCTCCCCCCTGCATGCAAGCTTCTCCCCTGCTCTCGATCTCCTCCTATAAATACACCTCCTCCCTTCTCCCTCCTCATCAATCTCACACTCGAAGCTGATCCACTACTACCACGATCCACGAAGGCAGCAGTTACTACAGCTCCTAGTATACACTAGTGCTAGTGCTAGCACGATGGGGCAGGTTAGCAAGAAGCTCCTTGTCGTGGCCTTGGCGGTGGGCCGGTGGCCGTGTTCGCCATGGCGGCCGTGGAGCTGTGCCGTGCCATCCCGTTCGACGAGAGGGTCCTCGAGTTCGACGAGGCTCTGTGGGACCTGTACGAGCGGTGGCAGAGCGCCCACCGGGTGCCGCACCACCACACCGACGCCGAGAAGTACCGCCGCTTCAGCACCTTTCGTGGGAGTTTTTGGGTTTGCCTATTCAATATTCACTCATGCATGATGAAATACAAGAAGTTTAGTACCATATTGTTAGTTTAGGTGGGAGGATACCAATATGTAAGGTGAAGTTGGTCTTATTTAGTTAAAGCAAGCAAAAGAAGAACACACTCGCACGCTTGCTCGCTCGCTCACTCGCCTGACCACGCCACGCCACACCATCGTCCGCCCGCGCGTGAATGGTCTGGCGATTTTGTGCCCGGTTGGCTGTGGAGTTACAGTTTCTTTTTGCACCTCAAATCCATGCATACGAATTAGAAACTGAAAACTGAATATACTGTTTCAATGAGGCTTTTATGGCCCGCTTTAACTGCGTTTAATACAAAGTTATTGTTTCAGTTTCTTTCTTGTGACTGATTCTATATGAAGGAGAAACCTATCCTCTCAGAAGGACATAATAGAGAGAAACGTCTCAGAAACATAACATAGACATAATCAGGACCATTCTATTGCCCAATTCCTCTATGCTACGCAACCACGGCTTCTCCATTCCTTCTTCGGCGTGCACCGACGTGGGGAGAGCAATGTCTTCAAAGCCGGCTGCCCTCGTGATCCTGCACGGGTTGAGGTGAATCGTGTTTTTAGAAAACGTTTGCGCGATTGCTCATGGCTTCCTCTTTCTCCATCATCCGCTTCGCATCTTCTTCTTCACATCAGACTCTACCGCAACCTTCGTCGGAGCGTTTCTCTGTAAGTCGCGGTGATATCTCTTTGATATGGCTAGGCCATGCTTTCTAGAAATAAATCATGTGATGATGTTGATGTCTACTTCTGTTAGTAGTGTTTTTGTTCTAGGCTTTGCCTTGTTAGCGCATATATGAGATAGGAATATTTGAATTGGTGATCATGCTACTGTTCATAGTTCGAAGTATCTTAACTACTATAATTTGGAGCTTACCCCCGCAGGGGGCATCGTCCCACCGAGGCACCGAGCGCATGCACGCAAAAAAAAAACTGTCATCGCGTCGCTTTTCTTCCCCTCCCACCCCACGCCAAACAGCCAAACACACCAATCGTCCCACCCCAGTACCCCACACCAAACCGTTGCCCCGCACCTCCCTCGCGCTCGCCCCTCGCCGCCGCGCTCGTCCTTCGCCTCCGCGGTCGTCCCTCCCTCCCATCCCTTCGCGCTGGCCCCTCGCCTCCACGCCCGTCCCTTCCTCCCATCCGCGTCGCGCCGCCTTCGCCTGTCGCGACCCCCTCGCCCCTCATCCGTCTTCTCCACACCCCGAGATCCCTCGCCATCCTCCTTCGCACCCGGATGCACCCCGACCCCGTCCCCTTCTCCTCGGACAACGTGGACGTGGACCTCAGTGATGGTGAGTGAACTGGATTTGGGCTTTGGGCGTGTGTTCGTGTGTGTTAGTTTATGCCATTTTGGTTTGTTCAGTGATGGATTAAGTGGTGGCGATTTTTGGTTCGTGTTTTGGTTGGATTCGTGCATTTGTAGATTAGGAAGTCTTAGCAAGTTTTTGAGGTATTTTTTGGTTGGGGCTGTAAGTAATCAGCAGTTTTCATGTGGGCGCATCGATTGGTTTTGAAGGAGATCAGAAACAAATTATTCATCATTTTTTGTGTGTTTGGAGCGCGAACGCTTGGCTCTTTGGTGAAATGTCGTGTTGATCAATGCGTCAGATGCGAAATGGAATTGACATTCTGACATTTTTCGCTACGGATCGAAAAAGTAATGTGCATTTTTTGGTAGATGATGTGAAGTTAGCTCCAGAAATAAAGCCGCCAAACGAACAAATCGCAAGTGCGAAGGGATGCGGGGCGGATGTCTCGGAGGCGCTCCTGCGAGATGCCCCTGAGGAAGGTGAGATGGAAAGATCAAACTCCTTGTGGACTGTGTGGGGTCGTTATAAGCTCTACACTTTAGGCTAATTCCGTTTTCGGTTTATGCAGATGACTGGATGATAGTTTCCACAAGGAACCTGAGGCATCTAAGGAAGCAGACGACGGCCAGCGATGCTGCAACCGAGGACGTCAACGTGATAGGGGTCGCTGAGAGGCTAAGCGGCGATGAAGGTGGGTTATGGGGGGTGACGAGGATCTAATAATTCTCATTTAATTATTTATCTGTAATTCTTATTATAGATAACAATACTATCATATGGTTTTTGAGTATACCCCTTAATGTTCATAAGGGAGTAGTTGATGGTCGTAAGTTCTTCTACAGCCACCCCACAGTCATAAGTCCTTTTACGACTAACTCATGGTCATAAGTTATTCTAGGACCAGCCCACAATCGTAAGCTTTTCTACGACTATCCCTTGATCGTAAGTTCTCCTATGATCAGTCTGCGGTCGTAGGCTTTACTACGGCCACCACCTGGTCGTAAGATTTTCTACAACCAGTCTCTAGTCGATAGGGCATACAGACATGTGGGCCTGGTCGATCAGAGAATCTTCTACACCATATATAAAGATATGGGCAGTCAATTACGCTATTACTCTCTGAAATAATGGCATGATTTAACTCTCTGTCCTGGTGATAACTGTCTAGCAACGTGGGAACGTTACTACTCCCACAATAATCTCCAGTAATGGCTCCATCATTTGAAGCGTTAAGGCGCCCTTTGAACTGGAGAAACGGTAGCCCACTTCGAAGACTGTATAAAAGGCGAGATCATCAGGAGAAGAGGGGGAGGGAGAATGAACAACACAATTAGGAGCACAAGACATCACACTCGAGTCTTTCTCTTGATTTATAAACCAACATATTCAATACATCTACACATGAGTAGGGTTGTTATTCTCTCCGGAGAATGCCTAAACCTGTATAAAAATCCATGTGTGTCTCTCTCTGTGTGATTTGAGTCTTGGAGACCCTTCGAATCAAACAATCTTTACGTAAGTTCGGTTCTAAAACCCCGACAGTTGGTGCCGACCGTGGGAACTTCTAGTCATCGGGTTTCTATTGTTTTTCCCAACTCTAATGCTTCCATGGCAAGAGAGTGGAACGAGGAGAACTGGTTCGACTTGGCCGATTACGCAGATATCGACATGGATGCCGGTTTTGACTACGAGCCGAGTATTGTTTCATCCGATGGTGATGTCGCCTTCGGAGATCATTCTCTAGGAGACCATACCATCGATGGAGTTGAGGAGAGATCCTTATCCCCCACAACGATACGTCCGAACAAGGAACCAACTTTCTCATAGGGCAAGGGTCAATCCGACCACCATCAGGGCTGTTCCAAGACAGGCTCACAACATGACGAGGGTTCCCCCTCTAAATGTTCAAGTCCGACTAAGATAGTCCAACCTGGCATGATAAGTCCTGGAAGCAATCATTCCGGAGCTTCATCAGCACCTGGTGGTCGTCTCTCTTAGGTTAGCCCCACAAAGGATGGGATCGAATACGCTTTTTCTGCGAGTTCGACCATACCATCGTAGGGCTCACCTGCGGACTAAGACGGTTATAACCCGGAATTCCCCTTCCTAGAGGGGTTTGCTCCAAGTCGCCAGATGGTGTCTTTCGACTACTTCTCAAGAGAGGAGGCCTCAAGTGCAGGTAGAGATCATCAACAGGATGTCTTTGTCCTTCCCTTAGGTAGCGATCACTCTCCTATAGACATGACTGAGGATGCTCCCCAACGATCACATGCTGCGACCCCTCGTGGCAATGACGAGGACACATCCGGTGATGAACAGAGTCAACACTCTGATGAGCGTGAAGGAGATTCTCGAAATGCTCGCACTCCATTGAGGTTAACTCGATGTTCCTGAGACAACTCGACAGAGAAGAATCGCGGCTCAGAGAAACCTGCCTGGACGCGTTCACTATCAGTCGGAGGAAGCTCAAGAACTCCAGCGCATCAATGATCTTCTCGAAAACCCATCTCGGGAACTTGCTCGAATGCCTGGCTATGACCTCTTCGCTGAAGAGATGCACAAAGGCTTAGAAGCACGATGGCCAAACTCGAGCACCCTCGCTGGCATCAACCCAGAAGTCGAGATGGTACGACTTCATCAGCTTCCAGTCGTTCAAATAACTCACCGCGTGGAAATCGTCGTGACAACAGATTACGACGATCTCCTGATCTTCACCCTAGTCGAAGAAGAGTTCCTCGAACGTCTGATGATCAACAAGCTCCCAAGAGAGGTGATCGTTCACCACTCCGACCCAAAGATCTGCAACAACAGACGAAATACGAGGAGTATTACCCCCGTAGAGCTGAAACTTATCGTAAGTTGGGTTCACCCACTACCAGGTATCGTCGCGTACGATCACCTGATGACATCAACCCTTCTTTCCTACAAAGAAGGCACTACGATGTGATTACTGGATGTAGGGCATTCTCGCCTGACCTCCGAGTAGTTCGCTGGCCACCGCAGTTCTGACCAACAAACATGGAGAAATTCGATGGGTCTCAGAATCCCATCGAGTTCCTCCAAATCTACGCGACTGTTGTTCGAGTAGCAGGAGGAGGAGAGCGCATCATGGTGAATTACCTTCCGACTGTGCTCGAAGGGTCCGCTCGATTGTGGTTGTTAAACCAACCACTCGAGTCAATCTATTCGTGGCAACACCTCTGTGACCTTTTGTTGGCTAATTTCTAGAGTACCTACAATCGCCCTAGAAAGGAGGAGGACCTATACAGGATAAGACAAAATGACCACGAGACCTTACGTCAATTCATCAGGCGCTTCAGTCAGGTTCGAAATTCAATTCCTGAGGTTTTTGACTCATTTGTTATCAGAGCCTTCAAGCAGGGAATCCGCAACAGAAGAATTACAGAGGACATCGCTTTAAATCCTTTGGCTACTGTCGTCGAACTCTTTGAGATGGCCGATAGATACGCGACTGCTGCAGAAGCAGTCGAGTGGAACAAAACCATCGATCGTGATGACAAGAATCTCCAAGAAGCAGGCGGAAGTAGCAAGAAGCATAAAAAGGCCAAGAAATCCAAGAATAAGGCGAAGGGCCAAAAGCCACAAACCAACTGTTCTAATGAGGTCTTGGCCGTAAGCGATAAGGAGCCACGAAGTTCCAACCAATATCCCGATTGAGGCAAAGGTAAGCGCCCCGAGCGGAAGAATGACAAGCCTAGGTGGTGTCCTTTCTATAAAAAGGAAGGACATGACCTACGCAACTGTCGGGTTTTCTAACGAAAACTTGAGGACTACTACAATGGCAAAGGACCATTTCCTACTCTCGAGGAGGTAGGAGAAGCGAGTGGTCGCACGCAGTCGGACGACAACGAGGAGATGCCATTCCAAGATCCCGAGCACACAATCGAGCATATCTATGGGGGATCATCGGCATACGAGTCAAAACAACAGCTTAAGGTTGTCGAACGCAAGGTAAACTCCATTGACCCTCCTCTTGCCAATAAGTTGCCGAAGTGGTCGGAAGTCACCATATCCTTCGAGAAGAGTAACTGCCCGATCCCTTCCACTCGACCAGGTCGTTTTTCGATCGTGATCGAACCCACCATCAACAACTATCGAGTAAATCGAGTGTTAATGATGATGGTAGCTCGTTAAACATTCTGTTTACGAGTACCCTGGACGAGATGTAAGTATCCATGACCAAGGTAAGACCGGTACGATACTCTTTTCATGGTATTGTACCGGGGTCTTCGGCCAAACCTATTGGCCAAGTTTCTCTTTCTTTAACCTTTAGTTCTCCAAGTAATTTTAGGACAGAAAAGATCTCCTTTGATGTGGTCGATTTCAATACGGCATATAACACCATACTCGGACAACCAACTTTGGCAAAATTCTTAATGGCTACTCATTATGGGTATCAATGTCTTAAGATGCTAGGTCTCAAAGGAGTAATCACAATTCACTACGATAAAAAGATAGCGCATACATGTGACTGTCGATCCCTCGAGATGGTTGGCTAGATACCAGCTCGAGAAGAAAACAAAGAACAGCCTTCGACCAAGCAGCCGAAGCCTAAAGTTGCACCTAAGCCAAACGACCAGGTCAAGGAGGTTCCTCTGGATCTAGAGGAGCCTTCGAAGACTATTTGCACTGGGGATACTTCTGACCCCAAATAGGAGGACGTCCTCATCACTTTCCTCGGGCAAACGCAGATGTCTTCACGTGGCAAGCATCCGATATGCTCGAAGTCCCCAGGGAAGTGATCGAGCACAGGCTAGCTCTACATCCTGACAAAGTACCCTAAAACAAAAATTACGGAGATTTTCCCCTGATCGACAAGATGCTATAAGATCATAATTGGACAAGCTACTTAAAGCAGGCTTTATAAGAGAAGTCGACCACCCAGAGTGGTTGGCCAACCCTGTAATGGTTAGAAAGTCTAATGGCAAGTGGCGAATGTGTATAGACTTCACTGATCCTAATAAAGCTTGTCCAAAAGATGATTTTTCTTTACCTCGTATCGATCAGTTGGTTGATTCTACTGATGGTTGCAAAACATTAAGTTTTCTAGATGCATATTCTGGCTACCATCAGATTAATATGTGTCTAAAAGATGAAGAAAATACCACATTTATTACTCCATTTGGAATATTTTTCTATGTCAAAAAGCCATTTGGTCTGAAAAATGTTGTCGCTTCTTTTCAACGCTTGATGCAATCGACTTTTTCACCTCAACTAAGCTGAAATTTGGAAGCCTATATTGACGATCTAGTCATAAAAAGCATCAAACGGCTTAATTATGTTTCTAACTTGCAAGAAATATTCGACAACATCAGAAAACACCGCCTGAAACTCAATTCTGAGAAATGTGTGTTCGGAGTCTCTTCAGGAAAATTGCTTGGATTCTTTGTCTCTGTACGAGGAATCGAAGCAAATCCCTAAAAGATAAAGGCTATTGTGCAAATGTGCCCTCCAACCACGAAGAAAGAAGTCCAGAAACTCACAGCGTGCATGGCGGCTTTAAGTCGTTTCATCACACGACTGAGAGAAAAAGGACTAGCTTTCTTCAAACTTCTAAGAAAACACGAGGGTTTCGAGTGGTCAGAAGAGGCAAACACTGCCTTTGAGGACGTCGAGAGGTATCTTACGAGTGCTCCTGTTTTGGTTTCCGCGAAACTAGAAGAGATACTCTTAATTTATCTAGCTGCCAAGCCACAGGCGGTGAGCGCAGTACTGGTCGTAGAGCGTGAAAACGTCCAACGACCAGTTTACTACGTAAGTGATGTTTTGCACGGGCCTAAGGAGCGTTACTCTCAGGTCCAAAAACTTCTTTATGCCCTCCTCATGTCTTCGAGGAAACTGCGACATTATTTTCAGGCACATAAGATAATTGTGCCGTCTAAGTTTCCCTTAGGAGTGGTCCTCCAGAACAGGAAAGCAGCGGGACACATGGCAAAATGTTCAGTAGAACTTGGGAAGTTCGACCTCTACTTCGTGTCCCGAACGGCCATTAAATCTCAGCTCTTGGCTGACTTTGTTGTCAAATAGACAAATCATGAACCTGTTCAGGATCCCTAATATGATACCCACGACCAGTTGACGATGTACTTTGATGGGTCATTTACTTTAAGTGGCTCAGGGGCCGGGTTGGTCCTGGAATCTCCTACCGGAGAGACCTTAAAGTATGCCATTCAATTAAACTTTCAGGCCACTAATAACGTGGCAGAATATGAAGATTTGCTGGCTGGCATACGAGCTACGAAAGCGCTCGTGATTCGACGACTACTCGTGAGAGAAGACTCTCAACTAGTCGTGAATCAGGTCAAAAAAGAGTACCAGTGGTCTAATCTGACCATGTCTCGGTACTTATCGGAAGTCCGAAAGCTTGAAAAGCATTTTTTCGGTTTCAAGGTACAATTTATCCCTCAAAAGAATAATTTCCTCGTAGACCAGCTTGCTCGTATGGCTTCTTCCCGATCGCAAGTACCCAAAGGAGTTTTCTTGGAGCAGCTCCAAAAGTCGTCTCTGGTTGAAATACCAGAGACAACTCCTATTGAGACAGCCTCTCTAGAATACGAGGATACCTGGATGAATCCCTTCTATGAGTATCTTCAGGCGGGTAACATACCCGATAATGATCTCAAGGCAGACCGCTTATTCTGAAAGGCTAAAATATATGCTTTGGTTGAAGGAGTCCTCTATAAACGAGGCACTCAAGGGGTACTCATGCGATGCATATCGCAGAGTGAAGGACTAAACCTCCTTCACGACATACACGGGGGCATCTTTGGAACTCATGCTTCCTACAAAACGCCTGTCGGAAAGGCCTTTCGATAAGGTTTTTACTGGCCAAGGGGTACCAAACTGTGTTACGCCTCTGTTGCCCATGCTCAAAGCAATGGGGTAGTCTAAAGAGCGAATGGCCAAATAATGCAAGGAATCAAAATTTGATTCTTCGACCAGCTTGTCAAGCGTTCGGGGGCTTGGGTACAAAAATTACCCTCAGTATTATGGGCAGTTCGTACGACTGCTAGTCGGGCTACAGGTGAAACACCTTTTTTTTTCTAGTTTTCGGTGCCGAAGCCATGCTTCCACCAGAACTAAAGATCAGGTCAACAAGGGTCGAAACTTTCAACGAGTCAAACCAGGAACAATTTCGAGCGGATGACATTAACCAACTCGAAGAGAAGAGAAATTAAGGCTTAATTCGTTCAATAGTCTACCAGCAAGCCCTGCGCAAATACTACGATCATAAGGTCCAACCTCGCAGCCTTGCTGTAGGTGACTTGGTATTGAGGAAAATTCAATCCACCCTAATCGGAACAAGCTTTCCCCCAAGTGGGAAGGTCCTTACACAGTGGTCGAAGTTATGCGACTAAGTTCGGTACGACTAGCAATGAAAGACGGCTGAGTTCTCTCCAATTCTTAGAACATCGATCAGTTATGCAAATTTTATGTGTAACCGACCAACCCTACATTAAAGTATCATGTTTTTTCTATCTTTATTGTCTTACTTTGAGTAGCGCTTTGATAATTTTTTGACCATTACCTGGTCGTAAGTCATACTATGACCAGTACCCAGTCTTTCTTTACACTGGTCGAAAGGATGGCAACATCACCTAGTCGAAGCCTTTCCTCTCTGCATGTGGTCCTGCCCACTAGAAGGAACTTCTTAGTGTCGACTCATTCCTCCCTTTTTGCTGCCAACACAAAGAGCTCGGGTTCAATAAACATGGTCGAAATATTTTCAAAGCCAACTCTTAGTATCTTAGTTTATTTATTCATTCATTTTGAAAAATACTCTAAGCAAAGTACACTTTTGAAATTTGCTTGACTACTTTTGGTAAACTTGTTTTGTTTCAACTGGTCAGAGGGAGACACAACACCTAGTCGAAGTATTTTCTCTTTGCACGTGGTCCTGCCCACTAGAAAGAACTTCCTAGCGTCGTCCTGTTTCTAACGCTTGCTACTAGAGTGAACCTACCGAGTGCACTGGAATAGGTCGAACGAATTTTTAAGGTACTCCAGACGTTTCTCTAACTCAAGTTGTCGCTCTTGATTTGATTAACCTGGTCGAAGAAGGTAACATCACCTAGTCCAAGCCTTTCCTTTCTGCACGTGATCCTGCCCACTAGAAGGAACTTCCTAGTGTCGACTCATTCCTACTCTTTCGACCAGTGAATGATAATTGTGATCGTAAACTATAAGTTATCCAACCTCTCTCTTTTTTCAGAAAACCCATTTCACACTATTTACTTGGTTTATCTAAATAAACTAAGCAAATAGCAGGGGGCTAGGATAAAGTTATTTAATATGACTTCAATTCTTAGTATTAATCCATTTTTCCATTCATTATCTTATGATTTACTAACTACTCGACAAGATGATTTGCAAAAAGAAAAAAGGAGGGTGATCCTATTTGCATCTCCTCCGTGACTTCCTCGCCGATCGACTGCATTTCCTCTATCAACCACTCCGCTTCTGCTTCAGAGCAGTCGAAGTCGGATTTGATCACTTGCAGATTAAGATTGGGGTCGTGAGCCTTAAGTTTCGACAAAACAAAACGTATTGCGCCCTTCACCGCCTCTCTTATCGAATCAGCTTGGTTAGTCTTCAGAGCGGTCACCAACTCTTGCAAAGTTGCGACTTGTTCACCAATGGTACTCGAGTGAGAAATCATCATGTCTTCATGAGGAGTGATCCCCTTAGCATGTAGCCTACCGAGTACATTGTTCAGGAGAGAAATGTTTTCTTGAAGGTTGACCTTCAAGAACTTCATCTCCTCCTGATTACAAGTCGAAGCTTCGCGGAGTCGTTTTATTTCGACTACTTGCTCTGAAAAGAATAAGACTAGTTAGATAAAATGACCCCAAAAGGAAAACAAAACTGGTTACAGGTGAAGACTTGCTTACTTGCTAGTCGAGAATCTAACTTCTTGACTTTATCGTTGTGAGAGGCACTGCTCTTTATATAGCGCTCCTCCCACGACTGGACCACTTGATCTTTTTCTTTGGCGATACGGGAAATCTCGTGAACAACCATGGTCTTTTCTTAGACCTTGGTTTTGAGCTTCCCCATTTCGACCTCTTTTTCTGAAAAGGAATAAGAGTTAGAAAAAGAAAAAGAAGGTCATAAACGGCTTTAAGTTCAACACTTACCATTTATTAGTCTCTGCAACTTTTCAATTGTAGAGTTTGCCTCCTGAAGCTTATTTAGAAGGTCTTCGTTCTTCTCGCTTAGTTTTTTCGTCTCGACTTTCTCGTAGTCGAGCAAATCAGCTAAGGTCTTCTCATCGCTCTTGAACCTACAAAGGAAAAGAGTAGACATGAGCATAGAAGAAGTGGTCGTAAGTCTTTCTATGACCAGTACCAAGTCGTAGGTTTTTCTACAACAATTCTCAGGTCGTAAGTTCTCCTACGACTAGTACCTAGTCGTAAATTTTTCTACAATAATTCCCTGGTCGTAAGTCCTTCTACGACCAGTACCTAGTCATAAGTTCTTCTACGACAATCCCCATAAGCATTGTGCAAGTGGTCGAAGCATAAATGACTACGAGTAATAGTGACTGACCATCTCTCTGCCTGCTCACAGAGTTCCGCTTTATCCTATCGTAGTTGTACAAGTTGTCAGTTGTACTCTACAATAGTGACAATTTGCTCTAGAGCTCTCTCCATAAAGAAAGACAGTGAGAAGCGAGAAAAGTCACACATATGCGAAAGTTGGGTAACAAGCACTTACGTTGATGCTCGTTCGAGCAAACATGGAGAGTATGTTTGTAGGGTTCTTCAGCTCATCAAGCTCTTGAACCCGATTCCACTATATCTTTTCGAGATGCTCGTCATTGAAAATACCCCCTCTATTAGGAATATCCTTGGGGTGGGGAACTCGGTTACGAGACCTGAAAGCAGAAGTCCCCACAATGGAAGCTGGGCCGAAGAATTCAGAAAAGAAGTTGATATATTCTTTATCTTCTGATTCAGTGATGCCAGCTCCTCCTTAGGGACCGAGAGGAACGTCTACGACGACTTCCTTCCCGATGCGATGGCCCAACAATCCATCGCCTTAGCCTGATGCCTCCGCTGCTTCATGCGTCGTTTTCGCCTCAACTTCTACGACCACTCCCGTGGTCGCAGTTGCTTCAGCAGCAACGACTCTTTCCACCACTCAGACGGTGGATGACCCTTCAACCACCGCCACTGTCATCTCTCCAACTGCCAGAGAAATAGTAGTGGGTTCCTCAGTAGGAACGTCCTTAATGGCTGGAGGAGTCGGGCTAAGATCATAAAAAGGAAAACAAGTCAAACAGAAAAAAAGCAAAAGGTAAATGTTGTTCTTACACTTTTGTCTTTTTACATACCTTCGTGCACCAGATTTGATCTTGAATTTGGAAGAAACCTTCCCTAAAGAAGATTTCTTCGACTTCTTCTCTATGACCACGTCTGGTCGAAACTCAAGTTGAGGAATGGGGTCAGCCATGACCACGTCTGGTCGTGGGTCTTGAGCGAGAACTGCCACTCCTTGGGCCTCATGACTTTCCGGATGGTCGAGACCTGTCTCGACCACCTCAAGGGCAGCATTGCCCTCTACGACAGGCACTGCTGGTATAGCAGTTTCCTTCATAAAAGACATAAAACTCTTTCAGTTCTCCTTTTCTAGTTGCTTGACAAAGCCACGAGAGGCAGAAACTGCGAAAGTCTCATTGTCGTAACAGAAGGGTACCTTGATCTTGGGGGCTTTGTGTTTAAGTGCTTTAGCCGCTTCGGCCGCCTTTTCCTTCTCTGCGGCAGCTATGTCTGCAGCAAATTTTGCAAAGGGCCGATCGGAGCAGTAGAGCTTGAACTTGCGCCTCCCTTGTCGGTGACTTTCGCGAGCCGATGCTTCTTGGCTGGAGGAGTATCGACTTGCTCCGCCACCACGCCGACAACCATCAGTTTGACCTCTTCGTCGTCTTGACGGTCTTCTATGCCTACTTTCTGCGGAAATCAGAAAAAGAAATATAACTAAGCAGTCGTATGTTTTTCTACGACGATCCCCTGGTCGTAAGTCTTTCTATGACTAGTACCTAGTCGTAAGTTTTTCTATGACAATACTCTGGTCGTAAGTCTTTCTATGACCGGTACCTAGTCGTAAGTTTTTCTACGACAATACCCTGGTCGTAAGTACTTCTACGACCAGTACCCAGTCGTAAGTTCTTCTACGACAATAAGATCCTAAAGATGAAATCAATTCTTGATTACCTTTAGGCACTCCATCTTGTCCTCTGCGGACAGGACCGCCAAGATTTGAGGAACCACCACATTCGGTGGCAGGGATTTCTCACAAATGAACTTGACTCGAGCGCCAATTTCCTCTTGTGAAAGATCTGCAGGAGCGAGCAAACTTTCAATAAGCCAAGTTCGAAATTAACAGAAAGAAGGCTAAGATTGGAAGTTTACTTACCCTTCTCGTAATCTCTGGTCAGGTCTTGCGGCCCCGAATACCTCCACATGGGATGAGCCCTCTTCTTCAGAGGTCTAATACGGCGTGTGATGAAATCCTTCACCACGTGTCATCTAGTGAGCCCCTCTTCCTTCAAGTGTTTGATGGCTTGAATGAAAAGGGCGATCCGACCGAGATCCTTGGAAGTCGAATCCTAAGAAGGAATCTTCTCAGCCGGATTTTCGGCGAAGGAGAGGCTGTCCTCACTGGTCGTCTCCCAGTAGAACCACATCTTCTTCCATCCCGGCCACGACGACCGAGTGAACATCTAAATATACTCCTTCGACTTCCCGTCGTGGAGCTTCAGACTATAGCTTCCGGCGATTCCCGCTAGCCTGGTCATCCTATAGAAGTACTGGAACAACTCCAGGTCGGCCAGAATCCTTAGGTAAGCCTCACACAGGTAAACGAACACACCCAACATCGTGATGGAATTGGAATCGAGGTTCACCAACTCCACCCCAAAGTGTTCGAGTACAAGCGTGAGGAAAGGGTGAGCGGGCAATCGAATGCCACACTCACAGTACGCCTGGAAGACGGGGATTTGCCCAATCTCCCCTGACGGCCAATACTGCCCAGCAGCCTCAATCCACTTCACAAATTGCCTCTTCGGGATCTTCTCGGCGGCGACCAGAGCCTTCATCTTGGTCACATCCATCTTCAATTCGGCCCACTAGGAAGCGACTCCGGCCATCTTTCTCAAGGGACGGAGATTTGGATTTGGAAAGATTTCAGGAGGACACTCGATTTGGTCAGCGGAGGAGAGCGCAAGAACTTGATGAACAGTGGGAGCAATTTGGGGAAAGGTAAAAAACCTAAGTCTCACCCATGGTAAGTATTTATAACCACGCGCCTGACTTAAAGACGTGGCGACCTAACGGTTACCACCGCTTCGAGAATTATTCCAACAGACAGGTCTATGAGAGTCAATTGAGATTCTTAAATTTGTCTACTCGAGAAAGCCGAGTCTGTCTTTACACCTCAAGCGAAATTACCTTCTTGACCAAGTCTAATTCAGGTCAAATAAAACAGCAATTGGAAAGGTTTTGCTTCCGACTACAGTACTGCGACCACCTAGTGATCGCAAGATCTCCTACGACCACTTTGTAAGTCGTAAGATTTTCTACAAACTTCTTGACTAAGTAAATTTCTGGTCAAATGAAATGCCGGTCAAAGAGTTTTTCCTTCGACCACCGTTCTACAACCACCTACTGGTCGTAAGATCATCTATGGCTCCTTTCCCTAGTAAGTTATTTTCACTTAAAGCTAGGGGGCTAGATGACGATGATCTAATAATCCTCATTTAATTATTTATATGTAATTCTTATTATAGATAACAATACCGTCATATGGTTGTTTAGTATACCCCCTAATGTTCATAAGGGAGAAGCTAGAGATCGTAAGTTTTTCTACGACCACCCCACAGTCGTAAGTCCTTCTACGACTAGCTCATGATCGTAAGTTATTCTACGACCAGCCCCCAGTCGTAAGCTTTTCTACGACTATCCCCTGATCGTAAGTTCTCATACAATTAGTCTGCGGTCGTAGGCTTTACTAGGACCACCACCTGGTCATAAGCTCTTCTACGACCAATACCTAGTCGATAGGGCTTACAGACATGTAGGCCTGGTCGATCAGGGAATCTTCTACACCATATCTAAAGATATGGGTAGTCAATTACGCTATTACTCTCTGAAATAATGGCACGATTTAACTCTCTGTCCTGGTGATAACTGCCTAGCGACGTGGGAATGTTATTACTCCCACAATAATCTCTAGTAACGGCTCCATCATCTGAAGTATTAAGGCGCCCTTTGAACTAGAGAAATGGTAGCCCACTTCGAAGACTGTATAAAAGGTGGGATCATCAGGAGAAGAGGGGAGGGAGAATGAACAACGCAATTAGGAGCACAAGACATCACACTTGAGTCTTTCTCTAGATTTGTAAACCAGCATACTTAATACATCCACACAGGAGTAGGGTTGTTATTCTCTCCGGAGAAGGCTACCTGTATAAAAATCCCTCTCTCTCTCTCTCTCTCTCTGTGTGTGTGTGTGTGATTTGAGTCTTGGAGACCCCCGAATCAAACAATCTTTACATAAGTTCGGTTCTAAAACCCCGACAGGAAGAACACTCAGATCTATCCTAATTTTGCGCATTGCTTATATCGTTGATGTGGCTTGCTATTTCATGTCATCATGTTCATTGTTTGGTTCTCTTTTGGAGAAGCTACATACTTAGCTCCTTGTGGAGAATTGAAGTGCCACAAGACAGCAGAGGATGCTTTTAATGGCGTGATTGGGAGTAAGGTTGTTGTTGCGGAGGAGACCATACAGAGTCCCTCTGATGATGGTAAATGCCCTATTTGAGTCGCTGATTATAAAATTTGGTGTAGTTACACACAGTTGTGGTTTGTTTGGATTTTCGATTCACATTGTTGTTTGATCTTATATTTACATTTGATGATTTTTCTATTTATTACTTACTGAATCAATTTTGAAATTGGGAAGATCTGTAGCCGAATCAATTTTGAAACTGGGACGCTCTATATGATATGTGCAGGGTCATTCAGTAGTTTTCGAAAAATACTTGGATGTGCGTAACTGCATATACTACTCTGTATGAGATTCACAACTTTAACAAGCCTTTGCTCTCACCTCTACCTGTATAAAAGCCATGTTGGCTAATTATAATCCATCTAGGAATTCTATTTGAACACTGATCCGTTGCCTTCACGCGTAATTTCTGTTACATATTGGAAGAGTAGTATGCAAAAACTAACGGAAGAGTATGGATAATATCTGCTGGCGGAGGTATTTTTCCAGCATGAGCAGTTGTGCTTTGACATAGACGGCGTGTTTACTAAGACTAATCGGTTTGGAACTAATTCAAGAAAGAGGGGTGTATTATCTGTAAAGGTGTTTTCTCCTCTCACTGAAGAGTGATTTTGTTGCGCAGCGGACACTAAACATATATTGAACAATTAATGGATGTGAATTTTAGTGTTATCGTTACTATTCCATGTTTCTTTTTTCACGAACAATTCAGTACTGTATAGATCTGTACACGGAACACAGGCAAGCCCTTGGATGGATAGTTCTGTTTGTTCTTGCCATGTTCTTGTCCTTTGTTCCTTGTAGTTCAATGGGTGTGGCAGCACACAGCAGATTCCCTGCTCATTGGTGTCGGCAAAAAGTTGAATCTTTGCTATACCAATGCACAAGCTGATCCTGGAAGAAGTCCAGTTTTGTGTACGTAGATGCTTATGTCTGCACTTTTTTTAGTCATTGATTAATTGTGAGTTAATTTTCAGATAAGCAGTCCTTCACACTTAAGTTGATGGTACTCAAATGAAATTTTATATTAAACTATATCTAGCCCTAAAATCCAAGGATTTGTTTGATGACTTAGTGTTTTACAACGAAAAACCAATGTTGCCTTTTAGTTATATGAAAGGTTTAGAAGCATAGAGACAACATTTAAATTTCACATTTTGTTTTTCGGCAAATCACTATAATCTGACATGTTAAGAAATCGAACAAAATTTGGGCTGCCTTTGTTGGTATTTTGGATGGTACTGTTCCATAATTTTGATTTTAGTGACTTTACCTTTTATTACTGCACTAATTTATTTCTCGTTCAATAGTTTTATTTATACAATTTAAGCTTCCACCAAATGAAATAAAAGTGCAGACCATGAGTGTGCACATGAAATGGGGGAAGGTACGGATTTAGTAGTGTGCAGACAATCTAAGAGGGAGTACTATAGAACTATCATCGTCATTTCATTGCAGTTCCAATCAGAGTTCTTCAATTATTGCCATCATTTCATTGTAGTTCCAATCAGAGCTCATCAAATATCGCCTTTGGGGGCGGAGCGGAAAAAATAGTTGCCTTTGCTGATTTCTATATTGGGTTGCATTTTTATATTGGTACGCAGCCTGTTTAATGTGTGAGTGTAACATTGACTGAACCATTCAAGTGAAGGAGATTCTCATCGAGGAGTTGAACATGCAGGTTTGATTTGATACATAGTATGCTCTATCACATGGGTTTATTGCACACATGTCCTAGGCAATGCATTCCTCATTTATCAATCATCACTGTAGAAAATCACATTTGATACTATCAACTACACTGTACTCTATGACTGACTTGATCTCTTGATGCTGGTATTACAAGGTGAAAAGCCTGGTTCACTGGCTAAGATTGAGGATCCTGAAGTTAATTTTTTTTTTATAGAGAAGTGCATCACCAAAGCTTCCCAAAGACTCGGCACAAGAACTATTAATGGATCCTTTTCTCCTAGATGCTGATGATGGAAAGATATTCTATGCTTTGTAGTCAAATATGAATACATCAGGTACATGGCTGAATTGGATATATATATATATATATATATATATATATATATATATATATATATATATATATATATATATATATATATATATATATCAAATTACAGATATGTAGTTTGGTAAATTTGCTCTCTTCCCCCATGTAACCTTAGAATAAACATAGAAGATGCTGCTGGCAGTTCAAACCCAAGCACGAGTTACAGATATGACAGAGTAGCGTAATCCGTGGGCGCCCGGGAATGCACAGGTAGAAGTTCAATGACTTGACGGTGACGTGAGCGCAATAGTGCACTGATATGAGGCTTCTTGCTTTTCATATATCAATTTTATGGTGAAATGCAGGTAGCATGGCGGAATCACATGTGATAGCTACATACATGGCACCATGGATCCGCATGCTACTACTGTTCGAAGTATCACAGTCAAGAGCCAACGCAAGGACCTAAATACAATATTTTTGAAACTGTGAATTGCTTATTCAACAGTTTTTTATGGTGGAATCCCTTTTAATTACCATTATATTATATTGTTAATTTGGTGCTTGTCCTTTATACATTTTTTTCATCGCAATATGCAAGTCATGCCCAAAACATCCACTTTTCGTTTGAAATTGAAGCAGACACTTCAATTAGTGTTGCAACTGAGATGGTCATGCAGCTGGATCTGACGGACCAAGATGTTACAGTGATTGCAAAAATGATATATGCTGAAATACGAGCGCATATTCCTGATTGGGCATTAGATGAATCAGTTGACCACCAAGGGGATGAAGTAACTCATTCTGTGACCCACAGTTCAGAAGCCTACGATGAAACTTCTGAGCTGCGTAAGGAGCCTGATGCTACCCATAATGGTTTTGTGCAAGAACAGCTTCCTTCTGGACGAAAGTACTGATCAGACTCACCCAGACAAACTTCTTCGCTGTGTGTTGCGACTTGAAGAAGTTGTAGCTAAAACTTCTTCATGTACATCTCCGCTGTGTGTTTTTAGATACCGACACCAAGGAGTTTGTTTAGAATTATTGTGCAAAAGGTGGTCTCAGCCTTTCCAGTGTTCTATTTTTATGGAACGGAGAAGTTGTAAGTGCTTGTGGAATCGCTGACCAAGCACTATATATGATGCTAATGTAAGTTGCCTGGGGATTTTTTTTAAGGCAAGAGTGTTGTAGTATAAGTGAAGTGTCTGTCTTTCCTCATCAGCTTAAGTTTTTGGGTGAATTAGTTGGTGCATGCAACTCAATATAGTATCAAAGCCAAGAGGTCTTGAGTTCAAGACTCGGCTGGTGCAATTAAGAAAATAATTGCATCCCATTTATATTCTACGTCTTAGGTCTGAGAGAGCCTACACGTGAGGGGGGTGTTGAAGTATAAGTGAATTGCTCGTATTTCCTCGTCAGCTTAAGCTTTTAGGTGAATTAGTTGGTGCATGCAACTTAATAAAGGGAAGGTTTCTGCTCACCAAGCCAAAAGTGCAGATAGCCAAATACCATTATGCTACTATATATATGCTTGAATTGTACATAAGAAGTGCATTTTTCCCCTTTTTTTGTAATTCGTCTTTTTAATGATATATATCAGTGTTTGAGCTGTTGCATACTTGCAATCACAAACAAAATGTTCAATTATTTTCGCTATGTTTGGATCACATGCTTGCCCAAGTCCTTAGAGCTGTATGTATGCACACACTTCGTTCGCTCATTTCAATGATAATGCATGCACACATATATATAACTAATAAAAATTAGGATTTACCGTCGCACAGCAGGGGCAATCGTTCCATCCCACCCACGTACGACTAAAATATGGCAATGGCTGCAAATGGGCAGCACGTTGGGGGAGGGAAGCCAACATCAACTTCAACTTCCAAAGGTAAACAATATGTGAGCTCAAAATTTTAATTTTCGGGTAGCAGCAGTAGTAGGTAATGCAATAGGCGTAGTTGACATTTCTGTGTATATGTGTGTGAAAGAAAATTGATGTTTATTATACGGTTTAGGATCCCGTCTGTTCATATGTATCGCTCTCGTTTGGGGTTCCGTTGCAACGCACGGGCATCCTACTAGTACCTAGTATATGGAACTTTTTTGTATTAATTAACCCTTTTTTAATTTATTTTTATTATTAGCCCCCACAAACTTTATTTCTAATTTTGACTCTTTTGATTTACAAAACAACATTGTCACGCCATAGAATAAGTCCGCTAAATAGCACTTTTTGTTACGCCGCTGGTGGTGGCGTGACCAAACAACACTGCCACGCCACTAGTGGAGGTGTGACAAGAGCTTGACAAGATACGGGCAGGCGTGACAGTGTTGTTTTGTCATATCGCGGATGGTGGCGTGATCAAAAGAGTCAGAATTAGAAATAAAATTTGCCGGAGGTTAACAATAAAAATAAATTTAAAAAAGATTAATTAATATATAAAAAATCTAGTATATACTGAAAATAAATTAATAAAAAATAGTATATACTGCTGTTATTGAATCGATTATTGTTTTAAGAATTAAACTAATCATAAAAGCGTGCACATACATAGCATCTTCAAGTCCAACGTGCGCTCTACATCCACGCGCACAACAAGCGCAACGATCGCCCCTACCGCCTCCGCCTCAACCGCTTCGGCGACATGGGCCGGGAGGAGTTCCGCGCCACGTTCGCTGGATCCCGCGTCAACGACCTCCGCCGGGACGGCCCCGCCGCGCCCGCCGTCCCCTGGTTCATGTACGAGGGCGTCACCGACCTGCCGCGCCCCGTGGACTGGCGCCAGAGGGGCGCGGTGACCGGTGTCAAGGACGGGGGCAAGTGCGGCAGCTGCTGGGCGTTCTCGACGGTGGTGTCGGTGGAGGGCATCAACGCGATCCGAACGGGGAGGCTGCTGTCGCTGTCGGAGCAGGAGCTGATCGACTGCGACACGCGGACAACAGCGGTGCGAGAGGGGCCTCACGGAGAACGCCTTTGAGTTCATCAAGCGCAGCGGCGGCATCACCACCGTCCACCGAGGCCGCCTACCCGTACCGCGCCGCCAACGGCGCGTGTGACACCGTCAGGGTGAGGCACTCGCCAGTGGTGGTGATCGACGGCCACCAGAACGTGCCGGCCAACAGCGAGGACGTTCTGGCCAAGGCGCTGGCGAACCAGCCCGTGTCCGTGGCCATCGAGGCCAGCGGCCAGGCGTTCCAGTTCTACTCGGAGGGCGTGTTCATCGGCGACTACAACACAGAGCTGGACCACGGCGTGGCGGTGGTCGGGTACGGCGAGACGGAGGACGGCATGAGCTACTGGACCGTCAAGAACTCGTGGGGCCCCGCGTGGGGCGAGGGCGGCTACATCCGGATGCAGCGCGACGCCGGCACCGACGGCGGGTTCTGCGGCATCGCCATGGAAGCCTCCTACCCCGTCAAGACATCGCCCAACCCGTCGGCCAACGACGACGGCGACCGCGTGTTCCACTCCAAACCCAGGCGGGCGCTCGGCGCCAAGGACTCTGTGATTCCACCTTGCAAGCTCTACCTATACATACGTGCGTAAGCGCGTAGACTGGGTTAATGGTTGTGGTTGCTACTGCTGTTATAATTCCTAGTTAATTGAGTTGCATTAGTAGTGTATTTATCGGATTTGTGTCAGTCGATTAGGGAAGAAGCTTGCTGAAATAAATTAAGTGTAGTGGAAGAAGCTAGCTGAAATAAATTAAGTGTAGTGCGTGTGCGCAACAAGATTATAAGATTAGGTATGTGGTGAGGTCAATCTATCTGAATCTCTGAAATGCATTGTACTGCTGGCAATGTAATGCGGTGTACGTTCTTCGTGGCACCGATCGAGATATGTACGAAAGCTTGCTAATGTATTGTGGTTGTACAGTATCCCAATTTCTTTCGTGTTAATTCGTGTTTCTGCCATGGCGGCGTGTTGTGCAATCGTCCACCGTTCGATTCGGTGTTAGAACTTAGAAGATCATCAAATGTTCAGAAGTGGAGAAAAGGTTTGGGGTTGTTTGGTCACAGCCCTAACGAACCAAGAAAAAATGTGATAAAATGAACGCTGTCTGTATTGCAAACAAGTCAAATTTTGGTGTTACCAAAATTTTCTATGACATTAGATTTCGTTGGTATTACCAAATTTTTATTCACATTACCAAATATTGGTAACAAACCAAACACTAGCTAATTTTCATTGGTGCTATCAAATTTTAGTTTAATTCACATTGAAAACAAACCAAACAGACTATTTATTGGTGCTATCAAATTTTAGTTTAATTCACATTGGAAACAAACCAAACAGACGCTTGATTCGGTTTTTTCAGTCATATTATCTTAGGGTGCGCTTGGATGGAGGGATGAGATAGTCCTGTACCGAATGGTTCGGGAAATAGGTAGATTCAGCTGTTTGGTTCGATGGATCGGATCGTTTGGTTCAAGATCAGATGGTTCCATCGCGAAGCATATTCCCAAAAGATGCTGCACCGCATGGTTCGATCCAATTTCCCGAACCACGCGGTTCACTCTCCTCTCCCATTGCTCAAGCCACTCTCTCCCCGCTTCACTCATTTTCTCGCCCCTACCTCATTGTCTCCCCTTGCGCTCCTTTCTTCTCGCCCCGCCGCTGCTCCTCTCTTCTCCCCCCGCTCCTCTCCCAGATCTGGCTCGACCGCCGCCCGCATCACCCCTGTGAACATCATCTCCCCCCACAGAACCCTGCCGGCCGCCTCGCCTCCCATGGTGTGGATTTGACGCAGAAGGATGCCCCTTCTTCCTCCCCTCCCGGATCTGGCCCGACTTCTCCTTCCGCCTCCTCTCCCGGATCTGACCCAACGGCTCCTTCTTCCTCCCCGGTGTTGCTCTCATCTCGGTAATCGAAGGTATGGATCCAAAACGCGCATCTCTCTAATCCTCCTCTCCTCCCTCGTCGCCGTCCTCTCTCGTCCTCCTCCCTTCTCCGGTGCCAGCGCCGTCCAAACCCCTCTCCTCCCGAGCCACCGCCGCCTCCTCCATCCACCTCCCGAGCCGCCACCGCCCTCCTCCTCCTCCCTTGTGCTACATGGATGAATGGATGGTACTACTAAAGATTACCATTATTTGCCATTGTTTGATTACCATTGTTTGGGTATGATATGCGGATGAATGGATGATACTACTCAAGATTGGTAGAACACTAGGGATTTGCATTGCACACCGGAACAATTCATGCATTCAATTGATGTTTGTTTATCAGTTGGGCATTGAGCATCCACTTGTTCATCCAGCTTGTTGTTCAATGTCTTGTATATGACTATCCTGCTTCGTGAATTTGATTTTTCTTGTATGTAATTTGATTATCCTATCTTGTATCATTTGCTAACCTGATAGCACACAAGACATTCATTTGTACATTGACTAGCTAGTGTTTGATTGTTGGATAGTCAACAAAATGGAAAATTGGAATTTTTGTATGTAGTGCATGCTGAATTACAATGTATGGCAATGATTCATGATAATTTTGTCCTGAGCGGATTGATTATGGTATTGCTGAATTACAATGGATATGTTCATATCTGTATGCATCTTGATTTGAGTGTGTATGGTTCATATCCTCAAATTGTAGTCATTAGTGCTAATTATATATGTCACTCATGAATTGTAGATGGACAACAGGAAGATCAAAAGGAGAAAGATGTTGCATATTGGTTCTGCTACATACGTGGTTGCTTGTATGATAGTTTTGTTTGTACGGTCTAGACTAAGGAATAGGAGAGACTGTATTACATATGGCCCAATCGAGGAAAGGATAGGATTAGAATTGATTATCTGAATACCAAAATTTGGAAGAATGAGACAACTTGTACCAACACAATTAGGCTTAAGAGCCCCTTTCTTTCAGTTGTGTGAAGTTTTGAGAGAGTGTTCTTTGCTCCGTGACACCATACATGTATGTGTTGAGGAGCAAGTGGCCATGTTCCTAAACACAACTGGCCATAACCTCAGAAATAGGCTAGTTGGAACCAATTTCACTCGGTCAGGTGAAACAGTTAGCCGATATTTTGGACTTGTCTTACATGCCTTAGGTGAGCTACGAAATGAGCTTATTAGGCCACCTTCTTTGAAGACCCCAAGCAAAATTGCAGGAAACCCAAGATGGGATCCATTCTTTAAGGTATGATAGCTAACAAGTATACCTTAAAGAATTTTGGGGGACATCGGTGGGTTACTATTTTTTTGGTTTGTTGACCAAATAGGATTGCATTGGAGCCATTGATGGTACACATACAAGGGCTTCCATTAGTACGTCTATGGAGACAGCATTTCGTGGTAGGAAGTCATTTCCTACTCAAAATGTCATAGCAGCCGTAGACTTTGATCTTCGCTTTCACATACGCTTTGGTGGTTGGGAGGGACCGCCATGATGCTACTGGTGTTAGCCGATGCAATAGAGCGTGAGAATGGACTATGTGTCCCTCAAGGTAAATAGCATCTTCATTGTAGTATATGTCCATACATAGCAGTATAGCATCTTCATAAATGTGTTCCTCATGTGTTAGGGAAATTCTACCCAGTGGATGCTGGTTACGGAGCCAAACCTGGGTTCATCCCACCTTTTCGCGGTGTGAGGTACCACTTGAATGAGTGGGGGAACAATTCTCCCCTTAATGAAAAGGAATTGTTCAATCTTAGGCACTCCTCTCTACGAGTGAGCGTAGAGCGCGCCTTTGGATCACTCAAGAAAAGGTTCAAAGTCCTTGATGATGCCACTCCATTCTTCCTCTTCTTAACTCAAGTTGATGTCATCATAGCCTCCTGCATCCTGCACAATTGGGTTCTGTCTCAAGGAAGTGACCATTTCGTTGTACCCGAGGCTTCTTGGACACCAAACCCTCGTAGGATAGCAAGGGAGCAAGCAATTGACCATAGATCCACGGTTGACCAGAGGCGGACTATGGCCAATGAAATGTGGGAGGGTCTTCATAACTACGAAAACCATTGAATATGTAATGCGAACCTCTTATGTAAACCTATTATTTGTGATGAATTGTATGCGAACCTCTCATGTAAACCTATTATTTGCGATTGCTTGATTTTACTTGCTGCACACTACTAAAGATTTGTTATTTTCTACTTTGGTTGCTACTTTGCTATATTGACTAATCTAGCTTCACTTTCTAGTTGAGTGTCTGAATTGAAGTCCCTGGTGAGGAACCATACCATTTTCAGCCTTATCTGTTTTCAAAGGTACCATCTCTTCTTTACTTTACCTATATGTTGTTCTTCTTACATGCATTGCAAACACATGTACCATAGTCACTCTCATTGTATATAATGAAAACTGTTAACAATTGCTTGTTGATGTGAGTACAATTTCCTTGAAAAAACATTGTTTTTCTAGAGTTATGGACATGGACTCGGAACATGGGGGTAACATGGGGGGTAACATTGGTGGTGGGGTTGTTTGGACAAATGCAATGTCTGTATTTGTGTTGATCCACTTGGCTAATCTTGTGGCTAGTGGCAACAAAACGTGCTCGGTTTCAAGAAAGTGCACCTCAACAATTGTGCTAGGGCCCTGAATGAGCATTTAAGGGTGGTACATCCATTGGAGATCAGTTCAAAACCACTTGAGGAAGTGGAGAAAAATTTGGGAAAAGATAGGTAAGCTCCAAAACCTAAGTGGTGCTCTTTGGGATGAAAGCACCTGCACTATCAGGCATGACCATGTTCATTACACTGGGCATGTCAAGATAATTCCTATCATATGTTGTTTCATATGTGTGCACCTCATTTTCGTATCATACCTAGTTTCATATCTAGTTTCATGTCTAGGATCACCGCGGTGATGCTGACTACTTGAACACCCCCCTTGAGCACTATCATGAGATGGCAACTATATTTGGGAATAGCATGGCTACCGGAAAGTATGCAAAGGGAGCAAATGACCCTATTGGTACAGATGTTAATGAAATCTTAGATGATGACACACCGAAGGCTCCAACAGAGGACAAAAGTAAAAGAGTTGTTGGACATGGTAGTGCCGAAGAGGTGACAATGTCCACCACATGTGGAGGTGACACATCGGCAAGTAAACCACCGAAGATGGCCAAGATATCTACTGATGATGATATGTGTGCTGTCATGACCACCAGCATAGAAAGACTTGCTAAAGCTATTGAGAAGGCCGGTACTGCAGAAACTGATGTTCCTGAAGACCTTTGGGACAGTATGATGGATCTCCCGGGATTTGAGGAAGCACATCTCGCCCACTACTATGCTCATTTGTGTGAGAATGTTTCTCTTGCCCGGGCATTCAACAAGTTGAGCTTTTCAAACAAGCTAGTTTGGGTTGCTAGGTACATCAGTAACAATAATCGGTGAGCTAGCATTGTTATGTTGGAGTAGGACTTATGTTGCAGTACCTATCTAAGTGGGCGTAATCCTATTTATGTGGTTGTAATGACTTATTCCTGTGTTTGGACAAGTAAACCTAGCAATGTATTTTATTTGCAATGTATGATAAAGCACTAGTTCCTTTTCTCAGAATCGTGGTCATATAACTATTTCATTTGTTGACAACATTCTATAGCAATTGCACAATATGGTATGGTGCGACTTGTGGTAAGTTCTTTTGATAATCTTAACAAAATGTTGTATTTTTTCAGACCAATTGTTTGTCATATATTTTTAATTCGTAAAAGGAATGCTCATATTCTCAAAACTGAAGTACATATTTCCTTTTTGTAGTTGGAGACTGTGAAGATCAAAAGAATTGCGAGATGATTGACAAGTCGCCTCTTAGGCCTCAAACACATTTGGTGTTCATCGGTACTTAGGTAGAGAAGAGAACAGAGGGCGATAGCTAGATTCTCAAATCCCTAATCTCCTTGTAAGTTTGCAAAGATGATACATTCATGTTATATGGTTATGGAATCATGTGTATGACAGGAAGAGCTATTTCAATAACTTCATATTTTTGGGTCCCAAATAACTGTCATGGAATCATGAATTATGTGTGCAAATTATGTGTTATTGTAAAACCTTTGTTTGATTGTAATAAAGTTTACCCAAATTTCAAATTTTCACTTGTTTTCCATCTTTTATTTGAATCTAGAATATTTGTGTGAGTAAAAGTTGTTAGAAATAATTTAATCAAATAGTAGATTATTTATCTTGAATTATTATTATTATTATTATTATTAACAATTTTTTAGAAATTATTTTGATCTCACCAAATTTCAAACCTTTTCACTAATTCAGTTTTGAAAATAATTTATTTTTGACAAATTTTAGTTTGAAAAGTTCTTTAAAATATTTTTCCTAAGACCTAGTTGATTCTCAGAACCTCCTCAAAAATTTTAAGATTTTTTCAAAATTTTCTTCTATTTTAAATCGGCCGGTCAAACTCATCGCGCCCGAGTCTGGTTCGCACCGCCTCATCGCGTCGTTTATTTTGGGACGTCCGATGCGGATCGAACGGCTCACATGCGTTGGGACGTTCGGACGGTTCGAACATCCCAACGCATCTGGTCGTTCTTTTTTTTATCGTAGGGCTCTTGTCGCACCCGAGTCTGGTTCGCACTGCCTTATCGCGTCGTTTCTTTTGGGACGTCCGATGCGGATCGAACGGGTCACATGCGTTGGGACGTTCGAACGGTCCGAACGTCCCAACGCATCTGGGTCGTTCATTTTTTATCGTAAGGCTCGTGTCGCACCCGAGTCTGGTTCGCCCCGCCTCATTGCGCCGTTTCTTTTGGGACGTCCGATGCGGATCGAACGGCTCACATGCGTTGGGACGTTCGGACGGTCCGAACATCCCAACGCATCTGGACCATTCATTTTTTATCGTAGAGCTCGCGTCGCCAACAGTGGTAGCCCAAGTTTTCAAAACAGTTGACCAAGAAACAAAAGGGTTTGACCAAGGCTTCAAAAATATGAATAAAATTCCTAAAATTCTGAAATAAATTAGAGGGGTTTGTGGGACATCGTAGGACTCAATTAAAATCTTAAACTTCACTGTTAAAGATTTAATTTGAATAATTTAAATTCAAACTTAGAATAGGTCTTTCATTTGAGTTTGAATTTTCTGAGGGTCAAATTAAGTTCCAAAAATTTGGGGAAAATTATATTAATACATGATAATTATTATAGAATTTCAATAAATTATTTCCAGAAGATGAACAAGAGTTTTTGTTCTTGTTTTCTTTTAGAACTTATAATTGAGTTGTAGGTTTAAACTTTATTTGAGATTTTCCAAGTGCAATAAAATATGCAACATTTTCCAAAAAGTCATGCATGGATTCAATTCGGTGCTTGATCGGTTTTACGACCTAATTGAGATTGGTACGGTGTACTACTTGATATCTAGAGGATCAGTGAAACTTGCTCAGAAGTAGTTTACAATGACTATGGAGTAACTCTGGATGTCTCAACATGTATAGTCGTCAAATGTTGTCAATTATCGTCAAATGTTGTTAAATGTTGTCAATTATCGTCAACTGTCGTCAATTATCGTCAAATGTCGTTAAATATCGTCAAATGTCGTCAATTATCGTCAAATGTCGTCAAATGTTGTCAATTATCGTCAAGTGTCGTCAAATAATATCGTCAAATGTTGTCAATTATCGTCAAATGTCGTCAATTATCATCAAATATCGTCAAATATTGTTAAATTTCGAAAGTTCAAATAAATTCCTTGCCTCCAATTCGGCTTGGCAAAAAATATAACAATTACTCCCTCCATATTTATTTAATTGACGTCATGTAGCTCATCTCTCTACTAGTCAACGTTAATTATATAAATCCGGAGGGAGTAATTGTTTGCAAAACTATTTTCAAACTTGAATTTAAATTCAAATCAATTTTTAAACTCAATTCTCACAATTGTAGAAGGTGAACTCACCACATCTAGTGAGGGGGTTATCATATCCAACTTCATCCACCAAACCAAACAACATCTTGAACCGTCCAGAATCATCTTATACAACCAACTAAACAGATTGACTGTATCATCCCATACAGGACGGTCTCATCCTACCCATACCATCTCATCCCATTCAACCTCATCCCACCAACCAAATGCACCCTTAGAAGATCATCAAATGTTCAGAAGTGGAGAAAAGGTTTGGGGTTGTTTGGTCCACGGCCCTAACGAACCAAGCCAAAATTTGATAAAATGAATGTTGTTTGTATTGCAACCAAGTCAAATTTTGGTGTTACCAAAATTTTCTATGACATTAGATTTCGTGAGTATTACCAAATTTTTATTCACATTATCATATATTGGTAACAAACCAAACACTAGCTAATTTTCATTGGTGCTATCAAATTTTAGTTTAATTCACGTTGAAAACAAACCAAACAGACTATTTATTGGTGCTATCAAATTTTAGTTTAATTCACGTTGGAAACAAACTAAACAGACGCTTGATTCGGTTTTTTCAGTCATATTATCTTATTCGCATGCGACAATGCGACATGGATGTGCGGGACTGACACGTTTGGCGGGTTGGGGTGCTGAACGCAGCTCGCGAGTAGTATATATGGGCTGGGCTGTAGAGCTAGCCTGAAGTGGGCTGGTGACGATGTGAAGCAATGGGTGGGTTGGACTTGGTCCGGGCTAAGTTTTCCTACCAATCAAAAGCAGAGCTGCAGCAACTTACCAGATGGAGGCATCATGGTGCAAGTTCAAGTCTCAGACTCACAACTTTAACTGTTTTTGAGTTGACGCCCTCAAAGAAAAGAAGTGTTTTTGCGTTGACAAGTCTCAATAGCACCACTGATATGAGATATTTGTCCTAAATGACTACAGCTGATATCAGAGCTACAGGCACCTCGCGACAGACCACTCGCCCCGTGGACCATCTGTTTTTATCCGTTTCCGATCCGGCCGTTTTCTGCTATAAATTTACGGCATGGCTAAACAACATTTGACTTTTTTTTTATCAAAATAGTTGAATTTTTATCTGTCTAATATGCTTTGAGATTTGTATTTTTTTTCTCATACGATAAATTGGGTCCGAATTTATTATGATTTTTTCTTCGGAACATAACGGGTTCACTACGTTGCCGTATTTTGTCGGTCTAGAATTTCTTTTCTTTTTCTTTGTTTTTGCTCAATCTCTCAAAGTATATGTTAGATTTTGAATCATGTGATGGAAATATGAGTTATTAAGACTTTCGATAATAATTATAGTGACCATGAACAAAAATTACATAAATAGTTTACCATAATTTATGTTCAACGGAGTTGTAAATGAACTAAAATTTAACTGTTGTGGTGGTGTTTCCGTTTTCACTCTCCACTACTTTAATTTCGTAAATTTAATAAGGATACATGTGATCTTGTATCATTGACTATTTTCATCGACGGGTGTCTCCATCTGTACTCATGGTGGTTCACATATGTTGTGAAAAATAGTATACATTTGCATATGCATGAAAATAGTCTATGGTTAATTCATCAACATTGGAGCCACACTTTGGATAGGAAAACAGAATATTGGCATACTTTTTTGAGTCACTGGCTATTGCGACTGACTTGGGTGGTAGAAAATGAATCTTGCCAGATGTACGACTACAAATCAAACAAATGTCTAACTCGATCAAACTTGTCTAACTGGAATTATGGCAATGTGCCTACAAACCAAACATACCCCAAGGGAGTGTAGCAACTAGCAACGTGCGGCTACGAAACAAACATGTCCTCTAAGCACACAAACTTAACAACCATCATACGTAAATTGTATTGTTTTATGCGAAACTTCTTGAAAATTTTAAACAAACACTTACTATTCTTTTAACACATCACAACACTCACAGCAGTGGGGAAGCTAGCGTATCCTTTGCTTTCTGTTGGAGTTTATGGATTTAGCCTAAATAATACTCTTTATAGATTCTAGAAAATCTTAAAAGCTCACTCGTACATGGTCAAAAATAGAAAGTGTAGTATCATAGGACGAGCACAGTATTGTGCGGTTCGGTATTTTTTTACCATTGGATAAAGATTTTGATTCAAACCTTTAGAAATCCTTAAAACTTCAAAAGGACAAGGAAGGTCCGCATCCAAACACCCTCTGGGCCTAAAAAGTTGTTTTGGTTTGACGATCGACACGTCAAACTACATACCGTATCAGAGTAGTTATATTTTTCCAGGAGCTATATATTCCCTGTCCTTTTTTGGCGGAAGATACATGACCACTGAGAATCCATCACGTGTCGTCACGGGGCATGCAGGACTCAGAAGCAAGCTCAAAAACCAAAACCAGGTAGAACCAGGAGTCTCAACATTTGGAACCATGCATGTATATATCAATTGTATATATGCTCGACACCTGCATGTATATATGCTCGACACCTGCATGCTTCAAGTTGCCCACTGGTTAAAACACAAGCAGGCAGTGAGATCACTGAGATGCATGGTGCACCAGGCCACCATAAACAACGGCAACTCGATCGAAGCATTGGCAGTTTGGCAGCATGCACGCACGCACACATGCACATGGCCTAGCTCTTCTCCACTCACTCCCGGTCAAACCCTCGCCCCCATGCATCCTCTCCAAGACCAATCACAAACCTCGATCCTCTACTCTACCTCTCTGTCTCAACATGTACACTCAAAACGTCCTCGCTTTATCTGCCTCTCTCTGCATGTCTGATCACTGCATGTGTATGTATGCAAGTGTTAAGCGAAGAGAGGTGAAGGGATTGTTTGGGGTTTTGGGCTCGAGTGCTTAGTTCTCGGTAAAGAGCTATTGGATGCATGGTTAAACTAGAGGTAAGCCAAAAAGGTGGCTGGCTGGCTCCGCGCCTGCCTACCTGCTTGCTAGTACTTAGCCATCGCGCGTAGCTCGGTATACTACGTACGTGAACATAAATGAAAGCAGGGCAAGGTTTCGACAAGGTTTCGTGCCGGCGTATTAGGAAAAAATAGCACTCGTCATGCAAAATTTACGAAAATGGTGTCCCTATTGTATGGTCATCGCACGGGACGACCGACGAGTCGATACGTAACTGCTGTCGTACGGCCACCGTGCGGTGGCCCTAAAACCGAATTTTCTCCAAAATTCGTTTAAGTATACCTTTTTAGGAATTTTTAAATATATAAAATGAGCTCAAAAAAAATTTTGTGGAGCCGTCCGACACAGTGTACTTGATTGTCTCATTTTTTCTATAATTTTATCTGTTCTGAATTTTTTTCTCGAAAATTCATTTAAGTATAATGTTTGTAGGATTTTTTTAATACAGAAAATAAGGTCCAAACATTATGAATTTTTTTAAGGCTCCTTACACAGTAGACTTGATTGTGTAATTTTTTCATAATTTTATATGTTCTGAAATTGTCCAAAAATTAAGGGTTTAGGTCTCGAAAATTAGGATTTTAGGTTTCGAAAATTAGGGTCTCATGATTTCATATGCCTTGGAATGTGGAAAGTTTAGTACCATATGACTACTCTAGATAAGAGACACTCATTAAGGGTTTAGACCACCGCCCGACCTCCCTCCTCATTAAGGGTATGCAAGTCATGAAGTCGGGGCAATCCTCATCACTTGGCGCCTCGACAATGTCTCCAGAATTCCCGGCGCCAACGTAGTGGCTTCCCCTAGCACTGGCATCGATGGAAGTTCCTTCTAGTGGGCAGGACCACGTGCGGAGAGGAAAGACTTCGACTAGGTGGTGTACTTCCTCCGACCTTTTAGAATAGTTGAACAAATTATAATTTTAAAAAAAGCTTGTTGTAAACTATTTCGACCATATTTTGCTGAACCTAGTTTCTTTGTTTTAGCAACAAATGTTAGGAAAGAAGGGTTGATGTCACCAGATGATCGTACACGACGATACCCAGTGGCAGGTGGACCTGACCTATCATGCGACGGGACGACACGGGACGTGGACTCATGAGACCCACTGTATAATTTGTTGCCTAGAAAGAAAAAAGTGTATCCTATAAGACACCATAAAAGCGAGCAGGCCGGACAACGCATCACACCACATGCGACCACAGAAGGCCAACGCGTGGTGGAGCATCCTATGCTATACACTAATATAATCAAGCATTTTATAGAAAGGAAAAGAAATAGCACATTCACCATTCTTGCACTGTAACACCTCATTGTTATCAAGACGCTGCCCAAGAGTACTAGCCACCCGAAGTGCCTTGTAAACTTCTTGAATCCATTCTCTGTTGCAAATTACACCAATCGCAGCATTGTATGTGTAAATATTTGGTAGGAAGCTTTCATGCATCATCTTACTCATTAGCTCAAAGGCACGATCAAAGTTGTCCCCTTTTACGCTGCCCATCAATCAACACAGTGTACGTGCTGTGTTTGGCATTAGCCTTTGCTAAAGCATCCTAAACTGTATCTTTGGTCATGCCATGACGCGCGGCATGGCAAAAACACTTTGTCATGCCACTGTCTCTGGCGTGGCCAAACCTGGCAACGCATCCCATCCCAATTGCATGTAAATAGAAATGCCATCATTTAATCATACCACAAAGTGTGTCATATTTAATGGATGATTGTTTTGATTTTATAGTCAATCTTTTCAATACATTGCATTTTATTCCTTGCAGATATTGGCATCTACCTGTCATCTGGCGACTTCCAGTCTTGTATAATCAATAACTAGGCTTGTACCAAGGAACTAAACAAATGGTCCACTAAGGGCTTGCATGGTGAACTAGGCTTGTACCAAGTAAGTAGGCTTGTACCAAGAAACTAAACAAATGGTCCACTAAAGGTTTGTGTGGTGAACTAGGCTTGTACCGAGGAACTAAACAAATGATTCATTAGGCCCTTCGTATCCCATCCAGAAATTCCTAGGGCAAGCCGCTGCATTGGCGACGGGAATTCTGGAGGCATTGTCGAGGCGCGGTACTGCGGGCGAGGGGGGACAGTAGCGATGGGGCGATTGATGTGCAGAGGAAGGAGGCCGGGCGGTGGCCTAAACCCTTAATGAGTGTCTCTTAAGAGTGTCTCTTACCTTAAGTAGTCATGTGGTACTAAACTTCCCACATTCTAAGTCACATGAAATCATGAAACCCTAATTTCCGAAACCTAAAATCGTAATTTTCGAGACATAAACCCTTAATTTTTAAGACAATTTCAGAACATATTAAATTCTGGAAAAACTACATAATCAATTCCACTGTATAAGGAGCCTTTAAAAAAATCATAATGTTTGGACCTCATTTTATATATTAAAAATTCCTACAAACAGTATATTTAAATGAATTTTTGAGAAAATTTAGAACGGGTAAAATTATGAAAAAAATGACACAAGCAAGTACACTGTGTCGGGAGGCTCCACAAACAAAACTATAATTTTTCGTGCTAATTTTATATATCTAAAAATTCCTACAAAAGTATACTTAAACGAATTTAAGAGAAAATTCGGTTTTGGGGCCACCGCACGGTGGCCGTGCGGTTTCGGCTAATACACACGGTGGCTGTGCGATAGCGGTTACGTGTCAACTCGTCAGTTGTTCCACGTGGTGACCGTGCGGTGGAGGCGTCATTTCTGCAAATTCCATGCGACGAGTTCCATTTTTGCTAATAAGCCGGCAGATACTACCATCTCGGCCGAAAACTCAGGTTTTGATCGATTGTATGATCACGTTGCATTGCGTCCCCGGCCAGATTGGGCCGGCACGGGCTGGCATGTACATACTGTTGCGATTTGTGCGGTACGTCCGAGAAGCATATATTTTACGCAGGGAGGCATATTAGCAGGCCGACGCCATTTCGGTGCAACGGGGTGGGGTGGGAAAAAAGATCGTTAGTGGTGGTGGCGTAGCTGGCCAAGGGCCAAACCTCAAGCCGGCCCAACTACTTTTGGCCTAAAGCCAATTTTTTCTATTTTTTCGAAGAATTTCACATGGCATTTTGACCCTGGGCCTCGGGCCATTGCCCTATAGGCCCGAGGCCCAGCTCTGCCTCTGGTTAGTAGGGCTCGTTGGCTCGGTTCAAAATTGCTCTAGTTACACTCGTTAATTGGTTAAACATTGAAATGGGTCGATTTCGAATGAAATTGCATTTCGCTCTAGCTCGGCTCGTTAGCTTAGTTCTAAAAATACTTCCAAACTATAAATAAAATAATATTAAATCAAACTATGTCAATTTCGAAAAAAGCTCAGTAAGACGAGTACCTTGTTCAAATTCCACCCCAGCGGCCGATCGAGCATGTGGCAGCATGTACTACGTGTTGCTGCTGCTGCGCGCTACTGGGTATGCTAGCCTGCCCGTGTGGGTACGTGCATAAGTATCTAGCAGTCAGCTGGGGAGGGCTTTGTTCGTTGGGCTGTTGCGATGGCAACACAGGTGAATTTAAATGGGCAATAGAGTGATGGGACGTTGTGGGCGTGTGGGTGTGTGGGCACGGAGTTTTTTCCTCATTTATCATCTTTTTAAAACAAAACAGCAAAACTAGCATCCCTGCGAACGAAATGACAAAAAATAGCACTCCTGCCGTGCGATTTTGCTGTGCAAAGCTACGTGCCGCTGACTGGGATCACGGCACGTGGCTTTCCACGACAAAATTGTGCAGTAAGCGTGCCATTTTGTCATTTCGTTTTGGATGGTAGCTTTGCCGTTTCGTTTAAAAAACGTTCAATTTTAGCCAAAGGCTAATGCTCCTCTAGTCACGAAAGAGTGACATTTTTTATTTTTCAAACTTAACATGGTGCTTATTTGACCACTAAATTCACTTATTATATATTCAAAAATAATTGTAAAAGTGCAATATTATGAAAATATTTTAATGACAAATTCGCTCGTATCATTTTCATAAATGAAATCAAATGTTTTAAATAATATCTTTGGTCAAAATTAGAGTCTGACTTCACGCATTCTAGGACGTCACTCTTTTATGACCAGAGGGAGTAGCTATCTTTTTGGGTGGGTGTATTGTTGTTTTTGTGCCCTTGAAGGGCGCGCGTGTACTTTGAGATTACGGAACACACATTTTTTTCTTGCGACAACCGGAATGTGACGAAGATTCTCAACCATGTCAGCATTTTTTTGGTGTTTTATGACCAGAGGAAGTATCTATGAAAGTAGGACCACATATTAAGTGTCTACTTTACAACGATTATATACATACGACCACGATTAAAATGAAGCCTAATCCCTTTTATTACAACCAAACTAGTCGTCTATTAGTTTGAGTCATGATACGACCAGTCATGGATACTATGTGACCAGTCATATGGTTTGGACCACGCCCAACAAGGAAAACAGGTCGGAGGATATGGCAGTTTCCCACACGACTAACGTGAGAGCGGTTATTCGCGTATCTAGCAGCTTACGTTAGTTGGCTAAGAGATGCAACGGTTCAAGACTCAATGAAAGCATGTGCTTGAAGACAAAAGGTGTCTTTAGCGGCATTAACTGCCACCTCTTAGATAAATATAAATAGAGTAGCCCGTGTACCTTGTAACACAATCTTGTTCTCGTTGCATTCTTGCAAAAAAAAACCTCATACTGTGTCGACGGCAATAAAGGTCTTTGTTTCGATCGTGTTCTCATATTTTATTTCCCTATAAGCTCGATAAGGGACCCTAGGTTTCGATCATTGACAATTGGCGCTAGAAGGAGGGCATCGTCAAGCCGGAGATTGTCGTCGTGATGTTCTTGCATCCTTGCCGATGGACGAGGAGAACACCTTTGATCTTGCTGACTACGCCGACCTCATGGGTGAGGACTACGTCCCTGAGGAGATGTGCATGTACGACTTCTACCTCGAGTACATTCCCGAGGGAGAGTCTTCGTCACTCTCAACCCAACCCGCTTGAGCCGAGACCATGGAGTTGTCGCTGTCGCCCCCAAGCAATTTCGATGGCGAGTACATTTCTACTTCTGTCTCATCTGGAGAGACAAGTCACCACGATGACAATGTCGTGGTGACCCATGATGATCTCATTGACAATGTCAATCATGTGGTTCTGCAGAATCATGTCCAGAACATCTACTCCGAGATCTTGACTACTACCCCTTTTCTGATGAGGATGGTATGTTCCCAAACTCCATTTGCTCTGAATTTCGTGCATGTGCAGTCATCAACGTCGACGAGACCGATGAGCAACGAGTGGCATGTGAACAGCGTGAGGCCCAGGAGTAGGCCGAACATTTGGTGCAGAAACAACGCAACGGCCAACTCATTACCACCAAATAGAAGGCAATGGAGGAGGCTCGTCTCCAGTACCATACCAGAATGTCGGGGACATCCAGGAGGCCTATCACCAACACAAACAGCGAGCGGCGTCCACCAACTATGCCCCAGGCCGCCCTGAGGACGACGGTAAGAGATTTAAATATTGTATCGTAACCTTCGTAGGCTGATACTCCCGTCGACTATGCCACATACTTTCAAGTGCCATTGGTAACCACTAGACAGGAGAAAACAATGAATAAGACCTTCTGGTCATCCGTTCAATAGCCACTGACCTACAAGAGGCTGCTGCAGAAGTACAGAGCCTTTCACAATCTTCAAGGTCTTAGACCGGCTCCAGGGCGGACCACTCTACATCTAGACATCGCTATCACGGCAACAACCACCATCAAGAAGACAATCTACCCCGACGGAGCGTGTTCGACAAGGTTGGCCTAGGTGAACGCTCTAACCGTGGTCGTAGACAACCTCGTTCTCCTGATAATTGTGATGAAGGTCGTAACGTCCTATCACATTTGGGGACATACACAAGGTGCAAGGCTTTCTCACTCGGGCTAAGAGAAGTTACCTTACCAGAAAAGTTCAAGACAAGAAATCTGGAAAGCTTTGATGTGACACAAAATCCCTAAGAGTTTCTACAAATATACACTACCGCCGTCCAGGCTGCCGGTGGAGACGAGAAGGTAATGGCTAATTACTTACCCACTTTATTAAAAGGATCTGCTCGAACATGGTTATTCAACCAACCGGAAAGTTCTATTTAGAGTTGGCAAAATTTATGACATGCTATTTTAAACGACTTAAAAGGTTGTTATACTAAGCCAGGAAAAGAGGATGGTTCACATCGTCTTCGTCAAACTTCTAGAGAAAAAATTACTTCAATTTATTAAAAGGATTGTAGAGGTACACAATACCATTACTAATGACTTTGTTATTCGAGAATTTAAACAGGCGATACGATACAAGAGGTTCACAGAAGACTTAAACATCCACTCACCAAGAACCACATTAGAATTATTTGACATGGTTGATTACTACTCCGATGCTCATGAAGAACTGGAGTGGAACAATATGGTTGACAAGGGTCATACACCACCACAACCAGGTCTGGAAGACTCTGAAAAGAAGGAATCGGAGAAGCCGACTAGATATGTGGATCGAAAAGGCAAAGCTAACAAGGCCAAGGGTCCATGGGGGAAGCAGGCTAGTCGTTCAAACGACTAGTCTGGATCTAAGGGTTCTGGCACGGCCAGCGGGAATGGTCGTTGGTTCCCGCTGCATAACGCACCTGGGCATGAGTTGTGTAATGTAACATCCCAAAAGTCCCTTAATGCAAATTCAAAACTTTTTATATAATGTCCATTGCCATCCTTTCTGCCTATATTTTTGAGGATTATTTGAACTACATTTTCTCTTTTGACCGGTACAAGGGTTGTAAAACAGATCACCCTAAAGAAACGCGATTTCTAAACACATAAACCCTCGAGTCGTAACCCTAATATCAGAAACAATAAAAGCAAAATAAGCTTAAGGCATTGCCTCTCTAAATAGTACGCGAAGTGGAAACCCTAGGATCGGAGTCATAAACCTAAAACCCTAAGACACAATGCTATAAAAATAAATTTAACACAAGTATTATAGACCAGGAACCTCCAAAAATAATCCTCTGGGATAGAAATATTAGGTGAAATCATGTTCAAGAAATCAACCAACAAATTTTTCCTTTTTTTCTTAATTCTCTTTCCTCTTCTTTTGTGTTATTCGTCGGGCTAAGCCACTGTTCCTCGGACAGTCTCAGCCAGTCCAGCCAAACCATTCCCCCCTCTCACTGTTGCGGCTGGGTTGGCCTTCACTGCTTTCCCTTCTCCTTCAGCCAAGCCACGCTCACTGCTCTTCTCGGTCCACGTCGGCACCTTCTGGCTAGGGCACGCCACGTCGCGACCATGCTGCTTCCACGTTGTCCGCCCGCCGCTCGACGTCACCTTCGTAGCACTGTTCCACTGGCACTACTACAAAAAGGCTAATACTGGACGCCTCATCACATACGGTTGACCAAAATCGTCTGTATTACATGCAATCATAGACGGTTTTGGTTTAGAGACCGTCTATGTTACTAGTTGCGCTAAAAACCGTTTGTGAAGAGATAATATCACAGATGGTTCATAATAAAAACCATCTGTGAAGTATCACAGATGGTTCTTAACAATAATCGTCTGTGATATTTCTACATATCACAGACGGTTTTCAACAAAAAAAACCATCTGTGATAATAAACTCATCACAGACGGTGCGCCATTCTGCTCGCTTACTAATCATCCGGTGCAATGTAGCTCCTCAACAGAGTCTTCTTCTCCATCTCTGCCGCTATGGTAGCTGCAGGAGATCTCCAAGCCCGATGAGTCTATTGCCACTCCATGCCCGGTTTGAGTATCTCCTCACCTCACTGAGCCCGCTTGTGTGGTCTATTTTAGCTATTATTGCTCACGCCGAGCTGTCACCGTGGACCTCTCTGTCACCGCCTCCGCCATCGATGCCAACTCTTCTCCGGTGAGTCGTCGACCACACCAAGGTCGATTTTCCCACCTATATGTCCCCCTAAAGCTGTGCATGTGCTTCATTTCAGTTTATTTCCATCGAGAAGACCTGTCACCGAGGATTTTACAGCCGTCGCCTTTGTTCACCGACGACCAACCGTCTTGGACCTTCACTGACTTCATTGACACCTTTCTCGTGATCAAGGTGAGCTACTGGAGCATAAGCATCCTTTAATTTGAGTAGTTTCAGGCGTTTACGTCGAAATCACTAGTGAAAGTCCATGGTGCCACCACGGGAGATGACCTTAGGGCCTCAAGCCACAACTATTAGCAATGCGATGGCACCCTGAGCCCAATTTGAGCTTCAAATCCTACTGTTTTTAATAATTTAGTTAATAAACTGATGAGTCTATGACATGTGGGACAACCATAGATTTTATAAATAAAATCATGAAATAAAAATGAGTCATTGACAAGTAGGGCCCACATGAAAGGTAATAAAATTCGAAAAAATGTAAAAATGAGAAAAGCCACCTTTAGTTCAAAGAAAAATATGCTTTCTCTGTTGGAAAGTGTAAGCCTCGGAAAATACGCTTTCGAAGTCACCCTTTTATTTATTTCCAAGGTTTTCAATACGAACCGTGTGATGGACCAAAGCTGGTTTTACGCTAAGAACCGTGTGAGTGAAGAGTACATTAACGGCATGTCTGCTTTTACAAGAGTTGCTGAGGACGATATGTTGAATAAGGGGGCGAAATATATGCATTGTTCATGCATTGACTGCGAGAATATGAAGATGTTTAAGAACCAAGCGTAGATCCAAGCACACTTGATTTGAAGGGGTTTCAAAAAGGGATATACACGTTGGACCAGTCACGGTGAAGAGCAGATTACACAGGAAGGTTGTAATAACGACATCGCCGACGAAGTCAACGATATACCGCCGGATGATGTCGATTGTGGTTCCGATTCGGATAGGCTGCACGATAACAATCTGGATCAAATGCTTCGCGATGCAGAAGTGAACTATAGTGAGAGAGAGTTTGGTAAATTCGAGGGCTTGATGGAGGACTCGAAGAAGCCTTTGTTCCTAAGCTACAAGCCGGAATACACAAGGTTGTCATCTGTGCTTGAACTGCTAAAATTGAAGGCAAGCAACGGTTGGTCCGACAAGAGTTTCACAGCGTTGATAGGTCTCTTAACGGACATGCTTCCGGATGGAAACGAGTTGCCCAAAACCACCTACAAAGCCAAGAATGTTATTTGTCCTTTTTGGGAATGGAAGTAGAAAAAATACCTGCATGTCTGAACGACTGTATCATCTACCGTAAAGAGTACGCAAACATGCATATATGTCCGGTATGCAACGCATCCCGATACAAGCATAAGAATCAATCAAATGACGGCGAGGGAATCGAGGTGTATAAAAGACCTCCTGCTAAGGTGGCGTGATATCTTCCTGTAATTCCCCGTTTGAAGCGGTTTTTTGCGAACCTAAATGAGGCAAAACTGCTGCGTTGGCACTCGGAGGAGCGTAAGCAAGAAGGAAAACTAAGACACCCTGCTGATTCCACCCAGTGAAGAAACATCAATAGGAGATTTCTAGACTTCGGTGTGGAACCGAGGAATATAAGGTTTGGATTGAGTACAGATGGAATGAATCCTTTCGGTAACATGAGCAGTCGACATAGCACTTGGCCCGTGACTCTTTGTATCTACAACCTTCCTCATTAGTTGTGTATGAAGCGAAAGTATATTTTACTGTCGATACTTATCCAAGGGCCGAAGCAACCTGGTAATGGTATTGATGTGTACCTAGCACCATTTACGGAAGATCTAAAAATATTGTGGATCGAAAGAGTACAGGTATGGGATGCGTATAAATGAGAGAACTTCACTTTATGCTCCTTGTTGTTCTGCATCATAAATGATTATCCTGCCTTTACTAACCTGTCGGGCCAAAGTACAAAAGGGGCCAAACCATGTACTCACTACTTAGATGATACCGAGAGTGTGTGGCTGAAGCACTCGCGCTAAGCCGTGTACATGCGTCACTGTAGGTTCCTTCAGGGGGCTCACTCATACCGCAGGATGAAGAAACAATTCGACAGAGGGGAGGACATGTCAGCTCCAAGGTATTTATGCGGAAAAGTGGTCTATGATATGGTTAAGGATTTAGATGTTGTGTTCGGAAAGGGACGTAAATCGAGGACCCGTGAGAAGAACATCTGGAAGAAGAAATCAATATTTTGGGACTTACCTTTTGGGAGCACCTAGAAGTTCGCCACTGCATCGACGTCATGCACGTAGAGAAGAATGTATGTGACAGCTTGATTGGTCTCTTATTGAACATTCATGACAAAACAAAGGATGGTGTCAACGTACGGCTTGACTTGGTTGATATGGACATCAGACCTGAGTTAGCACCGACAAAGACCGATAAAGGACAAACGTACCTTCCCCCTACTTGTTACACATTGTCCAAGGCCAAGAGAACTTAACTGTGCCAGTACTGGCACGGTGTGAAAGTTCCGTCTGGTTACTTCGCCAACATGAAGAAACTTGTTTCGATGAAAGATTTGAAGTTAATTAGCATGAAGTCTTATGATTGTCATGTGCTGATAACACAGATGCTCCCTGTTGCAATTAGAAGTATTTTGCCAATCAAGGTCCGAGAGACAATCATAAGGTTGTGTTTTTCTTTAACACAATTGCTCAGAAGGTCATCGATCTCAATGGAATAGATGCTCTGTAGGACGAGGTGGTGCCAACTCTATGTCATCTTGAGATGTATTTTCCTCCATCGTTTTTCGATATCATGGTCCACCTCATTGTTCACATTGTGAGGGAGATAAAGATGTACGGGCCCGTATTCCTACATAGCAAGTACCCGTTCGAGAGGTTCATGGGAATTCTTAAGACCTATGTACGAAATCGATCTCAGAAGGAGGGCAGCATCGTCGAAGGTTATGCACCCGAAGAGGTCATTGAGTTCAGTGTCGATTATATGGATTAGGTCGAACCGATAGGTGTGCCTCAATCTCGCCATGAGGGAAGGCTCAAGGGTATCGGGACCATCGGAAGGAAAGCAATCACTCCAGATATGGATACATATGCTCAAGCCCATTTCACGGTCTTGCAACACATGACTGAAGTGTCCTCGTATATCGACTAGCACAAGGGCGTGCTTCGGCAACAGAATCCGGAGCGGCCAGATGTTTGGATCACGAGACAGCACAACAGTTAGTTCAATCAATGGTTGAAGGAGCTCGTCAAGTGATATGATGATATGGTTGGCAAAAGGGCCAATATTTCATGTGTGTGTGTGCATACACACACACATGATTTCTGAAGCCGAATTAAGAAAATCACCGGTAGGTTTCCTCGGCCCTCACCTACTGCCACCATGGACGCCTGCACCAGCGACGAGCCAGGCTTCCCCGTCTCAGTTTGTCGGAACAACCAACAACGCTATAGCGTATTAAAGCGACCAAATCATTGTCTTAACCGACATTTACTGCTAAATAGTGATTACTCCAGGTTAGTAGCGCAGTAGATTAGGTCGTAAGCCGGTGGACCAAGTCCGTGGTGGTTAGTCCACGCACTGTGTGCATGAGCTGAGTGTATGCCATGCGGGCCCCGGTGGTAAGTAACAATATTCTTTAAGAAAATTAAATGGAAAAGGAAATAAAAAGGCAAGGGCCCACCTGTCGGTCAATCGTCAATTTCGGCTGAGAAATAAATTGAAAAGAAAAGGAAATCAATGCAGGTCCCTCCTGTCTGTGAGAGATCCTCTCTCCCCCTTTTCTTTTTTAGGGAATAAAATTGGGGTTTCAACTTCAAGAGGCCCATTCTCACTCGTGTTAACTCCAAATCGAGTGATTCTTGTTTCTAAATTTATCTAAATTCAAATCCTACTCAACCCAACCGAAAACATCCATTTTGGAGTTCATTTGAATTGTTCAATGCAATTTGCATTCTTTCATGTGTAGCTGAACCATAGGCGATAACCATAGAATTCCCTAACATAAGGTTAACTACCCGACTATGTCAAATAAAGTGTTAGGGTAGAAGGCCTTAGTGAAACTAGTTAATAAAACATGGTATGGCAAGTAGGCCTCACACCTAACTAGGTTTACTTAGAACTAGAAGTTGAAATGTAAGCCTCGTAATATATAAGGTTACTAGTACTACTAGGCAGTCGCGAAGATTAGCAGTAGCTATGTCGGACCCGGGAACGAAAGATCCCGAATCCTCTGTGTTCATACATCAGTCCAGGATTTCCGGTGTACACAGTTACAAAAATGATAACATAACCAAATCTCGCATTTCATTAATAGTAAATCAGAGTTCGATACAAATGGGGCAGTAAATAACACAGCGGAAATAAAAAGATAGTAGTAGGCCAGAACGATCCGCCACAGTAATCGCGGGGCGTAACCTAGGCGTCGGTGTCCTCACCGTGTCCGATAGTAGTCTTCTCTGAAATTTTGTTGCATAAAGCAAGTATGAGCACAACTACTGTGCTGCAAGTTACACCAATATGGAATTGTGATGCATGCATAAGGTAAACAAAGGACATTGGCAGGGTTATTTTGCGTAAAGCAGCAGTTTTAATTTAAATAATCATAATAGATTGCAAGGCCATTTTCATACATTAATTAAAATCATATTGTAAATGACAATTGAATAATGTGGATAACCTCCAAGAAGGTGATGGATATCCTCCAATCACAATGGCTAACCGCCCAATTTTTCCCACAGGACTAACCATCCTGAAAACATTTGTTGAAACCATTTTAAAACCAAAAACAAGTCTAACTCAAAGTGGCTTTGCTAGCATGTCCATGACCACGAGACGCTATTCAATAGTTTTCTACTCTGCGAGTTTGTGCAGCTTTACCCACACGAGATATTATACCCTTTGTGTCGGCCAATCCACGCTTCCTAAGGCGTGTGACAAAGCAAATATCACAAGGCCGTTACAATGATCTACCTCACAATACTCATGCCCGCTAAGGTTTCGCTTCCATTGGACTAACCATCCTCCGGAAGCCCCCTCTTGCGCCATGTGGGACTCTTGTCTAACCAACACCCACTCATACAACATGGCACGAATATCTATGAGGTATCCCAAATTATTAAGCCGGTCCTTCCCATACAGGACATGTGGTGGTGCGTTTTGGCATAGCAAAGGCAGCTCAAAGGCGGTCCTTAATTGACTTGGGCGTCTTTCAAATTACACCACAGGCTTTAATCCTAACCAGATTAAACACGTGCATAAACCTGCACCCACCTTTCATCCGTTCGCCCAAGTCCAAACCATCTTTATTTTATTTAGTAAAACCACCTTTACAACAAATCTATGGTAAGACAATACCATAGGTTCAAGTTAAAACAAGTTTGTAAAGATTTGGCTAAATCCTCCCCAAAATCAAAATCATGGTCTAAGTATTTGCTAAGCATTTCCAAACAATTTATCTATGGGGACAAGGGATGACATTTCAATATTCAATATTGGCCATACAAGGACAGTTGGAATATCTAATCATTTAAGCAGAATTTAAAATACTTGAATAAAAGTATGCATGCACTTAATAATTTGAAAACTGAATTTAAATAACTTTAAAATAGTAGGTGCAAGATGATCAAAGTATAACTTGCCTTCGCTGAAGTCTTGAAATTCTAATTCTTGGAAGAATCAAATTCCCGGAATAAATAAGTAATCTAAGCGTGAAAATACGACAAATCAATTGAAGTTCAAATAAAATCAAGACGACAGTTTAAACTAACTCTAAATAAAATAATTATATTTTATTTGACTCGATAATAATTTTATAAAACTTTATAAGTTTGAAACACTCAATTTGGAATTAGGAAATAAAAGATATGAATTTTACAAGTTTAAATTCTAAATTTGCAATTTAAATAGTTTTAACTTAAAAGAGACAATTTAAACTAATTTCAAATAAACAAATTTTAATTTATTAGGCTAGATAATATTTTTGCAAAATTTTAGAAATTTAATTCAATAAATTTGGAGCCGGTAATCGATGATATGAATTTTACAAATTTACATCTAAATTTGGATTTTAAATGAATTTCTAAATTCTAAAACAGAACTAAAATGATCTCCAAATTGAATAATTATATTTTATTTAGTTAGATCATAATTTTCTATGAATTTAGCAATTTGAATCATCTAATTTGGAGCTAGGATGAATAAGTTATGAATTTTACAATTTAAATCCTAATTACGTAATTTAAAAGGATTTCCCGAATTATTTTTCTAAAGGAAACTCTAATTATTAGCATGGTGGCGTCAGCCCGAGGTTTTCGGTAATTAAATAAATAAAATTAAAATCGATGGTGGGACCTCGTAATGTTTCCCAAAGTTACATTACCAATTTAATGTTTATTAAAATTATCATTTTATTGAATTTCACGAAATTTGAAGGAGTTTATTTGCTTTATTTGAATTTCTGAAGTTTTAAAAGTCAAAAATAAAATTTATTAAAGTTTTTAAAGTTATATTTGAGTTAAAGTTGAAAAATAAAAACTAAATTAATTTTGAGAATTTTACGGAGTTTTAAAAGCTTTTTCCTAAATATTTTAAAGCCAAAATAATTTATTTGCAAAATTAAAAGCCAAATTTAAGTTGGAAATATTTTTTAAGTCCAATATAACTCTAGCAATTTATGTGAATTTTTCTATAATTTTTAGAATTTATTTGTTATTTTCTAGAGCTATTTTGATTTAATCGGATTATTTAAATGGCAAAAAAATTGAAAACCCTAAAACTCTTTTGGGCCTAAACCTCCTCCGCCCATCCCCCATGCGCCTTGTGCCACCTTACAGCCCAAACGCCCGCCCTTGCACCCCCATCTTCCTCATTTCCTCCTCTCCTCCAACCGGATCTATCAAGCGACGTCCACCACGCTCCCACGTCACCCCATGCCATCTTGGCGCCCTTTACCAACTGACGCCCGCCAAGCTTCTTCCTCCCCACCTTCTTCTCCTCGCACGGTCAAAGCAACCGCCATTTTTCGCCCCCAAAGCTCCGCAAGCACCACGACTTCCTTCCTCGTCCACAAGACGCCTGCACGCGTGCCCACACGACCTCCACCGCCCTCACCCCCACGCTTTCCCCCTCTTTCGCGGCCGTTCCACACCCTCTTCCGCCACGACCGCCATGACCGCGCCGCACGATCTCCTTCCCCCGAGTCCCTCCGGCCCTATAAATAGGAGCCCCGGGAGCGCCTCCTCCATCTCCATCTCTCCCCCTCACCCACACCCCCTCTCTCCCTCTCAATCGGCGAGAATCCGAAGTTCTTTGTGCGCCGCCGCGAAGGTCTCCTTCCCCGATTCCGGCGCCGACTTCGCCTCCCGGCCGTCGCCGTTGGCATCCTCGGCATCGCATCAACGACGCCATCCCCGTGCGCATCCTCCCCGGCCCGGAGCTCCACTCGAACGCCCTCGCCACCACGACCCCGACCGCGCCGCCGCCTTCTCCTGCGCCACGCCTGTCCCCTCTCGCCACTGGTGGCGCCCTTGACTCCCAACGTCCCTCTTCCTTGTGGCACCACTCACACCCGCCGGAGCGCCACTTCCGCCACCGCCGAGGTGACCCGAGCCGCCGGTTGTTCTTGAGTGGCACCGCCACATGGCGTCCACGTCGGCGCCACCTCACCGTTTTAAATCGTGGCACCCGCGTGGCGCACGGGTGGCACAAGCCACACCACGTCAAACACCCACCCCGAGCACAAAAGCCGCGTGCACCAAGTTCACATACACCGTGTCTATGACACGTAGGCCCCACATGTCGAATTCGTTTTATTCTTTTAAATTCAAAATCGGTCGCTGATGTCACCTTGCGCAATAATTAGCTTTTCCTTTAGAAAAATAATTAGGAAATTGTTTAAATAACAGATTTAGGTTTTAAATTTATAAAATTCACATCTTTTGACCGCTAACTCCAATTTGAGTGAATCCAATTTATAAAATCTTATAAAATTATTGTCTAACTGAATAAAATATAATTATTCCATTTGGAGTTCAGTTTAGTTTTGTTTTAGAATTTAGAATTCATTTAAATTTCAAATTTAGGTTAAAATTAATAAAATCCATATCATTCAATCTCAACTCCAATTTTAGTGAGTCAAATTTATAAAATCATACAAAATTATGTTTTAGCTAAAGAAAATATAAATACTTGTTTTAGAGTTAATTTAAATTGTCTTTTGAAATCAAAATGGTTTAAATTGCTCATTTAAGATTTAAACCTGTAAAATCCATATCTTTTGATTCCTAACTCCAAATTAAGTGTTCCAAATTTCTAAATTCATATAAATTGAAGATCTAGTTAACTAAACCAAAATTATTTAAATTGTGCTTCATTTGAATCTTGTTTGTATTTAGAAATTCATTTAAATTTCAGATTTAGGATTAAAACTTGTAAAATTCATATCTTTTAAATCCCAACACCATTTTGAGTGATTCAAGTTTCTAAAATTTTATAAAACTATTATAAAACTAAATAAAATAGAATTATTTAGTTTTGAGTTAATTTGATTTGCCTTTTGATTTGTTATTTGAATTTCGTTTGAGTTTGGATCGTTTCACAGATAGATTTTAACGACTTGAGAGTCGGTTTTCAGCGTAGTTGGAGACCATATAAGAGGATTGATTTTGACAGTATGATCATCGTGGTTGTACACACAAACAACTTTGGAGAGAGTGTTAAGTGAGTACTAGGTGACTGTTAAGGAAAACAACATCACCAAGCAAGGCAAGTTACATTCTTGACCATATTGCACCCATTATTTTAAATTATTTAAATTCTGTTTTAAATTATTATTGCATGCTTATTTATATTCAAGAATTTAAATGCATGCTTTAAATTCATAGATATCCCTAAATCCTTTGTATGGCCAAATTTGTTAATTGAATCAAATACCTTGTCACCCTAGATAAAACCTAGTTGACACGATAGTATGAACTAGGATCATTTGAAAATGTTGCAAAGACATGCTTAGACCAAAAATATTGATTTGGGGAATTTCAGCCAAAAATCAAATATTGTTTAAATTGTATCCATGGCATTGGTGTGTTATGGAAGTTTATAAATGATCTTGAAAAATGAAATAAAATGATGGTTTGTACTTGGGCGAAATGGTTGTTTGGATGGTGTATGTCAATACACGGGCTCAATCTGGGTAGGGTTGAGGCCCATGGGTTTTGTGGAAAGTCGCCCAAGTCAATTGAGGACCGGCCTCTGAGCGTTCCTTTGCTATGCCTATAATGGGCTATGCCATATCGTGCAACCACATGTCCTCGATATGGGGAGTAGGACTGGTGACTAATTTGCAAAGTGCCATCGCGGTCGATCCCATGGTTGTGTGGGTCCATCTCGGATGGTGGTCGTGTTATGACCTCGTTAGTCCCATCGGCGTAAGAGGGGCCCTACAAACTCTGCGGATTTCTATCCAAGGAGGGATCTGAAACCTTAAGGGGGTGGATCATGGTGGGATGGCGCATTGTAAAGGCCTTGTCATGGACTCTAGACTTCTTACCTTGGCGGTGAGAGGTGGCATTGACGGATGCCGAACAAACTAGAGGAATCATGTCATGTGGGTAAAGTGTACAACCTCTGCAGAGTGTAAAACTATTCGAATAGCCGCGTCATGATCATGGACATGCTAGCAAAGCCACTCAAAGTTAGACTTGGATTTTAATTTAAAAAGAATTCATCAACCTGGTTTATCCAAATGGGAATTGGGCGGGAAGCCATGTGATAGGAGGTATCCTTCACCATTCATGTGTGATTGTTATCGACTATAAAATTGATTTAGAAAATGAATTTTAGTTATGTAATAATTGCTTTGGAACTTAGTACAAGTATTTAAAGAAAATCTTTGCTTTATGCAAATTCAACCATATTAAGCTTTTCTTTGAAATACCCATATATGCATGTCATTACATTATTTGATGGGTGTAACTTGCGAGCACTAGTAGTTGTGCTCATTCTTGCTTAATGCAAATAATTTGAGAGAGAAGGACTTTGCTACGGTGTGGATCTCGACGACTAGGCGCTTCCCCAATCGATTGCTGTGGCGAATCGTTGGGTCTACTACTACTCCTTTACTTCATTGTGTTTATTTTATTGTTGGCATGTAAGCCTCCTTTGTAATCAACTCGATGTTATTTATTAATAAAGTTGTGATATGATTTTGTTACCATATTTGTTTACTGTGTGAACTAGCTACTGATCATGGGACTAGTTAAGAAATGCACAGAGGATTCGAGAGTGTTAATCCGGGTCTTCTGAGACCCTGTGAGAACACGGTCCATGTGACCAAGTCCACGGGCTTGCGCTGGAAGGTGGCGCGTGTGTGCGACATGGTCGCCACGAGGCGGCCACGTGGGATTGGGCGGCGTGGCGGCGCGCTTCGTGGCGCTTCGCGTGGCGCCGCAGCGTGGCAAAACCACGATGGCGGCGGCGGCGGCGCGAGGACCTAAGGTCGCCGGCGCTTCTGATGCCAGGCGGCGGTGAGATGCGCGAAGAGAGAGGAGATCACGGGTTACGCGCGCTCCCAATCGACGAGGCGAGGATTTTAGGGCGGCGGCGAAGCGAAGCGGCGGCGCGGCTACGATGAAGGCGACACGGCGCTCTGAGGTTCTCCGGCGGCGTAGGGCGCAGAAGCTGCGCGCCGAGACGATCACGAATGGTGGTGGCGGCGAGGCGCGGCGTCGTCCACGGCGGCGGAATTGAGCTCCGATCTTGGGACCGACGGCGACAATTTCTTCGATTCCGGTGAGTACACGCGAAGGGTGAGTGAGTGAAGCGTTAGGTTTGTGGGGTGATGGCGCTCGGCGGCCTTTATAGGCGCCGGAGGTCCGGGCGGCGTCTTGCGAGTGGCGATCGTGGGCGGCGGTTGCGCGGCGGCGATGGGAATCCGGCGAGAGAGGGGGAGAAGGTGGGGCGAGGTGGTTGGAGGCGCCGAGTCGTGCGTGCGTGTCGGGACGCGGAGGTTGGAAGCGGCCACTCTGGCTTCGCCGTGGCGAAAAATGGCGGGGCGGCTTGACCGCGGAGAAGAACGCGGGAGAAGATGACGCGGGGCCGTCGGATCTCTCACTGACGGTGCGGAGAGAGGGAGGCGTGGAGCGATGCGGGCCGTCGGATGGGCATCCGATGGTGGAGAGAGAGGGAGGCGGGGTGAAGGAGATGGGGCGCGGGTGGGCCGGCTCGGGCACAAGGTGAAGAAGAGAAGTGGGCTGAGCTAGGGTTTCGGCCCAAGCACTGTTAAGAGTTTTCTTTTAGTTTTCTATTTTAAATAATCTGGTTAATTCCTTTTAGACTTAGAAAATAGCAAAAAGAGTCCAAAAATTCTACAAAAATTCTCATAAATCCTTAGAGACATTTTAGACTTAATAAAATTATTCCCAACTTAAACTTGATAATAAATTTTGTAATTAAATTATTTTAGGTTTAAAACATTTAGAACAAAGCTTTTAAAATTTCAGAAAATTCACAAACTCAAATAAGTTTTAAACTTTAACCAAAATTGAAATTTTGGGCTGTTACAAACCTCCCCCCCTTAAGGGAATCTCGACCCCGAGATTCAGGATTGACTGGCGAGAAGGTGGGGATACCCAGCTTTAATGTCTTATTCTCGCTCCCAAGTGGCTTCACTTTCAGGGTGGTGGCTCCACTGAACCTTGTATGAACGGATAATCTTGTTACGTGTGACACGCTCTGCGACGTCCAGAATCTTGATCGGTTGCTCCACATAGGTGAGGTCCTTTTGAAGATCAATGCTTTCGGAAGGTCCGATCCTCGAGCACTCGAAGGCACTTCTTTAGTCGTGAAACATGGAAGACATTGTGGGCCGGATAAGGATGCGTAGCTCGAAATGATATGCAACTTCACCTCTTCTTGCCAAAATCTTGTAAGGTCCTACAAATCAGGTGTGAGTTTTCCTTTGGTTGAAACCTTCCTACTCCTCGAGTGGAGTAACTTCGGAGATAGACAAAATCTCCTTGACAAAAGGTCAACTCTACTTGACGATTATCGGCATAACTCTTCAGTCGGGTTTGAGCTACTTTCAGATGCTCTCTTATTGCCTTAACCTTACTTTCACTTCTTTGATCAACTCGCCCAAAGAACTGATGCTCTCCTACTTCATCCCATAGAAGCGGAGTTACGCATTTCTGCCATACAAAGCCTCAAGCGGGGACATTTGAAGGCGGCTTGGTAGCTATTGTTATCTGAAAATTCGCATAGGGCAAATTCTTGTCCCAACTTTTTCCGTAATCCAAGGCGCGAGGCTCGAAGCATGTCTTCAAGAATCTGGTTGACTCGTTCGTCCGCCATCCGTCTGCGGATGATATGCGATCTTGAAGTTGAGTCTGTTCCCAAAGCTTCATGCGCACTCTGCCAAAATCTTGACGTAAACTGTGATCCTCTGTCGGACCACGATCTTCTTGGGTACTCCATGCGAGCACTATCTTGGCCATATACAATTACGCCAACTTCTCGCTCGGTAGGTGGTCTTGATCGAAGGAAGTGAGCTACTTTAGCTTAACCGATCAATTATCACCAAGATGGAATCACATCTGGACCGAGTCCTAGGAAGTCCGGTGATGAAATCCATACCAACTTCTTCCCACTTCCACTCGGGGATCGTGCGGTTGTAACAAACCGGCGGGTCTTTGATGTTCTGCCTTGACTCGTGACAAACATCACAACAGACTCTGAACTCGATAATTTCCGCTTCATCTTGACCCACCAATATCTTTCCTTAAGATCTGGTACATCTTGGTACCGCCAGGTGAATGGAATAAAGGCGACTCATGGGCTTCCTTGAATCGATTGCTTTAAATCCTATGCGATCCGATGCAGATGCGGTTCCTAACCACACTGTTCCTTCCTCATCTTGGTGAATCTCAAGCTTTGCCTCTTCTCATATTCTTCTTGATCTCCTTGATGTCTTCATCTACTAATTGCTTTTCTTTGATCGACTCTGAAGTGTTGGTTGAACTTCCAAAGCATTCACATATCCTTGCTCAACAATCTCCAAGTTCGGATGCTTCACTTCTTCATACAATTCAGGTGATTCTCTGAACCAAGATGGTATTGCAATCGCCTTCTGCTCGGGGCATCGCAACTACATTTGCCTTGCGGGATGGTAATTGATCTCAAGGTCATAATCCTTTATCAATTCTAGCCATCTTCTCTGTCGGAGATTAAGGTCGGACCGAGTGAATATGTACTTCGACTCTTATGATCCGTGAAAACTTCGCATTCTGGAAGTGAGGTAATGACGCCTTGATCTTCAATGCATGCACAATCGCGCTAGCTCAAGGTCATGAGTTGGATAATTCCTTCATGTGGCCTCAATCGACGAGATCGTAAGATCTGACCTTGCCCTCTTGCATCAATCGCAACCGAGTCCTTGACGAGAGCGTCGCAAAAATCACAAAATCTTTATGAATATCTGGTAGGACCAATACAGTCTTTGAAACTAGTCTCGTCTTGACTCTTGGAAACTCTCCTCGCAAGCATCCGTCCATTCAAATTTCTTCTCCTTCTTCGAAGTTGAGTCATTGGTCTTGCTAATTTGGAGAAACCTTCAATGAATCTGCGGTAATAACCGCCAATCCAAGGAAACTTCTCACCTCTGTGATGACTTAGGTTGTTTCCAATCCATTACCGCTTCGACTTTGGTCGATCTCTCGCAACTCCTCCTGCGGACACAATATGTCCAAGAAATGCCACTGACTTAGCCAAAATTAGCACTTCTTTGAATTTGGCATAAAGTCGGTTCTCCACGAGTTTTCCCAAGATCAATCTGAGGTGGTTCTCATGTTCTTCTTCATTCTTGAATAGACGAGGATGTCATCGATGAAAACAACCACAAAATTATCCAAGAATTCCATGAACACTTTGTTCATCATATTCATGAAGTGGCGAGGCGTTAAGTCAAACCGAAAGACATTACCGTGAACTCGTACAATCCATATCTAGTGGTGAAGGCCGTCTTGAATATCTTACGTCGATCTTGATTGATGATAGCGGATCTCAAATCGATCTTCGAGAATACGCTTGCTCCTTTCAATTGATCGAGCGGATCGTCAATCCTAGGTAGCGGTACTTGTTCTTGATTGTCACTTCATTGAGTGACCTATAATCCACACACATCCTCATCTTGTTGTCTTTCTTCTTGACAAAGCGATCTGGGTGCCCCAAGGTGATGAACTTGGCGAATATATCCTTTGCTCCGCAACTCTTCAATTTGTTTCTTCATTTCGCCAATTCATTAGCCGCATTCTATAGGGTCGCCGAGATTGGAGCGGTCCACAGGACTAAGTCAATTAAGAACATTATGTCCCTGTCCGGTGGCATGCCGGGTAAATCATCAGGAAAGACATCCGGGAATTCTTGCACCACTGGTATATCTTCAAGTTTTAACTCCTTCAGGTTGGTTAGTATGGAACTTCCTCCGGTGCAGGTCTTGGGCTTGAATTCAACTGTGACTCCTTCCTCATTGGTGAGAGTAATAGACCTATCGGCACAATCTATCCGTCCTTGATTCTTGGCTAGCCAGTCCATTCCAAGTATTACATCCAGACCTTGAGAATGCAAGACTATCAAGTCTGCCATGAAGGACACTCCGGATATCTCCAGGGTGATATTCGGGCATAGAGAACTGGTTCTCATTTCTGAGCCCGGGGAATGGATTATCATAGGATTACTTAATGGAGAAATAGGTAACCCATTTTTGCCCACAAACTTATTGGATACAAAAGAATCTGAAGCTCAGGAATCAAACAGTAATCGATCACGGTATCATATTAATGAAAGCGTACCAAGGGCGACATCCGGTCTTTGCTGAGCTTCCTCTGCAGTGGCGTGGTTCACACGTCCCTTCGTGAATCGCCCACCGGCTTTGGGGTGCCGCGGTGGCTGGTACTCGATCTTGCTTTGATTGGTGTTGCGATCGCCGCTTCTTGGGCACTTGTTGGCATAGTGTCGATCTCGTTACAATGGAAGCATGTCACTCCTGCTTCTGATGAAGTTGGGTTCTTCTGCTGGCCCCGCCTGCAGATGCATTGTTGCGAAGCCGGAAGAGTTGGAGCTGTCTCGCAGATCGGAGCTCGGGTGTAGAGGGTGGAACCTTCCACTCTGAGGTGGTGAGGCCGAGCAAAAGCGAGGCTTGGGTTGCCCTCGAGTTGAACTTCGAGCGCCATCCTCCGCTTGCAGTTCTCCATCTGCGCAGATGTTTGGCCTCTGGCGAAAAGCTTTATTCACTAAGCTGTTGGAAGTCGGTGTAGTCATTGGAGACCAAATGGCCTGAGATCTCATCGTTCAAACCATCCATGAACCTTTCCTGCCTTTCTTCATCACTAGCCACGTCTGCTGGGGCATAGCGAGCAAGCTGGTTGAACTTGTGCAGTATTCACCTTTGTCGGTTGCCTTGTTTGGCGCGTGGAACTCTTTCTTCTTGAGGTCATTATCCCCGCGGGGATATGTGCATGGCGGAAAGCCCGCACAAACTCCTTCCAAGTGATAGTCTGCGCATCAGCATGGGAGATGTTGTAGTTATCCCACCATTCTGATGCGGGACCGGTGAGCTGGTGAGAGGCAAACAGGACTCTCTCACGATCGAGACATCGAGTGACATCCAAATTCTTCGATTTGCGGATCCATCCATCGGCATCCATCGGCTCTGGTCTTCTTTGGAGAAGGTCGGTGGCGCATCGCATAAAATCCGCCATGGTCAACCTCTGCGTAGGTGGAGGTAGTGGTGCAGTTCGAGCTGTTGCCTGCACATTCTGCGCGCTGCTGAGGGACTGAGCTAGGAGGTTAATCAGATGATTCTGGTTTTCCATCATTTGACGCCAATCTGGTCCTTCAGCTGGTGGCGGTGGTGGTTCTTTGCACGATCCTCACAGTGTCTGCGTCTTCATTGCCCCGACCTCGGACCTCGCCCTTCTGCCAGATGCAGTGGTCACCATCTGCTAGAACTCCAAAGATTTAGGAGAGATAGACAGATAGGAAGTTCTAAAGGGGGTAAATTCTAACAGCCCAAGAACACAAAGAGCACACAAGACAAAGAGCAGATTTTTCCAAAAAAGTTCCTTTATTAAGTTGTTTTATTCAAAGATTATGGCTACCACAAATAAGATAGTAGCTCATAATTCGCAACTAAAGATCGAGCTAACAGGGAAGATAACTATAATGGAGTATGGGGGTATAATCCGGCTCATCGGAGCTAGCCTCACGACCTTGTAGCTAGCTAGCTCATGATTACGGTCTTGACTTCTCTTACGCTTCTTGTAGTGCATTACGGCGGTGAGCAAGTCATTCAAGGTGTTTAGTAGGCGTAATCCAAAGCCTTAGCCGATCCACAGTGTGTCGATTCGGGAATCTTCGTCTCTAGCGGAGTTGAAAATCTTGTCGAGTCGGGTCGGAATGTGCATCGGGTAATAATGAAACCCGTGCCTCAAGGCGATGATTGTAGGTGTAGCGAAGGTGGCGGATCGCCTCTCTTGCCGCATCTGCATGCCCTCATCAAAGGTGTCATGCGGATCGGAGCGTCAAAGACGTGGAAGACGGTGTCGGTGCGAGATTGGAGTAGATGAGCACTTCTACTCTCCACGCTTGTTGTTCTCCCACTTGGTACTTGAATCCTTGAAAAGTTGGCCTCTTCGGTAACCAGTCTTTGATCATTTCCCAAAGTATCTCGGCCAAGATCCGATAAAGGCTCAGTGGGAAGTAGCGTCCCCAGATTTCACCATCTAAAATTTTGAGAAGGAGAGGAGTTAGTAAACATTTTTAAAGAAAGGTTGAGAAATGACTCGATAGACTCAAAATAGTTTTAGTTTTTGAAGATAAGTCCTTAAGGCAATTCTAAGGCCACGACCTACAGTCGATATGGCTCTGATACCACTTTTGTCGGACCCGGGAACGAAAGATCCCGAATCCTCTGTGTTCATACACCAGTCCAGGATTTCCGGTGTACACAGTTACAAAAATGATAACATAACCAAATCTCGCATTTCATTAATAGTAAATCAGAGTTCGATACAAATGGGGCATGAAGCCAAATAAATAAGTAAATAACACAAATGAAATAAAAAAGATAGTAGTAGGCGAGCGATCCGCCACGAGTAATAAATGCAGGGCGTAACCTAAGCGTCGGTGTCCTCACCGTCACCGATAGTAGTCTTCTCACGAAATTTTGTTGCATAAAGCAAGTATGAGCACAACTACTAGTGCTCGCAAGTTACACCAATATGGAATTGTAATGCATGCATAAGGTAAACAAAGGACATTGGCGGGGTTATTTTATGTAAAGCGGCAGCTTTTAATTTAAATAATCATAATAGATTGCAAGGCCATTTTCATACATTAATTAAAATCATATTGTAAATGACAATTGAATAATGTGGATAACCTCCAAGAAGGTGATGGATATCCTCCAATCACAATGGCTAACCGCCTAATTTTTCCCACAGACTAACCATCCCGAAAACATTTGTTGAAACCATTTTAAAACCAAAAACAAGTCTAACTCAAAGTGGCTTTGCTAGCATGTCCATGATCATGACGCGCTATTCAATAGTTTTCTACTCTGCGAGTTTATGCACTTTACCCACACGAGATATTATACCCTTTGTGTCGGCCAATCCACGCTTCCTAAGGCGTGTGACAAAGCAAATATCACAAGGCCGTTACAATGATCTACCTCACAATACTCATGCCCGCTAAGGTTTCGCTTCCATTGGACTAACCATCCTCCTAAGCCCCTCTTGCGCCATGTGGGACTCTTGTCTAACCAACACCCACTCATACAACATGGCACGAATATCTATGAGGTATCCCAAATTATTAAGCCAGTCCTTCCCATACAGACATGTGGTGGTACGTTTTGGCATAGCAAAGGCACGCCAAAGGCGGTCCTTAATTGACTTGGGCGTCTTTCAAATTAAACCCTGAGCTTTAATCCTAACCAGATTAAACCCATGCATAAACCTGCACCCACCTTTCATCCGTTACGCCCAAGTCCAAACCATCTTTATTTTATTTAGTAAAACCACCATTACAACAAATCTATGGTAAGACAATACCATAGGTTCAAGTTAAAACAAGTTTGTAAAGATTTGGCTAAATCCTCCCCAAAATCAAAATCATGGTCTAAGTATTTGCTAAGCATTTCCAAACAATTTATCTATGGGGACAAGGGATGACATTTCAATATTCAATATTGGCCATACAAGGACAGTTGGAATATCTAATCATTTAAACAGGAATTTAAAATACTTGAATAAAAGTATGCATGCACTTAATAATTTGAAAACTGAATTTAAATAACTTTAAAATAGTAGGTGCAAGATGATCAAAGTATAACTTGCCTTCGCTGAAGTCTTGAAATTCTAATTCTTGGAAGAATCAAATTCCCGGAATCGTAAGTAATCTAAGCGTGAAAATACGACAAATCAATTGAAGTTCAAATAAAATCAAGACGACAGTTTAAACTAACTCCAAATAAAATAATTTTATTTTATTTGACTAGATAATAATTTTATAAAACTTTATAAGTTTGAAACACTCAATTTGGAATTAGGAAATAAAAGATATGAATTTTACAAGTTTAAATTCTAAATTTGCAATTTAAATAGTTTTAACTTAAAAGAGACAATTTAAACTAATTCCAAATAAAAAAAATTTAATTTATTAGGCTAGATAATCTTTTTGCAAAATTTTAGAAATTTAATTCAATAAATTTGGAGCCGGTAATCGATGATATGAATTTTACAAATTTACATCTAAATTTGGATTTTAAATGAATTTCTAAATTCTAAAACAGAACTAAAATAATCTCCAAATTGAATAATTATATTTTATTTAGTTAGATCATAATTTTCTATGAATTTAGCAATTTGAATCATGTAATTTGGAGCTAGGATGAATAAGTTATGAATTTTACAATTTAAATCCTAATTACGTAATTTAAAAGGATTTCCCGAATTATTTTTCTAAAGGAAACTCTAATTATTAGCATGGTGACATCAGCCCTGAGGTTTTCGGTAATTAAATAAATAAAATTAAAATCGACAAAGGGACCTCGTGTCGAGACACGGCCCATGTGACCAAGTCCACGAGGCTTCTTGCGACGGAAGGTGGCGCGCGCGTGTGCGACATGGTCGCCACGTGGCGGCCACGTGATTGGGCGTGGCGGGCGCTGGTGGCGCTTCGCGGCGCCGCGCGTGGCAAGGCCACGATGGCGGCGGCGGCGCGAGGACCTAGGGTCGCCGGCGCTTCTGGTGCTGCAACGGCGAAGCGGTGAGATGCGCGAAGAGAGAGGAGATCACGGGGGTTACGCGCCACCCAATCGACGAGGCGAGGATTTTAGGCGGCGGCGGCGAAGCGAAGCGGCGGCGGCTACGGCTACGGTGGAAGGCGACACTGGCCTTCTGGGGTTCTCCGGCGGGCGTAGGGCGCAGAAGCCGCGTCGAGACGATCACGAATGGTGGTGGCGGCGAGGACGCGCGTCGTCCACGGCGGCGAATTGAGCTCCGATCTTGGGACCGACGGCGACAATTTCTTCGATTCCGCGAGTACACGCGAAGAGTGAGAGTGAGTGGGGCCGTTGGGTTTGTGGGTGATGGCGCTCCGCGGCCTTTATATAGCGCCGGAGGTCCGAGGCGGCGTCTTGTGAGTGGCGATCGTGGCGGCGGTTGCGCGGCGGCGATGGGAATCCGGCGAGAGAGAGGGGAGAAGGCGGGGCGAGGCGGTTGAGGCGCCGAGTCGTGGCGCGCGTGTCGCGGGGACGCGGAGGTTGGAGCGGCTACTCTGGCTTCGCCGTGGCGCGAAAATGGCGAGGCGGCTTGACCGTCTTGGAGAAGAACGCGGGAGAAGATGACGCTGGGCCGTCGGATCTCTCACCGACGGTCGCGGAGAGAGGGAGGCGGAAGCGTCTGTGCCGTCGGATGGGCATCCGATGGTGGAGAGAGAGGGAGGCGGGGTGAAGGAGATGGGGCGCGGGTGGGCCGGCTCGGGCCGCGCGCGTGAAGAGAGGAAGTGGGCTGAGCTAGGGTTTCGGCCCAAACACTGTTAAGAGTTTTCTTTTAGTTTTCTATTTTAAATAATCTGGTTAATTCCTTTTAGACTTAGAAAATAGCAAAAGAGTCCAAAAATTCTACAAAAATTCTCATAAATCCTTAGAGACATTTTAGACTTAATAAAATTATTCCCAACTTAAACTTGATAATAAATTTTGTAATTAAATTATTTTAGGTTTAAAACATTTAGGACAAAGCTTTTAAAATTTCAGAAAATTCACAAACTCAAATAAGTTTTAAACTTTAACCAAAATTGAAATTTTGGGCTGTTACAAGCTATGTCATGACCCCATGCTAGCCAATCGGAGCCGAAGCTGATAAGATAAATCACTGAACAAGAAGCAGGTAGATGAAAACACATAAGTCCGGACTTAGCAGTAACCTACTTAACCAGAAGTGAACACTAGCAGATATTGTAGCTAAGGGACAACCAGTGTGCTAGGTTTGCGTTAGTAGATGCTAAACCATAAGATTGAACCTGGATAAGAGATGATCATATAATCGGTGTCTAGGCAATCACTTAAACCCATGCCATTAACTATTGTCTAGTAAAGGATTGTTTACCCAACAAACATCAATATCAACTAGAGCAATAATATGACAAGTACACTTCACCTATAAGTAGGTCTTAATGGCAAGTAGAAACTAAACTGCAAATCCAAGCCATGTGAGATCTCCCAATTGGATAAATGTTAATAAAATGAACTAGGCTAATTACTCACTAAACAAGAATTGGCAGTCAACAATAAATCGGGTCAACTCACAAGGCTGATGTCCAGCCAATGCTCAGAAGTTCCAGCTAAGGCTCATGGATTTTCCTTGATAAATATACAATCTTAAACAAAACTATTAAGCATGCTAGGTCCCATGTGTCAGTGAGACTTATGTCTGCCCAGAGCGAACACCGCACTTATGCATAGGTCTCACCTTGCTTTTATGGAACTTCCTCGGTAAATAGGAAGTAACACTACTACAGAAAAGACTTTCACAGACGGTTCAAAAACGTTATCACAGACGGTTTCGTGAGCCGCCCGAGTTTATGGGTCGATGATGACATGAGGTCATCACGCAGCGGTTTTGAACCGCTGCGTGATGTATACTTCCACGCAGCGATTTGTGGTTCAAACCGCTCATGATAAATAATATCACGAGCGGTTTCATCCACAAACCGCTCGCGTGATAAGCACATATCACGAGCGGTTTCACCACAAACCGCTGCGTGATAAGCACATATCACGAGCGGTTTGTGGTGGGCAAATGTCTGTGATGACTTTTCTCTATAAAGGCCCAGCGGTGGTTGCTTGTACCATTAAATCGGCATCATATATATATTACATATATATTGTTAAGTAGTCTCTCGGCCACTTTGGGGATCGTCCACGCTGACATGAGAAGGATGAGGCGGTAGCCACGGGCAACCTCATTAAGCCCTTGCAAGTATAAAAAGTATGGATGCAAGGAGGCGTTAGGACATCAATTACAGGATTGGGCGTCGCTATGTTGAAAAGTGTCGTTGATCTTGTGAGTACTCCGTGGGAAGTGGCATCATGTATTAGCAACTATCCATTCTTGAGTATGTAATCGTCTTTAAACCCAACAAGAACACTAAGCAACCATTCTCATATTTCAAAAGAATTCTCAACTTGTTGCTTGGTGTTCTTGTTGGCTTTAAAGACAATTACATGCTCAAGAATTGTTGGTTGCTAATACATGATGCCACTTCCCACCGGAGAAGTTAAGATCAACGCCACTTTTCAACATAGCGACGCCCAATCCGTAATTGGATGTCCGACCGCCTCTTTGCATCCATACTTTTTAAACTTACAAGGGCTCAATGAGATTGCCCGTGATACCGCCTCATTCTTCTCATGTCATGTGACTAATTCCTAAAGTGGCCGAGATCACTTAATAATATATATATAATATATATATGATGCCTGCTTTTAATGGCACAAGCACCAACGCTGGAGACTTTATAGAGAAGAGATTATGAATGGAATGGTAGGACGTGCACAGTGCACGCAAGAGGTAGGAGAACTTGACCGCATGAACAAGGGACTATTAATATGAACTAATTATCAATTCAATTTCAGCATAAGACTATTGACACCATTACATCACGAGCAAGGGACTATTAATATGAACTAACTATCAATTCAATTTCAGCATAAGACTATTGACATCATTACATCACACAAAGAAGAGGACTATTAATATGAACTAATTATCAATTCAATTTTAGCATAGGACTATTTACATCATTACATCACAGAGCAAGGGACTATTAATATGAACTAATTATCAATTCAATTTCAGCATAAGACTATTGACATCATTACATCACACAAAGAAGAGGACTATTAATATGAACTAATTATCAATTCAATTTCACATAAGACTATTTACATCATTACATCACAGAGCAAGAGGACTATTAATATGAACTAATTATCAATTCAATTTCAGCATAAGACTATTAACATCATTGAGCAGTTCATCAGCAAGAGAACAAGACCAAGGTGGTCCAAACCCACCACACAAGTAGTAGCCCTCGGCATCCATCGCAGAGCACTAGCTAGCCATTTTCATCACAGAGCAAGGGGGTAGAGACAGAGAGGGACCTTAGTACAACAAGAACCACGGTGGCGACCCCACCACCAAAGACAACCCTCATCCATTTCCTTTACCTTGCATAAATCACACAAACATCGAGGATACAACTTAAGGTTCATGCATAAAAATCAAACTCAATAAAAGACATTAAGCTAATAGATCTAGAGGAGAATAGAGGAGGATGGGGAAAGCAAAGCCGGCCAGGCCCTAGCAGGTGCAACGGGTCAGGCGGCGTCGGCGACGGGTCGGCGGCGTCCGAGGTGGGGAGGAACGGAGTTAGGCGGGCGCAAACCCTAGCAGAGCCGGGAGTGACGAGTTTGGGCGTCACCGTGGTTGTGGCATTGATGTGGTGACGCAAAAGACACTCTTATCGTCTTTAGTGTCTTTTGCAAAGGTCATCAGATGCTACAACCGTCGGCAACAGGAAGAATGGCGGCGTCGGCGGCGACGGGAGGAACGAACGAGAGTAAGGCCGCTAGGGAGTGATTTAGTTAGAGCGCAAACCCTAGCGGCAAGCTGGGCTAGCTCCTACTTATAAAGAGACTTATCAGAGACGGTTCTATTACGGAGCCGCTCGTGATATGGGACATATCACGAGATGGTTCCATTATGGAACCGTCTGCGATATGTCCCATATCACGCATTTGTTCCATAATGGAACTGCTTGTGAAATGGTTTTTCAAGTATATATATACAATTACATGACATGAAGAAATTACATGTTTATATTAAAAAGCGTAAACCTATAATTAAACAAGGTTTTTCTAGTGGCGAAGGTAGGTCGCTATCTCCATCTGCAATACTTCATAGCGGCATTTGCCGTCGGCATCGGACGGCTCGATCATCGTGAACGAAGCTCAAATGCGCCCACCCGCTGACGCCGCTGCTCGAAAGTGTCTCCAAGACCCTCGGATGTTGAACCAAGAAGAATTGAGCCCATAGGCTCTCTTCCCTTGCTTGAGGGTCTCGACCGTCGACTTCGATGCGCTTGCCGCCTCGATTTCCAAATCAAGTGACGGCAAGCCTCCTTGAGACGGCAACGTCGTTTTGGAGGACTATGTCGATGACGCGTAAACTCGCCGAAAGTGGGAGATCACCCGAAGACACGGCGGAGGAGGATGTCAAGACGGCGGAAGGTGGCCGTCACCGCTTCCGACAAATTTCACATGGCAGAGGAGTGAAGACACTTGTTGATCAAACAGTGTTCTTCCGCAGACGGCTTCAACGACACCGAGAGAGGTGCTGCAGACAAAGGCGCCAGAAGGCCATCGCTGCGGCGACAAGGAAGAGGCAACCATTTCGTTTTTTATAAGTATGTGGGGATGATCATCTTGGATGGCGGATGATCCTTTTATAAAACAAGGAATAAATTCGAGCGTGAGACAAAGAGACGACGGGGAGCCGAAGCGGATCGATGCGATGAAGAGACGATCGAGCCGAAGCGGATTGGCGGCAAACGAGCGACGGGCGATGAAGAAACTCACGCTGGAGCGATATTATCACAGACGGTTATTTTTAAGAACCGCTCAGGATATTAATTAATATCACAGAGCGGTTCTTGTTGAACCGCTGCGTGATACTTCACGACGGTTGTGTTTTAAAACCGCTCGTGATATCGATTAATATCACGAGCGGTTACGAACAAGAACCGCTCGTGATACTTCACAGACGGTCTTCAACATGAACCGCTGCGTGATATTGCCTCTTCACGAGGCGGTTTTTAGCGCGGCCCGATGAGTGAGCGCCTCTAAACCAAAACCGTCGTGATTGAATGTATACCGACGCGGTTTGGTCAACCGTCTATGATGAGGTGTCCAGTATTAGCCTTTTTGTAGTAGTGTAATAACTAAATTAAGCGTGAGAGCATATTAGAGGACTGATTTTGATTGTATGATCATCGTGGATGTATACAAAGAATACCTAGATAGAGTACTTATGAGTACTAGATGGCCTGTTAAGGAAAACAACATCACCTAGGCTCTAGGTATCACTTGTCGTCATCCGTTCTTAGTAGCAAAACCCTTCATGATCCGAAAGCATATCAGAGTCATACCTAACCAGGCAATCTTTCCCATATCGGTAATCATTGAGAAATGTTCCTGCGGACATTCTCTCTCTCCCTGTTAGATTTATCTACTTTCGTCAACAGTGTTTCTTTCATCAACTCCTTGGATATATTTTATCTGAAGTATTTTCTTCATCAACTCCATTAGGTATGATTAGTTTTCCTGGGAGTACTTGTCCTTCCAAAGTGTCGTTAGACGTGTTTACTTTCATTCAAAGTGTTCCTTTTATTTGAATGTATTTGGATTTATTGGATTTCATTTGAATGCTTTCAGACGTTCTTGAGTCCAATCGTATTATGTGTAATTAGACTCTGAAGCCATGAAGGAACAACAACCACAACAAGGACAAGGTCCAGATCAAGATTGTAAGAACATTGAACAGGATGATTATCAGCACCTTGAGCAAGATTATTATCAGATTGTCGAGAAAGGCGAATATCAGAATATTGAGCCTTATCAGAACATTAAGCAAGGCGAGTCCATACTTTGATCATATTGTACCTAATTTTTGCAATTATATTGCTTTAAATTATGAAATTTCATTACTATGTTTTATACAACTATGTTGGTCTAGCTTATAGTTAATGTCTTAATAATAATTGTGTATAAACTTTCAATACTTTAATTTGGACACTATCATTGTCACCCTTGAATTAATGGTTAACATACTAGTTAATAAGTCTGTATCTAAGTGTCATGCTTAGCCTTGCTTGGATACATTGTCATGTGAGCAATGATTTGCCCAAAACATCATTAAAAATATTCAGAAATGAATTTGGGCAGTCGAGGCCGAAAGCCTGGTATGTTGGATTAAAGGTTATTTTGAAAACAAAAGAAAATCCTAAAAAACAGATTTCGACTTGTGCGGCTGAAAAGAGTGGCTGGTGCCGGGTGCACGAGAGAGAGTTGGCATGTGGATGTACCCCCCAAGTCAATCAAGGACCAAAACTGGTAATGACCACTCATGTAAAACAATGCAACCACAAGTCGGTAACACATACGACCTGGCTAACTAATTTGTTCGTCTCAGCGTGGCTTCGCCAATGGTGGATGCGGGTGGATAGATGGGGGAGAACGAAGCCACGGGAACTGCACGGCGCAAAAGGGAGACCTCCCGGGGATAAGCAGGGGAGTTTGAAGGAGGTGATACTTAGCAGTGCGAAGTTGCAATGAGGTTAGACATTGTAAAGGCCTTGTGATAATCAACATTAGCCACACACCTACGAAAGTATGTCGGGGCATTATAAGTTGATTTATCTCTTGTGGGTAAAGTGTACAAACTCTGTAGAGTCAGAAAACTATCTAGATAGCCGTGCTCACAGTCAAGAATAGTACTGAGAACTTGCTTGATATAGATTTCCTTTTCATAAAACCATTTTTGTCTGTGTGTGGAATGAAAAGGGTGGGTTGGAGCCCAGCAGTTGGAAATATTGGGTTGGAGCCCTGAGAGTTGAGAAAGCCTGGTTGGGGACCAGTGGTAAATACAGGATAGCCTGAGCATTGGGTGGCTTTAGTTACTCGATGGTATAGGAGATGAAATCTCTACTAGTACTTTACATCAAAAACTCAGTTTATAAAAACTGTGTTAGTAAAATGCTAAATCGCAGGATTTGCTATTACTTTATATATTTCAATAAATGGCTTTGGGCAAAATAAAAGAACCATGAGCCTCCCCTTTGATTAGCCTTGCATGTATAATAATTGCATTGTGTGTTGGCTCGCGAGTACGGTTGTGTACTCATGCTCACTATTTACATACTTTGAGTCTGTAAGCATAAAAGAAGGCTTCACGGACAATTATGAGCATTGGACAAGACTGAAGATCAAAAAGGACAAAAACTAGGTCGCGAGCCCACAATCAATTTTCAGTGGGTTTATTGTGTAGGTTCCACGTGTTATACTTTGATGCTGCTTCTGATGCTGTTCTCTAAAAGGTATTTGGCCTATTCAGCCAATCTGCAAGTCAAAAGACGTAAGGCATATTTACGCTTTGTTTAATATTATGCAATAGCTTTACATTTTCGTGATATGTGTTTAAACCAACAATGTAACTGTGTGTGCTATTTTCTGATCCAGGGAATGACACAAATATACATAGTAGGTTCCAAGTTCCAAATTTGGGGTCTCACACGTAACTGTCGCACCTAGCAGAAACGATGGATGCCTTCGACTCGGGTAAGGGGCAAATGCCTACGCTGCCCAAAAGTGGTGGTCTAAACAACACCAAAGATGCTAACAAAGATAAAGAAATGGTGTACCAGAAGCCCGACAACCACGTCAACATCACTTTGGAGGAGTTGTTTCCTATCCCTCAAAAAGGTTGTTCAAATCTGCATTGAGGGAGCTCGACAATGTCAACACCTAACTAGGAAAGCCAAGCCATCTAAAGTGCTCGCACGTGGTATTGACCTTCAACAAGAATGGCTGTCGAAAAGGTATGTCCACACCTCATAAACTTCCACTAGTCGTTTCTCCTACTATAAGTAATTATAAAGTAGGAAGAATGCTGGTTGACAGTGGTAGTTTTTTGGATTTACTTTTTATAAGTACTTTAGATGAGATGAAAATATCTCTTTCTAAAATAAAGCCAGTTACAAATCATTTCTTTGGGATAGTACCTGGTCCTTCGATAGCACATATTGGTCAAATGGTGTTACCAGTAACATTTGGGGTCATGGTTTGACTTCGTGAATTCCTTTGTTCCTGGTATGCTTCCGTTCGTTGCATGGTCTGCTAGAGAATTTCTGATACCTGACTACAAGTTGTACAAAACCTGGGGTCTCTGCTTGAACAAGGTTAGAATTATTTAAAATATTTTGAACACGCTGCAAATTCTGTACAATTACTGAAGGTCTCAGAGGATTCATGCCGGCAGTAGGTGTTCGAAGATCTGAACTTTCCCCCGACCTTCTGGTTGGTTCCGTCCGATCAGTTACTTTAGGTGGGGCAGAACCAGGTGAATTAATTGATGGACGCCTATCAGTTCTGTTACCTCTGGCATTTGGTGCTTGATGGCCCGTGTCATTTCTACCAGCACGTGGTGGCGTGGCAGATTGTGTAGGACCGTACATGGCATTTTGATATGTATCTCCGATCGCATTGACCTCGTACCTCCAGCAGCGATCTTTCGACGAGCTTCTATCGTAACTAATGGAGAGCCTTCCAATGCTTCTGCGAGGAGTTTCCACGATGGAGAGCGGTCGGAGATTAGCACCTCCTGAGGTTTTTGCGGTGGGCTCAGCCTGATCCGGTGGATTGCCGATCATATGCTGAGCCTTATCATTCCCACTTGGCCCACGATTAATCGGAGCTTCATCGACACCGTTACCAGATGTCGGTTGGCTCCTAGAATCGCCAGAAGCCGTTGGTGAGTACCTTTCAGCCATGATCTCATCGAGAGTGCACTAATCCTCAAGTTGCGGTGTTGAATTTTCGTCACCTTTTTTGCCGGTCGAAAAGACCGGGCTTGGAGAGGTCCTCAGACATTTCGAGCTAGTCAGAAGGGCTAGTTTCTCTGAAAGCGCCACTTGTTGTAATGGTGTATCCTTATCCATCCAGTCGATTTCGCTAATGTCTACGACATGCGAGCCAGCGAAGGAGAAGGGTGTTGACATCCCATTTTCTTGCATGGCGCGGATGCATTCATCCATGTTGAGGTTGGAGTAGTCCGCCAAGTCGAACCAGTTCTCCTCGTCTCGAACTCCTGCCATAGTCGCATGAGCGATTATGAGAAATGAACGAGGATTTGATGAGCGAAGAATTTCTTCAGGAAATCTGCACCTCGTTCCCCACGGACGGCGCCAGCTGTCGACGATCAAGCCGCCGATCTTACGAAAGAAAATAGAGAAAAATGGCACAGGTCCCTTGGGAGAGAACGGGATTGCTCTTTATTGATATAAACTGGCTATTACAGGGGGTGCCTACAACCAGGTGGTGGACTAATCCTAGTTACACTGAATATGGTGCTTTCTATTGTCGTAGCAAAAGGGCCAGACAGTAAAAGAGGGGGGACCCCTAGTACACTCGGAATGTTCGAAGGGTCCTCAAAGAGGGGACTGATTGTCAGGAAAAAAGTATAGTGTATTAAGATGTATTGTGTATTGTTCTGAAAAACCTTGGATATTACATGGGGGGTGGATGTCTATTTATAGACAAAATGGAAGGATACATGAGATTACATAAGCACCCCTACAAAAGTACTACTAGTGTAGGGACTGCAGGGTCCTTTCCTACCCCTATGGTTAGTTTCTGGTCCAGCTGTCTCTTTTCTTTCCTCCGACCGGATCTCCACCGAATATTCTTTGAGCCTTCTTCGGTTGCTACTTCAAAAGACCCTTCGTGGGCTTCGGGTCACCCTAGGGGTACCTCCTGTACCCCTCGGGACACCCTTCGGAGGCTTCGGGTCACCCTTGGGGTACCTCCTATACCCCTCGGGAGACCCTTCGGAAGCTTCGGTTCACCCTCGGGTACCTCCTATACCCCTCAGGAGACCATTCGGAGGCTTCCTTCATTGACCCTTCGCAGGCTTTGGGCTACCTTCAGGGCATTTGCTGTAGCCTCGGCACTGCTTCGCCAGGTTGATGGGGCCGGTGGGCTGCCTCTACGACAAGTCCCTCGCGGTCGATGCCTTGCTTCATCAGGGCTGAAACCGCGCCTTCGCCCCGAAGGGTCCAGGCACACCGTCCCTTTCAGCCTGGCGAAGTGATTTGTTTCTTTCGAGGGATTTGTCTCACCGGCGGTTGGGTGGTGTGCGCCGCTTTTGCATTGATGAGGGTTATTTCGGCGTCTCTTGGGGTTCTGTACACCGTTTTTGTCACGATGACGTCTGTTTGGGGGGGCGTGCGTAGTGGGTGGCCGTTGAGTACTCATAGGATTGACACGTGTCCGTGTTGTATTGGCTGTTGGCACTTCGATTTGCGTGCTATTTTGTCCGTTGTTCCTTTGTGGCTATAAATATGCGTTCCATTCCGCTTGGTGTCGCCGTCAGTTCACATTGCTCTCATGTGATATTGGTTTCTTTCTTCGCTGCGTTGCTGTGAGGTGTCAGGGTTCTTTCTATGGTGTTTGGGTATGGCGAGGCGTGGTCGGGATGCTACGGGTGAGCCGGAGTACACTAGTAATTTGGGGAGGTCTACTGTTAGTAGGCTTTTTCTTGAGACGCTTGTTAGCGAGGGCATGCTTGAGGATATAACGAAAGTCCGGGCTCCTGGGTCTAAGATGGTTCCATAGCCTTGTGATGATGAAGCCGTTGTTTTTGTTGCGTTTTTGGATGCGGGGTTTCGGATTCCTTGTGTCGATTTAGTCTCCGAGGTGTTGCGATTGTACGAGGTGGAGCATGCACAACTGACGCCAAATTCTATTATTAAACTTGGCGTCTTTGAGTGGATGCTGAGGTCTGCTGGCATTGTTACCGAGGAGGGTGAGGGTCGCCTCTTCGCTTATCTTCATGATGGGCGCTGCCAGCCGAAGAAGAACTCTGGCGAGACGCTCAACTTTGGCAGTGTAAATTTTCAACCGAAGGCGCGCTACGCCGCGTATGTTCCTACTCCGGCGGCTCGCAATCGTTGGGATACAGACTGGACGCGGAAGTGATTTTATCACACTAGTCCAGCGGAGCATAGTCTTCACTCCGAGGGCGGGCTAATTCAGTTGGTTGCTACCCCGGAGATTGTGCTGAGCTACCGGGAGAAGGCCTTTCTTCACCTTTTTCTTGATATGACTAAGTGTCTTTCTACTCGAGATTTGGTGGAGGAGTTTTGTGCTTTCGGGATTTGGCCGTTGGCCAAAGAGTGGAAGCTGGACCTCGGGGCTTCGGATATGGGGATCCAGTCTTTGAGTGTGGAGGGCTACAAAGGTATAAGTTCGTTTGTTTGTTTTGTTTGTTTCAGTTTGGTGGTTGTCCTAATAAGAACATGGTTATTTTGCTAGTTTTGCCTATTTTCCAAGCGGCCTTGTATTGGTTGTTCTTTCTCGCCCGCATACGTGAGGAGCATTTGAGGCATCACCTGGTTGTGAGGGACCACCGCCTGAACCGCGCTTACAATGCATCGGTTAATTTGCCTGAGCGAGTCGACCCCGAAGCCGAGAAGAAAAAACGTTCTTGCGTGCCTGAGGTCGAGCTCGGGGGACCAATTGCTGCGAAACCTCTTCGTACGGTTCCCGCTTGTGATGGCGGTGGTCCTTCGCGCAATTTGGAGGCTGCTGAGGAGAGGCCTGTTAAGAAGGTTGTTCAAGACCCTTTCGAGGTGCGTGCTGAAGTGTCTAGTAGCACCTCTTCGAATAATGGGATCGCTTCGCATGCGGAGGTTGTTGGAACCGCCGTTGCTGGTTGTACCGTATTGCAGGTGCACAAAGCGATCGGTACTATTCGCTATCCGTGCTTGGATGCGACGGAGCCTTCTAGTGGTGGACTTCGGTCGCGCGGGGATGGAGGGAACGTCGAAGTCCCTAGTGATGCGCCTGTCTCGCCTGAGGTGAATGTTGGTGAGTAATATTTCCTTATTTGATTCTAACTCTGCTCTTGTTTGCTGCTACTCAAGTTTTTGGTTGTTCAGTTTCAAGCGAGGATGGTGGCAATGAGGAGATTGAAGAGGCTTCGGAAGGTCGTGGGGGCTTCTGATCCAGACCCTGCGGTTGTGTGCGCGACGTCTGTTGTTGGCGCGGTAAAATTGGGCTAACTGCGCCTTGGCGATTTCGAGGTTACAGCCGGTGCCGCTGCTGCGAGCAAGGCGGTTGCTGACTTTACTGCGCCTTCATCTGTGCTGGAGCTTTTTTAGGACGCTCCGATGAAGGACATGTTTGCCGGTATTGAGGCCAATGCTGCGAGGGGAAGGCTTGTTACTACGCGTATTTGATATCCCTTTTTTTGTTTTTTTTTATGTGTAACATTTTGATTTGCGCACAGACTTTGATGCTATCTCGAGCCCTCAAGCTTGATGTCTCCCAGGCGTATGGGGGTATTCAGAAAAGGGTCAATGAGGAGCATGCTCGGAACGAGGTGTTGAACTCCGAGCGGGAGACCCTTCTTGAGAGAATTAAGGGTTTGGAGGCGAAGGTTTTGGAGGTGGAGTCGGAGCGTGCTACACTTCGAAGCGAAGTGGCAGATGCGAACAAGGAGCGCACTGCCCTTCAGGAGGAAGTGAAGGTTTTGCGAGCTGTCTGTGCTTCTCTTGAAGAGGATATCAAATATGAGAAGCAGCTATCAACTGCTATTAGTCAGTCTGCTTGGGAATGCATGGAGGCTTAGGAGGGTGCTCTGGCGGAGCTGGGTACCATTACTTCAGAGAGGATTCACCGCCCGGCCGAGATGCATATTACCATGGAGCGCCTTCGACATGGTTGCAAAGCATGCGTGCTCGCCGCGTGCTTATGGTGACCATCAGGCGTTAGCATTTGGTTGGCGACCCTTGCAACCCTTGACAAGGTAGGGTGTGCTCACCTAGACGAGGCTGCCACTGGCTCCGTTCCCGTGGCTACGGCGGAGGAGGTTGTTGCTACGCATCCTCGGATTCGGAAGGCGAGCAGAGTCCTGCAGTGGGACTTTTGGATGAAGCGCAGACATGAAGCTGTCGAGGGGTCATTCCGAATTGCCCAGGGCTGTCAGGAGAAGGGGAAAGCTGTGGAGGTTCCCAAAGCTGGCAAGCGGGGGTCCACCTACGGAGATAAGGTGTGAACCCCCCGCTTGCTATTTAGAGTGAGGATTTGATATTTTGTAGTTGGCGCGCTCCGTTTTTGTTTGTTGTTTATCGGAGCCGCCTTTTTCTTTTCTGCGGAGGTTGGCCTCTTTTTGTGTAACGACATCTGTTCTTTAAATGAGAAATCTTCGGCCGTGATTTGTCATTACTGATTGTAGTTGGTTTGATTGCTGTCTTAAAATTGAGCTTCGCATTGTACGCAGGTTGAACGATGTTTGTTTAAGCGTGTTGCGCAACGGGGTCCTTGGCCGCCTCTGGGTCATAGGATAAAAAGTGCTGTTGCTACGCGTGCTTTGAAATATGAACGAACTCTTGTATCAAAGTGGCCTTTGCGTGTTTGCTACCGGGGCGTGATATGCCATGGTGCTAAGTGGCAACGTTGGAAGAAGGCTAACCCTGCGGGCTCAATGAGAGCGTTCTTCCGGTTTCGCGCACGGAAGGCTGCGAGGGCTCAGGAAGAGATCCGAGCTTTCTGGGAGTGCAGGGGTACGGTGTTTACGACTGGCGGACCTTCTCGGTCCCAGGCCTCGGTGGAGGCTTCGAGCAGCTCGTCCACCACACCCGAGGACGTGGCTACAGAGAGAGAGTATGTGGGTTTGTTGGCTATTCATGCTTCGGATGAGGAGCTTTTGGAATGGGCTACGCGCCGAGAGGAGTGGGACTTTGTCCCTTAGAGGTGTATCATGGTCATGCTGCGTTGTGTAGTTTGTAACGAGTAATGGCTTGTACTGTTGATGTGAGTTGAGGTGTACTATACTATTTCGTAGATCGCTTTTTCGAGCAACCCCTTGTATGTGTGTACCTGTTATGCAGAGTGTAATAAAAGAAGCATGGCGTGATTGTCCTCGTATACTATTGTTTGTCGCGCACCATGTTTTTAAGATGCAGGGCTCGAGCCCCGACTTTTTTATAGATGGGCGGCCTCGCACCGCCCCCCATACTTTTTATATAGGGCTCTGGGAGCCTTAACTCTTTTTTTTATTTAGGAGAGAGCGAAGCCTCGCGCCGTCCCCCATACATTTTTAGATAGGGCTCCGGGGAGCCCTTACTCTTTTTTTTTTTACAAGGGGGAGGCGAAACCTCGCGCCGTCCCCCATACTTTTTTAGATAGGGCTCCAGGGAGCCCTAACTTTTTTGCGAGGGGGGCGAAGCCTCGCGCTGTCCCTTATAGTAATAAGGCTCCGGGGAGCCCTAACTCTCTTTTTTTACGGGGAGGCGGCCTCACGCCGTCCCCCATACTTTTTTAGATAGGGCTCCGAGGAGCCCTAACTCTTTTTTTTACGAGGGGGAGGCGAAGCCTCGCGCCGTCCCCCATACTTTTCTAGATAGGGCTCCGGGAAGCCCTAACTCTTTTACGAGGGACCTCTTGACCGCCCCCATACTTTTTAGATAGGGCCTCGGGGGCCCTAACTCTCTTTTTTACGAGGGAAGCCTCGCGCCCCCCATACTTTTTAGATAGGGCTCCGGGAGCCTTAACTTTTTTTACGAGGGGAGGCGGCCTCGTGCCGCCCCCCATACTTTTTAGATAGGGCCCGAGGAGCCCTAACTCTTTTTTACGAGGGGAGGCGAGCCTCGCGCTGCCCCCCATACTTTTTCTAGATAGGGCTCCGAAGCCCTAACTTTTTACGAGGGGCGTAAGCCTCGACCGCCCCCATATTTTTAGATAGGGCTCAGGGAGCCCTAACTCTTTTTTTACGAGGGGAGGCAAAGCCTCGCGCCGTCCCCCGTACTTTTTTAGATAGGGCTCCGGGGAGCCATAACTCTTTTTTTTACAAGGGGGAGGTGAAGCCTCGCTCCGTCCCCCATACTTTTTTAGATAGGGCTCTGGGGAGCCCTAACTTTTTTGCGAGGGGGGGCGAAGCCTCGCTCCGTCCCCTATACTTTTTTAGATTGGGCTCCGGGGAGCCCTAACTCTTTTTTATGAGGGGGAGGCGAAGCCTCGCGCCGTCCCCCATACTTTTTTAGATAGGGCTCCGGGGAGCCCTGACTTTTTTATCATAACGAGGACGACGCCGTCCCCCCCCCCCGGTGCACTTTGGTCTACGGACCAGACCGCACCGGGGTTCACATTGCGCGTCGTCGTCGTCAGGGTGATCGTTGTTGCTGATGGAATTAGGGTGCACCGGGTCCTTCTGTGCACCGGGGCTGAAGGCCATGCGCGGTGTCTTTGTTTATACACTCGTGTCTACGGAAGGCATCGGTGTGCACCGGGGCCGAAGGCCATGCGCGGTGTCTTTGTTTATACACTCGTGCTTGCGGGAGGTATCGGTGTGCACCGGGGCCGAAGGCCATGCGCGGTGTCTTTGTTTATACACTCATGCTTGCGGAAGGCATCGGTGTGCACCGGGGCCTAAGGCCATGCGCGGTGTCTTTGTTTATACACTCGTGCCTGCGAAAGGCATCGGTGTGCACCGGGGCCGAAGGCCATACGCGGTGTATTTGTTTATATACTCGTGCCTACGGAAGGCATCGGTGTGCACCGGGGCCTAAGGCCATGCGCGGTGTCTTTGTTTATACACTCGTGCCTGCGGGAGGCATCGGTGTGCACCGGGGCCAAAGGCCATGCGCGGTGTCGTTGTTTATACACTCGTGCCTGCGGGAGACATCGGTATGCACCGGGGCCGAAGGCCATGCGCGGTGTCTTTGTTTATACACTGTAGTTTCTTGATGCTTTTTCATTGAAAAAGAGCAAAAATGTGCGACAAGTTACAACTTGCTTTGTGCATGCCCGCTCCGCTTGTAGTGGTAGTAGGCCTATTCGCGGGATGCAGCCGGTTTTACAATGCTAGGGATAGTACTTGTGAAGGGTCTTCGCATTCCAGGTGTCGCCCAATTGTTCTGCTTCTGGTGTAGTGGTGCGGAATGTACTAGTGCGGGTGTTGCTAGTGATGATGTAGGATGCTTCCCATTTGGTGTCTAGCTTGCCCACAGCTGTGGGGTTTGCGATTCGCTTTAGGACCATATCACCTGGTGCCAAGGGGCGTATCTTGACTCTCCGGTTGTATGCGCGGGCTACTCCGTCGCCATACTTGGACATGGTTGTGATTGCTTGGACTCGGTGCTCTTCGAGGAGATCGAGGGAGGTGTGCCTCTCTGCCGGGTTTGGTTCGGATATTGCTCGAAGTGACTTTGCGGTGAATTCTGCAGGGTCATGGCTTCGTTACCGAAGAGGAGTTTGAACGGTGAGAAGCTCGTGGCCCTTGTTGGGGATGTGCGGATTTCCCACAAGGCTTTCTAGAGTTCTTCTGGCCATACTCCCTTTGGGAGTCCGACAAGGTGCTTCTTTAGGCCTTCTAGCAGATTGCCGTTGGCGCGCTCGACTACCCCGTTAGCCTCGGGGTGCCCTACTGATGCGAAGCATAGTGTGATGCCTAGGGTTTGGCAGAATGCTCGAAAGGCTAATGAGTCGAACTGGGTCCCGTTGTCTATGACGATGTCGCGCGGTACCCCGTACCGGCAAATTATGGTTCTCCAAATGAACCACTGGGCTGCCGCCAAAGTGATTTTTGCGACCGGCTCTGCTTCGACCCATCTTGAGAAATATTCGATGGCAACAAATGCGAAGCGCAGGCTACCCCTTGCAGTGGGGTATGGTCCGATGACATCAAGTCCCCATCTCGCGAAGGGCCACACTAGTGGCAGAGGCTGGAGTGGGAGAGAGGGGGGCTTGGGTTGCTTGCTGGCCCATTGGCACCCTTGGCAGCGCTGAACGAGGTCTTGGGCGTCTCGGAGCGCTGTGGACCAATATAATCCTTGGCGAAATGCTTTGCCAACGATGCTTTGATGTGCGCCACATAGTCCTTCATGGATCTCTTTAAGGAAGACTTAGCCTTCTTCCCGAGATAGGCATCGTAAGTAAGGGGCGCAGACTGCCCCCTTGTAAAGCTGTCCGCCTAGGATATGGTAATTTTTGGCTCTGTGACAGAGGCGCTTTGCTTCAGCTTCATCTTCTGGTTATTCTCCAGCGAGGTATTTGATGATAACGTCTCGCCAGTCGGCCTCCGCCACTTGGAGCACGCTGCGTGACACCGTATGTGCTCCGAGCGGAGCCCCTTGTGCTTCGGGCGGAGCCACTTGTACATCAGGTGCAGGCCCATGTTCTTCGGGCGCAGCCCCTTGTGCTTCGAGCGCAGTTGAAGGTTTCATCAGTACTTCGTGAAAGACATCTAGCGAAGGGTGTTGGCCGGAGCTAGCCATCTTTGCCAGTCTGTCTGCTTCTTCGTTGTCGCTTCGAGGTATGGCTTGGATTGTCAGGCCGAGGAAGTAGGTTGATGCTTTGCAAACCGCAGTGAGATAACTTGCCATTTCTGGATCTCTAGCGATGAACGATTTGTCAAAGTGACCCGCTACTAGTTTGGAGTCGCTTTTGATGAGTATCCGCCTTGCTCCCAGCGCCCTCGCCTTGCAGAGGCCCATGAGCGCCTCGACTCGGAGGCATTGTTTGTTGTTGGAAAAGCGAGGCGGGCCGAGTGGGCTACTGCAGTGCCTGCCTCGGGGCGACCAAAATGGTCAGCCGCTCGCCTCCCAAGACAAAGACCATGATCTGTCAATGTACATTGTCCACGGGTTTTCGACGTGAGTGGGGATGTGGTCTCCGCTATTTGGTGTCCACTCAGCAACAAAGTCTGCTAGAGCTTGTGATTTAATGGTTGTCCTGGCGACGAAGGTAATGTTGAAGGGTGCGAGCTCGACGGTCCACTTTCCTACTCGTCCCGTGGCATCTTTAATTCGCAGCAACAAAGCCAGAGGGTAGGAAGTGGGGACGATGATGTTGTGCACCAGAAAGTAGTGGCGGAGTTTCCGCGAGGCCATGAGCAAGGCGTTGGATAAGGACCGTAGCGAGGTAAAGCAGGAGATCTGCTCCTTGCTTCGGGCAGGTAAGGCTTGGCAGCTAGGTCAAGTACTGTTTGAGTTCTTCAAATGCACGCTGGCGGTCTTCGGTCCACCGGAACGGCTCCGTTCCGCGGAGTGTCTTGAAGAATGGAAGGGATTTTCTCGCCGAAAGGAAAGAAAACGGCTATATCGCCAAATTTACCAGAAGTTTTTGTACTTCACGGGCATTGTGAGGTTGCTTCATCTCCTGGACGGCCCTTATCTTTTCGGGGTTGGCTTCGATGCCCCTCTCGGATACTAGAAATCCGCGAAGTTTTCCTGCCTTAACGCCGAAGGCACACTTCTCTGGGTTGAGCTTGATTCCATCCTTGCGAAAGTTTCTTGGAGGTCCTTCGTATGTTCATCTGCCAACCCACTTTTGACCACTATATCATCAACGAGGCTTTACGCTATGCACTAAGCCGCCCACCTAGGACTCTAAAAATGAGGCGGGTGAAGGTTGCACCCGCATTCTTGAGCCCGAAGGGCATGCGGGTATAGCAATATGTGCCTACGGGGGTGATGAATGTTGTCTTCAGTTCGTCTTCTTTGGCTATGAGTATCTGGTGGTATCCGGAGTAGGCATCGAGGAAACTCAACAACTCGCAGCCCGAAGTGGCATCGACTAGCTGGTCAATGCGTGGCAGGGGAAAATCATCTTTGGGGCATGCTTTGTTGAGCTTCGTGTAATCGACGCACATGCTCCATTTGCCTTCTTTTTGGACAAGGACAGGGTTGCTGAGCCACTCCGTGTATTTGATTTCATGAATAACCCCGGCGTTTAACAACTTGGTGATTTGTTTCTTCGCTGCTTCAATCTTTCAGCAGACATGCGTCGCGGTTTTTGCTTCTTGGGTGGTGCATCACTTCAGAGGGCTAAGCAGTGCTCAATTGTTGCTCTTGCTATGCCGGGATGTCTTGGGGCCCTGCTTAAGATGTCCTTGTTATCGCTAAGCACCTTGAGTATGGCGCAGTCGTTTACATTAACCGGCTCCTGTGGAGATTGCCCTGTCTGGGGAGTCATCACCTAAGGGGACTCTCCGGAGCTCACCATGGGGCTTCGGCTTTGGTGCCCACTTTGTCAAGGGTCGGTTGGTCGCTTCGTTCTCGTCTTGCTCGATGGTGTGGACATGTCAGTCGGTGACAATAATCGAGCTCGATTTATCTTGCTAGGTCTTGATTTCTCGCGACGTAATAACGCCTTCTAGTGCGAGAATTTTCATACATAGGTAGTTGTGGTGCGCAATGACTCCGAAGGAGTTCAATGCTGCTCTGCCAAGGATGACATTGTACTGGTACTGCATTTGGACAACATTGAATGTGACGGCCTCGCCTGCTGTGTAGCCATCGCAAAAGGTGACATTGAGGGTAATCGCCTAAAGGTCATTATGTGCTTCCTCCGGCCCTATCAATGGAATGCCCGGGGGTGACAAGCGATCTCGAGGGATCATCATTTTGTCGAAGGCGTCCACGAAGAGGAGGTCCGCGGAGCTTCCTCCGTCCACGAGGATGCGCTTAACCTTGAAATCCGCTATGTTAGCGGAAATGACGAGGGGATCTTGATGCGAGAAATACACTCCTTGAGTGTCTTTCGGGCTGAAATAAATTGGGATTTCGGAGTATGGTGGGTGGGTGGATGCAGGGAACGCTGCGAGGTGGTGAATCTATCGAGCGTATGCTCGGCGCTGCCGTTTTGATGGTACTCCGAGCGAAGACCCTCCGGTGATCATATTGATGATCCTGTGGTGGTGCTCGGGGTGGTTTCCTTCTATACGGGGTCTTGGTGGTGGTGCGGGGAGTCGATTGTCGCTTCCTCCTTTATTATTGGGCTCCGATGGCTGCTGCTCGCGGCGCATGTAATTCTGCATGGCTACAATTGTACGACATTCATTGGTGGTATGCGTGCCTTCGTCATGAAGGTCGCAAAAGGGTGCAGGTCTTCCGGAGCGGTTGTCCAGTTGGCGCCTGAAATTTCGCCAGCGTCCTCACCCGTGGCCTCGGCCCTAGCGACCTCTGCGTCGCCCTCCTTCGGGGTTTGGCGCGCCATCCACGTGGTAGACTCTCGCCTTTTGCCGTAAGTCATTGCTTCGTGGCTTGGTGGATGTCCCGCCGAGGTGGTGGCGACGCTTTTTAAGGGTGCTAGGCTCGAGCGGTGAGTGGCGTTCCTCTGCGACACCGCCTTCTTCCGCCCGGCGTACTCTTCCATCTTGTCGAAGAGCTCTGTCACCGTGCGGACGGGTTTGCGCGCCAGTCTCTCCGAGAGGGGTCCCTTTCAAAGCCCACAGGTGGCGGCATTTATGACGGTGGTTTCGTTGATGCCTTTTACCTGGCACTTGACCTCTCCGAACTTTCTGAAAAAACTGCGGAGGGATTCACTTGGTGCCTATTTTATTGCGAAAAGATGCCCCGCATCCTTGGGTTCCGTGTAGTTTCCTTGAAAGTTTTTTCTGATGAGGTCTCGCAACTGCTCCCACGCGTAGATGGAGCGTGGGGGGATGGTGAAGAACCATGTCAGCGCTACACCCCCTAAGAGCGAGGGTGACGCTCTTTGCTTTTGTAGTGTCATCGCCTCCGGCGGCCTCCACCGTAGTTTCATAAACCCAGAGGAATTCAAGGGCCTGCATCCTCGAA